>CAWUFW010004454.1:0-1200000 GCA_963921515.1 Calotriton arnoldi | reverse complement strand
CCCATGGGGACATTGTCGTCCTCCCTAAGTTAGCATGAGCACGCTGCAGACTGTCCGCTGCTTTGCGCACGTTACTACACGAGTTTATTTTGCAAATGCCTTTTCGATATTTTCACATGAGACCTATCGCTGTGTTCACGCTTTGCATGTTCCTGGGATTTAGTCTGAACATCGTGAACAAGTTCGAACAACAATGCCCCTTGTTATTCTGTTCTGGTCAGGCCCTAGCACCTAGACAAAACATACAGATGCAGCTGTTGTTTGGAAATATGTACTTTGGTCATATTGGAATACATGGATAGGTAGCAGACACTTGGGACCAGATGTACTACATGATTTTGCATGCGCAAACGGGTCTGCGACCCGTTTGCGCATGCAAAATCACTGTAGGCCATGTACAAACACTATTTTGTGAACTGCAAAAAATTGCGACTCGCAAAATAGTGTTTAGCGACTTGCAATTAGGAAGGGGCGTTCCAAGGGCGTCCCTTCCTAATTGCGACTCGCAGCCCTATGTGTGAATGTTTTGCGACCGCAATTGCGGTTGCAAAACACTCGCAACTTACCGCCCTCTTCAAGAGGGTGGTAATGCAGTCGCAAATGGGAAGGGATCCCCATGGAACCCCTTCCCCTTTGCAAATGCAGGGGAAATATTTTTTTAGGGGCAGGCAGTGGTCCCAGGGACCACTACCTACCCTTAAAATATAAAACGAAAATGTTTCTTTTTTTTTTTATTTTAATGCATCCCCTTTTCCTTTAAGGAAAACAGGCTGCATTTTATAAAAAAAACTGCTTTATTTAAAAGCAGTCCCAGAAATGGAGGTCTGCTGAGCCCAGCAGGCCACCATCCCTTGGGCCAGCCATTCCCAATGGGGTCGCACATTGCGAGTGCCTCATTAATATTCATGAGCCTCGCATTTTGCGACCCCATTGGGAATCGCAATCAGTGTCTCTGACACTGTTGTACATTGTAAATTGCGACTCGCAATCGAGCGCAAATTGCGAGTCACAATTTACACTGGTCGTACATCTGGCCCTTGGAGAGGGACCTTTCCAGGGAGAAGAGCATGACAGCACCTATGATGTAGATCTACCATCTATAGACTGATGTACGGGGCCTGCAGATAACACCCAGAGATCTTCTAAAATATAATCATCCTGCTTCCATACAAGGGGAAGGAGGTTATGCTACGCTGTCCCTCACTATGACAGCTCCTTTTATGATTTACAGACTACTTGCTATGCTAACTGTATTTGTGTTATGCATTTTTCTGCTTATTGTGGCACATATACTGCATATTGGAGCACGTTACTTAAAATAAATATTTTAAACTTGTTTGTGTCTCTGTCAGATCTTATTGTGGACAAGTACAAGAGTGTGAGCAAAAGGATGTGTCTTGTAACCGCGATTCCTGAGAGAGTTGGGAGTGTTGTGTTCTGGGCTGTCTAATCACTTGTTCCTCAGTCAGTGAGTAGGAGGGCAAGTGAGACACTATAGCTAGTCGGTCCTGGGCTCATGGGTACTAAGGTGGTAGGATGACTCAGTCCCTATATACTAAGGTCCCATAATCGTACGCATAGTTCTGTGTTTGCGCAAAATCCCTGCAACAGTTGCAGCTGAGAAGGGGGTACGCCGGAGGCCATCTACAGTGCATTTAAGTGCTTTTAGCTGCCCGCAGCGTGGAACACGCCCAGGTGCGTACCCAGGTGAAGACCAGGCCAAGAGCAGGCCCCTCTGCACTCGTCCGCAGCTGTAAGAGGCTGGGCCGGGTCACCCTTCTTTCTTTAAGGTAAGACGCTCCTTCAAAGGGTTGCCTAACTTGTTACTTTTGCTTCAAGTCCTCCTGCTTCAGTGCATTGAAGACCATGTGTAAAAGGAAAACCCAGGGTCCTGGTGGAGTAAAAGTTTCCCCATCAGTAAAAGCTCCCTCTATCACAAACTATTTGTCCTCTGTAATGAGAGCTATAAACTCTGATATAGGGAGCATAGAGGAAAACATTTAGGCAGTTTAGAGGCACTCCATGCTCTTGTCTGTTGCCTCTTAGCCACAGACACAGAGAGACTGTAGCAATTTAATAATCCCGGACAAAGACGCACCAGAGCCTGAACTAAGGCATGGCCAGTAAAAGTTCCAGCCTGAATAGCAGCACAACCACTAATTCCATCAGGAGGAGTCAGGAAATACAGGATTGTGGTCTTTCGGATGGGCCACGTGAGGTGGCTATCTCCACTGTGGAATTGACGATTGTCATTGCAGAACACTCTACACAACCGAATTCACCCACTTCAAAAAAATAAAGTAGATGTAGTAAGTGGGTAGCTTCCAAACGGAAACTTCAGCACCGGTCAATTCTGGTGGGAGGGACTAGTGAACATTCCCTCAATAAAGATCTCCAAGAAGAGAGTGCCACTTCCCCGCTAGTGGCGCTAATATGTGCAGTGTTAAAAGTCCATTGTGATGCTTTATTTACCAGGTTGCAACTATTGTTAACATCTTTGAGAGAGGATCTAACAGCTTAACTTGAGCATGGGATCGATAACATCCTGATTGCCGAAGGTCAATCAAAGCTTAAGCCAATGGGTGAGGAACGTTCAAGAAAGGACCAACCTGCCCTAAACTCACATTTAGATCCCAGGCCTGATGACTAGCCTACTCAGCTCCTTTTTAGACCGGTGGTAGTTACCATGCCTGCTTTTGAGAGGACCAACAAAAAATACTCAGGGGCTTTACTATCAGCAGTCTATTAAAGGGCAGACTTCCCTACTGCTACAGGGGAGTTACTCACTCAAGATGGTGGAAACATATTGCATAACTGTCCACACCAGCAGTATTTACATCTCCCTCCCCCCCCCTGAGTCAACTCCATTTAAGGGGTGGGTGAAACTTGCAAAGTTTTGCTCCGTGGAATTCCACAGTTCCCTAAAAACTCTGCGAGATTCTGTGGATCTCCGGCAACGGCGGAATTCTGGTCCGTAGCACTGAGGACAGGTATTGTCATCAGCTACCCCAGCAGGGCATTTGATTTAATTGACTGGAAGTACATTGCTCCTTGCAGCCTGCTGGCCCTGTGCGCCCCCACGTGTCCCTCCCTCCCTTGGTGCTGCAGAGTCAGCTCGCAGCCTGCCACGGAGGCTGCAGCCATCTCTTGTCATGTCATGTGCCAGGTTGAGGAGATGTCAGAGTCCATCTGGCCGGCAGAGGGGTGTGTACTCAAGAGCGCCCATCATCCATGCAATGACCTCATCCTCAACTCCTGGGGCTGCCGGGCACCGAGAGAGAGGAGGCAGGGTGCAGGAGAAAGGAGTGTACCTGTTCCGTATCCCTTGCACTACGGTCCATGCATATCCCGCCAGGCTTCAAGGCAGGCAGAGAGAGAATATGGTGCCGTCTGACTGCGCTGCGTCCCTTCAGAAGCCTGCGGGACTGAAGAAAACTCCAGATAGGAGGCAAAGTGAGAGTTAGGGTCAGGCAACCCCCTTACCTTCAGAGGTCCAACACGGAGGCAAAAGCCTGATGCGGAGCAGACTCCGTCTCAGCCTTTCAGGCTTCCTAGGAGCAGAATCCGTCTGAAACCTGCAGACCTTTCAAAGGCAGGGGCCTGACAGATGACATATTCTGTCCCAGCCCTTCAGGCTTCCTAGAGGCAGAAGCTTGACACAGGGTACACTCTGCCGCAAACCTGCAGGCCTTTCTGAGGCAGTGACGTTATTCAGAGCAGACACTGCGCCAAAACTGCAGGCCTACCAGAGGCCTGACGCAGTACTGACATCATCCTAACCCTTACCACAACCTAATCTGCATTACCTTAAAACCTGGTTGAGTGTTTGATAAGGGTAACTAATGTCAATGTTCACAAGCTACACAGTCCTCGCCACGTGCTCCCTGATAAAAAATATTATTCACTAAGGAACCTCAGCGATGACCCCTCATCTCTCCCTAGTTGCTGTTCTCATAAGTTGGCAGGATGCGGGGACACAGGGGGAGCATGGCTTTAGCCGGTCTCCCCCTGGGTGACTCTGTACAATGGAGCGGGCCACGTGACTGGATAGGCAGGCTAGGTCTTATAGGTGGGATTTAGCACTAGGCTATATAGATAGGTTCTTTGGGCTGGAAGGCACTTGTGAAGCAGTGCCAAGAGTGGTTAGGGAAAAAGAATTGTGTGACAGAACAGTTTCAGTCAGGTAAGGTGTTAGTTGTTTTAAAGGTTATAAATCACCTATGAATAAAGGCAGTATTATTACCCAGTGAGCAGAAGGGGTCATTTGTGGAGCGAAGGGAGTCAGCAAATCTTTCCAAAACTGCAGGACATGTTTATGTGATCTGCACAACAATTGGGAGGATAAAAGTGTTATTTATACACAGTTTCCTGAAACTATAGAAAATACAGTATAAAATGCATCTTTGAATCTGGTGAATGATACATTAAAAATAATGCAATGACATCCAGTGTTAAATTAACACCTAATCAGAAAATGGTCACAAAATATGTTTATGATTTAGGGCAGCATTTCAGGAATTTAGAATCGGAAAGACAAACAGAGCTAATGGGTAAAGATGGTGGTATTACCCCCAGTAGTCTTATTGAGTTTGATGTAGTTGATCATGCACATTCACAAGATTTAAGGGAAGATAATAGAGGTAGATCAGGTCAGTGGGTGTGGGTGGAGAATAATGACATGGATAAGGTATCGAACAAGGAAGTAAGGATTTTGGCACTGCTGAATATGCAGGTCAGTGCGGCCTAAAGAAGACTCATACAGGAAGACGGGTGGAAGAATCAGGCAGATCAGAACAGATACCAGCAGAACATGAAGCGATTCTACCACATTGGTCTGAAGAACAAGGAAGATCAATATCAGATTTTCCTTCCTTGAGGGCACAGCTTAAACAAATGTCATCATCACAATGGAGGTCATATGATGGTGGAGTTGGGGATGGTAAAAAAACGGGTATAAGTAGTGATGTTTGTCTGACCGAATTTGATGAGAATTTGGACTATGATGATGACAGTGAGGAACTGGGGGAATGTTAGTTGAGAGAATATGAATATGAAGAACGCATGAAAGTTATGACTGCTAATAAAAGGGCAAGGAGGGGTTGGGGGGAGGGGGTTTAATGGGCCCAAAAAGTTTTTTCCGTATATTGCAGAAGTCTGGAGCGGACCGTGCAACTCATCAAGATGGAAAGACAAGGAATTTACAGATAGGCGAAGCTGAAGAAGTTCGTAAGACGGCATCTCAACTACCAAAAGGTAGGGCATTATGGTGGTCAGCATGGGAGAACAAAAGAAATGCTTCTGCTGATCACAAAAGAGCAATTGGCATGGGAGAGGGTAAACTGGTTAAGGATTGGGGGACAGATACTCAAGGGGAAGACAATGTTATGGATAATCAGCAAGATACAATAAAGAAAAAAGAGCCCAAAAAGATAATTTTTGATAAACAGATACAAAGTGAGAAATTGGAAAACAAGGATAAGGACGATAAAAAGAAAGACGATGAAGAATAGGATAACAATATACATAAAAGATTTCCACATATGGGTATTGCTATGCCTTTTGGATCTCATTTATTGGAAAAAACAAAGAGTAGAATCTGGAAGCATAAGTTTATAGATGTATTCAAATTGTTACACCGGGGCATACAAGCAAAAAATGGGTCTAAGGAGGAGGAGTGGGAGTTAGCTATGAGGCCAAGAGTCTCTAAGACAAATGAAAATTGGACATCTGCATTTAAATATATAGACTTCATGCGCAAAGCTCAAATGAATTTTGGTGGATATGCTTGGTTGAGCTACGACGAGAATTTCAGGGCTGGGGTTAGTTTAAAAAATGATAAGCTATGGGTTGACATCAACGCTGAATTATGGCTTCAATTGATGTCATCCACACAACCTCCACCCACTACCCATGTGGCAAGTGGTTTGCCAGTTACGTAGCCGTCTTTTCAATATTGTCCCACCCAAACGGGGTGGTTTGGAAAGGGACAAACATATTTTACAGCGTCATGTTTGAATTTTAATAAAGGATTTTGCAGCAGAAAATTTTGCCGCTACAAGCATGAATGCTCACAATGTGGGGGAAAGCATCCTCCATGCAATGTTTTCACAGCATCAACATTTTGGGATCAAGGCAGAATGCAGAAAGGAAGAGGTCAGCAATTTCAACATACACATAAAGGCTCATACCCCAATTAGAATTGAGGTGCTATCAACCTGGCTTCAGATTTATCCAGATGGTGAAGCAGCTTCCAGACTATTTTGGGGTTTCAAACATGGTTTTAGAATTGTTTATCAAGGGCCAAGGCAGAGATGAAGGGCAGATAATCTCAAATCGGCAAAGGTGCTTCATCAGCTACCCCAGCAGGGCATTTGATTTAATTGACTGGAAGTACATTGCTCCTTGCAGCCTGCTGGCCCTGTGCGCCCCCACGTGTCCCTCCCTCCCTTGGTGCTGCAGTCAGCTCGCAGCCTGCCACGGAGGCTGCAGCCATCTCTTGTCATGTCATGTGCCAGGTTGAGGAGATGTCAGAGTCCATCTGGCCGGCAGAGGGGTGTGTACTCAAGAGCGCCCATCATCCATGCAATGACCTCATCCTCAACTCCTGGGGCTGCCGGGCACCGAGAGAGAGGAGGCAGGGTGCAGGAGAAAGGAGTGTACCTGTTCCGTATCCCTTGCACTACGGTCCATGCATATCCCGCCAGGCTTCAAGGCAGGCAGAGAGAGAATATGGTGCCGTCTGACTGCGCTGCGTCCCTTCAGAAGCCTGCGGGACTGAAGAAAACTCCAGATAGGAGGCAAAGTGAGAGTTAGGGTCAGGCAACCCCCTTACCTTCAGAGGTCCAACACGGAGGCAAAAGCCTGATGCGGAGCAGACTCCGTCTCAGCCTTTCAGGCTTCCTAGGAGCAGAATCCGTCTGAAACCTGCAGACCTTTCAAAGGCAGGGGCCTGACAGATGACATATTCTGTCCCAGCCCTTCAGGCTTCCTAGAGGCAGAAGCTTGACACAGGGTACACTCTGCCGCAAACCTGCAGGCCTTTCTGAGGCAGTGACGTTATTCAGAGCAGACACTGCGCCAAAACTGCAGGCCTACCAGAGGCCTGACGCAGTACAGACATCATCCTAACCCTTACCACAACCTAATCTGCATTACCTTAAAACCTGGTTGAGTGTTTGATAAGGGTAACTAATGTCAATGTTCACAAGCTACACAGTCCTCGCCACGTGCTCCCTGATAAAAAATATTATTCACTAAGGAACCTCAGCGATGACCCCTCATCTCTCCCTAGTTGCTGTTCTCATAAGTTGGCAGGATGCGGGGACACAGGGGGAGCATGACTTTAGCCGGTCTCCCCCTTGGTGACTCTGTACAATGGAGCGGGCCACGTGACTGGATAGGCAGGCTAGGTCTTATAGGTGGGATTTAGCACTAGGCTATATAGATAGGTTCTTTGGGCTGGAAGGCACTTGTGAAGCAGTGCCAAGAGTGGTTAGGGAAAAAGAATTGTGTGACAGAACAGTTTCAGTCAGGTAAGGTGTTAGTTGTTTTAAAGGTTATAAATCACCTATGAATAAAGGCAGTATTATTACCCAGTGAGCAGAAGGGGTCATTTGTGGAGCGAAGGGAGTCAGCAAATCTTTCCAAAACTGCAGGACATGTTTATGTGATCTGCACAACAATTGGGAGGATAAAAGTGTTATTTATACACAGTTTCCTGAAACTATAGAAAATACAGTATAAAATGCATCTTTGAATCTGGTGAATGATACATTAAAAATAATGCAATGACATCCAGTGTTAAATTAACACCTAATCAGAAAATGGTCACAAAATATGTTTATGATTTAGGGCAGCATTTCAGGAATTTAGAATCGGAAAGACAAACAGAGCTAATGGGTAAAGATGGTGGTATTACCCCCAGTAGTCTTATTGAGTTGGATGTAGTTGATCATGCACATTCACAAGATTTAAGGGAAGATAATAGAGGTAGATCAGGTCAGTGGGTGTGGGTGGAGAATAATGACATGGATAAGGTATCGAACAAGGAAGTAAGGATTTTGGCACTGCTGAATATGCAGGTCAGTGCGGCCTAAAGAAGACTCATACAGGAAGACGGGTGGAAGAATCAGGCAGATCAGAACAGATACCAGCAGAACATGAAGCGATTCTACCACATTGGTCTGAAGAACAAGGAAGATCAATATCAGATTTTCCTTCCTTGAGGGCACAGCTTAAACAAATGTCATCATCACAATGGAGGTCATATGATGGTGGAGTTGGGGATGGTAAAAAACGGGTATAAGTAGTGATGTTTGTCTGACCGAATTTGATGAGAATTTGGACTATGATGATGACAGTGAGGAACTGGGGGAATGTTAGTTGAGAGAATATGAATATGAAGAACGCATGAAAGTTATGACTGCTAATAAAAGGGCAAGGGGGGGTTGGGTGGGAGGGGGTTTAATGGGCCCAAAAAGTTTTTTCCGTATATTGCAGAAGTCTGGAGCGGACCGTGCAACTCATCAAGATGGAAAGACACAGAATTTACAGATAGGCGAAGCTGAAGAAGTTCGTAAGACGGCATCTCAACTACCAAAAGGTAGGGCATTATGGTGGTCAGCATGAGAGAACAAAAGAAATGCTTCTGCTGATCACAAAAGAGCAATTGGCATGGGAGAGGGTAAACTGGTTAAGGATTGGGGGACAGATACTCAAGGGGAAGACAATGTTATGGATAATCAGCAAGATACAATAAAGAAAAAAGAGCCCAAAAAGATAATTTTTGATAAACAGATACAAAGTGAGAAATTGGAAAACAAGGATAAGGACGATAAAAAGAAAGACGATGAAGAATAGGATAACAATATACATAAAAGATTTCCACATATGGGTATTGCTATGCCTTTTGGATCTCATTTATTGGAAAAAACAAAGAGTAGAATCTGGAAGCATAAGTTTATAGATGTATTCAAATTGTTACACCGGGGCATACAAGCAAAAAATGGGTCTAAGGAGGAGGAGTGGGAGTTAGCTATGAGGCCAAGACTCTCTAAGACAAATGAAAATTGGACATCTGCATTTAAATATATAGACTTCATGCGCAAAGCTCAAATGAATTTTGGTGGATATGCTTGGTTGTGCTACGACGAGAATTTCAGGGCCGGGGTTAGTTTAAAAAATGATAAGCTATGGGTTGACATCAACGCTGAATTATGGCTTCAATTGATGTCATCCACACAACCTCCACCCACTACCCATGTGGCAAGTGGTTTGCCAGTTACGTATCCGTCTTTTCAATATCGTCCCACCCAAACGGGGTGGTTTGGAAAGGGACAAACATATTTTACAGCGTCATGCTTGAATTTTAATAAAGGATTTTGCAGCAGAAAATGTTGCCGCTACAAGCATGAATGCTCACAATGTGGGGGAATGCATCCTCCATGCAATGTTTTCACAGCATCAACATTTTGGGATCAAGGCAGAATGCAGAAAGGAAGAGGTCAGCAATTTCAACATACACATAAAGGCTCATACCCCAATTAGAATTGAGGTGCTATCAACCTGGCTTCAGATTTATCCAGATGGTGAAGCAGCTTCCAGACTATTTTGGGGTTTCAAACATGGTTTTAGAATTGTTTATCAAGGGCCAAGGCAGAGATGAAGGGCAGATAATCTCAAATCGGCAAAGGTGCTGCCAAATATAGTGCAGGATAAGTTGAATTCAGAATTAAAGGCAGACAGGATTGAAGGTCCTTTTCTTCAGTGCCCATTTAAAAATGTGATAGTTTCTCCATTAGGTGTGGTGCCTAAGAAAACGTCAGGTGAATATAGACTGATCCACCATTTATCATTGGCCAGGTCAATCTGTAAATGATTTTATTTCCCAAGCAGATTCTAGTGTGTCTCACGCATCGGTTGATGATGGTTTGAAACTAGTAAGAACAGTTGGAAGAGCAGCAGGACTTGCTAAGAGTGACATACAATCAGCATTCCGTCTATTACCAATTTATCCTGCGATTTTGAATTGCTTGGCATGCAGTTTGGGGGTGCTTTTTATGTAGACAAAGCCCTCCCTATCGGTTGCTCAATCTCATATGCGTTATTTGAGTTATTTAGCACATTCTGACAATGGTTTTTCATGAAGAAGTGTGGTCACAAACTTGTTTGTCATCATTTGGAAGACGTTATGTTTATTGGTGTAAAGAATACAAGTGCTTAAAAGCTTTACAGGATTTTCAAAACAGGGCACAAGAACTTGGTTTACCATTGGCTCTAGAAACAACGGAGGGTCCAAGTACAACATTGCCATTCCTAGGAATTGAAATTGATACTACCATAATGATAGCTAGGCTTCCACCTGCAAAAGTACAAGGTTATATTTGTTTTCAGTACTAGGGGAGAAAAGATTGGAGCTCAAGAAGGTACAAAAAATACTAGGCTACTTCAATTTCGCATGTAGAGTAGTCAGAGCTGGAAAGACATTTTGCAGACGTCTAGGCATGTCCATGTCTGAGGCTTCTTTACCTCACCACAGGATAAGAATTACCAGAGCTATTAGAGAAGACCTGACTATTTGGTTAAAGCTTCTTGAGATTCCAATGGTGTTTCATTGTATTTTGTAGATGAAGACATGATATGGCAGATTCAGATCTTCTCTGATGCTTCAGGTTCCAAAGTCTTCGTCATATTTTGGGACGGCCATTGGTGCGCAGAGAGTTGGCCACAGCCATGGTTGTTGCAAGGTCACAGTATCGCCTTTTTAGAGTTATTCCCTTTGGTAGTGGCTTTGCACATCTAGGGTGAAGAATTCCGGAATAGGTCGGATATGTTTAATGTGAATAATATGGCTATTGTAGAACTAGTTAATAAACAAAAAGCGAGAGCTTTGAAAGTATTGAGTTTGTTGAGAGCTTTTATGCTGAAATGTTTACAATGTAATATTATCTTTAAAGCTAGGCATGTTCCAGGCACAAAAAACAATATAGCAGACGCTCTGTCTTGATTTCATTGGCAGAAGTTTCACAGCCTTTCGCCGGGTGCAGAGAGCAGCAAGACACAGATCTCGCAGAACGTTTGGGCCTGGGGGGATTAAGGATAGTCGAGCTGGTAGAAAAGTCATTAGCCCATCCACACGACGAAGTTACCAGAAAGCATGGAGAGAATTCTAAGTTATGGTATTGCTATGTTTTGGGAAGGAAATACAGAGTCTAAAAAGGAACACATTATCATAGGTTTTGCATTGTATTTAACACAAAAAGGTTTGTCAAACACAACTATTTCAGGAAAATCAGCAGGAATTTCTTTTTATGGACAACTATGGTGGAGTCACGATCCTGCTCAAGGTGTTTTAGTTAGGATAGTTAAAAAAGGTTTCAGTAAGGAACAACAGAGCAAGAGATCCTGCAAACTGAATTGTTGCAGTTATTATTGCAGCTCCCCTTTTGTTGTTATGATGAGTTTGAAACTTTATTATTTAGATTATGCATGTTATGGTTATTTTTTGGTGCATTTAGAGCATCTGAGTTACTACGTTTGAGAGGGCAGGGAGGAATATACAATGACAAGATATTTTTGGAACATGACAGAATACGAATTTGGTTGAGAGTATCTAAAACAGATCAGTTGGGAAGAGGTAAGTGGGTTTGTTTGAATAAGAGTGGAGTTGATGGTTGTTGCCCAGTGGAAGAATGGAAAAAATGTCAAAAAATATTAGGGTCCAAGAAAAGTGAAATTTTCTGCCAGGCAGATGGTAAAAAAGTGGCTTTTTCAAATGTACTAGCTGTATTAAGGAAAACCTTAATTCTTTTGGGTAAAGATCCTGTTTGTTATGGCGCACATTTTTTTAGTATTGGTGCAGCAACTGAGGCTGCAAGACTTGGCTGGTTATGGTCAGAGATAAAAAGAATCAAAAAGACGGATATCAAAATGTTGTGAAAGATATGTAAGAAAATAACCACTTATCGCATTAAAATCTTGCTAATTCCCCCCCTTTTTTGAAATCTAGGTTCCATTCATGGGCCGTTATCTTTTAAAATGATTACCTGAATAGTGGGACATTCCTTCATAAAATGGGCGACATTATATACAGAACAACAAATTTATGGCTGCTCCTTTGGACATCCAAGTACCATTCATGAGGTGGCATGGAGAGGAAAAAGTGGTATACGCAGGGGGAGTTTGTTGCATATTTTAGCAGAACTATGCTCATTTAGTGGATATGTTATTAATTCATCTACGGGTAAAATGACTTAGTCAATTTATCTGGTTTAACATTGATAACACAAATGAAAGTGGACTGAATTCTTACCCCGAAAGCAGTGGAGAGGAGCGAAAAGTCATGCAGCACCAGACAATGCAAGAAGAAAGCTAAACAAGGCAATGAGAGTTTTCTGTGCCAATATAGGTATTACAGTTTTGTCTCATGGGAATTTAATGAAAAGTGATGCAAATAATTTTCATTCTGATGGGGTGCACTAATCCCAAATGGGTCAATCCTATTATTTGTTGGAAATTAGAGAATTGCTTGCAAAATTGTGGAATGAAACTCTCTGGGGTTCTAGCAAAACTTTATAAGTTCTTTAATTTCAGCAATATTTTGGCGGGGCAGGTTTTCCTGGGTGGCGGTTTTTTGGGGATGGACAGTCTGGAGTGGGCTTATCCATTCCTCAGGGGGAGGACAGGGAGTTTGAAGAGTAAACAATGTGGTCTTGAACAACACTAGAGCAGATTGCTGGGGATGCTTGATGGTGGGAGATCGTGAGATTGGAGTATGCAAGGAAAAGGCGGTGAATGAATGAAGAATGGGAAAAGGTGGAAGAGCATGGCATTTTTTCTTGAAGCAAGGTTGTGCAATTTGGGGAGTTTAAGGGTGGGGAGAAATGTTTAGACTTTTATGTAATAGTGAGGTTCAATTATTCACAATTTTTTGTATTCATGAAAGTTATGCTACATATCTGTCTTAATAAAAGTGCCCTTTTTTGCTAATAAAGAAAATAGTGGTATGTGATTTATTGTGTGATGTCGGTATCCATGGGGCGCATGGCTTTAGCCGGTCTTCCCCTGGGTGACTTTGCACAATGGAATGGGCCACGTGACTGAATAGGCAGGTTAGGTCTTGTGGGAGGGACTTAGCACTAGGCTATACAGATAGGTTCTTTGGGTAGGAAGGCACTTGTGAAACAGTGCCTAGAGCGGTTAGGGAAAAAAGTTGTGTGACCCACCTATTGTCAAAGATTTTGTTGTTTCTTCACTAATACTCTTATTATTTTGATTGTGTTTATTTTAAAATTTATGCAGAAAAATGTTGAAGTTGTTTTGGTCAAAGGTTAATCTTACCACGGTAAGGCAGGTTGTAGCGTTTTTTGTTTCAGGTTAGGCGTGTGGGGGATGGACAGTCTGGAGTGTGTTTATCGATCCCTCGGGGGGGGACAGAAAACAGGAGAGGTGAAGAGTAAACAACGTGGTTTAGATCAACACTAGAGCAGATTGCTTGGGGATGCTTAATGGGGGGAGATCGTGAGATTGGAGTATGCAAGGAAAAGGCGGTGATGAAGGAAGAATGGGAAAAGGTGGAAGAGCATGACGTTTGTTTTTGAAGCAAGGTTGTGTAAATTGGGGAGTTTAAGGGTGGGGGAACGTTTAGACTTTTATGTATTAGTGAGATTGAATTATGTACAATATTTTGTATTCATGAAAGTTATGTTACCTACCTGTCTTAATAAAAGTGGCTTTTTTTTGCTATTAAAGAAAATAGTTGTATGTGATTTAATGAGCAAAAGGGCAAGGCTGCAAAAGTTGCCTTGTATCCGGTCTTATGTAATAAAACTTGGCACATGTGAGGCTCGTTCCAATAAAAGTAAAGACGGGGGGCTGGGAAGACAGACAGTTTGCACCCCTACCTTATGGCTGTTAGCTGGTCTGTCCTCAGGTCTCACTGGCACTGGGCTGGGAACGACTGTCTCAGTCTGCTGGACACCTCCTGCTGCACTGCAGCTCCCACAGATATCAGCACACACTGTGCTCTCTGGTGCACTAATTTATTCCATCCTCCTCTAGACCGCTCTCCGGGCCACAAAAGTTATCATCTACTGGAGGCCAGGCTCCAGATAAGGATTTTTAATACAGCTTCTCGGGAGTCTGGAACAGCCCTCCTGGATCACCACTGGTCCCCCAGCATACCAATCACAGGGGGTGGGACCCAGGTCATGCACCTTCCCTGAAAACATACCTGACCTAGTGCATTTTTTGGTTCATTCCTGTTTAGCCCATAAAACCAGGGTTGTAAGCCCTAAAATTAAAAAAATATATACTGAACTGGCTGTGCCACTAACCCACCAGGAAAAGTGAGAGCTCTGCTAATGTATGTTGCCTTGCGTTACAAGACTGTGTGTTTCTTGAAATAAGAAAAGGCAGTGACAACTAGTTAGGAAACAACGTGAATAAAAAAAGGACCACAGATTCCTCGCTGCACCAACCTTGTGCTGGATTTCTAGGATGCCATTGAGGGTGGGCGGGAGATAGCGCAGCGGAGGAAAAAGCAGTGCGGTGTAAATAAATAATACATTTACTCCCAGATATAGCTTAGCTGTTTGTGTAGGAATAATTCTCAGTGATATATGTGGAGGGTGGTTAGAGCAAAGGTCCTTATGCACCTCAAGAAACTCTGAATACGGTCTGTGTGTTGATGATGCACAGATCCGCTTTCCCGGTACCGGTTACATTCAGTACCGGTGTCTAAGAGCACGGGGAGAGCTCGGTTTCCAGTATGATGCTATCTCTAACATGTGGAGTCTGTCACATTTGGTCCTTGTCATGTGGGCATGTGAATCAGCACAAGTGTGGCTGCTGGAGGTGCTCATTCACTTGGGGCCTGTGATGTTTTCAATCTAGTCTCTTAAACACTGGCAAGTCTTTGTAGAGTTTTCATGACCACATTTTCTCACAGGCTGATTTCCCCTGCCTGCAGGGACATCAATAAATACCAGCGCAGTGACGCCCTTTCACCAAATGGGGCTGAGTGTCCTCCTTGCTTGAATGTCTCACATCTCCCCGCTGCCCAAGAGCACTGAATTGGTAATCTCCACCAGGCAGCGGTTGGCAGAGTTTTTGCCAAACTTCAGAGGAGTAACAAAACTCCGTGCGAAGTGATGAAACTCCGCCGGCGGAGTGGAATTTACCGCCCACCCCTACTCCATTTGTCATCATTCTTGATCAAGTCCCCCCCCTCTATATGAAGAAAAGAGAGAATCCGAATTGGACCTGAAACACAAAGCCATGCACTGGCTCAGAGTTAACTCAGGATGGGTGGAAAATCTCTCAACTGAGATACTGACAGTCAGAAGAGTTCCAGGGGTTGGCCATGAACCAAAATTATCAGCAGGGGACTGCATGGTTGTGAATTTTAGGACTCCATGGCTGGTGAGAAACTTACTCTCAGCTCTGAGAAACTTAGCTGACTCCTCCCATCAAATCAGAGCACTTCCTTTGGGCTATTTCTATAGACCTTTATGGCCATTGCATAGAGTGGCAGCCACTAAATGTCAGGGTAATGGCAACTTGCTGCCCCCCACAATCTCCTTTGTTTTCGCGAAGTAATTGTTTTTCTACTCTAAGTAACCTGCAAGAAAACACCCCTTGTCGTCCCTTCAGAATGGTTTTATGTCCATCACTATAGCCCTCAACCTTTCTTCAAACAAGTCTGAGGGCTCTAGCCCAGCCAGAGAAGCCAGGTTCAAGTGTGAACCTCGCACCCAGTATGTCTTGCCCTGAAAAAGTTCTCAACTTACTATCCTGGAACATCGCTGGGATTTGTTTGAAACTTTCAAATGATGACTGGGTGGATTTTATTAATGAATCTGATTTGATTTGTCTCCATGAGGCTTGGGCACTGGAAGATTTTCATATAAATGTTTTTCTCTCTTATAGCAACCCTGCTTTCGCTGCTGTCTTTGGGAGGGCAATGGGAGGTCTGGTCATTTTGATCTCTACTAAGCTTACCAAGATAAATGTTAAATCTGCAGGTTCCTACCCCTGGTACCAATTATTACTGGTTTCTGGGTTGGCACTGTGGACCTGTTGATTGTTAATTTTTACCACAACTTATTTGACCATTGCTGTACAAATGTTGTAGATATGTTGAATGATGTGATTGTGAATGTGAGTGCCAAAAGTCATCCATATTGCTTGCTCTGGGTAGGCGACTTTAATTGTTCAACATGCAAGCTCAGTAAAGTGAGAATCTGTAGGATTGTCCAAAGCTGGCTCTAACTATGGGGATGCTCTGAATAATATTCTATATTGTAAAGTTTTTGTATTTCTGAATGATTGTGCTAAAGTTATCCCTAAACCTTGTCCAACCTTTATAGGAGGGAACAAATCTAGCACTATAGATTTTAAGTTAATTTCAAACAATTTTAATTGCAAAGTGGTCAATTCAAAGATTATTCCGAATTGTGCTAGTGACCATAACTCACTAGTAATTTCTCTTACACTAGATTATGTGCTAGCCGAGCATAAGCAGACTGTGGCCCCTCTTACATTTAGTACAAGTAAAGGGCTCAGAATGTAATGGGAGCAGGTCGACCTAAAACATTTTTGTTGAAAAATTGAGACTGAAAATGATGAGTTAATAAACAAGTGCTTATCCGTGGAAGCTTCCTTTGTTTGTTTAATTGAGGATTTTGAGAGTATCTGCTCAGTCATATATCAGGTCCTCACAGTAAAATGTTCAGCTTTCACTCCATCCCTTTTTCGGTGGTTTAATATGGCTTGCCCAAAATTGCATAAGCAGTTAAAGATGGCCCTCAACTCTGTCGCAAAGAACAGCAAAGTCATTGTTGCTGTGCATAAAGCGCACAGAGCTACTATTAGGGCTAGGAAGGACAAACTCAGAAATGAGGCTTGGTCTGACTTGCTGACCGCGTGTGACTCAAGGAACATGAAGAAATTTTGGGAGGTTGCGAACCCTCCGTTATTTTCAGAAGGACAAACATTCAATGTAGATGGCTTAATCTCAGAGACAGTAGGGGTCAAACAGTTTTCCCGAATCTTTAACCCCTTATACAAAGGATGTCGACCATCAAGAAATGGGCTTTGGGCGGAGAGACTTAGGGGAAATGGCACTCCAGTTCAGGCAGTCCATCACAGTGAAGGAAGTGGACGTAGCTATTAAGCAAAGCAGGTGCAGGAAAGCTCCAGGGCTGGATGGAATCCCTTTGGACCTGTTTAGAAATAACCTCAATCTCTGGGGCCCTATGCTCACTAATATATTTATAACTCCCAATATTGGTCCCCTTCCTTCAACTTGCAAAGAGGCCATTGTGATACTGATTTTTTTTAAATGCTGTAAAGTCGGCCAGGTCTGTTATAGGCCAATTTAAGTATTGGATTCCACAGCTAAGATCTTAGGAAGGATCCTTTTGGCTCAACTAGAGGGCTGGGCTACCTTAAATAACATTTTCGTCAGAAACCCAATACGTATTAAGACAAGGAATGGGCACGGTTGAGCAGGGTCTAAATCTATCGCTCATTGTTGGAAAGTACACCAAGTCCATGAAAGGCTCTCTACATCTAGCATTCATGGACCTGTTGTGTGCTTTTGACACAAGGTCAACCAGTCCAAATTATGGAACATGCTGAGCAATATGGGGGTAGAAGAACCCCTGGTTACTCTCCTCCAGCGATTGCATTGGAACACCTCGGTCAAGATTTGATTTGGCCCGGGGCAGAATGCCCGCCGTCTACATATTCAACCCAAGATGTTCAGCAGGGCTGTATTTTAGCCCCTTTCCTGTTTCTTATCATTATAAATTACTTTGAAATCCACTTACTCCAGAAGAAATTGGATTTCCTGAAGGCAGGCACATGTTTCATCCCCACCTTTCTTTAAGCAGATGACACAGTCCTCTTAGCAAGGACCACAATTAGTCTGCAGAAGGTCTTGGATGCCTTTGCTAAGTTTATGCCATCCCTAGACTTGAAAACTAATCACCAGATGTCTTTAATAATGGTTTGTGGATCAACAAAAATCAAATCCAAAACTATTTATATCGAGGGAGTGGTGTCACCAAAGGAGTACGTTTTTGTTATCTGGGACTTCCTTTTGACCCAAAATTAAATTGGGACCAACTCTTGGTGTTGAGGGTGCAACAAACAAACAGAGCTATGGAAGCAAACTTTCGTTTTGCGGGCAAGGTAGGCTACAGATCAGTGAGGGAAATGATTGCCTGATATAAAGCTAAGTGCCTCTTATTTGCAGCATACAGAGCTGGAGTGTCGGTGTACTGTGAATGTTCTAGACTCAGACTCCAAATTGCAGAGAACAGTTTCCTTCAAAGACTTTTGATGACCCAGTAGGGAGCCTCAACCTTCTTTTGTCATTCAGAAGTGGTACTAAATTATGGAAGGAACATTCTGGGTTTGGAACCACTATTACTTTGGTTACAAATTTGGAAAACACTGGAATTAGAATGTTCTAAATATATTCTCAAAGATTGTTTGGCCCTGGACAATGCGGCGTCCGTACTATGGCTTGGATATGTGAAGCGTACTCTTAGTGAATTGGGATTTATTGGGCTTTTTTAAAGATCCGGCTCAAATTTCCTGTCCAGCTAGAGCCCAAATAGAGGTCAGCCTTTTTTGAACAGGCGCAGCTTGAGCGAAGGCAACAAGCCGCTCAACTCATCTTTCCGATAAATTATCACACAATTGAATTTAGCCAACAGATGAACTGCTATGTCTTTTATATTGTAAACACACATTCTAGATTTTATTTAAGTAGGCTCCATTTAGGGACATTGCATTTTCTTTTAGCTTTCCCAAATCAAGGGGGATGATTTGAGAATCTCCCCCCCTGTCCTGGTAATATCTCCAGACGAAGCACATTGCACTTTTTGCTCCTCTGTGCACTTTATAAAACAGTAAGATCTAATTTTCTACCTCCACGTCTGCACTTGTGCAGTTTTAATTCACACCAGGAAGATTTTAGATTTTTACTGAATCTTGACTCGCCAGTGATTTGTCATGCTGTTATAAATTTCATTAGAGGGTCACTATTTATTAGGAAGAGACACTGTTACCTGGGCTGGTCTTTGGCTTACCTAATATTGTAGATGTACTTTCTGTAAGGAATTGTTTTTATTTGTCTAATGTATGAAATTAACTATATCTGTTATACGTTTTGTGCTATGCTCTTTTATGGCTTTTTTTAAGCTGAATAAAGTTTTATGACTGCCTGACCTCCCCTTTATGCTGCCTTCATTTGACCCAGCATAAACTTCTCATTAAATCGCTTCTGTTTCATGTCCAATTCATCGTAGCAATATTTTGCATACCTCAAGATCTCCTCAATCAACTCATTTTGCCAACAGATGAAATGGTACTGAATTATCAAACTAATCTCGGCTGCAATCCCATCACAAACCTGTACAAAAAAACTTCCCATATCTTTGCTTTTGAGATTCTCCATCCTGCTATGCTGCTTGAACGCCTGCAACAATCTCTCGTAAAAAGCATGTATGGTTTCTTTAGGTTCTTGGGTGGTTCTGTCAATCTTTACCCAATCAATATCCTTTGTTGGCCCCTTTCATTTCAGAAACGTATCACTTTTTTATCACCTCAGATGATGGGGCATGCATTATTGGATTCTTTTGAGCCTCCTTTTCCAGTCACTGCATAGCCACTTTACATTCTGCCCATATTCACTTGGTGCCACAATATCGAAAAGGCTATTATAATTCAACCATAACACTTGGGAAATTTTAACAAATCTGTCAATCTGGGTGTACCACAACACTGGACTTTCCCTCATTTGTAACAGCAACAAGATCACTTCTACTCCCAGGGTACATGGGCGTAACCTCCACTTGGCACCTCCCTCAACAGGAAACTCCGAGTTCCCTCTCCACCTGGGAAAGTAGGGGAGGTTCGCCTTTACTCCCTGTAGTAGATACTACCTTCAATATCTTCTGTTCTTTCTTTTTGGCACATCTTCCTTTTCACTTGCCTAAGTCACTCCACTTCCATATACTGCCAATCAGTTCCTTGATTTGCAGTTTCATCCCTGAGACTCTCATACTCATGATGGCTTCATCATCAAAAGACACAAAATAACTTCTCTGTAAGGACTTGATCCTGTTGAGATCTATATCGTATACTAAGTCTGCAAACTTGTTATGGACTTGACCTGTATGTTGTGTAATGTCTTTACACATATGTTACACATATACACAAGCTCATTCTCTTGGTAAGTGTCTTTGTGGGAAAAATCTAGATCTTCTTAAATCAATTTGTCTGATTCCAACCTTAACCTGACCACATCTACAGGTTTATCTCTCTTCGTTGTCTGAATTTCCCTTCTCGGTTTTGAAACCGCATAACCACCAGGAGACTCATCAAACAATAGAAACAAATCTTCTATTTACTGTGAACTAGGACAATTTGGGATCTGAGAGTGCTAAATGTTATTCCTCCTCTTGGGCTACTGCTGGATACATGCTGTGGTGAGTTTAAAATTGACACAGTATTGTTCTGGGTATCGGGGCAGGCTCTTCTATAGGAGTGAGTTCTGTTATATTCATTGTTGATTATGCAGGGGCATTGTACAGCGGGGCAAACTTGGTTGGGACTAAAGGAGTTTTTCCGACACTCCCCAAGTGAGGGGCATGGAGATCTTATTGAAAGCACTCACATCGGTAGGCACTGTCAAAGTGTGTGTTCTTCCTCCAGATGACTCTGAATTGTACAAAGTAACTGCAGGACCAAAAGTAACAGGAGCATGAATCACAGAAATTTCTCCCTTAGCAACCTGACTTAGAATCATAGGGGCGGGGGCACCTTCAGGGTATCCACTTCTAACAGTACCACTCAGACTGTCAGATAGGGCAACATTATAAGATGGTAGATGAGACGACAACAATTTGTGCAGGAAGTCATTGCTAGAGTCACTATCCGCACCTGTACCCTCTACATCATCTGTGTTTTCCTCTCCCTTCATCTTTTTCTTTTTCTAAGATTCTCATTTGTCAATGCAGTGTACAACCTGGTTCTCTAAGTTATTTCTGTTCGCCATTTTTGTTACTCTACATCCCATTTAGCATCAGCGTAACCACGCACTGCTCTCTTGGAGTTATCCTGATATTTTTCCAACTCTTTAGCGTGGGCTGAATGTGTCCAAGCATTAAGTGCTTAATACTGTGCGGGTATAGGGAGTGGCTTCATCTGATATAATGCTCCTCTCAAATTTTCAATTATTCTCAAATGTACCATATTGAAGAAACCTCAATGTACCTTCCTTGTCTGTTATCTTATGCTACTGGCTCAACCAAATACACATGTGGAGCCCCACATTTACAGCCATATAATGACCTCCTGTGCCTTCTGGTGGCCCCTCTTCAATTTCTCAAACGGGAACCTTTACATCTCCTCAGCTCATATTTCTAATGGTCCTGGATCACTTCATATTTATAGCGATTTTGACAATCAAAGAGCAAGAAGTTTTCATTCAGCAAGCGGCAATTTTTACCCAGTTACAATCAGCTATCGTGCAACACTAATAGCCAATCTCAGCGCAGCGCCTTATATTCAGACCTATTGCAGCACGGCTCTCAATGACCTCACAGCCAATAGCAGCGCTATACCTACACCAACCGTCCAATCCCAGCGCGGCACACTATGACTCAATATCCACTCCTTGCAGCGGTTCACCCTCCTTTACAATTTTCGTGAACGCAACCTCTTACAACACTAAGTAAGCATAATAAACAACATTTTTGTCTGCTCCAATAAAGAATTCAAAGCATTCAGTCACACAAGAAATAGTCCAGAGTGGCACTTTCCGACTTATGCACATGCCGATGAAATCTCCATCAGCGGAAATCACCCTGACTAATGCAGTTTCTTTTTTGTGCAATAGGATACACCAACAATAGTCACTGCTTGTACTCTCACAAAGTTATACTTCCCTATCTCAACTGTACAGTCGATGGTACCTCACTCCTAACACCACAAAACTTAGCATACAAATTAGAACACAATATACTCTTATCTATCCGAGGATCTTGAACTATTGATGAGTCTGATAACAACTTCAACTGCTCTGCCTTAATTGCATTCACATCTAAACAACAACTCAAAACACCATCACACCGTAACACAAATCTCAACACAATACTACACGCTTGAAATACACCATTACACAGTGCAACCCTATTAATACTCACTCTCCTCAGCTACTGCAACTCCTTCTGAACCTCTGGAACACCGCCAATCTTCCAAACAGATATTCTATCTCCCTTCACTTCAGTGACTAACCATCTGACAGCTATAATCCGATCGCACTGGAATATCAGCATTTCATTCACTTGGTAAAATCATCAAATATATTTCCCCATTGGTCGTATGGACCTTTGTTAGTCGACTTGAAGTGCGGTACAGGAGTTTACATAAGAAATACATTTTGAACTTGTGAAGCCAATGTGGCTCCACAGTGAAGACCAGGAACCAATTAAATCAAATGTAAAGGATTATTTTAAGACATAAATCCAACCAGTATATACATAAAGTAAGAAAACATTCAACAGATATAACAATATGGTCTAGAGGCCAAAATGTGCTGGTACGTTAAGTCGTAATAAGATGATGTATAAAATAGTAACAGCCACAATACAAAGCACACAAATAGATGCAATCAGGTGTTCCATAAAGAAACTTTCTCTCTCTAATCTAAACATATGCTAATGAGGAGTTTTAATGATAATATCTTTATGGGACACCTAGAAGGTGTCAGCATGAGTTGAGCTTCTGTAGAAGCCAAAAGTAAAGGAAAGAGTGTCCAGCGTAAAGCCTTACACTTAGAGAACCCTGGCAGTGAGATCTCTGTTTCCTCTCAAAACCAGGATAGTGTCTTCCACTAACTGCGGAAACACTAATCAAATACCCAGTAGATTCAAGAACATCCCTATCTCGCTCCCACCACGAAGAAATAATGGCATCACTGCATTCGAGGAGACTCAACATACTCCCTAAGTTTCTAGCTTTGCAACATCAGAAGTGCATCTGTTGTCCTTGGATATTCCATCCTCCTGGTACACCATTAACAGGAGGCTTTCTTTCACAATCACGTTCCATGTTCATTGCCAACTTTCTCTTCCTAAGCCTCACTATCAATAGTCTAATACACACAATAAGCCTTTCTCCACCTAACGAGAAACGTGATAGCGTACCTGCAGAACAAAGAAAACAGCATATTGTCAGTGTGAAGGCAAACAATTTCAACTGAGGCCTAATGTCTGGCTAAGTTAACTCAAGAATTAAAATAGATGTGTGTTACCATATTATAAATCAGTGAAAGCAAACAATCGTTACTATTCATGAATATGAAATAAACATGATTATTTGAGTCTATTGAGCAACCTAATACACTTATATGTGAATTCTTAGTGGCTGCCATGGTTTCATACCACTAATTCATTTAAATGCATCATGCATGTTAATGAAGGTAAACCACATGTTGAATACAAATGTCATATATAGGTGCATAAATGTATGTACAAGTCGTACATAGGGTGGAGCTTAAATGACGCTGCTCCGATATTATTAGTGGCATATTTTATAATCTAAAATGTTTTTTGTTATTCCACCTCCCTATAAGTCTTAATCCCATTACATGTTTGTCCTAGGCCCTGTGTTCCGGGGCCCCCACGCTAGTACGGGCCCTAGATCACACCTCAGTTGGATAAAAACCTGCTTCTACTTTTCCCCAAAGGTCTGCTGAGAGCCATTGGGAGAGAGGGGGGCAGACCAGACTAGGAACCATTTTGTGTGTGAAAAAGGCCGCTTTATTGAAACAGGTGCACATTACAATACCATACCTGGCACATGCCTTACAAAACGAAAACCTCGCTATACATCCGATATCTGACACCTGACCCCGTCCCTACGATCCCCTTAACATGCCACCACCCTGCCATTAACATATTAACAACATTACAATGTATTGCAGTTAAAAATTACACTTTTATTAAACCTGTCTTAACACCTGCCTTTCTGAAACTGTAAATAACCAAACGTCTGCAACTGAACCTTAAACTGCCTGCCTACCCTTTCCCTGCCCATGTTCCCAACTTCCAACGCTAACCAAAAACTTCTGCCAACCCTGGCCAACTTTTCAAACCCTGCCACGCACCTGTTCCAAGCGACAGTACAACTTAACCCCTTGCACACCTGTCCCAATCAAAGCTAACCAGAAAAAACTTAGATAAAACAATGCCCCATAACAGCCCATTAAACATTTTGGGATGGGAGGGGGGGGGAATTTTTATCTACTGCTACTCTCCGCTCCCAGCCACCAGGTCACCAAACCTAAAATGGTGGCTGGGAGACAAGCTAACTAACATTTATACCCTTGGGCTACGAAAACATAGCCCAAAAATTTACAAAATGGCAGATCCCTACCCCCAAACCTCCCCCCCCTCAAGCACAGCCCCTCCCAAACTGCGCAGGAAGGGTGTGGGGGGGGGGAGGAAGCAGACGTCCCTTCGTCCGGCTGCCCCCAATCCCCCATTGTCTTTGTTCAAATAAACTTATTACAAAAAATTAAAACTTTGCTCAAAGTGCAGTCGCGATGAATCAGAGTATGTGCACGCACTAAATGATTTTATGTAACATCGGACTGTCCGGAAAAGAACGTCGGTAAAATCTGCGAATTCATAGCGAATACTCACTCACCTTACTTTTATTTTTATGATTAGGCACATTGGAAGTTATTACGAGATTTTGCCAGCAGGTGGCAGAAGACAATCAGACAAAATGTATCGATGACACCATTTTTTTTTCACAGGAAAGATGTATTTATTGGTTTAAGGTGTAAAACAATGTTGCAGTCCTTAAGTTAAAGTAACAGAAAAACAACATCTTACAATACATCAGATATTGTGCATTTTATAAGCATGGATTTATTATTTTTAATTATGTTTACATTTCACTTTAACCAGCATACCAGTTTATGTTAATAAAAATACAGAGACGGCAACTGTGCCGTATTTGACTTAATACATAAACACGGTGCCTTTTCTTGGTACTTCTGACTGCAAGTGATTGACAGTTGGCAAACCTAAAACATTATTAGAATAAAAGAACAAAACATACCCATTGGATGCAGTCTTCCCTCAGATGGGACACATCACAGTAATAGTAAACCTCCTCATAAACACAAACGGCTATAATGCATCTCTTTTGTTGGAAACACCCAAACAATAACGACGACTATGGCAAGGGCGGCCCAAAAAACGACCAAAATAGAGCATAATAATCTTAGCCTTATCACACTTGACCTCCAACCATCTCACCACTATCTCCCTCCAACATATAGTTCTCCAAAAACAACAACAATCTGATACCACTGAAGACATCCACGCTCCTTGCCCATAGAAAGAGAAACACAAGACAGAATTTAGTAGTTTGAAGGCCAGCAATAGAAACAAAACAAGAAACATGAAAATGCGGCAGCTATGCCACAACAGGTCCAACAAATCACCAATGAAGAATCTATAAAGACTGCAGCGGCAGCTATGCCACAACACGTCCAACAAATCACCAATGAAGAATCCATAAAGACTGCACTATTTATTGCCAGTCAGTTGTTATCCACAGCCAAACGGCCTTCAAAGGTATGAGATTGGATAACAATTCCTCAGTTCAGAATTCACTCCCATCAAATCCTGACACTCCGGATTCTGCGATTCTTCTAAATTGCCATGTCCCAAAAAGATAGAACCTAGAATAGTACTTCAGTAGTGAAACGCACAATCCCCAGCCCTCAGAGCCCAGAAGTAATCAGGGGTGGCTCCTCCATTCTGGCATGAAAGCTAGCAGAGGCAAAGAACAAAAATAAAATGATAATAAAACATTTTTATTATCATTTTATTTGTCGTCCTGCAGGCTGCGACTGTGAGCTGAGGGAGGGGCATGGCCACCCACACTGCCGCTGCAGCACCAGGGAGGAGCGGGGAGTGGTGGGCACCGCCAAGTGCACATGATGGTTTGGCCGGCCCTCCGGGGCCGCCAAACGGTCATGCGCACTTAGCATTTCTTCACGTTGTACAGATGGGTGGCGAAACAAACACAGGCTCCCAGTCTATGAATGAGCGCCGACCGAGGCGCTCAGACCAATGCCTGCGCTGCTCACATGCTGGGAATAGTATTCCAAGCATGAGAGCAGCGCTGGGATTGGGAGCTGGGAGTCTGCGCAGTGTGCAGCTGTTCCTGGACGGGACCCGAAGATCGGGAGTAAGGCGGCAGCCGTCGGAGTGAGGATAATGCAATTTTTTTTATTTAAAATTCTGGGGGGCTGTGTTTGTGTTCCCTGTCCCCCCGCCCCACCACTTTGCAATATGAGTGGCCTCTACTGGAAGTAATAAAGGAAAAGGAACACAAAGACAACAGTCTCTCTCTCGCCACCTTCAAACAACTCTTTTCATTGCCACTAGAAGAAACTGGACAAGGTAGATGGCTTAGCGGGCTCCATGCCATAGCTGCCCTGCAGAATCATTCCCAGACATGCCGTTCTGCACAACTGCTCATCCCTACGCCTCCCTTCAAATCCGAATCCTACTCCTGCTGATTCTCCTACTACTGTAGTGTCACTCCCCACTTACCCCTACTGAATATGCCCTTGCCCATTTCCTATTGCCCAATTGTCACTCATCAGCTAAGCCGACAGTCTCTCCTAAATTCTTCTCCCTGTACACTGCTATTTCTGTTCACTTTACATGAGCCTTAATTATGAGTGGCTTTGGTGTCTGGCATGATCATCACATCTGAAATATTCGACCACTAGGTGTTCCACAATTTATTGGGTGGTTTAACATATTCTGAGTTTTGCCCCATAAAAAATCCGACATGGCATGAAGATTTTGGTGCTTACCAAACCAAATGCTGCACACATGTGGCAATATTTAACAGGCAATTTCACCAATTGACCTACCAGTATTTACTGGCGGAGAGGAATTTATTGTTCCCAGAAATTACCAGGTACAACAAATATCACACTACTATAGCCTTATAGCCCACTGACGAGGGCTATACCAGTTGTTAAAGTATCTGACCTGAGTTATAGGCCCAAGCCTTATAGCCAGAGGTAGAAGGGCTATAAGGCTATTAGAACATTCCACCCACTAAGTGCAGAACGTTCTAAATTAGAAAAGGGAGAAACATGAAGACAAATATTGGAATGTTGGAGCTCCGGACTTATACCAGCCTTTATAAGCCCAGAGCTACTCCATTGTCTTAAATGAGGATGTGGCATAACGGCTAGAGCGGTCAACCTCAAAGCTGGGGAACTGGGTTTGAGTCTCGGAAGGGACGCTCAGCATCCTGTGATTCTGGGCAAATCACATAATCTCTCTGTGTCAAACAAAAATGAATGTGTCCGTCTGTAACGCAACTGTTCTTGTAAAGCGCTTTGATACCTTCGGGTCGCGTTCGCGCTATATAAAACAAAACAAAAAAAATAAAAAATGGAGCTCCCAACATTCCAATGTTCTAATTATACTTGCAATTCCTGCACAAGCAAATGTTTTCACAGGATCTAAATTTACTGGGCCAATCGTAACAAGGCCATCATCTTAAACAGCACTTTCTAGTCCTGTCTTCCTCCTCAGCTAGCTTCCTCTCACCTACTATCTATCCCTTTTACTCTGACCATTTGTGATTAGCTCACCTCCTAGCTTCCTATCTCTCAGATGTATAGCACTAATGACATTTGCTCTGAAGCAGGCTGGGCGTATGAACCCTTCTATCCACTTGTTTGGTAGTAAAAGGCTGCCATGATAAATGTGGAATGAGACCCTCAGACCGGGGCATCAGTTGCCACTGCACCTGCTGCACCAATGATAGCTACGCCCCTACTGTGTCACAGTGCAGTAGCAAGGGAGACATGGTTCCTAATGCAAGCAAGGAATATGTGCCCTTTTTCATGTTTAGTAGGAAAGAACAGCCCTTGTACCATGTGATCCTGGTCCACTGCACCTGATCGAATAATGAAAGCTTCGTCCATAGGGCTGTACCTTTGATGTCCGTGTGCAGGTGTGATGTGTGTGAATTAATGGAAAACAAAAACTGAGAAACGACACTGGAGGAAAACAAATCATGGAAAACCAAATTTAAGGAAAGACAATTTTAAGGAAATAAAAAAAAAATCAAACATTAAAGGAAAGATTTTAAAGGAAAGATAATTTTAACCTGTTGCGTGCGTCTGTCGGCCAACGGCCGTCGCGAGCACTACCTCTGTAGTGCTGCGAACGTCCGTTGGCCGACGCGGCCCCGCCAACACCGCTAAACCGCCGCACCGCGGCGGAATTGCCGCCACGGTTAAGCGGTTAAAGAAAAATACAAACTTACATTACACGTGGGTTCAGCACTACTGTAGGGTTTTTGCGTTCAGGGATGGGTAATGTTTATGGTGATGAGGGGTTTTTAGGCTTCAGTGATGATTATAGTTTGGGTGTGGTGAGGAGTTTTAAGGGACAGGGATTGATAGTGTTTGGGGGTTGTGAGGTGTCCGCGATGGATGGTTTTTTACAGGTGGTGATGGGTCAGCGAATTAAAAGCATCCAAAGTAATTGTTTGACAATGTAAAAGATATAGATATGAAATAATGTCCCCTGAAGTAAAGCACTGAAATAAATATCTCCAACATTTCATTCTGAAAATTTCCACTTAACAATTTAGATTAAATGATTGCTCAGTAATGTTATTCCAAGAAATCTTTTTTCTATGAAATCACAGACAACCGGTATGGTGAGCACAGGTGTACACTTGTTTTTATGTCATTGCACTTTCTAAAGCTCATACTTTAACTAAGAATTTCTCTACAGAACTTACAGCTCAGCAACAGGTAGAGACAATCATGGCTCTGCTTTCAAGCTGTGCTGTTAGCATCAAATACATTAATTTGGAGAAATTCTGAGTTAGATGTATGGACTTAAGAATGTGCAATTGCGGTAACACAGATGCATAGCAGTGACTCGCACGAATGTACACCTTCATGATACAGTTCCTGCTGTCTCGTTTGCCTTTCCCACCTCAAACTGCTTTCCAGACCCTCTCTCCTCCTGTAATTGTTACTCTCCTGCCATGACTTCTGCTTCCTCCTACACTTCTGTACCTCTGGTTTTATAAGATGTCCCATGAATTGAGGGGGTACAGATAGATAGATAGATAGATAGATAGATAGATAGATGAGGTCCCTCATTTGTTTCCACTCTCTCTCCTCTTTTTATGTGCCTTTATGCAACCTGTCTTTTTCAGTCTCTCCATGTCATCCTCTCCCTCCCTGTCTCTCTATAATTCTCTCTCTGTCTCTATCCCCCCAGGTCTCCTTGTTTTCTCTTTCTATCTTACTGAGTGTCTCTCTTCCTCTCTCATTTTTTTCCTCTTTCTCTCCAGGTCACTTCCTTTCACTCTCTGTCTCTCCTTGTCTTCCTCGTTCTCTCGCCATATTTTTTCAGGGGCGGCTCCTCCATTTGAGCGGAGTAGCTTTGCTCCACTTAAACCACCCCAGAAAAGCGCCGGAGAGAAAAAATAAAATGTGATGGCCAGCCTGACATGAGCATTATAAACCTCCCAACCCAGCTGTCTTAGACAGCTGGGTTGAGAGCTTGCACCGGCCTCTTTGTCCTCGGGAGCGCCGAGAGATGCTGCTCCCTCCAATCCCGGTGCTTCTCTCATCCTGAGAGCAGTGCCAGGATTGGTGAAGTAGGTTAGCTGAGGCCCTTGACGTGACATCGGAAAAGAAGAGGACCAGAGCGAGGAGGACGTGTTTGCGCAAGCAGGTAAGTGTTTTTTATTTATTTTATGTATTTATGTTTTGTATTTATTTTATGCCCCCACCCATTTGCACACCCCTCCAATCGGCGTACTTGCCAGCCGCCACTGTATTTTTTCATGTCTCTCTATCTTTCTCCCTCTGCATTATTCTCACTTTCTCTCTCCCTCTTTCTCTTTCTCCCCATCTCTCCCTGTCTTTCTCTAACTGTCTCTTTCATCTGTTTTTCTAGCTTTATCCATCTTTACCCCCCTATATCTCCCCTTCTCTCCCTTTTAATCTCGGTCTGTGTTTCTCTTTCGTTTCTGGTATTTCTCTGACTCTCTCTCGCTGACTTTCTCGGTCTTTCTTTCTCTGTGCCTCTCTAAAACTTTTTCTGCCTTTGACTCCCTTGTCTCTCCCGTCTTTCTCTCCCATCTCTTCATTTTTCTGTCTTTCTGTCTTTTTTCTCTGTCTATTTCGCTCTCTCTCCATTTCTCACTTTCTTAGATTAGTCTGTCTCTCACCCCTCTCTCTGTTTCTCACAATTTCTCTTTCTCTACCGTTCCCTGTCTGCTTTTCTCTGCCTGTCACTGCCTTTATCTGTCTCTTTCTATGTCCTTCTCTCTCGTCGTCCATATATTTCTTTCTGTCTCTCTCCAACTAGTCTCGCACTGACTCTTTCTCTCGCCATCTCTTTCTCTGCCTTTGTCCCGGTCTATCTCTTGCTGTTCCTCTCTCTCCATCTCTCCCTCTCTTTGGGAGTGAGGGGTGCACAGATCACTTACTTTGTGTGAAAAAGGGCGCTTTATTGAAACAGGTGCACATCACAACAAAATAACCTGGCAACCGCCTTACAAAACTAAAACCTCGCTATACATCCATTAAACTACCATTTGTTCCCACCCTTACGATCACCCCCAACATGCGCACCCCGCAATTAACACATTACAAACATTACAATGTATTGCATTTTGATATTTCCAACTCTCTAACCCTACATCCTATGACTGCATGTATGAAACTATAAATAACCAAGCATCCTAAACGGAACGTTGAACTACCTGCCTACCCTTTCCTTGCACATGGTTTCTGTCAACACCAACCAAACTTCTGCCAACTCCTGGCAAACTCTGCATGCCCCAGCTAAGCACCTGTTCCAAGCGACAGCTTACAACTTACCCCTGCGAACCTGCCTCAACCAAAACGCCCCCAGAATAAAAGCTACTGGGAAATATAAACCCCCAAAAGCTAAATTAAAGGCACAGAGGGAGGGCAACAATTTTTCCTAAGCTCTCCCTGCCACCAGGTCACCAAACCTAAAATGGTGGCAGGGAGGCCAAAAACACCTGCTAAATTTCCCTTGGGATTTATTGGGCTGCACAGATGCAGCCCAAATTTAAAATCTAAAGTGGCAATCCCCTGACTGCACCACCCTCCTAATCTGCTCGGGTGGCAGACCTCCCTGCGGTCGGCTGCCCCCCAAACTCCTTTTGGGAGTGAGGGGGGAGCCATGACACAGACCACTTACTTTGTGTGAAAAAGGCTGCTTTATTGAAAAAAGGTGCACATCACAACAAAATAACCTGGCAACTGCCTTACAAAACTAAAATCGTGTTATACATACATTAAACTACCATTTATCCCCACCCCTACGATGCCCCCAACATGCCCACCCCGCAATTAGCACATTACCAACATTACAATGTATTGCATTTCGACATTTCCAACTTTCTATTAATCCTACTTCCTTTGACTGCATGTATGAAACTGTAAATAACCAAACGTCCTAAACTGAACCTTGAACTACCTGCCTACCCTTTCATTGCAGATGGTTGACTAACTGTGAATGCCAACCAAACTTCTGCCAACTCCTGGCAAACTTTGCATGCACCTGCCACCCAGAAACAGGGAGGGGTGGCAACACAACCTTTTTCTGCCCCCCCACCCACTAAGCTGGTTTATGCTCCACTACTGGCGAACCGCCCCACATTTAAAATCCTGGCCAACACATCTCTGATTTCCAACAGATAGAGATCTATATCCATCCTAGACAAGTGGACCCTGTCGTCCCGAAAAAATTAAACTACATCAAACTTTATATCTGAATGGCAAATTGTGCCAAAATCACGCCCCCTGCAAAAACGAGCCATCTCTCTTTTTACTTTCCTCCAAGCTCTAACTATTGCCCCAGGTTTCAACGCCCTTCTCTAAGCCCTCCTAGACACAAATTCTGTCCAAAGGACAAAACACCCTGCCCACTTCTCCTTTGTGAGCGCTAGATCCTGCTTCATACTGCACATCAAGACAACCCCTTTTCCCCTAACCAGATCCTTCTCTCCCAAATGCAAGACCAGTACATCTGGGCACCTGCCGCCCACCATCATGCCATTCAAACACTGAAGCAGTTCTTTCCAGCACATAACCCATTTTCCCTTCCAAGTGATTTTAAAAAGACGTTCGTTAAAACCTAAGTTATGGTCAAGATTTCTTTGCTGCGCCTGAAACTCCGCCCATTTTACAAACGAGTGGCCCACCACCCTTATGGCCACCTCCCCAGCCACTGGGCTGGTCACTGAACCTGAAAGAAACAAGCAAGCAGTACATTCTTACATAGCAACCTCCTCTATGTGCATATTATCCCCCAGGCCCCACACATAGTGCCTGTAAGACTGTGATGACCAACAGCCTAACTGCATGATTTCATCTTTTTTGTCTGATGCCCAACTCCTGCGGCCGGCTTCCGACGCTGCGCCAATTTGAAAAGAGTGTGTACCATACTCTGCAGCTGTTCCCCCAAACGCCTCAGAGTCTTTCGCAAGGGCACTAACAGCTGATAAGCTGTAACCCGTTCACCCGATCTATGATGAAAAACCACCACCACGGCTGATCCACAACAGCGCGACCACAGAGAAGCCCACCAAACCGGGCAGGGGCCTGGCGCCTCCACCGCATGTAATTTGACATGTCTGCCCTGACCCCGCTGATCTGTTTTTGATCAGTTAAGCCACATCTCCAGCCTACCCTCCCATCCGAAAACATCCTCGCAGTGTACCCCACCTGATCCCTTCCGTCCCAGCAACTCTGACACCCGAAAAGCCCTAAAAAACTTCCACAACATCAATGTGGAAAAAAGGCAGGTCTCCCATTCGTCACTACACACTTTGGGCAACGTGGCTATAACCTTGCACAATAGCCGTGAAGGGATACCCTGACGGTGTCAGGCGTGCCGTGCTGGGCCCAGCCCTCTCTTCACCTCTGCGCAAATGAGCCTGTCCCAGCTCTGCCGAGTCAGTCACCTGCGCCACTCCTTTACCTGTAATAAAAATGACCAGACTGGTGTGCTGGTCCCCTTACTTTTGCCTGAATTCTCCACTGACCTCTTCCTACCCTTTCCCCAATCTCCTTGTCTACCTACCACCTCTTCAGTCACCTCCACAGCCTGCCCTGCTTCCTCCTCTCCGCCATCCATTCCAGCTGCAATAAACGCTGAAGCTGGCCCCTGCACCAGCGCTAACGGACCACTTACCTGCCTGGCCTGTCCATGAGCCTGTCCACTTTGCCCGACCCTACTGGCAGATACAGCGCGGGATCTAATGTGTCCCACTGTAGGGACACCCCTTTTGCCATATAGGCATCCAGTTGCGTCACTCGGACTCCCCCTCGAAGCCCTTCCCCCCAAAAGCTGAATATATTCAAGTTCTCCCAAGAGCCAAGGTCCCAACCTGGTCCAGGGGATCCGGGCAGCTCATCTTCCTCTTCAGCGAAATCACCCAGACCTTGCTCCTCCAACTCTCCCTCCACTCCCCCTTGCTGCAACCGCGCCCCCCACCTCCAGACCTACCCAAACCTCTGCCTCACTTGTTCTAAAGGTCTCCTGACCTAACTACCAAACCTTCCCTTCTCCTGACTCCTCCTCAGAGGTGCCTGCCACCTCTGTAGGTGGTCCTGACAACCTGCTCTCTTCCGGTGGCAGCCTGTCAGGCCCTCCCTCTTTTGCTGACCACTGCATGCCCTCACCAGCCCAGGCAAGCGGCTCACCCAACACCTCCCGCCGGGCCTTGCCCGGTCTTTTCTCTATCCCAGAGCTCTAAAACTGAGGCCACTCTGGACCGCCCTCGTCTCACTTGTGCAGCCCCATAGATGCACACATCACTCGATGGGCTGCGCTCACTCCTCCCTCACTCGTGCTGTCATCGCCACGCCCCAGCACAATAGCACAACTGCGCCCCCAGTCTCTAGACGCGGGGCCGGAGCTGCAGAATGCGACCCGGCTCCCGCTTGTTGCACACCTCGAGAGGCCACTCTCTTGGTCATAGCGCGGCCCCTCGCACTTACCCCAACTTAGTCTTTGCCAGCTGCCACCCTCCATTTCCGCAGTGGGGAGCATGCCACCACAGCCACCCCTGCTGATGCCTGCTGCACCGGGCGGGCCACCCCCGCGGCCTCCACTCCCACTACGAGGTCCAAGCAACCAGCCTCCCACTGGAGACGCATCGCCTTGAGCTCTCTTTCGTCCTCCATCCAGCACAGTAAGAACAAACGCTAATCTCCTTCTCAATAGCTACTACTTAAACTCTCCCCTGACCCCCAAAAGTGCTGCTAACAACAATTTTTCCTAAGCTCTCCCTGCCACCAGCCAGCAGGTCACCAAACCTAAAATGGCGACAAAGAACGCAAAAAAACCTGCAAAATATCCCTTGGCCTATATTGGGCTGCACAGATAGAGCCCACATTTTAAATCTAAAATGGCAGTCCCCTGGACTGCACCACCCTCCCAATCTGCCCGGTGGGCAGACCTCTCTGCAGTCGGCTGCCCCCCAAACCTCTTTTCTGCCCATCACTACCTATTTACCTTCCATAGAGCATTCTGAAGTACAGGCATTAATTGGAAAGGTGAGTAGTGATGTATTTTCCTGGTTTTAAATACAAATGGTGTAGTTTCTTAACACAATCAGTTTTCTTATTATAGGGGATTTTTTTCTATAATTGTCCTATTAGAGTAGCATAGTTATGTTAGCTTTCAACTAAAATAAACTAGTAATGGCGTTTTTTTGTTACAGATGAGTTGTGATGTCATATTTGTAATACATTGGGCAAGTGTTGCCATTTTCCTATTAGAGTTAAGTAGTGTTGTGTTAGTCTTATTACAGTAGCGATGTTGCATTACTTTTACTGTTGAACAGTAAGGCTGGTTCCTTACTGGAGTAGATTAGTGGTGTAATATTCCTCTTAAGGGTGACTAGTGATGAGGTTTTTTTATTACAGTTGTATAGCGAGATAATATTAATAAACAGGTGAATAGTGCAGTCAAAACTATATTGTAACTAAACATTAGAACCAGGTTTTAATGGAGAGTAACAAGTAACAAGAAAAGGAGAGACAGACGTTTACACGAAGACTGTAGGAGTCCATGAATTAAATCATGCAACTCACAATAATCCACAGGTTTATTTTTCACACTTCCTCATAGCTATTCTGCCAACAAAGTTCCATTTAAGCTGGTCCAATGCTGGCATTCACATAGCGGAAAAGCTTACCTCAAGCCCCGGGTGAATAATTTTGTCGCTACGGGAAAGGAAAAGCTTCATTTTTTGGTACATGCCAGACAGGCTCGGGATTACTCAATACTTGCCACCTGAAGATTTGTTAGCAGCACAGGAGGGCAAAAATGCAAGCCCAAGTGGGTTCCCCGCCAGCTTTCACAACTGAAACAAGGGCAGCTTTCTCTTGGTTGAATATACTTCCCACCATGGAAAAGTCCACATCACATCTGTTTTTCCTCTTCCACTATAAATTAAGTCATAAAGTAAATGGAAACTTAATGTAATAGTCAAAGGCAAAAATATCACTTATTCTCATATAAATCGATATTTATTTTGCACTGGGAATAGTATATAGGCAATGAGTCCTGTACATTCGGCTCTGTGTGACAAGCGGTTGATCAGACAACGACCAAGATGGCGTCTGCGGCTCATCTCTTCTTCCAGATGAATGTGTTCAAAGGACATTTGAACAATTTGATGGAAAAAAAATGAAAAAGACCACATGTGGCTCTTTGCAGGTCTGAAGCCGCCATTGTGGCATTTAAAGCACAGTGCATAATGCATAATGTAGCACAGTATAGGTATAATAAAAACACAGTTTAAAAAACATACTTTTATAACCAGAGACAATCTGTCCTGCCTTTCCTTCCTTCTTCTACAGGGTCCATGCTACCAGTTGGTGAGGACACATTAATGGAAAGGGCTGAAAAAATGGCCTATTTATTATGAAAATGTTTTGGGGTTGGAGGAGCACTCCACTTTTATCTGATTTGTTACGAAAAAAGGTGCTACAGCGCTACACTTGCTGTCAGCCCAAGTGTGAATGAATAAGAAACTGTTACAAGTTGGTCAACTTGTGAGTGCCGTGCACTGTTCACTAGGTGCTAAGACCCCGGTCTCTTATGAGACATTCAAACTCTTCAAACTTTAAGCAAATTAAACCATATTTAAAGCAATGTTTCTTATTAATATATCATTCTTCACTTCAAAATAATACATCAATCACCATTTTGGTTTTTACAATTTGTGTTCATTGATAGCTGTACACTTTAAACATCAACAGTGTAATTTCACATGTTTAGATGCATAAACAATAAAAAACGATTTTTTCAATATATACATATGCCCATGCCCGATGCATTTCGGGACATTGGAGTCCCTTCTTCAGGGGCCAACCTATAAGAAAACATACTGTTACCATTTAAAACTCACAATATTCTGAACAATTTATACACGATGACAACAAAACCCAACACACCATTAGTGTAATGCATTTGAATATAAATATTAATGTACAAAAATAGCAAGCATACAGTTATTTACTGACAGATCCAAACCAAATTCAAATGTGCAATAGAGTCCTCGAGTGAATACTACCCACTTAACTCAATGGTTGAAATAGATAAAGGCATATCATCACCCTTAAAAGTGCACAAAAAAAAAGAGAAGAGAAATAAGATTATTTAGTGATAAAACCAATACTAATACTCAATAAGTGCCAATTCCATCAACGTTACCTCCTCACGGTAAAATAAATAGACCAATGTAAAAAATTAAACTAATACACAATCATGGCCCCTGCACCAGCGCTAACTTGTGTATAATTTAATTTTTTACATTGGTCTATTTATTTTACCGTGAGGAGGTAACGGTTGATAGAATTGGCACTTATTGAGTATTAGTATTGGTTTTATCACTAAATAATCTTATTTCTCTTCTCTTTTTTTGTGCACTTTTAAGGGTGATGACATGCCTTTATCTATTTCAACCATTGAGTTAAGTGGGTAGTATTCACTCGAGGACTCAATTGCACATTTGAATTTGGTTTGGATCTGTCAGTAAATAACTGTATGCTTGCTATTTTTGTACATTAATATTTATATTCAAATGCATTACACTAATGGTGTGTTGGGTTTTGTTGTCATTGTGTATAAATTGTTCAGAATATTGTGAGTTTTAAATGGCAACAGTATGTTTTCTTATAGGTTGGCACCTGAAGAAGGGACTCTAATGTCCCGAAATGCATCGGGCATGGGCATATGTATATATTGAAAAATCGTTTTTTTATTGTTTATGCATCTAAACATGTGAAATTACACTGTTGATGTTTAAAGTGTACAACTATCAATGAACACAAATTGTAAAAACCAAAATGGTGATTGATGTATTATTTTGAAGTGAAGAATGATATATTAATAAGAAACATTGCTTTAAATATGGTTTAATTTGCTTAAAGTTTGAAGAGTTTGAATGTCTCATAAGAGACCGGGGTCTTAGCACCTAGTGAACAGTGCACGGCACTCACAAGTTGACCAACTTGTAACAGTTTCTATTTATTATGGGACCAGAAGCCAGCCACAGAGAAAATAAATGGCCAAATCCAGGAGAGTTGAAAATGGTGAGATGACCGACGCAAATTATGAGCTCAGTAATGACTAATTGTGCAGGGTTTTGTATTCACTAGGAGTCATATCATGATGTGCATTATACATCTCAGAAACAGAAAGAGGCAAAGTCTGCTCGCTCTAACAAGTTGTATTGTCTGAAATGAAGCGCTAACTCCAGGGCCGGACTGGCCGTAGCGGGCATTGGGCGTTTCCCTGGGAGGCTGGAAGGGTGGGGGCCGATTTTGCAGTGGTGAGGGCCGTTTTTGTCACTGGGGGCCGGTTTTGCAGTGGTGCTGCTTTATCGGCCCCTGATAACAAAAGCAGAAGAGGGGCTGGTCTGTCAACATTGCCAGGGCTGCTTTGGGATCCCAGTCTGGCCCTGGCTAACTCAGAGAAATATCTGGCTAAAGGAATTCACTTTTGACACTGGAGGCACATAATAACAGGACCTCAGCTCTTCACTGAGACAGCGCAGCCCATCATGCTATGGCCTCAGGTGCACAGTTTCCAACACATTGTTCTTTATGAATGGAGAATAATGCACGTAACTGTAACAAAGTATAAAGTGGCGATATAGTAATAAATCTTATGTTACTGTTAAAAAAAAATCCGAAATTCACTGGAAAAAACAAAGATGAAAGTAACGTTATAGTTAGGTGTTGAAATAATACCAATAATACAATAATACAAAAAAGAATGTTTAAAAAAAAATCACTAGTTATAGTTTACCGAGCTAACAATATCTTGCGCCCCTGCCAAGCATTGCTATGACCTCACATTTTCCATCATTCATGATGTGTTTAACGATATTGCAAACATCACAGATGACATCTCACATAACCTAAGTGATGACATCACTGAATACACCATCCAATGAATGGGACAATTTGTTGTATACACTTTTCATACTGGAATGTATGCAGCGAGGTACATCTAGATCCAATTGTCTATTTCCAGTGGAGGGGAAGGGAACATACATTGTCAGGAGAAAAAGCACAACACTAACGTGGATTCATTAAGTTACAACTGATGAACTTGAGTTAAATTCAGATCACAGGCTCAATTGCAAATCTAAAGGTAGTTATCTATATGGAAAAGTGTATTACAGTGCAGGTACTTTCGTACATCTATTAAAAAGCTTTCATTTATATTTCAGCTCTGAGATGTCACTGAGTTTCAACCAACAAGAGAGAGAAGGTTATGCAGAGATTGTCACAAAATAAATCACGTGTCAAATTAGCAATATTGGATTGCAATACAAATGATGGCATACTAAAAGAGTTATTTCTTGTTTTAGACAGCAGAGCTTCTGCAGTGAAGCTGCAAGAAAAGGCAAAGTGAAGATACTAAGGGGCATATGTACAAGCCCCTATCGCCGCGGGAACGTCACTTTTTGTGACATTTCAATGAGGATAGAGGCTTCACCTTATTTGCAAGGCAGCGTTAAGCCACGTTAACGCACCCTTGTAAATTAGGCCCCCTTTCACGCTATGCTTAGCGTGAAAGGGGTGGGCAATGGGTGTTGCAGTGGGCGTTACACCGCAACACTCATTGATTTTGACGCTGCCCCCTATTTACAAGGGCAGCGTAAATAGGAGGAAGCGCCAAAATTAAGACCAGGGAAAACCTGGTCTTAACTTGGCGAAATGAGCAGAAATACTTTATTTCTCGTCGTTTTTGCTTTTTCCATGTGTGCTGCCTTGTGCAGCACACATGGAAAAAGCAAAGTGCCTTGGATTGTTTATGCTCAGGAAAGTGACTCTTCCTGCACATAAACAATCCTTAAAAAAAAGAAATTTTGTAACTTCTATGTGTGCTGCTTAATGCAGCACACATGGAAGTTACAAAATGTCTTTTTTTATGGATAGTTTATGTGCAGGAAGGGACACCTTCCTACACATAAACAATCCTCCCCTCCATGCAGATACCCTTGCACTATGGTGCAATCTGCGTTGGCGCTACACTGCTAATTGTAGCGCCAGCGCAGGGGGAAACGCAAGGCTGCACCATATCCTTGTAAATATAGTGTTTCTGAAGTGGCAGAGTGAGGCGTTAAGCCATGACGGCTAGCGCCTCACTCCGCCACTTCTTTGTAAATATCCCCCTCAGTGTCTTTGTTCTCTCTTGTCCCATTCTTCTTTCGCTGGGTCTACTGTTGACCAGCATACATATCCTTTGTGTGGCTGGAAATTGGGTTCAAGGAAGAGTGGGGTTAGGTTAGTGCAATCTTAACGATCAGTTATTCAGAGATAGGTTGTCAGTGATGACAGTGATCAGTGACAGTAATCAATGATACCACTTCTGATGTAATTAAATATGATTTAATCTATCTTGTCATCAATAACACACATCAGTGATGTCATATGCAAAATTATATGAAACATATGGGGGGGCATGGATTATGCATTTCTGGGGTTTTGAGATTTTTTCCAGCAGCTTCACTTGACTTAAAATGTGTTTTATTCAGTAAATTCCTGGAATGTTTAATGATTCCCTGTTTTGCTTTAAGCACAGTTCTTTTCTGTGAAAAAGATGTTTCTTTCTTTAACCCTTCTACTCGTTAGCCACACGTTGTACAGCATTTTTCCTACTATACGTTTCCCTGCTGTACTTTCCCATATCTCTTTGACCTTCATTCACCTGCTTTCTTCTCCCTCCTCTTTTTTGTCCTGGGTAGAATCAGAAATTTGCCAGTTAACATCATGCATATTTTCTAGGCAATATCTTAGCTATTTTTTATATTAGAGTTTGCCATTTACATTTTTCAAACTTTTTAGACAATTAAATACTTTTTCTTATTTCTGACGGTTTTAACCTTACGATGGCATTGCAAATAGGTCTAATCTTGTTATCACTAATAATGAACCTTTGTGTGGAGGGATAGCCCTTAAGATAAAAAAGAAAAAAAATAACATCGACAAACGTCACTAGTAGCAATGACAGACAATGTAACTTATCAACGATACAGTGTACCTTACATGTTTCTGTTCTTTCCATGCTGTACTACTGTTTCCTTTGTTTTACTATTCTCCGTTTACCTTACTACATATAATCACTGTTCTTCCGCTTCATTTTTTGGTGATTTGTGGTTTACCTTTCTGTATGATTTTTATAGGACTTCATTTGGTTGTTATCCCTTTGTATCTGTATAACAAAGTACAATTTTCACTCTATGGCTCTAGGTTACATCACTTAACATTACACTTTGGTGTCATTGCACTCTGTCCATTTTATCTCATTCTTCTAGAAAGAGAGTGGAGTACCATCAACTTAACTGATGTTCTTGATGGTAAATTAAGCCATTTTTTTAATAAGGTTTACTATTCAAAGTCAATTGGTCATGCTTGAAATGTTGTATTTCACCACAGTTCAAGTCATTTGCGCAATACTAGAATAACAGCAGGATGACATGCTTTACAAATTCTGTAATGCACAAATTACTGTATATTTGTTCAGTCAACAAATCGCAGACTCTTATTTTTTTGGCATATTTAATTAGATACATTTGTCTGTACAAATTTCAGATCGGGATTAGTGCCCACAAGTGCTGCACTGATGTTTCACTGCATTTTTCAAAGCAACGAGATTTCCAAAGGGTATTTTTTCATCTTCCAGTCGATTACATAAATCCATAAGACATTTCTGAGAATCTTGCTGTTGACTGACACCATATTGTTGCTTTTTGCTGATCTTGCCCACTGTTTTAAAAAATTGCATCTCTGATTGCATTTAACTGTTTTCCAAAAGTAGTTTTCAAATCACTGCTCAACCAGGGGCTTCCCTGTTCTTTTAGTTGGTCCCTTATCTTTGACAGTGCAAAGAGCACATCTTCTGCTACAGTTCCATAGCACTCCTCCAGAGGCATTTGTGAGCTGACATTCAGTGTTGGAACCTGGAGTTATGGTCTCATTTCCTACATGGTGAAGCTTTTCCTTCTTTGTGGTTTTGTGCTGACTTCTTTAACATTCCTTGAAGCCTCTTAATATGTCTTGTTTTCTGGCAATGCGGTATTCTATCGTGATTGGATATGTACCTTGTAGGGGACTGTACATTTTATTTGCCTGTTTTATTCCCTCATACATGTAATGTTTGCATTTACCTTGCTTTCTGCAAAGTTTAGTACTTAGAACCCTGATAGCTCCATACACTTGAGAATGCCACATAATCCATCCACTCTTTCGGTCCTGCGTCTTCAAGTTATTTATTTTAACAGAGTCCTTGTGCAGTAACTGCATGTGCCAGACTCAAAGGAAATTGTGGGCTTTACACATATCAATCTTTGAAAGTAGGAAATTTGCACTGCAACATGCTACTTTTTGGGGTTCACCCACCTAGTCAGTTTGGACTTGGGAAAACTCAATTTCTTCTCTGTTGGAGTCTGGCAAAAAAACTTTGACATGTCCCACTGATTTTGCTATCTCTACAGTAGAGATTTGTAGGGAGCGAGAACCAGTGAGGAATCCTGTTGAGTGGATTTCGTGAGTGAGGTGTGAGGAAATGGATGCTGCACCGATCGCGCCATTGCCCGTGTACAGGACAAAGTTGGCGGGCGACCCCTATATACCAGAGGAGGACTGCTGTGAATTGGGGCGTGGATATCGCTGTGCCAATTGGGCTGGAGCCCATGTGCAGTGAGGGATTGGTGGTCCAGTATGCCAGGAGGGTCTGCCATGGACCCCTTGCACGCTAAAGAGTCGGCAACCCTGTATGCCAGGAGGGGCTGCCGTACAGGCATCTGCTGTGCCGAACGGGTTCTTGCCCATGGACAGTAAAGATACGGTGAACCTGTATGCCGGAGAGTGTCACCAGAACTAGCAAGAAGTGTGACTTCACCAGGAGCATTGCCAGAGGAGAGAGCCTGCGGTGAGAACCCCTGCACATCTACACAGGGATGGGGGATCAGCCTCAGGAGCTTAATACCATCTCCCCCCATCTTGGGATGGACCAAAGACTTACCTTGCCAGGGGGAGCCATGAGGAACTTTCAGTCACTGAGGGTGCATGACCGTGAGTGAGGAACTTGGGAATCGTCGAGTGCAGCTGGCCTAGACGATGTGCGGTGAACTCACCTGAACCAGCCGCTGCCACTCCAGTGCCGGTAGAAGGGGCGCACTCAGCAACTCCAGACACTCAAATCCTGCAGGTATCACTGAATTGGGGAAACTTGCTTGCTATATAGCGCTGCGGCGCTTGGACAGTTTTGACATTGGTACAGAGTCAGAGTGGACTTGAATTACTAGTGGGGCTTACTCTGGATGTTGCCTCAAGTGAATGGGGGATAACCATGATTGTTAGAGCGAGGAGGGAGTGGGACACAGGGAACTGCCTACAAAACACTAGAGTCGTGACCTCAGGGGGACTATGTAGTTGTTTGTGAATGTTGTATTTCCCTTTGTGCTGCTAGCGGTAAAATAAAATACTTCTTTTAGTTAATATGGACAATTATTTATTGCTGCTACTGTGTGTATTTAGTAAGCGTGTGTTCACCCCCCCCCCCCTGTTTCTTCCTTCACCCCCGCCTTCCCCTGAGGGAGCCTTGGACCGCTCGGGCCACACTATTCCTGAGAGTCGTGTGCTGAAGGGGTACTTTGCCCAGTTGTCAGGATCCATAGTAGGTTGGACCCAGTAACAGGATCAGGAGCAAAATGCCTCAATGCCCATGGCTGAGTCCAGTAACCCCTGCTTGACCCATGGCCCTCTGAAAGGGGTTCTGACAAGTATCCAATGTAGCATGACATAGAGAAGCAGAGAAGAACTGAGAGACCTGGTGGATCAGGAGGACCAGGGCTAGAATGATCAGGTGGCACATGTCCAGGAGAATCAGAATTAGTGCTGGCAGGACTAGGGCAGCAAAGAGGCAAGACTCAGAGGACCATATCAGAAGAAACTATATCAAGAACTAGATAATGCAGATGACTGGATATGAAGAACTGGACCTGGAGTTCGAACTCCACAAGATCAAGAATCAAGAGGACTAAGACTAGGAGGATTAGGACCAAGATGAAACGGAAAACTAGGACTAGCAGTATTAGGAAGGGAGGAACTGGAGACATTTAACCAAGAACAAGGTAGTTAATAGCTACAAAAACTAGATCAGGTGGACCATAATGAGAAGGACCAGGACTAGGACTAAATAAAAAAAAAAGATGTTACAGAGACATTATTATGTATTAGTACACACTTTCAAAATCAAAATACTTTGAATATTGTTTCTCTAATTTTCTATGCCACCTTAAAACCAGAAATCCTTAGTAGTAAACCAGGATGAAGACCACATGGACAAGGGCTAGCAGGACCACTGCAAGGAGTTCCAAGACACTGTGGACATGGTCTGGAGCTACAGTGCCAGGAGGGCCAAGGCTAGAAGGCCAGTTAAAAGAGGACAACACAGATCACAACCAGGAAGTCTAGGAGGACTAGTACAAGTAGGACTGTGAGCACCAGGAGGATGATAGGGCCTAAGCCCAAGAAGAATAGGCTCAGGAGGACTAAGACTAGGAGTACCAGTCCCACGAGAACCATGCATAAAAGGACCTGGGGCCTTATTTATAAGGCCCTTACGCCGCTGTTGCAAAACGTTTTCTGACGCTGCAGCAGTGTAAAAGATTCCCCACACTGTGCCATATTTACAAAGTGACACATCTAGGCAGATGTGTCACTTTGTAAACCCCTGCGCTACATTATACCTGTGTCTGGTATGATGTATGCAGGGTGGGCGTTCCAATGCAGGAAAGCCACATAGAAGTGATGCAGTGAAATCTATGGGATTTCCATGCGCCAGTTCTAGGGCGTCACTACGTCAAATCCTTACACCTGCTTGAAGCGGGTGTAAGGAGTGTCGCAGGGCTTTTCACATGGGGCTTGCCTCATGTGAAAGGACACATTGCAGGAGTTGCGTCCGTTTTCACACACTCCAGCAATGCGCCACTTTTGCGCCTACAGATACGTCAGGAATACTGACGTATCTGTAAATCCTTGCGACACGGAGTGCCATACAGTAAATACGGCACATCCATGGTGTCGCAAGAAGGGCACACTGAAAAGTGTTGCATCACTGTTTTCACGCAGCGATGCAACACTTTTCATAAATGAGGCCCTGGGTGTTCCGGTATCAGGGCTCTCAATCCATTACAGGTAGACAAAATCCACAAAGAGTATGCCCAGGGGCTAGTACTCTAGTACAAGAAGTACCAGTACTAGGAACGAAAGGGCAAGAAGAAACAGGATATGATGATGTGAAAATCTGATCATGTGTTTCATTTATTTCTAATTGTGTCATACTCATATATTCCTATGAATTACAGTACTGTTATTTTTATATATATATTACCAAGTATGTATCTAACTTTTATTATGAAGTATGGATGTCATTTCACATTGGTTTAAGCCCTCCAGTAGCTCTAAGTATGCTTGCTAATTTTCACTGTTCAGTGATACCCAGAAGCAATATTTGTCAAGGTTGTACATTTCCAAGAAACGCAGCCCTTGCTTTCAAACCCGGCAAATTAAAGCAGAATTGTAGGAGAATACTGAGCCCAGGATTGTATTTCTGAATGATATCTCCTCCTCAAGGATGTCTGCGCTTCTATTCGAAGATGATCCTCATTATAGGCCTCATTTACAAGAAAGTGCCGCAACGCGGCACCGCAAGCCCTTTGGCTGCGCCATGCTGTGGCACTTTCAAAGCACAGGGATGCATCATATCCACAAGGATATGACGGATCGCTTTGCTGTCCCCTGCACTGGTGCACAATTTGCTGCCATTCGTCAATGCAGGCACTCTTGCACCATGGTGCAAGGATGTCTGCATCACAGGGATGATTGTTTATGTGCAGGAAGGTGTGCCTTCCTGCACATAAACAATCTGAAATGGCGTTTTTCAACTCCTATGTATATTGCATATGGCTGGGTCCAAACTGGGGTGGTGTGGTGAGCAAAAGAATGATGGATTTAACCCAGATCCTTGTGACTGGGGGTGAATGTTTGCATTGTCCAGCATTCCGTCCATCAATTGTTTCTACTGCAATAGCACACATAGAACTTGCAAAACGTCATTTTTTTAATGATTGTTTATGTGCAGGAAGGGACACCTTTCTGCACATAAACAATCACCAGAGGTGCAGCACGCATAGAAAGTTGAAAAAAACGAGGAGAAATTAATACATTTTTCCTCGTTGCACCTCCCTACGCCTCCCCTGGGGAGGCTTAGCATTCAGACGCTTTTCCAGGTTTACGATTTCTTGTAAATCTGGAAATGTGTCAAGTTCCATGGGTGTTGCGTGGGAACACCCACAGTAACACCCATGGAACGCCCCTTTCACGCAAAGTGCTGCGTGTAAAGGGGCCTTATTTACAAGGACAGGAAAAGCCAAGTGTGGTGGCTTTTCCTGTCCTTGTAAATATGCAGTAGGCAAAATGCGCTGCCGGTGCATCACAAAAAGTGATGCACCTGTGGCGCAAGGGGCTTGTAAAGAAACCCCTATGTATGTTTTTGCTGAAAGTAGCAAGTTTGTGTCACTTGATTAGGTTCCATAGACTTGCACTGAGAGAAAAAAAATAGACATATGAACTTTTTCTAGCGAGAGCCCTGGTCAGTTGAAATGACAATTTTCCAATACTCATTTTGCTGTGCTGCTTGGTAATTTGCACTAAATGCTAATTGGACTTTAGGCTTCTGACATGTTGTGTTTTATTTTTAACAAAAGCCTATGGTGCCATATAGATGCCAGTGACAGTGAGCCAGTTCATTTGACAATCTGGCCTCGGCTCCTTGCTTGGAGGACCACCTGTCACAGTTTGATCCACATTTGCCTTGCAGGGATCTCACTGCTTTCACACAGCCAATGCTGTTGTAATTGCTATAATGAAAGAGCACTTTCCCAAAGCAGGAGTTTTTCAAAAACAAAAAGAAACAATGCCATGATATACACGTTGCGGTCGGTCATTGTTTAATTTCCTTACCTGGAATAGTCATTAATGATGGTCACTTCACCTTATATTGGGAGGAGTGACTGACAATATAGCCTTGCAGCCCAGTAGTGGATGGGCCACCAGGCTATTCCCCCCTCTAAAACAGAGGGGTAGGCGTGAGTTTGGCAAAGTGGGTGGACTTCCAATTTATTGTGGTTCACCTGCTTCAACAAACTTTAAATGACCATCTAGGACTTGTGGTACCAGGCCAGGAGGACCAGAACTGATAGGCCAAGAGCATCGGAGAAGAAGTGCAAGGATCAGGATGGAAGGACCAGGGAAACCCAGACTGAGAGGATCAGAAGCAGGAGGACCTGGGATAGAAGGTTCAAGACCAGGAGCACTTGAATGGGGCCACGTCCATAATGACTTGCAGGAATAAGACAAAACGGAATAAGGCAACCAGGACCAGGAATAATAGTCAAAGGAAGACTAGAAGTAACTGTGCAAGGCCAAGAAGAATGTTAATCAGGACCAGGGTATTTAAGGCCAAATTAATCTAGATTGGGTGGATAATTACCAGGAGAATGAGAATCAAAAGGATCAGGACCAGGGGATCAGGAGAAAGAGAACTGGGGGACATGCCTCAGCAGAACAACTAGCACTAAGAGGACCAGGATTAATAGAACCACAGACACAAAGAAAACCCGGGCCACAAGCATATAGACATAGTGGGCGAGTGCCAGGAACTCAACACCAAAAAGAGCAAAATCAGGAAGACCAGAGCCAGAAAGACCACGAGGACCTAAATTAAGGGCAACGTGTGGACAGAACAAAATGAAACTGGACCCGGAATGACACAGATAATTGGAACTGGAAAGACCAGACCTAGAAAGTCCCAGGATACTACAAAGACCATCACCATGTGGGCCAGGTTGACAGGGACCTAGGAAACCTAGAACAGAAGGACAGGGAGCTCTAGGATCAAGACCAGGGATAGTTGGAACACAGCCAGGTGGAGCAGAAGTAGGAGTTCTAAGGGGGCAAGTCTGAGGAGAACCTGCACAAGACCAGAATATAGAGGAGAACTAACACCTGGAGGACCAGGATGAGAAGAACCAGTTCCTGCAATGCTAGGGCCAGGAGAAACAGGACATATAGCAACAGAGCCAGGAGCAGCATAACAAGGATGACTAAGAAGAGGAGAACCAGGATGACTGCAACCAAGAGATTCCCAGTAACTATACCAAGGAGGACCAGAGCAAGAAGAAGCAGGACTAAGAATTGCATGAGAAAGGAGGACTAGCATTAGAGTACCATGTCAAGGAGACAAGGACTGATCGTATTAGGGCCAAGAGGACCAGGAAGAATATGATGCGAGAACCAGGAAGAGAATGGCCAAGTACACCATGTGTCTTTAATAAGGACCAGTATGCAAAAAAGAAGTGAACCAGGACTAGGAGAACCAGAATAGGACTGCTGGACCAGTAGGTAAGTCAACCAATCCTAAAATGACCAGGCAAAAGATCCTGGACCACGCCATGTGGGGAAAGGGATAGGAAAACTGGATTGTAGAGGAGGAGGACTACAAAGAGGTACAGAATCAGTATCTCCAGAAACAGCAGAACCAGGACTAAGAGGACTATGGTTACAAGTACAAAGATGAGGAGGGTATTGGTGACCAGAACAAGGAGGACCAGAACGAGTAGATCCAGGACCAGAATGACATATAAGGTATGCAACAGCAGGATCAGGGTAAGAAGTGTCAGAGTTAGAACCAGGGGGCCAGATGGACAAGTAAGACCTGCCCTAGACCAGGAGGCCTAGGGCACAAATGTCCAGGAGATCGTGAACCATCAAAACATGTGGGGCTGGAAGGACCAGAAGGTGAATGCACCAAGAAAATCAGGAAGATTGGGCCAGGAGACGTTTGACCAAAAAGGCCCCTTCAGGTGTACCTTGGCCTGGGGGGACCAAGATCACAATGTCCACGGTGTGGAGGACCAGGACCGAGATTAACATAGTGACTAATCCCAGGACCAGGCCCAGAGAAAACAGGAATAAGAATTAGATGAAAAGACAACAAAATGAAGACTAAAGGAATCAGAACTAGCTCAGAAACAGGAGTACCAGAAATACCAGCCTGAGGTGTAATGGGATCAGGAGCACTAGAAGAACCAGGATCAGGAAAACACGGGCCAGGATGGCCAAAGGTTCTAGGGCACAGAAGACTAAGTAGAGGAGCACCATGGCAGAGAAGACCAGTAGCAAAGTACCAAGACCAGGTAGAACAGAAGAAAAAGGATCAAGAGAAGAAAGAAGACCAGAGCCAAAATGACTCATACTAGCTAGACTAGTTCCAAAATGACAAAAATCAACAGGACCAAGATCAGGAGGACCATAAAAGGGCTCCAAGGAACAGGAAGACTGGCCAAACCTAGGATGACAAAGACAGGTGAACTTAGACCAGGATGTTTGGCTTTTGAGCTGCCAAGCTGTGCAACCTCACCCTTCCCAGGTCTCTAACCTGATAGAAGAGGGATCTACTAATGGTATGAGAAACTGGGGGGAAAATATGGGTTAGGGAGGAGAGTGAGGGAGAAATACAATGCTCTCTGGTGCTGGTATGTCTCTCGCACAAGAAAAAGACATCTGCGCAATGGTATGCAGATCTCTACACTAAAGTAGATGTAATGAATTATTAACAGATTGTGACATTTAATGGAACAGCAATTAGACAATTAGAATGGCTCTTACCAGTCTCCGAAGGAACCACGCTGTTGAAGAAAACCAAAAATACCAGGATCCTTTCCAGCATCCTCAGAAATACAGGAGAAAGGCAGAAGCTGAAAGAGAAAGCAAACAAAGCAAAGGAGCACATTCTCCAAGCAACAATACACTAGCATGCTGTAAGGCATAGGAAACTGGGAGGAAGGTACTCATGGAAATGAAAGGAAGAAACAAAACAAATGTGCAGGGACCACAGGCAAGGTGTTAACTCCACTGGCAGTAGATTACTAATGCAACTACACAAAGTGTTGTCAGGCGAAGAGCTCATGGTGAAACAGCCTTTTCTGCTAAACCTACCCATAGTACCCTGAAAGTGTATCCACCATTCTGCTGTCTGTTTTCCCACATAAAGGTTAGTATTCTAGACTTTGAGAGGTTTGGTAACTTTCTGTCTCTGTCCTCCAAGGCCTCCAGCCTCTTCCCTTAAAGGTGTAATATTACATATTTGTGATGTTACGTCAGATGAAATAAAATTGGGCAGATTTCCCCCCAGTGCATTTGACCCTATTCACACTGGGTGAGACAGATGGCCAGAATCAGAATGGTCTGGCCCAGGACGTCCAATGACAGGAGGATCTGGAACATGTTGGTGAAGGGGACCAGGAATAAGTGGAACTAAAGCTCGAGGACTAAGACAAGGAGGTACAGAACTAACAGGTCCAGAAACAGGGCCATGACACCCAGTGTGAGTTGTATAAGGATGAGGGGAACAAGGACACCCTGAAGCAGGAGGACCAGATCCAGTAAAATATGAAGGGCAAGCACCGGGAGTATGACTACAAGGGATGTCTGGGCTAGATGAGAGGATCAGTGGGACATATAATTTTTATTTTTATTTATGAAGTTTTATATAGCACGAACATAACCCTTACGGGTATCAGAGCGCTTCACAATTTTGGGTGAGAGGGATACAGTATTGGGAAGCAAAACATTTGTTTGTTACATAATTATACAAGACATGTGCAAGACTCCTGTAGGTGTCGGAACTCTTCACATAAGGGTAGGGCGAATACAGCAATGGGTAAGGAACATTCGAACATATGTATGTACAATGCATGCTAAACAATGTTATTCCCGGGTATATAATCAAGTCCAAAGTTAATCAAGAAGACCGAATAGAGGGCACTAATGTAGCCTAGTAATCAAGGCCTATTCAGGCAGGAACTTGAGCATTAGGATTTTTTTCACTTCTTTTTTGAAGGAAGCGGTCGAGGAGATTGTACGTATTTCCGGAGGAAGAGAGTTCCAAATCTTTGGGGCAATGCCAGAGAAGGCTCTGTTACTCGATCTCTTTCTGTGGAAAAGCTGTGGTTTCAGGAGCATTGTACTTGCACTTCGCGAGGCTCTGCATCCCCCTGATAGTTCTACTTTTTGAGCCAGATAGATGGGGGTCTTGAAGTGAAGGGCTTTGTGCATCATGCAGGCAATTTTTAGGTGAATTCTGGCCTCGTATGGTAACCAGTTTAGGTATTTTAGGGCTGGGGAAATGTGTTCTATTCTTTTTGTCCCAGTAATCAGTCTAGCTGCGGCATTAAGGGAAGCCCTTAGAGGTGCCAGGCTCAGTTTGGGGAGACCACATAGCGTGGAACTACCGTAATCTAGTCTTGGCAAAACTAAAGCTTGTACAGCCAATTTGAAGTCTTTCTGTGGAAGGAATGATTTGAGATTCCTTAGTATACTCAACTGATGTTTAGCTCCCTTGGTTGCATTGCTGATATGGTTCTTCATATTCAAGTGCAAGTCTAGTGTGATTCCAAGCGATTTAGCTGACTCAATAATGTGGGGGGAACAGTTGAAGGCTGTGATGTGTTTCATCCAAAGATCAGTCTTGGGAATGTGATTAGGGGGAGCGACGAGAAGGAATTCGTTTTTGGATGTGTTGAGCATGAGGTAGTTGTCCGTGAGCCAATTTTGAGTGTTCATCAGGATTGTGTTGAGTGAGATGATGTCTTCTGGGGAGGTGATTTTCAGATAGAGTTGAGTGTCGTCCGCATACATATGAAAAAGAATGTTCGAGGAGTTCAAGGCATTTGCTAACGGTTCCAAGAATAAATTGAACAGTATGGGTGATAGGGCAGACCCATGTGGAACCCCCATAGTTATATAAGTGAGGGTCTTAGCCCAGAAGGACCAAGGCATGATGGTCTAGGGCCAAGAGACTCAGGATAAGCAATATCTGAGGAAGGGTCCTGGAGGACAAGGACCAGAAGGCCAAAAGCCAAGTGAACAAAGGATCATGACCACAAATCTTTGAATAAGTCTATAAGGACTTTGACCAAGATAACCTACTTTGGGTACCCGCACAAGGGCAACAGGATCTGGAGGAACAGGGTCTGGTGGGTGACCAGCACAAGGGGAACAGGGTGTACACCAACATTCCCAGCAGAACCAGACCCACAAAAGATGGGCTTAAGCGTGGATGAAGAGGATTGACTCCAAGTGGACCAAGACCAGAAGAACCGGAAACCAGAGTACCAGAAGTACTAGATTGAAGAGACATGGGATCAGGAGCATCTGGAGATCCAGGATCGGGGTGATGTGGCCCCGGAAGACATGGTCCAGTTAACACAGGGGTTCAGGCAACAGAGTACTAGGTTTGTATAAAATTCAAAACACAAACTTCTGGCAATATATATTTTTTTTTTTACAAAGATTAAAAATCAGCAAAAGTCAGTTACTGCATCCCAAAATACTTAGTTACAATACGGTGCATAGCAGCCTGATGACGCATACAATACGTTAATAACAGAGGTTTTAGGATCTTTTGCTTCATACTTAAAAACATTATACAATCCATCTACTTACTATTGAAAATGCACATACACTTCCAATCTTTATTTTGCTGTTACTTTCCGAATAGGGAAAAGGATTGGTTTTAGAGTTGTGCCCTTCCATGAATTTGGATAGTGACCTATTTCAGTTACCCATTGAAAAAACAGAATTAATTGTTAAGCATGCCAGTCAATATTTGATTTCAACAAGCACTGCATGTACATTGGAGGACCGACTGCTAGTCTTAGTTTTATTGAAAGAATATTAGCCATTAGATTTTGAGTAGAGAAATAATTACCTATAGAAGTGTCTAATACACTAGTAGGTTGTTCTTTAATCTGGGCATTTATGCTCATATGGTGGGTAAAGGACCCCTCTACCATTCACAGCCTATACCCGTTCATATTACATCACTTATAACATGTTAGATCATAGCAACATTCATGACAAGTCCAATGACATAATTTATGAGAACACTGTGCATTATAGTAGGGGTAGTTATAGTTTATGTAGTCTGGCTAGCAATTTCACTACACTGTGTATGGAGAAGCATGCGTCATAGTAAGTTTTGGGAGGGGTGGAAATTATAACTTTAAATTATAACTATAACTTTAGAATTTTAATCTTTGTGTAGTTTAAGTTGGTTTTCTATACAAATTAGTCATAAAGTTTTCCTAACTATAACTTATCTTGAACCTTTGGTTTTTTCATTGAATGGCAATTTTTTATTTAAAAAAAAATATGTTTTAAATCTTAGAGTGGAGTGTCATAGAGTACAGTGGGGGAGGGTGTTATACAGTATAGTGTCAAAGAATGGAGTGTTATAGAGTGGAGTGGCATAGAGTGGAGTGGCATAGCGTGTCGGGGTAGACTGTCATGAGGTAGAGTGTTATGGCATAGAGTGTCGTGGCATTGAGTGTCGTGGCATAGAGTGGGGAGGCATGGAGTGGAGGGGTATAGATTGGAGTAGCGTAGCGTGGGGTAGCATGTCATAGAGTAGAGTGGCGTGCCCTAGAGTGGAGTGGTATGTTATGCAGTGGCGTGTCGTAGAGTGGAGTTGCTTAAAGTGGAGTGAAGTGGCATGTCGTAGAGTGGAGTGGCGTGTCGTACAGTGGAATATCGTAGAGTGGAGTGGAATATTGTAGTGGAGTGGTGTGTCGTGAAATGGAGCGGCGTTTCATAGAGTGAAGTGGTGTGTCATACAGTGGAATAGAGTGGAGTGGCAAGCAGTGGAGTGTCGTGGCGTTGAGTGTCGCGGCTTCGAGTCTCGTGTCATACTGTAGACTGCCGTAGAGTGGGGAGGGCGTGTCATATAGTAGAGTGGAGTGCCATGTCATAGATATTACTCAATGGCGGTCACCACTAGATAGTTATCGTTAGGTCTGTGCTTCCATAGGAAATGCCTTTTTTGTTTTGCTAATAAGTTTGGCAAATTTTAACGAATCTTCACAAAACTTCGCAAAAAAGCTCTCTTGTTTGCCTAGATTGTGCATGGAAATTTTCGGGATGATCAGTCACTTGGGGGGCTGGAAAAAATGGAGCTCCCCATCCATTTTCCATAGACTTCTTTGAACAGTGCTATTGCAAAAACTGCTGAAAGGAATGACACCAAATTTGACAGGAAGCTAGATTTTGGTCCAGAAAGCATGCACTGTGTGACTTGGTGTAAATCCATTCAGTAGGTTTTGAGAAATTAAGGATAAAACGTATTTGTATATCTGGACGGTTGGGTTAGAGGGACTCTTGTTAGAGCCCCTCGAGCCTAATTTTAAAAAAGAGAGCGTTATGATTGGCCTAGGGTGCTTTTTTCCCATGGACCTTCTCACACCCGCGGGAGCGAGCGGTCTCATTGGCTGGCCACAACAGGAAAGAAAATGTTGGGGCAGCCATGCTAGGAGTTGGGACATAGTACCTTGTCCTGAGATTGTTTTAATAACAGATATATGGGGACAGGGTGGGGATACCCTGCCACCAAGCCCTTGTGGTGGACCACCCAGGGGAAAAATGGAAAAAATTAATTTATGCCATGATCCCACCAGACTGCCACAAGATTGCAGCATAAAAAAAGCCAGCTGGCATTATTTTTTACTTTAATATTTTGACCTTCCTCCCCCCAGGTAGGCCAGGGCCCAGCGGGTCATTAGCATAATATATTTTTTGGGGAGCTCCCCCTTCCCAAGCCACTATTTGGGCGCCAGGCAACCCATCCTCCGTGACCAAGTGCAGAATTAAGCGGAGGGAGGCATGCAGTCCTACCCCCTTGTGTCTCTTAGGGCCCTGAAGACCATATTCCTGAGGCAGATTTGTAAAATAAATAAATAAGTGAAGTGTGCACGTGGCCCCCTCTCCAAGCCGCTTTTGGATCCCTGGGACCCCATCCACCTAGGGCCAATTTGTAAAAAACAAAACTAAAAAGAGGAGGGGGCATGTGGGCTGTTGGACCAGAGGGACCCATGGCCAAAATTTCTCAGAAAGGGGAGAAGGTCGTAGGTATCCACCCCCCAGGGACCTTATCCACTGGTGTGCAATACTACAGTGTCCCATGGAGCCTAATCCCGGGACACTCCGGTTCCCTGCCTGGGAGAGTGCGGGCATGCCCTGCTCACACTCTCCCAGGCAGGGAACTCCACTTTGCTCCGGTCTGGTCGGAACCGTAAAAACTGCATGCGGGAGCGAGGGAAAGGTGATGGCTCTTCCCAGCACCCAGTATGACGCAGGCTGGGACACCTGCAGGGGCCACGGAGGCCTTGAGGCTCACCCATGGCCACCAATGACTCTTACATTGTGGGTGCCCTGGGAGGCACACACCCACAAATTTGGAAAGCCGGCCGGGTCCACAGGGGCACCTGATGAAATTGAGATGTGGGTGCCCTGTGGCACCAACTTAATAAATGATATGTCAGCTCCCGCCGGCACATATGTTGTGCGCCAGCTGGGACTGCTGGGGACCTGGGTACTGGGACACCCACAAAAATATTTACAAATGTTAAAAAAGAATAGTAAATGAGTGTCAGGAGCCACTCACTTATTATCCACTGCTCAATGAAGGAGCACATCATAATGCCCAGAAAGGGCTATTTACCTCTGTTTTTTAGTTTGGTGGTGCCCTACAAGGGACAGGGGCACCACCAAACATTTTTTTTAATATGCCCCCTCAGTAACATAAATAAACAGTATGTCTCCTGGGTCATTAAATCCATGACCTGAGGGGACCTTACCGTCTGTTTTTAAAGCACTCTTGGGGGCCGATTACGATGTTGTTCGGAAACTGTTCCGAACTAATCGGTCTCGGAATCGTTACTGAACTAATTGGGTTGTGCGAGTCTGAACGACCAATCACGATACTTCCCAACATCGTTCTGTTTGACTCGCATTGACTTGAATGGGAACCTGCGTTCCGAATAAGAATACAGGCTCCAATTGAAAAAATGGGTGGTTGGGGAAAACCTTGCACCCTGTGGCGGGCACACCATGGCGCCTGCCACATTGTGCATGGCTGGTAAGAGGGGTCCCATGGGGACCCCCACGGGCCCCAATCGGACACCTCTGGGTGAAGAGGCCCCCAAAGTCAGATTCCAACAGCTGTTTCGTGTCGGGCAGACCGAATCGGAACGGCGGTCTGAATCGGTCATCGTACTTGTTCGGAAACTGTGTCCACAGACCTGTCCGATTTGGTTCCGAAAGACTCGGGCTGTCAGAATGCCTTTCGAAACCGATTCGGACTCCCTAAACGGTTTCCGGGCATCATAATTGGTCGTTTGGGAATTGTGTACGATTTGTTCGGAAAGAAGCGATCCAAATCGGATTCTGCAAAACCGAATCCCATCCGGAGCCCTTCCGAACGACATCGTTTTCAGTGGATCTAATGATGACGGATTAAATACAGCGAAGGAGGTTTCTGAACACAAGAGGTTCTTACCCCCTAACCTTGGACAAATTTATGCCACTGACTGTGCATGATATTCTTGAGCTCCTAATGGGAGCCAAATCGGGCTTACCTTTTGATCCATGTCCAGTAATGATCACTAAATTGGCCCCTGGTCCAATTGCTCTATCCCTCGTAAGCATTTTTAATGGTATGTTTGAAACTGGTCAGTTCTCTAAGCTGTGGAAGGTGGCCTTAATACTCCCCCTTTTGAAGAAGCCAAGCCTGGACCCTAATGATCCCAACAATTTTCGCCCGATCTCTCATCTTCCTCTCCCTGCTAAGATGGTTGAGGAAGTTATGAATCGTCAACTCAGTGCTTTTCTGGGGGAAGTCCAAGCACTGGATCCCTCCCAATATGGTTTCAGAGAGGGACACAGCACTGAGTCGGCCCTCATTAAGGCTACGGAAGAGATCAGAGCAGCAGTGGATCAAGGAGGTAGGGCAGCTGTGATCCTACTGGATTTGTTCGCCGCATTTGATACGGTCCATCATGATATTCTGATGGACCGTCTCAGGGAATGTGGGGTACAGGGTAAAGCCTGGGATCTTCTCAAATCCTTTCTTTCAGACAGAGGACAGATTGTATCCCTGGGGAAATTTCAGTCCAAACCCTTTACACTACCATGTGGTGTTCCGCAGGGGTCGTCTTTAAGCCCAACTATCTTCAATGTGTATGTCTCATCTTTGGCTCCTGTTATCAGTGCTTTCGGATTTGGGATTACGACTTATGCGGATGACACACAAATCGTGATGTCTCTTTTACCCGGCCAAGAGCTGGGAATGGATAATCGCTTCCAGACCTGCATGGAATCAGTAGGGAGATGGATGGCAGACAATTGCCTAAAATTGAATTCGGGTAAAACCGAAGTGATGTTGTTCGGGAATGGTCCTAACTTCTGGACACCTAACTGGTGGCCTGCCTCTCTGGGATCACTCCCTCACCCTCTAAAAAGGTGAAAAATTTGGGAGTTATGCTGGATGAGAAACTGTCGTTGGGTGCCCAGGTTAATGAAGTAGTTTCAACAACAGTGCATGTCCTGAGAACTGTCAAGAAGGTAGTGCGGCTTCTTCCGCTGGGGTGCCGGAAAACAGTGGTCACAGCCTTGGTCCTGTCGAGGCTGGACTACTGCAACAGCCTATATCTAAATATACAGCAAAAATTCCTATATAAACTTCAGCTGCTCCAGAATGCCGCGGCCAGACTACTTACGTGCACATCCAAATTCTCCCCAATTTCCAAAGAGATAAAAAAACTGCACTGGCTCCCGGTGAGGAACCGGGTGCATTTTAAGTCTCTTTGTCTAGTTTTTAAAGCGCTGCAAGGTCTGGGACCTGATCATTTAAGACGCCAGTTCCAGTGGTACAGACCGACAAGAACTCTTAGATCATTGTGTGCCAAACTGGTCGTAGTCCCACCCATAAAAAAAGCTCAGTGGGGTGGCAGAAGCTTCTCCTTATGTGCAGCTAAAGCCTGGAATGGCTTGCCATTCCACTTGAGAAACGCCACCAATCTTCTAGCTTTCAGGAAAGGGCTGAAAACCTGGCTTTTTGATAAATAATTTTCCTTACCTAGTCCTGCAGTAGGAGAAGTAACCAGCGTCAGGACACCTCCGGGTAATCGTGCGCTTTAGAAGTCTCCTTAACATAACATAACATCGTAATGGGCCCATTTGCTGGAACTGTAAGATGTTTGGCTGAAGTGCAGAGCCCCTTTGCGGATGTTTTTATGATTGCATTTTGTGGGCTTAAAATTTTTAATCTTAGAGCCTTTCTTTTAAAATTTTTCAACCCACAAAATTCAATATCAAATACTATATTAAAAGAATCATATACAGGTTTTTTTCATTAAAAGATTTTTAAACCTTTTTAGGATAATCACTATTATCAAACATTTCATTTTGTGAACTACTGAAATATACATTAGAATAAAAAATATTGGTGATTTTTGGAGAAATATTATAGATCTGTTTATATATATTGATATGTTTACCTCTTGAGAAAGCCAACAGGCTCACTTTTTATATTTTGAGGTTGTGACTCTTTGACAAAGTCAGTAAGCCTGCCTGAGTGCAGCCAGGACCTGCAACACCAAATGCACACTCTGCATGCCGGAAGGCTGTGCATGGCATAGGGTTGGATGCTCTTAAGTGGATGGATGCTGGGCATGGCCTTTGTTCAGTTCCTGTGACCAACTCCACACAACGCACGGCTGAATGGCGTGCGTGGGGCTTATTGCCTGTGAGGGGTTGGCTGCCAGGCCTGGCCATGCAGCCAACCCCATGCTGCACACAGCCTGGCCATGAACGCCGGGGAGTTGGCTACCCAAGGGGGGTTGAACGCAGGTTCTGGCCATGTACTGCTAATTACCCCACATATTACATCACTCATTACATAATCTATGACAACATTTATAGCATTACTGATAACAACTGAACTGACATTATTGATGACAAGACTGTGCATGGCAGGGCTAATTATAGTTACTTTAGGGAAGTAGTTATACTTACTAGAGATAACTATAACTGGTGAATTTCAGTTTTTTTTTTTTTAAACATTATATTGTCACTGAATTTTTTTCACCTAACTATAATGTTGCTTTACCTTGGGTTTCTGTGTGTGTGTAACTGACAAATGTATTTGTTTGTTTGGGGGAAACCACCTACAAAACCCTCCATTAAAAAAAATGTATATATATATTTTTTTATTTATTGGGGGAACCCCCCCTACTCGCCTCTAACCCTAACAAAAACGTTCCCATTCAATGCCCCTAAACTCTAGAAATCCTTTACCACCTTATGCCCCTACCCACCTCTAAACCTTGAAAATGCCCTTATCCCTGTACCACTACCCACTCCTAAACCTTAAAAATACCCTTACCACCCTATTCCGCTACCCAACCCTAAAAATACCCTTATCACCCCATGTCCCCACCCACCCCAAACCCTAAAAATACCCTTATCACCCAATATCCCTACCCACCCCCCAAACACTTACAACACCCTTACTACTCTATACCCCTATCCAACCCTAAACATTAAAAATTACTTTACATCCCTATGCCCCTACCCACCCCTAAACCCTAAAAATACTCTTATTACCCTATTTCCTTATCCATCCCTAAACCCTAAAAATACCCTTTCTATCCTATACCCTCACAACACACACCTAAACCCTAAAAAACACTTACCACCCTATACCCTTACCCACCTAAACTCTAAAAACAGTCTTACCATTCTATAGCCCTACACATCCCTAAACCTTAAACAGTGGCAGCTGCCACTGGGTTGTTACAGTTAGGAACACATTTCCATAGGAAACACATTATTGGCTTGCTTTTAACTTTGGAGCCACTTGACAAATCTTCACGAATCCTTTCAAACTAAAGGTTCTTCCACCTCAGCTCCTGACTGGAAAGTTTTGGGGTGATCCAACAAGTGGCGGCTGAGATAAAGGAAGGTCCCAAAATGAGTTTTCCCCATTCATTTTTCCATAGGAAAATTAGACACAGCTACAGTCGAAACACCTGAACGGAATTACACCAAATGTGGCATAAAGCAAGATCTTGGCACAGAAAGCATGTTTTTTTGTGATTTGGTGTAAATTGATTCAGTGGTATTGGAGAAATTAGGGCTCAAAAACATTGTAAATTGCAAGCTGCGGAGTCTCTACAGAGCCGACCGATCTCAAGGTGAGGTCTGAGTAGCAGCCACCACATAAATAAAGACATAGAAGCAGCCATCTTAGTACTCGGGGACTGAGTCCCCAGTATTGAAAAAAAAGTTGAAAAATATATAAGGGCCAAGGGCAGAGATACTCTGCCCGCCTTGGCCTGGTGGGGGTATCGCAGAGGGGCCTTCCCTGGGGCCAAAAACATATATATTTTTTATTAATTTTGCCACACATTTTAAAAGAGCACATTTAGGAAATATGTAATATTTATGTCCTTTAGCCACTAAAGGGCCCCAAGGACCTTCTTCCCTCTGTGCCAAATACTACATAGAGAGGAGTGAAATGTGTATATTACCCAATGGTGGTTGCCACTGAGTAGTTATAGGTAGGTCTGTGTTTTCAAGGGAAATGCCCATTATTGTTTGCTAATAACTTTGGCTCCATTTTAAAAATCTTCACAAAACTTTCCAGAAAGATTCTGTTTTTTGACTAATTTCTTCATGTTAAGTTCTGGGGTGATCCGTCAAGCGGGTGCCGACAAAGAGGGTGGGAGTCCAGAAATGCAAAGTCTCCATGCATTTTCCATAGTCTTGTTTAGGGCATGATACCGCAAAAACTGCTGAACGAAATTACACCAAAGTTGGCAGGAAGTTAGTTCTTGGTCCAGAAATTGTGCTTTTTGTGATATGGTGCAAATCCGTTCAATAGTGTTTGAGAAATTTTGGATCAAAATATTTGCATATCTGGGTTGTTGGGTTTGAGATACTCTTACGAGAGTCCTTCAAACACAATTTGAAAAATAGAGCGTTCTGATTGTCATAGGTGGCTTTTTTACCCTGTGACAACTCACTCCCACGGGAGTGAGTGCTCTGATTAGCTGGCTGAAACATGAAGAAAAATGTTGTGGCAGCCATGACATGACTTAAGGACTTAGTCCCCTGTCCTATATTTGTTTAATTAAAACCCCGTCCCCCAGCAGTTATGGGGGGAGTCCCAGAGCGATCCCCCCCCCACAAAAAAAGGACTCCTGCGGAACTGTGGCATATAAAAAAAACAGACAGTCTTTTTGATTTGAATAATTTGACCCACGGGGTGGACCAGGGTCGAAAGTTTTTATTTTTAAATATTTGGGAAGGGGGGCATGAGAGAAACCCCATGCCAAATATACATTGAAGGGGATGGGGGCATGCGGCCCCCTTCCCCGAACCCTCAATTGGACCCCATCTTTTGGGGCCAAATATTACATAGAACGGAGGGGGCATGTGGTCCCCTCCCTGAGCCACTAATGGGTCCAAGGGACCCTATCCCCCGTGCTGAAAATTATTTAAATGGGAGGGCATGTGGCCCCCATAACGAGCTACTAATGAGCTCTGGGGACCCCATTCCTCAGAGTCAATTATCTACAAAAATTATCTACAAAAAGGGGAGGGAGGTTGCGCACACTCATCATTTTGCTGTTATCTGCACTGGGAACCCCAACCTCCAAGGCATGATACTTCAGTGTCCCGGGGAACCTATCACAGGACACTGTGGTTCCATGCCTGGGAGAGTCCAGGCATACCCTGCCGACACTCTCCTGGGCAGGGAACTCCACTCTGCCCCCACCCAGCGGGAACAGTTAAAAAGATCCTGCTTGTTGTCGGGCGGGAGCAAAGGAAAGGTGCCAACTCCCGCCAGCACAGAGTATGGTGCTGGCTGAGGAACCGGCTGGGGCTGAGGTGGGCCTTGGGGCATCCACCTATAATAGAAAAAATATAAAAAATTGCCGGCTCTTGCAAGGGGAATAGGCTCACTGATTATATTTTGGTGTTGTGACTCTGACAAAGTCCGTAATTCTGCTTGAGTGTGGCCAGGCCCTGCTTGGGATGGGGTTGCTTACCTGCGAGTCAAAGGCCTTGCATGGTGGGGGTTGGTTTTAAGTATGGTAATAAAATATTACTTTAAGTCAAAAAACGCTAGAAATTCACCTAAAAAACTAAAGGTTAAAGGGAGATAGGTGACATTTTCAGCACCAACGTAATGTTTTAAACTTTAAAAAAAAATGAAATTCACTACCTATAGTTATCTCTAGTAACTATAACTTATGCTCTAAAGTAAATAGAACTAGCGCACTGGCAATGCATAGCTAATTACTCAGGACATGATCTATAACATCAATGCAACATTTGAAATTACATTATTAATGGCAAAACTGTGCATGGCAGGGTCGCGAGTTATAGTTACTTTAGGGCACGAGCTATACTTACTAGAGATAACTATAAGTGATGAATTTTACTGTTTTTTTGAGTTTGAAACATTACTCTGATACAAACATTTTCACCTAACTATAAAACATTACAAAAAGGAAACGGGGGCAGGGCAGAAACACCCCCAGGGCCTAAAAAACATTTTTTTAACTTTCCGGTGGGAGCCACTGTGGATCTGCGGACCGCCACCTCCCTGGGGCTAACGTCATTAGTAAAGCGTGGAGAGGCTCCAGCCCCCCGCACGCAGCCCCAGGGACCATCACCTCCCCAGGGTACAAACACATACATGAAGGGGGTCCGTTGTGGACCCCCTGCCCCGGGGGGCAACAGTTCCCCAACACCTCCCCTGGACTTACTTAGAAGGGAGGGGGGGCACACGGCCCCACTCGTAGAGCCTTACATGGCCCTGGGGACCACCACGCCCCAGGGCGGGCTCCTGCAGTGTAGGAGCAGGCAAACAGTGTGCTACGGTATCAGAAAGCGAGAGCATTTTGTTCTCACTTGCTGAAAGCGGAGTACACTTTGCTTTTTACAACCAGGGAGTTGCATGTCAGCAGCTCCCTGGGTGTAAAAAGCAATGCCGGCTCCTGCAGGAGGCTGGTGCCAGCCAGGAGCGCGGGAGCCTTCAGGCTCCTCCCGCAGCCCCCAACAAGATGGCCATTAAAAAAAAATTATAAAGGCCTGGCCCTGGTGGATGGGGTCCCTGGGGCCGAAACTGGTCTCCGTAGGGGGGCCTCGCGGCCCCTTCGGTTTAAAAAAAAAAAAAAAAAAAAAGGAGGCAGGCCCTGGGGGATGGGGTCCCTAGGGCAAATAAGTGGCCCAAGGAATGAGGGGCCACGCAGCCACCCTTCCTTTACTTTAAAAAAATAATGAAAGACCGGCTTGGGGGATGGGGTCCCCGGGGCCAAAATCGGCTCGGAGCACTTTTTGGTTTGCTAATAACTTTGGTCCCATTTGACAATATCCACAAAAAGTTCCACAAAAAAGTTCAGCCTATTGGCTTCTTCCTGGAAAGTTTCTGGGTGATCCATCCAGCGAGGGCCGAGAAAAAAGGGGGGTCCCAAAATGTAAAATCTTCATGCATTTTCCATAGACTTCTTTAAGACAGGTTTTAACAACAACTGCTGAACGGAATTACACCAAAATCAGCAGGATGCTAGATCTTGGTTTGCAGATTGTGCGGTTTGTGATGTGGTGTAAATCTGTTCAGTAGGTTTTGAGATATTAGGGGTCAAAAATAATTGTATACTTTGGCAGCTGGGCTCGCGAGAGGCCCATACGCCTCCTGCGAGAGCGCAGAATCAAAATGGAGCCCTGTGATTGGTCGAGAGGCTTGTTTTTCTAGTGAGCCTTCAGGCTCACGTGGGAGCATGATGCTCCTGCAAGTCTCACAAGAGCAAGCAGTCTTATTGGCCGGCTGTTCGATTGTTAGAAATGAAATGGCCGCTAATACTGTTTACCATGAAAAATTTAAGTGTTGTGGAAATGAAATAAAAAAAGCTGGAAAAGGGGGCAGCAGAAAGGCATGCTGTCCCCTAGATTTAGAGAGGAGAAGTCTAAGGGATAACTACTGTGAAGAACATAAACATATTTTGTTTTTAACAAATTTTTACATTCTCGTGGGACTCTCGCCGGATCAAGAATAGTAAAAATGAGGTCTCAATACACTGTATTAGTAGGTATGCATATTATGGTAATTGTTTTTGAGAGGAAGTTTGTAAGAGATAATACCAAAACAGGATATTGCAGTTTGCAAAATCTTTGTAAAATGTGTGTGAGTATTAAACAGATAAATATTCAATAGAAATTGTTTAGTTGCTCAGTTATTGTAACTGATATCAAGCAATCTTTTTTTGAGGTGTCATTACTCTCGCAATGATGGGTGTGCATAGTAGGGTGTGTAGAGGGACTGGCCTCTCTGCTGAGACTTCTCTCTGTAATGATGGGTGTGCATAGTAGGGTGTGGAGTGGAACTGCCCTATCCTTTCGGACCTCTGTCTCAGATGACGGTGTGCGTAGTAGGGTGTGGGGAGGGACTGCCCTCTCCTTTTAGACCTCTCCCTCAGATGACGGGTGTGCATAGTAGGGTGTGTGAAGGGACTGCCTTCTCCTTTCAGATCTCTCTCAGATGACAGATGTGCGTAGTAGGGTGTGTGGAGGGAATGGCCTCTTTGCTGAGACCTCTCTCTGTAATAATGGGTGTGCTTAGTAGGGTGTGTGAATGGACTGCCCTCTCCTTGAGACCTCTCTCTCACATGACAGGTGCACGTAGTAGGGTGTGTGCATGGACTGGCCTCTCCTTTGAGACCTGTCCCAGATGACGGCTGTGTGTAGTAGGGTCTGGGGAGGAAGTGTCCTCTCTTTTTAGACAACTTTCTCAGATGAAGGGTGTGCATAGTATGGTGTATGGAGGGACTGGCCTGTCTGCTGAGACCTCTCTCTCAGATGATGGGTGTGCGTAGTAGAGTGCATGGGAAGCGGTTAAGCTCTCCCTTGAGACCTCTCTCTCGGATGATGGGCGTGCATAGTAGGGTGTTTGGAGGGACTGGCCTCTCTGTTATGATAGGTGTGTGTAGTAAACTGTGGAGAGGGATTGGCTTCCCATTTTGAACTCTCTCTCAGAAAAAGGGGTGTGCATAGTAGGATGTGGGGAGGGACTGCCCTCTCCTTTGAGACCTCTGTCTCAGATGACGGGTGCATGCAGTAGGGTGTGTGGGGGGACTGGCCTCTCTGCTGAGACCTCTCTCTGTAATGATAGGTGTGCGCAGTAGGGTGTAGGAAGGCACTGGGCTCTCCTTTCAGACCTCTATCCTAGATGGTGCTTAGTATGGTGTTTGGATGAGCCTTAATTCTACTCACTACTCTTTTCAAACCAATGAGCATAAATAGTAGAATATGATAAACACCATCTCCATTAGGACTCCTTCATACAGTAACAAGTGTGCATAGCAGAGTGTATTCAAACATCACCTACTCCTTCCTTCTTTTCACGATTCCTTGAGAGTCTTGCGAGATCGTAACATTTAAAAAAAAAAGTTTTAACATCCTAATTATCTCAAGATTTATCTCTTTCACACTTCTTCTCAAAACAACGCCCACAATATTCATTCCTACTAATGGAGTGTTTTGAGAACTCATCTACTCCTTTTTACTATCCGTAAGGCTCCTGCGAGATAGTAAAAATAACTTTAAAACAATATACATTTATTATCTTCACAGCAATTATCCATTAGACACCTCCCCTCTAAATCTAGGGAGACAGCATGACTTTCTGCTGACCCCATATATAGCCTTTTAATTTCATTTCCACAACATCTCCAATTTTGAATAGTAAAGAGTAATGGCAGCCATTTAATTTCTAATATTCCAACAGTCTGCCAATCAGAGTTCTAACTCTCACATAAGTAGCGGGAGCCTCTTGCTCCCGCGAGAGCATGAAGGCACAAGGGAAAAACGGTCCTCAGACCAGTCACAGGGCTCTCTTTTTGATTTTGCACTTTCGCGGGAGGCTCACTGGCCTCTCGCGAGCCTAACTGCCAAAATATACAATTATTTTTTACCCTTAATAGCAGGCGCGGCCGCTGAAGGTAAGAGCAGTGGGGCCGGGTTGGGGGGGGGGGGGGATTTCGAGACACTACCACGAGGGAAAATTAAATAAATAATTAATTTTCCCTTGTGGTCATCTCTTGAAATCCCCCCTCACCTGGCCCCACTGCTCTTACCTGCAGCAGCTGCAGCTGCTTAATAGCTCAAAAACTACTGAACGGATTTACACCAAATCACAAAATGCACAATCTGTGGTCAAAGCTCTAGCTTCCTGACAAATTTGGTGTAATTCCGTTCAGCAGTTTTTGATAAAACCTGTCTTAAAGAAGTCTATGGAAAATGCATGGAGATTTTATGTTTTGGGACACTCCATTTTTTCTTAGCCCCTGCTGGACAGGTCACCCCAAAGCTTTCCAGGAAGAAGCCAAGGTGGATCAACTTTTTTTGGGAGAGGTTTGTGAAAATTCATCAAACGGGGCAAAAGTTATTAGTAAACCAAAAAACGCTCCATCTATAGAAAAGCAGACCTAACTATAACTACCTACTGGTGACCACCAGTAGGTAATATGTGTGCACCTTTAACTATACCTAACTTGCATGGTATAGGTATGCATGGAAAAGGCATATTCATGGCAAATGGTGTGAGGCAAAAGCATTACGTCGCAAAGACTGCATGGTAAATGATGTTTCCAGAAGTAGGTATATGAGAACTAAGAAACCCAGCACCAGGGAAACCCAGAGACCAATGATCTGGAGTAGCCAGGGGCCGAAGGCCAAGTTAACAAGGAACACAGAGAACACAAAAAATAAGAGGAGGACTAGGACCAGAAGGATGAGGACCAGGCCTAGTACCATCGAGGACCAGTGCCTGCTCGATCAAGGTCAAGAAGCCATGAAGACAGGGTGTGGAAGATCAGGCATAGAATTACCAGGAAGACCAAACTCAGGAGGACCATGACCAGGAGGACTTAGACCCGGAGAATGTGGACTACCACTACAAGAAAGACTAGGACCAGGGGGGGGGCTAGAGGGCGCACGGCAAGATGGCTGCGCTGTAGTGCAGCTCCGCCGGCCGACTTGTCAATCCGATAAGCATCCTGCTCCCTAAGCGCCATCCGAGCTGCATAAACGGAGGCATTCGCTGTGGGAGTATAAGCTGGCTATATGAGGCGTTTCTCCGGCGTCTATCAGCCGCAATTGAGTGGCTTGCTGACAGACTGAGCCGCGTACCGGAGGACAACATGGGGGCCCTGTGAAACGATTGGCGGCTGCCAGAGACCTGAGGGCTGCCCGCGGGTCGGCGTTTGCCCGGGAAGACGTTGCTGGACTCTGTGCCATATGAAGGTACCTGGGGTGAATTCGTTTGCCTGCTGGAGACTGCGCGGGGCGGACCGGAGCTGCAGTTGATAGCGCGACGCAGTTCCATGGTGTGGACCGGAGCCCGCCCCTGACGAGAGCTGAGCGGCGCGGGTGCGGCCCCTGCACGTCTCCTGTGTGGCTCCTGGGTACGGCGATCGAGCGGCCGAGCGGACGGAGGGGGGGCGGCTCCCGACTCCGCGCTCACCACAGTAAAAGAAGTCATGGGCCCCAGCTATGCACACACGACTGAACGGATTTGGGGAACAATAACACAGCGGTGAGCTGCCTAATTCCATGAAGAGCGGGCGTGGGGCGCGGAGCTCGTGAGGCACGTGTCACATCATTACTGCACCGGCTCCCTGCTGCTGAACTGCTTTCTCGCAGGGGAGCACAGATCACTTGGGATGGCTGCCTGAGCGTCGATTTCGGCATTGCAAGCTCCTCTGCGCAACATATGGAACACGGCGGCATGGTGCACTGAGGTCTGAATTGAGGTGGGCTTAAATAGTTTTTTTTTTTATATCACCGTGCGACAGCCAAAGATCGTTTTTGCCACATTGCGCAGTGTGTTCCTTATGATTAAATTGCTTTTGGGTGTTACATGTGACGATTATATATAAGAAATAAGATAACTGATTTACTTGTACAAGAAATGAGCTACGCATACCCGACAGAACCACTGTTTTTTCTTTAATACATACCCAGGTTCTGAGGGACACAGGGTTACCCCATTGTTTGCTTGATTTACATTGTGCAGTGTGTCAGCGCGTGGCGTCTTCCCCGCCCTCCCGGCTTGGTATTGACTTGGCGACTGCACTGGGCCGCGGTGTTGTGCATGTAGCACCTCCGCCCGCAGATAAGAGCGGGGGAGAGCGGCGTGTGAACGCAGAAGGCATCGGGGAGAGCGGGCGCTGACGAGTGGCTAGCCCAACAGACGTGTGCTGCTTAAGGTGTGTAGGTCGCGGCTGCGCCACACAGAGAATCACATCATGGGAAAAGCAGATAAAAATCAACCGCACCTAACTTTTGACCTGCGGAAACCCGGCAGGCCACAGCAGAGAGCCACTTCTGACTCTGAATTGGACAATCCTAATGACGCTCCATCCTCAATGGAAAAGACACTGTCTGCCATACAGGCCAGTCTCCAATCCATAGATGGTAAAATCGAGGCCCTCAGTGGCCATATGGACCACATGTCTGCTAAGCTCGACAGACACGCTACCAGGCTGGGGGAGGCAGAACAAAGCATATCGGATGCGGAGGACGGGTTGCAACATGTGAGCTCCAAGTCATTGGATATGGAGAAAGTGCTCGCTGTTATCCAAGCCAAAAATGAAGACCTGGAGGCCAGGTCCCGGCGCAATAATCTGCGCATAACAGGCTTGCCGTAGTCGACCAATGTGGGCAGGCTGGAGACCTATGTGGAAAACATGCTGCGTGAGATATTCGGTGCTAAAAATCTCTCTCAGCTGCTCATAGTAGAGAGAGCCCATCGCTCCCTGGCGGCTCGACCTCCCCCGGGGGCGCCACCCAGGCCGATTATTGTGCGCCTGCTAAATTATAGAGACCGTGATTCGGTACTGTGCATGTCTCGTCAGAAAGGTACCATAATTTATCAGGGTAATTCGGTGGCATTTTATCCTGACTTTACAGCCGCGGTCCAAGCGGCGCGGAAGGAATACCAGCAAGTGAAAAAATATTAATCGCAGAATGTGTGCAATATGCCATGTTGTACCCGGCCTGGCTGTGCATTGGTTCTGATGACAAGGCCAAGATCTTCACCAACCCCAAACAGGCCATGGAGTATGCAAAAACCATCCGGCAGAAGAAGCAGGCTGTCCCTGATGCTTCGGACAATGAGGGCTAATTCAGATGGAACATTGATCAGGGGCTCTCTCAATGACTGTTATAATCGCAGAGGATGTATTTGACAGCATCAATGACCGCTTTGGTATCATGTATGACTGGGCGGGGTACTCCTGCTGTGATGTATCATTATACCTGTATCCTTTACCACAGTGTAGGCCTTGGGGTTAGGGGTGATGTATGCCGACAAGCTGTGCTATTCTATGACTGAATGTTTCACTGTTCTAAGATGTAAGATGGGTTTTTTTGTGTTTTTTTTAATCCTCATTCGCCACCAACCTCACTTCACACTCGAGCTGTCTATACCTTTACTCAGTGGACTGAAAAAGTAGGCAATTGGAAGTGGAAACCTCGGGAAAGACCCGCCTACAGGTATCATGACAGACTTGGGTGCTAATGACACCAGGTGAGGTAACTCTTCAACAAAGCTCGGATGAGCTTGGTGACAATAGTCATAATACTTCCAGAAAGAAACTGGGAGTAACCGACTTAGTCCAAAGAGTATCAAGGCACCATTACGAAAAATGTACCAAATTGAGTTAATTAGTTAATTCGTTAATTCTGAACCCATTCTTAACAACAACAAGTCCCAAAAAGCTGTCTTCTTTCCACTGCAAGATCTGGCTAGGTCCATCTTAGAAGTCACAAGCAATGAGGTCAACCAGTCAGAAAAAAAGGGAGGAGTGGATTCTGTCCAGCGTTTACATATTTGTCTCCTGGCTAGCAAGATAGCATAAAAAGCAGAGATCTGGATGGGCCCGTAACTTGGTGTGTAAAGCCAAAAATTATCAGAGATAGGTCTATCTGAATTGGGCAACCCAAGGTGTCAGCCAAAAATTTGCCGACACTTTCCCAAAAGGTGGTCAAAGCAGGGCACTCTTTGAACATATGTATGTCTGAAGCTTGGACCAGATCGCATTTCTCACAACTAACTGGTGGGCCTTTCACAATTTTGGAGAGCCTTTGTGGGGAGAAATAAGCCCTGTGGATGGTAAACAGATGGTTCCTTTTCAGCCACGCTGGTTTAACTATGTCATGGAGGCTCTTACAAGAGTTCTGCCATAGATAGTCACAGTGTTGGTCAGATAAAGATTCCCCCCATAATTCATCGGCCAGTTTAAATTCACCGTCTATAGTCTCAACTATGGCTTGATACCAAAAGGAAACCTCCTTCCTCCCAGGTGGCTTAGCCACAAGCTGATGTTCTAGAAAATTGCCACTTCCTATAGGATTCTTAAGGGTTAGCTGTGATTGGGCCCAGCTTATCAGCTGGAAATATTTAAACCTTGACAGGCCTTCTCCAATTTTATCTTTGAGTTGTTCCCAAGAAATAAGAGTGCCATCAAAGGCCAGGTCCCCCCAAACCATCAGCCCGGCTTCTCTAAGAGGTAATGCCAGTCTGTCTCTCAGACACTCCGGAGCGCCGGGAGAATTCCAGAGCGGGGCCAAGCTAGAAAAATAGCTAAGCCCGACTATACTTTTAAGTTTAGCCCATGTTTTAGCAAAACCCTGAAGAATCTTCAGCTTAACCTTTTTAAAAAACTTTGGTTCCCCAAATTTGAACAGATAGCCCTCCTCAGGTAAGTTAGCTCCCCTAAGCATGGCGAGAAACATCCCCCTGCTCCGGTGCTAACCAGCATTTTCAAGCATGCGTGCGTGTGTAAGCTGAAAGGCCCAAGCATAAAGCTGCAGGTCTGGCAAGGCGAGGCCGCCTTTCTCTCTCCTACGCCTCAGCTTTTTCCAAGCTATTCTTGTTGATTTAAAAGCCCAGACAAAGGAAATTGATATCCCGCTGTAACTTATCTATAGCCAATTTTTCAAAATGAAGAGGGATACAATTAAAGAGAAAAGTGACCTTAGGTAGTATCGTCATCTTAACTAAATTGACCCTCCCAAGAATAGTTAAAGGGAGCTGGGCCCAGGATTTCAACAGCTTCTGACACTCTTTAGCCACCAAAGTTAGATTTATCTCAGCTATCTTTGTTATATCTTGGACAATTTTAATCCCCAAGTATCTCATATTGGAGCTGATCTGGTGCTGGGTCCCCCCAAGATTCCAGGCCATGATTTCAGTCTTCGCAGCGTTTATCTCGTAACCTGAGACCAATCCAAAGTCTTGCACCAGGCCGATCACTGCTGGAAAAGCTGTTGACAGGTCGGCAGAAAAACTAAGATATCGTCTGCGTGACAGAGCCACCTTCCTCTCCCAATCCCCATATTTGAAAAACTGAATATTAAAATCTTCCCTGAGCCGTTGGGCAAACGGCTCAATATATAGGTCAAAAAGGAGAGGGGAGAGTGGGCAGCCCTGCCTAGTCCCCTGGATATCTTAAAGGATTCAGTGATGTTACCGTTAACCAGAAGTCTGGCTGTTGGCTCCTGATATATCAACTGGACAGTTTGGCAAAACTTTTTCCCTAAGTTAAACTTTCCCAAGACCTCCGACAGGTAGATCCAATTGACCCTGTCGAAGGCCTTGGTGGCATCCAAAGTCATGGCAGCTAAGAGGAGTGAATAAGTGGAAGCCAAGTCGATCCCCCCTATAAGATCATAGGTAAGGTCCGATAGTTGCCTTCCCCTGACAAAGCCCATCTGATCGGAATGGAGAATATCGCCAGCCACAAGCCCTAACCTGGCCGCCAATATTGAAGCGAAGATTTTATAATCCGCATTCAAGAGCAAAATGGGCCTATATGACCCACAGCTCGATGGGTATTTCCCAGGTTTCAAGATTAAAATGACTGTGGCATCATTCCATGATATTGGGAGCTTTAGACCTTCCTGTAATATCTGATTGAAGAGCTTTGTCAAGGTAGGAACGATCGTATCACTCATTAGTTTGTAAAGCTCGGCTGGGAGCCCATCGGGCCCCACAGCCTTCCCACTCTTACAGAGTGATATAGCCTTCCTAACCTCTTTCTTGGGTAAATTCCTGATCTAAGTGATCCTGCTGTTCGGGGTTTCAGGGAGGGAAGTGAGATTTTATCCAGCCAGACCTTGGCTATAGATCTATCTACCACTTTATCATCTCAGTAGATATCTTGAAAGAAATCAAAGAAGGCATCTCTAATTTCTTCATCTGAAGAGAGAGTGACATCCACGCCTTCAATAATAATTTCTTTAATCTGGTTTCGTAACCAATCTGATTTGATTTTCCAAGCGAGGAGCTTTCCTGCCCCTTCGCCATATTCAAAGTGGGCAATCTTACTTGCCTCCCATTTTCGAATGAGCCTAGTATGCAGAATGATCTCCAACTGATCTTTCAGTTTGTTAAAGTTGGTCAAATGTTCTTGCTGAATTTCGGGTAAAGCCTGGCTATTTAGATCAACCTCCGCTGTCTTCAGTTTAGCTTCAATTGATGCAATCTCCTCTTTATATTGTTTATTTCTAAAACTCATCCTGCTTGTGATTTGACCCCTCAAAAATGCCTTTAAGGAATCCCATATGACCGATATCGTAGCTGAATCTAGATTTACTCTCAAAAAGTATTCGGTTTCCTGGGATAAAAGAAATCTCCTCTTCCTCCAAAAGTAAGGCTCGGTCAAAGGACCATGATCTAACTTGGTAAGACTGTGGCCACTCGAAATCTAATAATATGCCAGAATGGTCTGAAAGATGAGATGCCAAATAGGAGATGTTTTTAACTCTACCCTTAGAGATTGACTAATCAAGATATAATCAATTCATGATTTATGCCGGTATTTATAGTTTCTGTAGGAAACACCCAACTGCTGGCCAGATCTTTCTCTCCAAATATCAGAGAGACCGGTTTGCATCATCATATCTAGTAGATAAACTCGAGACTTAGAAGGAGCAGCAGCTCTATTATTTGGTGATTTGTCTAGTATAGGATTAAGTATGATGTTAAAATCTCCTGCTAAAACTACCGGATCTGGAAAATCTAACAGGTGAGAAAAGATGGTTTTAAGAAAGGAGGGATCATCTTGATTGGGTCCGTAATAACCGACCAAGGTAAACTGGAACCTCAAAATAATAACTTTCACAATGACCCATCTGCCACTTGGGTCGACTAACTGGTGTAGGATCCGAGCCTTAGCTTGTTTTTTTAAATAAGATTAAAACCCCTCTAATATTCACAGACTGATTTGTACTAACATAAGAGCCAACCCATCTTTTATTCTTGAGAAGACTAACAGTCTCCGCTTTGAGCAGATGGTTTCCTGGAGAACAATGACCTGCGCGGGAGAGTCCCTGAGATATTGCAAAATCTTGTCTCTTCTAGGTCTTACGCGCAGGCCATTGACGTTCCAGGACAAAATCTGTATAGAGCTCATGGCGGATCAAATCCACGACCCGGTACCCATAGAGGAAACCAAGAAAACCAGCACCAGATCCGTCGAGGTTCCATAATTGTGACTATTGAGATTGATAAGAATATTTTAGGGCGAATGAGGACATTTTTTGTTTTTTTACCCCTATGCTCCCCACCCCAAACCCAGTGCCCTGACTGCCCCTCCCCCCAACCCTGGAGAACCCTTACCCCAATTATCTGGACAGATGGAGTCCAGAAGCTGCAAACCGGAGCAACCCAACCCGCCCTACCCTTAACATGTGTAAAAACTAGAAACCACTAAAGAGGAAAAAAAAAAGCTTAAATAGGTGAAATCCTAAAGAAGCATATGTGTGCTTTTTAAAATTTTTTATCTCTTCTCCTCTTTTTTTTTTTCTCCATCCCCTTCCTTTCCTTCCTCCTCTCACTTCAATCTCGCCTTTCCTCCCTTTTCTCTTTTTTAAAAATTCTTTTTTTTATTTGATCTCCTGACCTCTTTCTCCCCATTTACCCTTCCCCTTCCTTCCCCCCCTCCCCTTCCCACATGTAGTTTCCTATAGTTCTAAATCAATTATATAAAAGAGTGAGAAGAGTGAGAAGAAAGAAAAGAGGAAGGCAGCCAAACTAAAAGGAAGAAAGCAGAAAAACGTTCCTAAACCAAATTTCTCTATTAAAGGGCCCCCTTACTGATCATGTCGAGCAGCTCGTCGGCCTCCTGAACTGATCTTAAGTTATGCATTTTGTTGTTATGCATAACTTTCAGGAAGGCAGGAAACTTTAACTGAGCTACTTCACCGTGTTTCTTAAAGTCGTCTATCTTCCTTCCCAACTCCCACTGTCTATCCAGCGTACACCTGGAAAGATCAGAACGAATTTCAAAAGAGAACTCTCTAGCTTTCAATGATTTTGCTTTCAGTGCCAAATTGAGAATCTTCTCTTTTAGAGCAAAGGTAAGGAACTTAATTAATATCTTCCTTGGCTTAGGTCTATTAGGATTCCTACGAAAGGGATCCCTGTGAATCCTTTGTATATCACGGCTCAAGGATTCTTCTGAGTCCTCAAGCTGTAGGGAGACCTTAAGTAGAGAGATGATGTAGGATCTAAGGTCAGACCCTTCACTCCCTTCTGGGATATTCAAAAGACGTAGATTATTTCTACGAGCATTATTTTCCAATATTTCCATTCTGTCACGGAGGTCCACTCCTTCTTTCTTTAGCAGCAGAAGGTCCGCCTTTGCCGTCCCAAGATGATCTTTCAACTCACCAACATTGTTCTCTAAAGTCTCAGTCCTAGAGTTCAGCAGGTCTACCTTCCTCTCCAATGATTCGCAAAAGCTTCTGATCTCGCCCTGGTTTACAGCAGAAACCGAGAAGCCCTTCTTAATATCCTCAGACAGTGTAACAAAGAGGGCTTCCAAGACTGCAGTTGAAGACCCAGCTGCAACCTGCTCCTTAGGGAGATCGCTGCCGCTGCTGAGGACCGCCACCGTCTGAAGTTGGTCAACAGGGCTAGTAGTAGGACTGATAGTAGCCTCTGTAGGCTCCGGAAGTGTAACCGGGTTACCCTGCTGAGAGATCAGGTCGATAACAGGCTCCATGGTTTTATCAGCTGCAGGTACCAATAATGGTGATGGTGCTTTTAAGGTATTTAAACTTTTCCTGAGGGCTTCGACCTGTTTTACGATATCGAGGACCTCCGGCTGCACCCTAAAGTATGAGCGTAGCGATGGGGTAACCCTAAGTTTAGTACCGGGGGGGTTACTTTTAGAGCTTCTAGGTTTGATGCTTCTGCCTTTAACCTGATAGGTCTGAAAGGCTGAACTACTGGTCGGAACAGGAGACGTAATAGGTGTGTTGAGTGTCTCGAATGAGCCCTTGACCGTGCCTTGGTCCACGAAAGAATGGTTATTAGAATTATTTTTAGGTTTGGATTTAGTGGACCCCAAACAAGCTCCTGCGCCCTTTTTATGTTTCTTGATACCCCCTTTAAGAGCATTAGTAGATTGCGACTTCACCTGGAGTAGAGGACAAACCTGATCTTGGATCTCAGAGACAGGGACAGCCTGTAGTTGCTGATTGTCAGAATCCTTCTCCGACGCTGCCGTTGTACCTAACTCTGATGCCGACACGGAGTTCGCTAAGCCCTTACGAGGGAGCTCCTGCTGCCCTCTCTGCTCGCCCTTCAGAAGGAGAAAGCCGCTGATGCTGTCTCTGCCGCTGCTCACCCGGAGGTGCCCGCGGGCAACCGCTCTGCGGCCCCTCCGGAGCTCCAGGGCGGCCTCGAACCAGCGGGGCAGAACGATAGAGCACAGAGCCGCTTCTCCGCGACACATCCCCTATCAAACGTCGGTGTCGGTATCAGCGGCGGTGGATGCAGGCCCGAAAGAAACACGGTGAGACGGGACCCGGGAGGTTTGAGAGGATTTCAAAACAAACGGCGGGAACGGGAGCTCCGGGTGCAAGCGGCTGCTTATCGCGCAGTTGCCATGTTCTCCCTCCCCTGTAAGGTGTTTTGGGAGCTTATCTCACACTGTTCGGCCACCTCCCTTCCCAACTAGGGAGTTGGTTGTGCCCCAGCCTTCCCCAATGGGTGCACACCACATTACACTGTGTCCATGTTTCACATTTGGGGTCTTCTGGTTAGTTCATGGGATGGCTTTGGCAAGTTGGGTATGCTAAAGTGGGTGGGGGGTGGTGAAAGGGAACTTGAGAACTGGGGTTCATTGCATGTGGTTGGCTCGACGCTAAGACTACTGTTCATATGTACCTGTTTGGCTTTGCAAAGGTGGGAACTATGCATATCATCGTTCAATACACACAATGTCGACAGATAGAGACAGGTTCACATGTTTAATGTGGAATGTCCGAGGGCTGAACTCCCCCAAAAAAATTAGACAAGTCTTTGCCTATCTGGACAGGCACGGGGTTCAGATTGCTCTTCTCCAAGAGACGCACCTGACCAAGCAAACGGAAGCCAAGATTGCTCCCAAGTGGGCAGGGTATAAACTAGCTTCTTCATATTCGTCCTATGCGAGGGAGGTCCTAACCCTTATAAAGAGAGATCTTGTATTCACTCCGATTAAAATGTGCATAGATGATGAGGGGCGCTACGCTATTGTGCATGGCAAGCTGGGTATCTCGCTATTGACTATTGTTAATGTGTATGGGCCCAACACGGATGAACCTGAACTGTTTTAAGGGATTATTAAGTTACTACACAAATGGCCTGAAGCCGAAGTTCTGTGGGGGGGCGATTTCAACACGCACTTAGACCCTAGTAAGGATAAATCCAGTAAACAAGGTGGGCGCACACCCAGAACCGCCCAGTGCGTCAGGAATGGAATGCTCGAACTCGGTCTGGTAGACACGTGGTGGCTTCGAAACAGCGATACATTAGAAGGTACACACTCCTCTGCTGTGCACGGGAGCTGGTCCTGTTTGGATTATTGGCTGTTAAGTGAAGGGGCGAACGCTTGGGTAACTGATATCACTGCACTTCCTCGCACTTTATCTGACCATAATCCTGTTAAGCTTGACTTACATATTCCAACGACTATCCCGCGCCAGTTCACGTGGAGATTCCGCTCGGAAGTCTACTAGATCCAGTATATGCCAACACGATTAGGGAAGCCATAGTTCAGTATTTTGACTTAAATACGGGATCTGTGGACAGCGCTGCGACTCTATGGGAGGCCTTCAAGGTCACTATTAGGGGCACGTGCATTAGCACAATGGCAGGCATTCTAAAAGACATCAGGGGACAAATCACTAAAATTGAGAACGCACTGTCAGAGCTTGAGAGAGAGTACGAATTACTTCCCTGTGCACACACATTGTCTCAAATTAAAGCTCTGATATTAGAACATGATGAGATGGCTGCGACTGAGATTCGCTATCTGTCCAGGAGACATGTGGCCTGTGCATATGGAGAGGGTGGCAGACCGGGCCATAATTTAGCGTCTAAGCTTAAATATCGCACTGAACACCATGCCATAACAAAAATCACAGATGCGCAGGGTGAGGATCACTACACACTGCAGGCCGTAGTTGAACAATTTTGCGATTGTTTTGCCAAGATATACACATTGCAAGGGAGGGCGGACCCTCCAGCGTTGGACGAGTATCTGTCAGATATAGCGTGCCCTTGGTTAGCTAAAGGACACCAAGACTACTTAAGCCAGCCGATTGAAGCATCTGATATCCAAGAGGCAATACGTGCCCTGCCGAATAAAAAAGCTCCGGGCCGGATGGTCTCACCTCAGAATTTTATAAAGAATATGCGGAACTACTGATACCCCATTTACTGGAAATGTATGGAGAGACGCACAAGACGGGAAGGCTTCCACCGTCGCTTAGACAGGCCCTGACAATAACTCTATTAAAAAAAGATAAGGCACCCTATCACTGTGAGTCATATCGCCCCTTATCACTTATTAATCTGGATGCAAAAATACTAGCAAAAATTCTGGCCTCCAGACTTCAACCTTTAATGCCGAAATTGGTCCTACCGGATCAATCGGGTTTCATACCAGAAAGGTCCGCGTCCCACAACTTACGCACTATATTTGCGATGTTTCATGTACTAGATCCTGCCCTCCCTGCTGCCGCTGTTATGTTGGATGCGGCGAAAGCATTCGACTCCATCGAATGGAGGTATATGTTTCAGATCCTGAAGCGAATGGGGTTCCCTGAAATTTTCACCGGATGGGTGCGGCTGTTGTACATCGATCCCTCTGCACGGGTTCGAGTAGGTGGTCTAACGTCGGAGCCATTTCAGATTAGCAGAGGAACTAGACAGTGGTGTCCCCTATCGCCGCTGCTGTTCTCTATCATGCTGGAGCCACTGGCTTGTATAATCAGACAGCGGCATAGAGAAACTGCCCTTAATTTTATGCACCAACCAGTCGGCATATCTCTCTATGCTGATGACATGGTGCTGTTCATAAGAGAGCCGCAAAGATATCTAGCACCTGTGTTGCGCGAATATATCAGATTTGGCCTTTTTTCGGGATTAACTATTAACTGGGATAAGTCTGTGATAATACCTCTAACAACAGTCACAGAATCCCCTACCCTGGAATACCCGCTGGTGTGGTCTACCGATCCCATTAAATACCTGGGAATCTGGGTGCATCGCGATCCCGAGATAGTGATCAAAGAAAATTATGGGAGGGCGTGCGTTTTGCTGGAACAACAGGTGAGCAGGTGGACAGCACTGGCGCTCTCCTTAGCGGATCGTATTGCCCTCATTAAAATGATTGTTTTGCCTCGCTTTCTGTACCTGTTTAGCAACATTTCAATAACACTAACTAAGCACTTTTTCAAACTTTACGCTCGCTACTAGTGCGATTAGTGTGGGGTGGAAACAGTCTAGGGTGGGATGGAACACACTTACCCTGGATTATGCCAAGGAAGGCTTCTGTGTGCCAGATTTATATCTGTATTATCTCTGCTCACAGGCGCCATACGCATATTACTGGTACAGTCCTCACGCTTTTATTCCACATGTGGAGGTGGAAGATGGTGATGCACACCCGATTCCTTTAAACTACATCCTTACACACTCGCAGAGAGGCACACCGAAACATGAAATCAATGTGATAGATACCACCATTGCTGCCTGGCAATCCATCGGTAAGCTTGCGGCGAAACTCCCACTCTATGCTCCAGCGCTCCCTCTAGCTCACCACACTGCACTCTCAGTGACGCAGGAGGAAGGAACGATGCATTCCTTGAGAAGGGCTGGCATAGACACAATGCAAGACATATACCCAAACGGGAGTTTCCTCACAACAGAGGAGCTGCAATACATTCATAATTCATCGCCGCTATTCCGGTTCACATTGCGTAGCCTGAAGTTGGCGATACAAGCGCATTATAGCGCATTCCCAGCAGAGCCACCCACTTTGCACTCTCTGCAGCTGCTTCTGGTCACTCCCACACGTCGCAAGCTAGTCACTAAACTGTACAGGGCAGTAAGGGACGAAAAGGTCAATTGTGCTGATAAAAGCCTCACTCGCTGGAACAACAGACTTAATCCTCCGCTAACACAAATGGAATGGGAGCATTGCTGTAAAATCACCAGCGCCCTCACGCCCAATGGTAATCTGCACTTTATCCATCTCAAATATATCCATCAAGTCTACCACACACTGCTTAAATTACACAAGTATGGGCTCCGGGATAACAGCAGATGCAAAAGATGCAGGAGGCCGGATGCAGATTTCTGGCACTAGGCCTGGGAATGAAGGCTCGTGTCTGAGTTTTGGGAGGAAGTAGTGCGGCGTATACAAGCTATGTCATTGGTCCCTGTGCAATGTACACCGCAGGTTTGTTTACTGTGCTGCATACCGCAGATGAAGGGGGCTGTGGGCAAATTTGTTAGAATTGCACTGCTGCTGGCGAACCGCCGGGTGGCGCTAACCTGGGAGAGTACTCCGGCCCCGCGACCAGACCAGTGGGTAAAGGACCTAGTATATTGTAAGGAAAACCTCGAACTCTATGCGGAAGAGTTGCCGTCGTCTTCAAAACCCAAGGACATTTGGGAACCTTTGAGACAATATTTGAGTTCACAGGACCAGCCATTGACATTGAACGAAGAAGGCTGATATCACTGTGCATGTATGCTCCTTCGAATGTCATAGTCACTGAACAACAAAAGTGTCTCAACAAGCTACAGGATGAGGGATTAGCCAATCACATGCGGTTTGTTTGTTTGTTTGGTATTTGTACTGATTTGTATGATACCGCTGAAAATCAATAAAGAGAATTAAAAAAAGGAAGGAAGACTAGGACCTAGACGAGTAGGAAGATCTGATTCAAAAGTACCCTTCTGGGAAATCCAGGAAGGGAATAACATAGACCACCAGACCTAGGATCTGGAGAGCGATGAAGGTTATGAGGAACAGGGCCAAAAGGTGAAGAAGCATTAGGACTAGCGAGACCAGGACAGAGGACTTGGATTAGGAGTTCTAGGGAGATTCAGACCAGTAAGTGAAAACCAAAGCTAATAAGACCGGGACTACAGTAATCATGTTTAAAACCTGGATGCCAAAAGCCAGAAAACCAGGTTCATCAGGACCTAGAATTCCAAGTCCAGAATGTTGAGAACCAGGAGGGACATGACAAGAATGATTAGGCCATTAGGATGACATCAGGAGATCCAGCACCAAGATAAAGAGGACCATGGCAAAGATGATCAATGCCATGATGACCAGGAGAAACAGGACCAGGAAAATAAGGAGAAGGAGGACAATGGTCAGAAGGATCAAGCAGTCAAGATAAGAGCTTTGGCCAGCAACATGGGGATCAGAACTGGAGAACTCAAGCTAAAAGGACTTGGCATACACGACCAGATGGACCAAGCCAGGAAGACAGGATCAAGCCTTCTATTATGTCAGAGCAAAAGGATAATTACTGGATGGGATCAATTTTGGTTGGACTTACCTTAAGGTAGATGACTTTGTACATGTCCGTGTGATGCAAAAACATTATCATGGGCAGAAGCTGTTTGGTGATGATACAGTTGGTTATAGCTGCACGACTAGGTATAATGGTGTACATTGTACTTGGAGAAGAAGAAGGACCGTAAAGAGATCCATGATAAGTTTGAAAATATGGACAACATTATAGAGTGGACATTGCACAATGCGAGGTGCGGGTCACGGGAGCTCCCGTCATGCTCTGTGACTGAAGGTGGGCATGGCTTAGCGGCTGGCAGGCTTGTTCGGTCTGGAGATGAGGCAGCGGCTGTGGCTCGCAAACACCTAGCGTTTTCGAGCTTTTCGGAGGCCAGGATTCCCGTTGTGGGACACCCACAAGAACGCAACCTATGTGTCTCTCGCATCGCCCTCTTTTGATGGGTGTTCTCCCCAGTGGTGGGAAGTCAGTGCTGAGTATTGGAGGCTGAGGCTGAAGCGCGGACGCCCTGGGAGGAGACACGTGAAGCAGTCACACTACGAGGTAACCGGCAGGAAGGAGCCGCCTATTAAAGACTCATTTACTATACTGGTAGCGGGACTGTGGCGGCTGGGAATGCTTTCTGTTGAATGACCAGAGGAAGAACATGATGCAGCTCCTGGGCCCTTTTCTGATTGCGGCTGCAGCCATCTAAGAGGTGAGAGAAGGAGCAATTTGCGCTTGGTCACAAGGGATTCAAGTGAGAATTTTTTTTTGTTTTGTTACGCGAACAGAATTACAGAATTATAGAATAGGGTTTGGGACCATACCTTATTCTAGTTCGCTGCTTTTTCTAAAAATTGTGACATTTTCATATTAAAGCTTCAATATCACCCATCAAGGCTTCATTATCACCCATGTGGGGTCTATATGGTCTGAGAAAGGAAGAAGCATTAAGGCTTCCCGTCAGAGATAGACGCATTAAGGCTTCCGGTCAGAGATGGACGCACAGGGGATAGGGCGCCGAAGCAGCCTAACTGGGTTGGGTGCGGCTTGCGCCTTCCTCTTAAATGTTTCTATACCTGGTTCAGTCATAAGGAAACAGGAATAAGATTGAAGGAATAATTAATATGAAAAGAATTTCTCGAGATCCTACTGTGAAACCTCGTCTGATGGCAAACTCTGCAAAGGGCACGAGAACACATTGTAAGAGTAAGAGTCTATCTCTTCCACCTCTTAAAGACGTTGAGTTCAGGCTGATCAGGGGAAGCTTACGAAAAGATTCATCCAATAAGCCTGTAGGTCTACCAGGTCTGGGAGGTGCAGGTATTCAACAGAAGCTCGATATCCAGCAAGGTATTAATGCCCTCCAGGGATACGAAGATCAATTAATGATGTATCCCCATTAACAACGAAGCAGCCAGGAGATCTGAATAATACCGATAAGCCTCTCCTCAGCCCAGCTAACCCAGCTTCTCTCTTATGCAAAGATAAACCCTCACCGGCAATGCCTGTGCTATCCACAATGGAGGGTCTCCCAGCGGATAAACAGTATGTATCCTGCCCGCTCTCTTTGGGGTCAAATGTGAAGGCACAGACACAAACTAATTTAAAAAGCTTCATTTTATCTAAACCTAATGCAAGCCCCGCGATTCAGGACGTGGGGAGCGCCAGGTTCTTGGACGCTTCCCTGTTTACCACGGCAATGGAAGCTGCAACTGCAACACCAGATAAGACCTTAGCTCAGGATCCAATCACTCAGCAATCAGTCTCAACGCCACTAGACTCAAGGAACTTGACTGCAACAGAAGGTGCTACTCAAACCATTCTTCACCAGATTTTAACAGAGTTAAAAAATATGAAACTCTCCCAAAAAGAAGCTCAGAAAAGGACGGAATCGCAACTGAACTCAATACAATCTCATGTTCAGCAGCTTACATCTCGAGTCTCGGAAGCTGAACAACACATATCTGATCTTGAAGGTATTGCCCCCCGACAAGCGGATCAAGTAATTAAATTACAAACTGAGCTAGCAAGGTAGAAGATGCGGAAAATCGTGCTCGAAGATGTAACTTACGCATTACAGGGATTCCGGAAGGCTACGAGAAGGGGCAAGCAATGGACAAAGTTATTACTGACCTGGTCACCAAGTTTGTTTGCCCGGAAGCCACTGCTCAGACGACGGATCTTACGATCTTACGTGCGCACCGAGTTCCAGCAGTTCAATACCCAAACGCTAAATATCCGAGAACGATTATTGTGAACTTCGGGGATTTTAGAAGAAAGGAAAAAATTCTAGCGTGTGCAATCTGTGATAAAGGGTATCAGACAAGTGACAATTTCTCGTTTAAAAGCTTCTCAGATATGTCGGCCCTCTCTGCCAAGCGCAGAAAGGAATTCAGAGGCATGATAAACTCCTTCCAACAAGCAGGGGCTCCTGAGGGAATAGTCTAACAATCTAAGTTGAAGATCCTTCATAAGGGGAGAGTTCATATATTTTAATTAGTTGAAGAGGCACAAGAGCTCCTCCATTCTCTGAAACATTTGGGGGGTTAAGGGCGAATGAAAAGCACAACTAGTTGGTGCAGAAACTAGGTGATGTTCCCTCTGCTTCTCCCTTTTGCTGTCTCTTCTTTCTTTTCTTACTTTTCCTTAGATAGCCAGCCACTGGCTCACCACCTTGGGTGCCATGTCACAGCACCCCAATGCAGGGAGGAGGGTGGGCGTTAGGGTCACATGGGAACCACTCGGGGAGCCCCAGACGGGGGAGGCTCTGATATTGAGGGGATCCATGGGCGTGGGGAGGAAGGGTTCATGGAGGGTAGGGAGGGGCAAGGGGGATGGGCTCACGGGAGTTGGGGGTGAAAAAATAAAATTTAGCAGATTTTTGATAGAAATGCAAGGGATCGAGATAATTTTGTTTCTTATTCCTAAACTTAAATGACAACTAGACCACTAAAGATTATTTCCTGTAATGTAAATGGCTTTAATAACAGACTGAAGCGGTGCTCAATGTTGGCTTGGTTCAAGTCCCTCCAAGCCAATATAATTTTTTTGCAGGAGACTCATTATAAGGAGGGCGCGCCCAGGGATAAAACCCCGCCTTTGTTCAACATGAATTTTATGCTTCCTCAAGTGCGGCCATTAGGGGAGTAGCCATATTAGTGAGTAAAAAGTCTCAGGGGGATATTATAATGGTCCAAAGGGACAATAGTGCTAGATGGCTTTGGATACAGATGAAGATCTGTAACCAATTATTCAATTTTATTAGCTTATATGGCCCTATCGAAGACTCTTCAGAGACGCTTCAGTCTCTATATGATTTTGCCACTGCTCAAACAGGATATGATTATTGGGTGGGACTTCAACTTGCTAATTGATCCAACCATTGATTCTTCACGCCTCAGAAAATGCAGACAAAACCGAAATCCATCAGGGTTTGCCAGGAGTTGATACGGGACTTTAGGTTGGTTGTCTGTTGGTGAATTGAATTGCCCCGAGAGAAGAAGTTCACTTGTCATTCGAAGAGATATCATTCATCTTCGCGAATAGATTTTTTCTCATTTCACATGCCTTTTTAAGTACTAAATCTGAGATTATTGAAAATCCTTTTTCTGTCCATGCGTTAATCTTGGTCCAATTCCAAATTCAAACTCAAGCTCGAATCGAGTTTAGATGGTCATTGGACAAGTCTCTCCTAGTGGATGAGAAATGGGTGGCCGGCATGAGCTTGTTGTTAGAGGATTTTTTAGAAACGCAATATGGATACAGCTCTGGTTTTTGCAGTTTGGGGTGCTCTCAAGGCATTTTTCCGAGGGGAAGTTATTAATTATAAAGCATATAAAAGGAGAAAAGAGAATGAAGAAAGGTCTCAGCTAGAAAAACAATTTTCGATTTTCACGGCTAAATACCGAGCAGTACCTTCTAGGGAAAATAAAATTAAGCTTCATCAAATAAAATATAATTTACAAGATTTTTATGTCTCCAAGGAAATCCTAGCGCACGACGCGGTCCTGCAAAAAAGGTATGAAGAGAATGAACATATAGGCAGATATCTTGCTTGGTCAGCAAAACATAGGGTTAATAAGAGCACCATTAAAAAGATAAAAGACCCAGCTTCTGGGAGATCTACATCTCATCCCCAGATAATTTCTGCCATCTTTTTGGAACACTACAGGGAGCTTTATTCTGATCTTCATAATACCTCATTAGAGGAAGCCGCTGCCTGGCTTAATGGAATTAATTACCCCTCATTATCTCAGGAGCAAAAAGATAGCTTACTTACGGATATTACAGCAGAAGAAATTAATTACTGCGTGATGTCTTCACCCTCTGCTAAAGCATGCGGGTGTGATGGGATTCCCATAGAGTTTTATAAGCTTTTCCTTCCTCAGCTTAGCTCTTTTTTTAAATTATTATTTAATGAAATTTTGAAAGGCGAAACGTCCCGGTCTCGTTTACGCAAGCTGTTGTAGTCAGCTTTGTCAAAAAAGGTAAATCAGAGGAGGAGGTCAACTCTTATCGCCTGATAAGTTTACTTAATAATGATTGCAAGATCTGTTCGAATATTCTGGCGAATCGATTATCTCAGGTGACTATTTCTCTTGTACATAGGGATCAGAACGGGTTCATCCCAGGTAGACTTTTAGCTACTTATACACATTACCTATGTCAATCAATTGATTATTTTAACACTAATAAAACAAAAGCAGTCATTATAATGTTGAACGCAGAGAAAGCGTTCGACAGAGTTCAGTGGAATGTACTATTTGCTATTTTTTTTAAATTGCGGTTCTAGCTGAATTCTGTCGAGCAGTGAGAAATCTTTATTTAGGCGTTCAGGCGTCCACAATCATAAATGGGAATAAGGCTGGTAATATCTCTATTAGTCAGGGGACGCAGCAGGGCTGCCCGCTTTCTCCAACACTTTTTTCCTTATTTTTGGAACCACTAGCCTGTGTGATAAGGCAGGACTCCTCTATCTTACCCCCGGTACCTGGCTCTGCCAAACTGAAGCTGTTTGCCGATGACATGGCTCTATAGCTGGCAGCCGAAGAAGATAATATCCTGCGCACTCTGGCCAAAATAAGTGAATTTACAGCTATTGGGAGATACAAAATAAACCATGCAAAGCAGAGGCCCTGTTTGTTAATTGCTCCCCGACTGTTTTACCTCCTTCAATGCAAGGACAACACCCAAGGTCTCATTCTATAAGATATTTGGGAATATTTGTTACGTCCCATCTGGAAGATTTGTTTTTGCTTAATTTCATTCCTACTTTTAATAAGACGCGTAATCTGTTAGTATATTGGAAGGACCGTCGATTGACAATTATGGGTCGAGTAGCACTTATTAAAATGAATATACTTCCCCTGTTCTTATTTTTATTCTCTAACTTGATGGTTAAGGTCTCTCTGTCCTTCTTTGAACAAATTGATTCCGAAATAAGATATTTTATATGGCAAGGCAAAAAAACGAGATTGAAACTAGAAACTCTACAACTAGATGTCGAAGATGGGGGTCTTGCACTACCAAAGTTTCAATTATATTACCAAGCCTCACTAATTAATTGGCTAAATTACAATGATTCAGAAGAGATGTCTCCCACTAATTACTTTTTGGTTTTAATGCTAGGGGAAATGGAGATCGCTCTTGCTCCTTTCCTGCGAATCCCAAAACTTCAGAAGAGATCTCGTTATAAGATTCCCAGGATTATAGCCTCTCAGTTCCAAAAGGTCTGGGAGACATTCGATATCCCTTGGTTACACCCGCAGTTGAGATTAGTTGAATGCCTCTCCATGGGACTTCGTATGTCTATCCGGACTGTGAACTTTGGGCTAGATCCGGGTTTTGTAAACTTCAGGATTTTTTTTTAAATGACAGATTGAGAACCTGGCAGGAAATCAGGGAGCACAATAGTAATATTAAGACATCTCTTTTTTTTTTTACCTATTTCCAGATAAATAAGTTTTGTTCGGTATTAAGAAATTTGGACAACTGTAAAGGCCTACTGTTAAGCAAAGCTCATTTTATACTTAAAGTTAGGGAAACTGGGAATTGGTACAAACTGCTTAAATCTACTCAGAACGAGCGAATAGTGCTAAACCACCTAGAAAAAATCTCCAAGTCAACTGGCTGTCGCCTTAATTTTCAACAATGGCAAAGTTTCAATAATATGAGTTGTAAAGCAGTAAGAGCAGCGGCAGCGAACTTAAGGAGGATGGCTTTTTTCAGCAAATGGATGATTTATTTCACTCCGGCCAAACTCCATCAAATTTATCCAGCAGTCGATCCTCAATGCTTTAGATGTCATCAGGTAATAGGAGATTGGCTACATGTGGGATTTACATGCAACCAGGTTATGAGCTTTTGGAAAAATGTTTTTTCAGAAGTGGGAAGAATACTGGCAGTCGATCTTCCTCCCAAGGCCTCTTCAGCTCTCTTAGGTCGAGTAGAAGCTCGTAACGTATTAACTTTACCTCAACCCCAATTTATTTTTATCTCTACCTTGGTTGCAAGATCATTAATCTTGTCTAATTGGAAATCAGCAGTAATTCCAACAATCTCCCAATGGTTAAATAAAATGCATAGAATTTTTAAGCGGGAAACTATATATGCAAGAAGGGTGGGTTCCGTAATTAGATTAAATAAAATATGGAAGGAATGGAAATAATCTTTTTTGTTTTTAGAGGTAGGCCAGGATGTCGATAAGGCTCATTTAGATACAAGATATGTCATTAATGTAATACTTATGAGTAATTTTTTAGGATTTTTCATGTCCAATGTATTGATTTATATGTATTTCGATTTCTATATTCACTTTATGTAAATCTTTGAAGAAGTAAAATAAAATGTTTTCTATGCTAGATTGAAAATAAAAAAAATAAAAAAATAAACATTATAGAGTATTAAAAGGCACTGCAGGCCATATGTACCTGTGGGAGAACTGCACGATTCTATTTAAATGAAGAGATGCAGAATAGGGATTTTGTGTTAAAGAGCATGATACTTAGGGACCGAAGATTAATATGGAAGAAAAGGTCAAGAGTGGCTTTAATACAAACGGCTGATGAATTCCATAAGTTTGAGAATAAGCAATTGAGACAGATGTTGGCTTGTTCTGTGGCAAAGAAAGGGGGATGGTGTTGTAAGGGACTAGGAATTGTAAGAGTGAATGGACAATGGCTTTGCTGTGTGGGATTTTGGAAGCCTGAAGAAGGGGCTCCAACATCACCAGGCATAATGGAAAGGTTAGCTAGTTGGGTGGAGATACATCTTGGGAGCTTATAGAGATTAATTTTTAGCTGAGGACATATATTCATGATAGCGTATCCTATAAATTTTAATAGCAGCTTGGTTCACATCACTTTGTATTTGTGCCATGAATATTCTAGTAGCATAGTTGATTGTGTTTGTTGACATCAGGGTACAGTCAGTAGGGTTTGTACTCTAAAGTGTTGATAGAGGACAAGGGTCGATGTACCATTTGGGCATGGATTTCAAGGATGAATTAGGAGAATTATTATTGAATGATTTCTGTCAAATCTGCTTGTCATTTTGATGTGTTAAGCACAAAGATAACGTGTATGAGAGTGATTGCTGTTAGCCAGGTTTGGAAAAAAAGAATTATTTGAGCTTGAACTTTGTGATGACTTGAAGCATTATCCCTTGACTACGGAATATAGTATGGTTAGAAGTGCCGGATAGAGACCACAACACTGGTAAAGGCTAGTGGTGAAGAGCTAGTGTCTATATAGGTATAGGTTTGTAGGCCATCCAAAGGTGGTGCGAAGCTAAAGATGGTTAATTGTTAGCTTGAACTGAATGGATGGGGAGAGAACTCAGTGGCTTACTGTAACATAGGAGAAGGACTTCAGTAACAAGCGCTACACGTGTGGTGGGAGTTGCACAGGCAATAAGGTAATTGTGGGTCAAGTGACCGAAAGTTAAAGGGAGGGTTTATGTGGTGATGGAGATTCTGGATGCGTGGGAAAGTACTTAATTGTGTAGGTCAGGAACCGATTGGTGGGGCCACTAGAGGCTACTGTAGGGAGAAAGAGCCAGAGAGGGTTGTATGTCCATCTGTACAATGGTCACCTATTTACAAAGGTGAAATGAGCTAGAGTTTACCCTCTTTACTTTCTCCTCCCTTAACATCACCCTGCAACCCTAACCCTACACTTTGGAACAATTCGGTTACAATTTAATTACACATATTTTAACCTTCACTTGCATTTCTAATATATTGCAGTTTATTGCTTTCTTAATTAATTAGAAAAATAAATCACTTTATTGAAGCAGTATACCAACCCAAAATAAATGTAACTTACATTTTTTTTTAAATAAATTAAATTGATCCAAATGTTAATGTTTCTCAATATACATAAAAAAATTAAAACACGTTATTGTAAAAATGTAATGTGTTCTCTTATGAAAAAGAAGGCTCATGAGTTGTAAGGGTTGGGATATAACTTTGATGCTCGCTGGGGCTCGCAAACAGCATTTATCATGCAAAATAAAGAATGCAAAGTCTTTATTATATCCAGAGTGCCATGTGTGATTGTCATGTTTTCAGATAGATATCTGGTGACTGAAAGACTGACTTGTAGAACATTTGAGATATCTAACCTTCTGTTGCCTATCATCTGATTGGTTTGAATGAGTGATCTGCTTTGATGAAAATTCAATAAAGTAATAATAACGAAATATTAAATACATTTATTTCAATCGTAATGCCAACCCTAGCACAGTGATTGCATTTAAATGCACTTAAATAAATTTACATTGCATTAAATGCTATTAAATTATATCATACCTAGCCCTAATTAATTTAAATGATAACCATGTTCAAATATTTGTGGTAATTCTAATGATTTTATTAAAAGCATTTATTTTAATGTCATTGAGTTAAATATTTCTAGTTGTAATATTAACCGTAAGTGTAAATCTTATTGAATTCCTTTAAATTAAACATGGTTAAGACAGTATGAAATGTTATTGCAACATTAGCCCCTAATCTGATTGTAGACATAAGTTACAAAATCATTTTCCATCATAAAAACTTTAACTTCAATTAAACATAGGTACTTGAATATGCATTTATTTTTAAAACCTCTGCCAAATTACACTTTTATAATGCTTTGAGGAAAGTAATATTGTGAATTAGAGCAGGCTTGTAAATCAAAGGCGCTGTCAGGAAAGTTAGTATATCATTATTGCCAGAAGCGGAGGGCTTAATTGGTTGTTAAAAGCCCTGAAACTTGAGTTAGTGTGAAGACCTATAACAAACAGTATAACACAAGGCAGAATGGCTGTAATGCTTTTAGAGCATTCCACCTACAAGAGAGCGCTTGACATTCCAATGTTGTAATATTAGATGAAATAAAGTGGTGAAGTAAGGATTTGACAACACCAGAGATGTTGGCTTTTAAAGCTATGGGTGGTATGTGAAGAAGGAGTTGAAGAACATACATTGTGGCCAAAGCAGAATAGATGGAGATGAAGAACACTTTCTGAGCCACATTTAAGTGTTATTAAAGGAACAGTAACCATGAAATTAATGCAGTAATAATACTTACCAGCATCTCTCTAATATTTTTAAAACAACAGCTTCAGTGGTTGCCAATGGTTAAGCAGCTTAAGTTTTCAACAACATTTAGATATTTTGTAATTTGAAAATGTTAGCAGCTGAACATGTGAGAAGCATTTTAAAATTTTCAATGCACATCATTACAATACGTGTTAGTCCAAGAGTATTGACACTTTCCATCATCATCAATTTTATTAGAGGAACAGAAAATGCACTCTCACCTTTGTGTACTAACAGGACAGATTTACACGTTTCAGTATCAATGAAGCTGCCTTATTGGGAATGCATCAGAAATTCCTTGTTAAAGCAATATGTTGAGTGGAACTATAACTTGACCACAATTCTTTACAAGACATAGTAAATCTTTAAAATGCTGCAGTGTTTCTAACAGACAATACAAGAATACCCGCAGCACTAGAAATCAGACCATATTGATACTTTTTATCACCTCTGTAAAGGGACAAAGTGGCCTTACTCAGCACTGCCATACTTTCTTGGACATGGCATCCGTGTTGCTTAGTGGAACGATATTGCCTGCATTTCCAATGAAGGCCTCATTAAGAAGGGGGCACTAAATCCAGGGCTAATACTCAAGACTTATCAATGACGATACAACTACTATAGAAACTGAAAGTGTGGTATTACAACTATCTCATCGCAAACAAACAGCTAAATTTGTGTAATAGGAAGCAAAAATACTGCACTTTCTGTTTTGCATTTTTTAACACATTAGTAAATGCTTCTTATTTTGCAGGCAGTAATGTGGATTTCATGTATTATGCCGTAGCCAGGTGCCCAAGCATTGTGACCATCATTGAAGGATTGTAAACTGGCCGAAGGGATGCCAAAACCATTTTCAGTTATCATCATGCCCTGGGTTCCATTTCACATCATTGAAATACAAATGCTCACACCCCTCCCACACTCACTTACAAGAAATTAACAACGATAAAAACAATTTTATGTTGGGATGGTAAAATTTATTCCAACATGCGATTTTTCTTAAAAAATATGCGCGGGCTGGGCTGTCAGCCCATGCTGTAGTAAAGGCAATATTTTACTTGTAAAAACTTTCAGTTCACAGTACAGATGTCATTTACAATAAGAAGTCACGAACATCAAATACTGAGTATTTATCTATTTTTTCTCTTTTTCTTCCTTTTTTATAATTTTTTCCATTTTTACATCAGACTGTGCTTGTTACCAACATTGCTGTCATTGCACTGATGTACCAGAACAGGATTTGCAAGACTCAAGTTTAGAAATTGGATTTTAAAATAAAATTTCAGCCAAAATGACCAGACAACCTCGTACTTGCTATTTACAGATTTCTACAGTACCTTTTTGGAATGTATTGCCATTTTAAGAAAACAAATAAAAATGTTCTTTTAGACTGTTCCACTTACAGAATCCATACACCTTTTACAAAAAGGCAAATTTCTATCTTACACAAAAACATGTCCAATAAAATTTCCAACCACATCGTTTTATACATTACATTTACTAAAGTGACCTTAAGTGCCAACATACTTGTAATAATGCAGATACATTTTAAGTTACAAGGACCCAACCATCCTTGTTTTAATTTTGGATTTTCCACTTTCAAAAATGAAGACGTAAGTGCTGATGTTTTTGGAATACACAGAAAAATAAAACGCACAATGATAGAGTAGAGGAAGGCCTCACCTGTTAGAATGGTTGAACTAGATCAAACATTTCACAAAATAGAGTATACAAAAGATACAAGAGATAGAGAATATGATCTAATCAAGAAGAGCTTCACGTTGGTCCATAATGGTCGGACTTGTGGGGTGCCTAATCTGCAAAATATGTGTGTGGGATCAATGAAGATACAACGAGTATGAAACTGGGATTACTGACATACATGGTTGACAAACATGACTGACATTTTTACGTGAAAATCTGGCACAGATCCAGCCTTTTTGTACCAATGTTGAACACTTCCAGCGTAAATAAAAATATTGATAACCCCAATGTGATAAAGAGATTCAGGAGTGGGAGAGGATAATTGTTCTTAATACCATTTGAAACGTGAGCAAAAAAAATGGCTTTTGATGTAGAGTATTACTATTCTATACAGTCACTGAAAAATACAGGAGAAAAGTATAGCTACATTATAAACCGAGGGGGCATGGCTATTAGTTTTGTACTAACAATTTAGCATACTGATTGGTTACTATCCTCACCAGTGACTGATACTCTGATCAGGGGGTTCCTGCCATTCCTGGAGGCATGCCAAAGTCTCTTGGCTTAAAAGTCCCCCACCAGCATACATATAAAAGTGGATGCATATGGCAAGAGCAGGGTTATGAGCAGTCTGTAACAGGGAATGTGGATGGAGAACAAAGGATTTTCGAAATAAGGAGAGAGTAGGTAAATAGTGCAAGGACTAAGCGAGGATCCTCAGAGGTCAGTGACCTGTCTCTGTGGCATCTCAGCATAGTGTACAATAGGTGCCAATCTGAAAGGGTTGACAACATTTTTCTTGGTGGGGTGGCAAAGGTGAAGTCATTAGTCGTAACACGTGGTGCCACTCAATCTCCCTCTTGATGATGCAACAAATATGTTGTGATCCCACAATAACTGCATTCAACTTTGGGTTGTGGGACTAGTTTACATAGTAGCAAATCACGCAGCCTACCAGGCGAATCTGACTTATCAATTGGCAGGGTAGTAGGGTAGAGAGATCATAGTAATAAATATTTTTGGCTGCCATATCTAAGCATTCTCAAGAGGCTGGTTGCCTTTGCACTTTAAAAAGATATGGGGAGGAACTGAACATGTGAGCTTCCTTTGGACCCTAGTCACCCAACCCATCATTGCTAAACATTGGAAGAGGGATCTCCCAGTCGCACCAAGTGGTGTAATAAAATCAGAGTAATCACCTAGAGGAAAATATCATAGTTAGCTATGGTGCGATTAATTGGTCAAATGGAATGGTCATGGGGGGTGCGTGGGAGTCTATCCCAAATTTCTTCTATACATATTTTTAATTTAAGAGGATATCCAGAGGGTCTCTTGCATCGATATACCAACTTACCAACACATTGAGCCTGGTTTCTGATTTAAATCATGACCAATATATGTGTAAAAAATGTCAAAGATTTTTATTTTGAACGGAATGATTATTTGTGTGTGATTTCTATTTTGGATTAATTGTTTAACGATTGCTATACGTAACCACAGACAATACAATAAAACAAAAGCGAAAACAAAATAAAAAAAGAAGCTAAACACATTTTTGGTACAAACAAAGGACATTCTGAGTCTGAATTTGTCATATGTTCTAACTCAAGAGGAAGAGGGCAGAGGAGATATGAAACAGCTAAAGGAGTGGCATAACCAAGTAAAGAACATCGTAGTCCCTAAAGATAGGGATGCAAGCAACAATAGGGAGAACAAGCTTTTGTGCTGCAACTCTAGTATTTGACAAATCTAAGAAATGAATAGGCCAATGTTTTAGTTTCACTTCATCCATATATTTAAAAAATGGGGCAGAATAAGAATATGAAAAAATATCTGGAATTCCTGATGTATAGTGCCATGGATGAAGTAATGGATGCCATTCACAGCCTCACGCCAAGAGCTAGTTATTGTTAACTATTCAGTAAACCATCAAAATTATGAACATTGATTGACAATTATCCCATGGTTACTGGCCAAAGCAGCGGCTTAGAAAGGATGGCTCTAGTTTGCTACATCAGGAATGTTAAACATAGATCTAGGAAGTCCAGAGTCGTACCTGTCAAGAAAGCCACAAAGGATAAATTAACACATAATGATTCTAAATCAGAAAAATAACCTATGGTTACAGTAAAAATCTGGATTGAATCTGGCCACACTGGACCTACGATGGACACTCCTGTGCTAGGGGATTACCATGGAGGAAAGATGTGTAGATCACATGTGAGACTTAATAAAGTAGAATGACGTTTTGTAGAATTACAACATAAAATCAATATTGTCTCTAATGAAATATGTGCATCATAACTAAATATGTATTCTGCACAACATATATACATATTATTTATATATACACAGTATAATTTATTGTTATTCTGTAAAAACTTGGAAAATATCTTTAGCATTAAAACATGTACTAACACTTCTCAGCAACTAAATTGGTGTGCAGAATTTCACTGATTAGTTTTATTCGTTGTTATAAGAAACTCTTCGGTAAATCTAACTTCTTATATTTAAGGAGTCGTGGATTAAAATCTCATAATACAGAAGGAAGACTTCCTGGAAAAAAAACCTACATCATTGAATGTAAAATGTAAAAAAAAGAAAATCATATTGCTGAATAATTAAAAGGTAAAAGTTTGAGCTGAAACCCTGTTTTTGGCACTTGGCGCTTTTAAAAATATTTATCTACTGACAAAAACCTGAGTTGTCTCAGTGAGTTGAACGCCTAATAAAAGATGTTTACGGATTTAACATTGAGTTGGTGTAATTACAGAAAGAGAGCACTCTGCCGTCGCCCTTAGTCTATTAAAATGGTCTGGGTGCTAGGCGAAGCACACGACCCAAACAATTAATAGGAGCTTCGAGCAAAAATATTTTTTTTCTTGAATCAATTGACAGGATAAATACTGCAAAGTTAAGATATATTGCTCTATATGTAAAATCATATTTTACATATGTGCCTGCTGGGATAACATCATTGGGGCACCTGCCTATATTTTGTTAAAAAAAAAAAATGGGCACACCTCCATTGCCATTCTCTGCAGAGAATTCTAAACTTCTGAAGAATATTGAAATTCTACAGTCTTTCTGACAACAACAGAAAGCCTTTAGACTTTTTCTATGGCAATAAGATATATTTTGAATATTTTGATGGGTTCTCAGTCTGAGACAGGACATACATTTTGCATGTTGGATAAACTGCTTTGCACTTTTTCTAAATGTATTTATTTATAATAAACAAGGCACAGGGCATGATGTAGTGCAAACAAGACACTGTCTCCACGCTGCAAGAGGTCTTCAATAAGATCATGTAGACTAGAGTAATGTAACAAATTTAAAGAAAATGTTTACAATTTAGGGAAAGATATTACAGTATTTAGTTACTACTAAATAGTCATCTGTATAACTGAGCGCTGCAACTTGATTCTGATCTCATGCTTCCTTATACTTTTTGTTTATATTATATTTGTGACATTTAAAGATTTTATTCCAACAGTTGAATTTTAATGCTATTGGGCTTAAAATGGGATATTAATAGAAACTTTTTTAAGACGGCAGAGCCTACTGCATTTGAGAGTGATGGGGTTTTCCAACATTGATAAGTATTTTATATATTTGCCGAACTTAAATAACAAATTTTGTCAAAGGTACAGAAGAGACTTCTTTCCTTAAGTGCTTGATACACCCCCTTAGGGGGAGTAGTTGTGACAATTGGGGAAACTTGTCAAAAAGTAATTTGTAGGTATTGGCAGAGACAGGCAGTTTTGTGTACCGTAATGAACCTTTTTTGTTACCAGAATCTGACAGTTTCTCATTCACATGTCAATAATACATGCTGCAGTTTTTTAAATCTTACTAGGTTGTTAAAATGACTGAATGATGGAGAGCTGAAGGTGTACCGTGCTGTCTAAAACGTATAGGCACCAAAAAGCCTCCTGTCATGTCTGACACATTAAGTAAGAGATGGATTTACAGCTAATGGCACTTAGCATTCTCGAATGAGATATATTTTAATGGGGAATGAACAACAACTGGTGTTCTAGCATTAAGTGCTGTATACTAAAATGTAAGGATTGAATGTGTAATACATCATATGGGGCAAATTGGTAACTATGTAAAGTCCTCTGTATACAAATCTCTATGGTGTACTTTGTTGGATGAATCCATTTTTTGCTCACATTGAAAATGGTGTCGATTGTGCTTTCTGTCTGAAACAAACTGTTAAGGAAGCTGAAAGCAGTTAGTCCAGCAACAAACACATTGTTTCAGTAAATAGTCAGAGGCATGATTTTTCCAATCCAGCCCTTAAACAAACTTTCATGATGCAACAAATGTCACAAACTTCTATACCCGAATCATAACTAAGATTATGAATTTTTGTGAAGTCCATATATCACAAACATTCAGTTGGGTCAGATATGTACCAAAATAATTTACACAGCTGTGTGAAAGTCCTTTGGTTCAGAGCACGAAGATATAGAGCACAAAATGTGCAGTAAGAAGTGTCAAGGTGGAGGAAACAAGCAAAATACTGGAAAGAAGGAACATTGAACTGGAATCTAGAAACCATATTTCAACTGACTGGAGTCTAGTTCAGGTAGTGTTTTATATACAGATCATCTTTTTTTAAATCAACATATCATTGCTGTGAAAGTGCTGTGTTGTTCACATCAGTCTAAAGGTTGAAAGACCAAGGAGCTCGACGAGCAATTTGTTGCTTTGAAAATGTCAGAATCTTTATAAAAATGTGTTTTGGAACAAACAATCATTGTTTTTTAAGACGGTTTCAAAATATCTCATCAGTCAATGATCAGAGAACTAGCAAAAGGAGAGAAGTCCAACCTTAGTGCCTGAAAATTGCCCTGAAGTGTTAACACTATAAAAATTCAATAAAGTGTTGCTTTTGTGAAAACAATATAATTTGTTTGTTATAAAATAATAAAATATTCACTGTAATGGGCAATTTATTTTATTTATTTATTTTGTAATGTGCATGAATCATCCCCGAAGGGATATCTCGGCGCAGCGGGATCAAAATGCAGGGCAAGGAGCCTAAAAGATTAAAATGATTCAGTTTTTAATAGTTTTATAAAATTATAATGAACGGTGCATTCTCGTAGATGTAGGGGAATCTTGTTCCAAAAATGGGGGGCTAAGAAAGAGAAAGCACGGCCACCTGAGCGTGTTTTCTTGATGCGTGGTACCATAAGAAGAGACTTATTAGCAGATCTCAAAGATCTTGTCGGTATACGTTTTTCCTTCAAGTAGTTAGGTCCCTTACCATTAAGTGCTTTGTGCACTAGGCAACAGATTTTGAAGGTAATCCGCTTCCGCACTGGCAACCAGTGTAGTGCATGTAACAGAGGGACAGAGGCAGATCTCGCTGGAAGGTTGTGAATTAGACGAGCCGCTGTATTTTGAACTACCTGGAGCTTGTCCGGGAGGGATTCGTTGACCGCAGCCAGAAGAGCATTTCCATAGTCAAGGCGGCTGATCACAAGTGCCTGACTAGGGTCTTATGTACTGCCAATGGGAGCATTGGAAAGACTCTTCGTAATAGCCTCATAACATGGAAACAGGAGCCAGTAGTGGAAGTCACTTGATATTTCATGGTTAGCTTCTGATCAAGTTTTATGCCCAGATTCTTCACAGAAGATTTTGGAATGGGTGGTGGTCCTAATTCAGGCGGCCACCACTCAGGAGACCATAACAGTTGGGCAGCCCCGAAAAGCATGATTCCAGTTTTGCCACCATTTAGTTGGAGAGAGTTAGCAGCCATCCACGCTGTAATAGCTTTAATGCCATCAGTGAAATGCTCACTCGTATCGGACGGGTCTTTATCAAAGGCTAACAGAAGTTTGGTATTGTCTGCGTATGAGATAGGCGTAAAACCATGCGCTCTTATGATGTTTGCAAGAGGAGTGACATAATTAAATCTCCTGTAGAGGAATGTGGAGGTGTTACTTATCCCAACTATATGTAAAAGAGGAAAGGTACTACTTGGAACAAGTGTCAGGAACTCCTCAAATATCTGGACAAGAAAACAGAAGAGGTTTCCTGCTCACTAAACCTCCACTACACAAACACCAAACACATTTGCACATTCATTTTAGAATCTATTATAGTATCTGTGTATCTATGCACATGCCTGACATTTAACTTGAATCTAGGTACAAATCAATAGAGTGGAGTATACAATGGAGAGGGTAGGAGAGATATAAAATGGATCATTTCCATGCACTACACACAGTTCCCATTTAATATTTATTATTGGATAAGGGATGCATAAAAGGTGGCCAAACTTGACTTTGTGTGTGTTATAATGAGTGTGCATTGCTCTTGTTCTCCCACAGGACATTAGCAGTTGCAGCTATCCCCAAAAAATCCACCGGCTGCAAGTCAGTTTGTATTTCATCCTTCACAATAACAACACCATTGCTATCTATAGGATAGGTCAAGGGCAAACTAATGAGACAGTAAACAGGTTATTTGAGGAGTTGAAGCCTATCTTAAATTGTTATGTAGCACAAGGATGAGTGACCAAAAGCAGGTTCCACCCTCCCTGCAAGTGGATCTTGATAACAAATTGAGCGCTTTTGCTTACTGAGAACTCTCCCAAGCTCCCCACTGCAACCCATTTATAGTCTCTCCTTTTAACAGTCATAAAAATTAAACAGATAAATAAACCAGCAAAGATTATATTTGTTCTAGTCCAACCACAGAGTCCAACAGGTTTGACGTTTGGTGCAAAGCAGGTATCAAAGAGGACATGTCTTATCGCATACAATGTCAATATAGATTTATACAGTAATACTGTGCTTTACCCTAAGAGCAACCCATCTCATGGAATGTCAATGCTAAAGCAAGGTAAAGAGCAAAACTTACATTTAATAAAGCACCATTTCAAAAAGTCACTGTTTAGCCTTAACACTCCAATTTTTTCTGAATTTTCTTCTTTTAAAGAAGGCGAAAAGTGCATTTCTATTGGGTGTTCTGGTCCATTTAGGAGGGGCATTATTTGGAATCTTTTTCTTTTCTTTATAATGGAAAGGTGCGTTAAACTTCACAACAGCATATGTACAAAGTAAGTGCTAGCTTGTGTCACAAAGAATCTGAGGAAAGCTTGAGAAGCAAGAAGACAATTGAATGCAAAGATCTCTGCAAGGTCCTTCAACCACTGGAAGAAGGGAATCATCAGAAAGACAAATGGAGCAGGGCGGGGGAGGACATTACCAACAATTAAATAATGCACATAATAAATATGGATCATCACATTTCTGTACACATGAGCATATCATATCTGTTACATTATTTCATGTCGTCTATATATATTCATATATTTATATATATGTGTGTATATGTATGCACATATATATACACACACATATACATATACAAAAAAGGTCAGTGCATCTTCTGTTCAAATTTCCTAAGTTTTCTTTCTGGTTCCTCCGCTCCACAGAAATATTCAAACGGCAAAAAAGCCTCGCCACAGCGATCTTTTCACAAACAAAAAAAATATTCACAGCGTCAAACAGATTTTGTACATTTCAAGCAACAAAAGTTATAGAAAAAGGCACAATTAACTGCATACTGTACATGTACATAATATCAGATGTGAGGACATAAAAACTGTGAGCCTTTCAAAGAGGTGGTTCGTACACTGGGTAAAGAGGGCTTTTCTTTATAATAGAGATTTAAAAGGAGCAAATAGTGTTGAAAAGGTCTTATTGAATTACAGAGGAAGGTGCAGGGTTGAAAATGGAGATCGGATGAGCAAAATTCATCCTGTGATTTTGTCCTCTTATTTTTTCCCTTGTCCTGACCCCACATTATGTGATTGTGAGGTGCTCTTCCTATAAGTTCCCAAGTGGTGACTTGGTTCGCCCGAAAGATTCCGCCTTCGTGCTGAGAAATGATGGGCATGCAACTGGCTTGATGAAGCTTCTGCTAAGCAACCGGTGCTGCTGCTTCTGTCCAGTGTTTGTACCAGACAATCTGAGATGAAAGTGCGTGAGGAGTCACAGTAAGTGCTCAAGTTGCCACATTGCTTCTTGCCCGTTTTCTTTGAGGGTTCATTTCCACTTGCTGATGGCTGCAGAGGCTGCTCAGGATCTGTTCTCATGCTTTTTATTGTTTTTGAGTGGCCTTCCTGCTCCAAGTGCCTAGACTCATCATATTGCTTGACCCTGTATTCCTCTTGTTCTGTCTTTATCATAAGTTGCTCACTAGTCCTGGTTTTCATGTGCCCACCGCTGCAGCTTTTAGTCTGTGGTGAGAATTTGGAAACTGTTGCAGACAGGGATGGTGCCATCAAGGAAGCTTCCCATAGACCTTGTATCTCTGTGCAATGTGTCCCAGCCTCTCTAAATTCTGTAAAGCTGTGGCTATCGCAGACTGATCCTGCTTGTAACGACACAACTGAACCAGGCACCAAAACTGGATGGGAACTAGGTCTAGACTGAACCATCTGAATGCCTCCAATGGGGATCATTGGATAAGGTGTCCTTGTGAGCTGTTGTGAATGCAGAGGGAGGTGGCTAAACACATTCTCTTCAGTCCGAGGAGGGCTATGGAGATGTCGCTCATGAGCTGCTGGGAAGGCTCTTCTAGAATAAGATGACATGCTTCTTGGTGAACAAGTTGATCTCTCATGGGAAATTCCAGGTTCCAACTTCTGCAAGCAGAACAGAAGAAAATTAGACACACAATCAAACCATTAATTACTTTCCCTGGGAGAATTCAAAACCACCGGTCTGTAAATTTTGCTTGGATCTAGTACTTCTGGACCAATATTGGCTGGCCTGGTCTTAATCATTCCTAACTGGCAGCAAAATTCATTTAGGCCACTGGATGTACAATAAACTTAGCTGAGGGACCAACTCAGAAAGAACCAGTTCATTGGCACTAGATGATTGGCTGTCCATACCTTTTTGCACCCAGCCCTTTTCCTCTTTCTTCTACCTTTGGGCAAGCAATGAGCTAGGTTACTCATGAACACTAAAGGTCAAGCAATCTGGCCTACAACCTTTGGACAAGTTATTTATTTTGAGACCTTAAACTTTGTGACTGAAACAAATATTCTTTATGCACGTTATCCCTGGCCAGGATCCTCATCTTCAACAACCCAGTCCAATCATGCATGAATGTACCTGACTTGGCGGAAACATAGACTGCTAGCACCTAAGGAAAACAAGGAGTAGGCTATCAAAGCAATATCTCTCTGTCTACTCTCTTCAGCACAATCAATCAAAAGTCAAATTCTAATCACGAATCAGGGTGCTATTGTCTAAACACTAGTAAGTAAAAACAAAATACAAACTACTGGTGACACAAACTCAGAATTACACCAATTTCAATTATTAAAACTGCTTGTTAATTACAATTTTTATTGGCTGGCGTGATTTGTCCTTCAATAATCAGCAACTAAAACCTCAGCCATGACCGAGACTAACCACTGCATCTAACTGTGAAGCCTATAGCAGGAAATTATAAATATTGTAGTTATATTGAACAACAGCGCCTAAATATTCCACATTTCATGTATATTTCTGAGATGTGCTCCCAGCAGTTTGTGAAATATTGATGTTCTCTACTAGATGGTTGATAAGAGATGGTTTGAGCATTGTTACTCATGCAAAGGAATTACATTCATGTGGGACCTTAGTATTTTCGTAGTTTATGGGAGATTCTGATTTAGAGGTATTTAGTCATATTACCAGAGACAATCCCATGGCCTCCTAGGCTAGTTAATGCCCAGTAGCTGTTTGATAGCAGATAATTATTTCTGACAGACATCTGAGCATACTACTCAAAAACAGTGTGCTGTTCCCACATGGAAACATTAAGGTAACACCATTTGTGTAACCTTAATCGATTGCTAGGTCAGAAGGAGTGTTTTACTTATTGAAGCAAAAGCTCACACCACCCAAACCACCCAAAAGGGTGGTATGCTTCTTCATCGTGCTAGCTCCTCGTTAGGCCGGCACTGCAGTGCCCAACGGGCCCCTACATATGGGCTATTTACCTTAGATATTTTTCTTAAACTGTAGTACAGAATTTGAATGGACTTGGTATCCTTCAGAAGATCATTGCTCACTGAATATGTAGATTGGTAGAGGTAAGATTAAAATGAACTAAGGTACCCCTTCATAAGTACTTTAATTCTGAGGAGTCACCGTTAAGATTTAGAAAGTAAACAGGAATATATAAGAAATTATGTTCCACAATATTCACTTATATGGTCGACATATGTTTCTTGCCTAGTTAGTCTCTACAAATCTATGGCAATTCATCAGGACCAAATCAACCTAATCTACAATTTGGTGGGACCTTAATGAATCCATAAAGTGTTCCCACACATAGAATCACTCAAATGTGTGTGCACACACAGGGATCTAATAATACCTCTTCCATGTTGATGGAAGATGCCACACCCTAAATTTGACCTAGAATATAAACATATTGAATATAGGACTTAAAGCCAGAGTAGGTGCTTATCATGAATTAAAACCATGGTTCGTCATTCAATTTAAAAATCAAATGTCAAATGATCCATGTCAACACCAGTTTAGAAACCAGTCACAGGCAAGACATATGCACATAAAAATGAAAGAGAAACTTGTGTGTCAAATCAAAGAACTATGTGAGCACTCTGCGAATCATGGAGTGAAAATGGAGTGAAAGAACAGACAATTGGAGGAAAGTATCACAAATTGCAGCTTACCTAATCTCCCCTCTAATCAGGTCCCTTGGTACTAGTGGGATCTTCGGGCCCTTGTAGATACATTGTAAATGTGGAAAGAATGACTATAAGTTTCCACCATATCTATACACCAAAATATGGCCCATCGCCCTAAGGTTGTACTTACATCTCATGTTCATGGACATAGCCAGCGACCTACCCTGTCTCCACGATCCCGAACGTACCGGTGCAAGACAGATGGGTAGTATTTAAACACAAAGCATATGTGGCTCCCTCCGTTCATGTGGCAGGACGCAGGCGTGATCACGTGGCTACATCGGGAAACGGTCTTTCCAACACAATTTTTACCACGTATTTATTACCACACAGGTTTTTACCACGTATAGGCCTTTACCATGCATTTAAGGTAAGTATGGGGGTTTGGGAGGTCTCCCTAAAAAGATAGAAATTAAATATATACATATATATATAGTCCCCTTGTCTGTTTCTGAAAGAAGGAGATCGTGTGGGATATATATATATATATATATATATATATATATATTATTTTTTTTTAACTTACCTTACTAATACTTACATTAGGTAGACTAATTGCGTGGTAACCGCATGCGAGGAAAAAGCATATGTGGGCAAAAAAATGAAGGGTAAAAATTCTGTTGTAAAGGCATGCGATGTTTTAACCTGCGATGTTCCGTCATAGGACCACTATGTCTTGACAGGGTTAAAATGCAGGGCACCATTGTTGTTGTGTCCCTACATCCACACCATGTTGGAAGGAAGGGCATGGTTATTTGTGCAACCAGTATCACTGATTGTAATGGGAACCATACACAATGTTCATTAAGTTTGCACAGTGTATCCTAAGTTAATATGTGATTGAGATAAGTCACTATGTTTTGTTCTTTAGCTAGAAAATGCTGTTAGCCACAATGGCCTTCAAAAACTAATATTCATGTTCTCTAATAAAATGTAAGAGTGATAAACATGACATCAAGAAGATTATATGTATTCCAGCAATCACAATGAAGGATTCTCTTTGTCATTCAAACCAGGGAGCAATTAGGCAGGCCCTCCACAATAAAGTTTAATTTCTTACACAAGCTAGTTCCATCCTAGGAATGTCACTATTCAATCCAATCATATGAGTGCTCAACCAGAACACCTATCTCGGTTCCTTCTCCAGTAGGATAGGTTGTGAGTTGTGACCGTGCGTCACAGATTCCGAAACACACCACTCCATCTTGTCCGGAGCATGGTTAAACTCCAGGTAGTGCAAGCTCATTTTTGAGGTAATCTTGCATCTAATTCCACTCCTGTGTTCATTGATACGTGTTTTTACTGCTCTCTTTGTCATTCCCACGTATCTTAAACTGCAGGGACATGTAATCAGATAGATGCAATATTTTGTCTTACAGTTAGTATGTTTATTTAAGCTCCACTTTTTCTCTTTCTCAAGTTCAATCTCTTTCAATGGTTTCGTCAATCGATATTCATTACAGTGCCCACACAGGTAATGACCCGTCACAGGAGGTAATCCCCATGCGCCATGTGGTTTTGTCTTGGTCTAGTGTGGACCAGCATGTGTCTCAAATTCAAACCATGAACGGTCAAAATTCAAAGATATACTATTGATGCTATTCTATTGGTTATTGATGATCTTGATTGTGTTAGAACTAGGAGTGAAGTTGGTGACACAAGTCAGTGCTCTTGATGTTTCTGGAGCTTTTTATTCCAATAAAATCTCTCTGTTGTCGTTGCTGGACCTCTTCCGGGCCTTACTGTTGATATGATATGGATACTTCCTGTTGCATAATTTTTCGGTCAGAGCATCTGCTTTTTGTTCATAATCCTGTATGTCACTGCAGTTCAGCCTGATCCTCAAGAATTGTCCAAATGGCAAGTTATTTCTCAATGATCCGTGGTGATGGATGTAGAAACGTAACAAACTGTTGCGGACTGTTGCATTTTTAAAATTCTTTGCCTTTAGCACCCCATTGTCAATACTGATAGTCAGATCCAGAAAAGATAGCTCCTGATCAGATATATTCTTAGAAAATCTAAGATATTGGTTGAGGGAATTAACCCATACAACAAATTTTCCAATGCTGCGCGCTCTCTACTCCACACTATCAAGAAATCATCAATGAACCGGCCCCACAGGTGGATGTTATTTCTGCATAGATTATTGTCACACAAAATTAAGATTTTTTCAAAATGGGACATGTACAGACAAGCCAGACTGGGAGCAAAAGTACTGCCCATCAAAGTTCCTTGGGATGTAGATATTTTCAATTTCAAATTGTAAGAATTTTTTTTTCTGTGCTATAGCTGCGCATTCCATGAAGAAATGTATTGGTGTCAGAGACATCCAATCACTAGTTCTCATAACTTCCACAATCCCTTCTGAGGTAGCGTTCTGAGGAAGGTTGGTATATAATGCTTCAACATCCAGGGAAATCAGTAAATCAACATTACCCTTGAGATTGATGTCATTGATAAGATTCAGAACATCTTTTGTGTCTTACAAAAAAGTAGGAGTTTTTTTTCCACTGTAGGAAGTGGTCACAAACTTTGGACAGTTGCTCCATAGTATGGTGCGACCTGGGGGGAGGCTTGGGGGTTTAAAGACCTGTATGTATTTTGGGTAATAGGTAAATATGTATGGTACTCTTGGGAGTTTATTAATGAGGAACCCAGCTTCCCTTTTTGTAATCCAACCCATTGTTTCTCCTTCATTCACAAGGGTTGCTACCTCATGTGACAGTTTTTCGGTGGGGTCTTCAGAAATAACCATATAATATCTGGAGTTCGACAGTTGTCCAAGCATTCTTTTCTATAGTCTGTGGTTAAGAGGATCACTATCGCTGTGCCCTTATCATCAGGTTGTATGGTAACAGAATCATAATTCAACAGTGAATCAATAGCATTTCTCTCTTCCCTGGAAAGATTCATGAATGTGCTCTTCATCCCTAAGTTCTTAATTTTTATTCAGTACTACCTGTGCAAAGGTGATGATCTCGTTAGGAACTGTGTTACTAGCAGGTGTGAAGTTTTGAGCGTGCCATTGCAATTTTTGGGGCATCTCCGCTAGACATACACTTGTAATAGTCATGATACACTATGAGCCTTTGATTTACAATTACAAAACTTCATCTGGGTAAAATGGAGGTGGTATATCTTAATACAAAAATGCTATTCTATCATTCTAAGAATGTATGTGAGTCTTTCTGGTCTTATGTTTTTTAACATTCAAAAGGCTAGAAGCAGTCTGACTACATAGAAGCAGTACATTAAAACAAAGAATAACTCAGATTTGAGGCTGTAGATAACTCCGTAGCACTGTGAGCTGTGATTTCTGTATCCTATATTTTAAATACTTATATAAGGTAATATTTATACCACACCACCATTATTGATGAATTCAAGTAAACATTGAGGGACAATGTCTAAAATATAAGAAAACAATAACCTGCACTGATAAATTCATGATTTTGTATAAACGCAAGGCTTCAAAGCATATCCACTGCAATCATAGAGATCTTCCTCCATTCAGACTAAATTCACTCCTGGTGTGCTGCTCATTTCCCTGGAGAAAGTCACTGTTATCTGTTATCTGTGATAAAATGCTTTGCAAATACAAATCTTGGGGATCAGCAATTTCACAAAAACACAAATTGAGCTATAGTACCAGGGGACAGTGTACACACTCTGAGCTCCTTAACTACCTCAGAAAATTGGAACATAAACATACCAGCACAATTGCTCTTTGAGTTCATATGAGCAGTGTCAAAGTCTCAAATGAAAACAATATGCTGTCAATTTAACAAAATTCACACTCATAAACATGTCCAGCTATGCAATCAGAATCATTCACATAAGAATTAATGTTCAGAAACTCACCAATATGAAATCGTGACTCTCAATGCTTTTGCCATGGGACATTTGAGGTAGAGCCAGTGAATGTGGCAATCCATGTTCTACTTTGAGGGAGCTTAGAGCTTTCACATCTTTTTTGCTACTGCTAGGCAAGTCATCTTTTGTTGGGGATGGATGCCTTGATGGTGAATCTAACTCACATGGCGATAGGATTTTCCTCAATGAGGAGAATCTAATAGAGGAGATCTCTCTGCTCATAGTCAAATGATGGACTGGTGATAAGTCTCTCTCTGGGGATAGGTATGTGCGGGGTGATAGATCTGTCCTTTGTGACATATGCCTACTTGGTGACACACATCTCAATGGTGAGAGCTCCCTTCCGGGTGACATACGTTGGCAAGGTGACATCCGTCTCCCTGGAGATGAGCACCTCAATGATGATGTTTCTCTAGTTGGGGAAAAGCGTTTAGGAGAAGTTTCAGTTTTGGTTAAAAAGTACCTTCTAGAGGAAGCTGGTCCTTTGCTAGAAGACCACCTCCTCCGAGGAGATGTATCTTTTGGGGCTGACAGGTCCATTCCTAAAAACATCTGTGGTCTTATAACTAATTCTCTTTCAGCCGATGATAAATGCTCACTGGCTGTCAGAAATGGCCTATGAAGGCCCAATACTCTTTGGCCAGTAACTTCACTGCTGCCTACTGACAACTTTGTTTCAACTATGGAGGGTGCTGCTTTTTGGCCTCCAGTTGTTGTCTGGCATATGGAGCCATCGTCTGACTTTGGGATTGAGGTGGACCCAGTGTTTTTTTCTTGAGAAGATGGAAAGCCAGAAGAATGCAATTGCTGGAAAGCATGTTTAATGTTGACAGATTTCAAAGAGGGTTCATCCTGGCTTTCTTCTTCATCGTCTTCATCGTCATCGTCATCATCCTCATCATCCTCATCGTCATCTGCCTCGTCATCATCATCATCTTCATCAGAATCTTCCAAATCTGAAAACTGGTGCTCTTCAATAGCTTCGGTTCCTTCCTTCTCTTCAGAATCTTGAAACAATTCTTCACTGGTTCCTAAAAACACAAAAATCATTAGTAGTAAGAACAAAGAAATGAACTGTAACAATTAAAAGATATCCAAAAACGATATCTAGCATGGTGTTTTCTCAAAAAATATAAAGGTGTATCCTTATCATATTATTCTGAAATACATTTTTACATTTTGCGGACCTCTGCTATGTACATTGTAATATGTTTGTGCTTAAGAGACCAAAATGTACTCATACTAAAGACTTCTGCAAGTTATTTAGTCTTTAGTTGTGTAATCATCAGTATAACAATCTGTTCGAAGCCCTGCTGAATTTCCACCTTCCTAAAATACATTGAGTCTACTTGGAATGCTCTACCTGCTGAATAACCTATACAATGACCTTCTCACCAGCACATTGCCACAAGTGATATCACTGTTGGTTACTCAGCCACCTCCTTCAATGTAAAATATGAATCTGACAGTAGAAGAGTTTAAAGAAAAAAAGAAAAAAAAAGATGAGGTTGAGGTACGGTGGGAGAGGAAAAAAAAGCCACAGCAGGGCACTCACTGCCATGCTTTATATGACCCAACTCTATCTCAGACATGTCCAAGATAATTCTTGCTAATAAAACAAAAACAAAGATAAGACTTAACTGGCAACAAAGAACACTTTCCCATGGCTAGTTGGTGTCACCCTTTGTCGAGCTAAGGCGTGATGGAAAGGCAATCAACCATCTCAAAGTTTCCCTTCTGAACATCTTTTTATACGTTAAAAAGGAGCTGGGAATTGTTCGAATTGCTAGAGGTCAAATGAATAACAGGTCAAATCCAAAATCATCAAGAAAAAAATCATGAAGAAGCTCACTGAATAACGCAATAGTCTAGTCCTGTAGTAAGTTTATTTTTTTAACTGCAGAGGTTTTCTGTATTTCCGGTGGCTGGCAAAAAACAGGACATTGACAAAGTAGAAATAGATAGATCAACTTTTCCCTAGGAAAGGCAAATTTTGTTTTGTTAATAATTTTGGCATGGTTTGATAAATCTGCACAAAACTTACCAAAAACAGTTCACCCACTACTGCTCCTTCATGGAAAGTTTTTTGCTGATCTGTCAAGGGCGGGCCCAAGAAAAAGAGGAAAGGGATGGAGACCAAAAGTGTGATTCCCATATTTAGTTCCCATATTAAAATTTGCTCCCTGATAAAACAACTGAATGGAAAAAAACCTTACTCTGAAAGCGTGCTTTTTGTTATTTGGTGTAAATATGTTCAGTCGTTTTTGAAAAAAAAGTGTTTAAAAAAGGTGCACGGAGTGTGGCTGAAGGGGGGTAAAAACTAGAGATATCTAGTGCTGCGGTACCTACAGAGACCCACAATCCAAAATATTCATTTTTGATTGGCCAGTAATGCGGAAATCTGATTGGCTTGCCGCAGCATGAGAGAAAATGTTGCGGCTTGCCATTACAGGGCTTAGCCCCCACGTCTTGAGCAAAGAACCGAAAGGACATGTGAGGGGATTGGGCGAACACACTGTGACCCCCACCAAACTTTATCCCCAGGCCCAAAGGTACCATTCCTGTGATTAAAATTACAAAGAAAAATACATTTTGTTGCAGGATCCATAGATCCAGTGGCTGGATCTGCAGAACCATGTGACTCCCTCCAGTGTCGGATCCTACAAGGAGCCAAATATATTTAAAAAAGAGACAGAAGTGTCTGTTCTGTGCAGTTGGGTTGGCTGCCTATGGAGAGTTGGCCATGGGGGGGGGAGGGCGGGGAGTTAGACAGCTGCTAGGGTTTTGGACACAGATCACCAGCAGGGGATTGGGTGCAGGTTGTACATGGAGGATTGGGTGCAGGGCCTGGCCATGCGCACGGAGGGACTGGGCAGCTGAACCCTCTCTGCTCACAGCCAAAGGCCCAGTGCAGCGGGGGTTGTCCGCAGATCACCCACTGGTGGTTGAGCATAGGTTGTCCATGGGGGGTTGGGCACAGGCCATCTGCAGAGGTTGGAGGGGGGTCAGAAAACCGTAGCTCACACACCTGCCATGCAAACCATAACTCGCACACCAAATGCAATGCTCATGACCTCTCTTGATGTATCAGATAACTTCATAAATTACACAAATGATTTCACTAGTGACATGACATATTACCTTAACATTAACATATGAAATATATGACTATTAGTACAGTATGATCTTTTTGTTTTGTATTTCTGGTAATTTAAGAATATGGTGTGAAGACCTCACATTTGTTATTATAAATACAGTCGGGTCATAAGCATTACAAAATGAAAAACTGTAAGTTTTGTTGGGATTGACTAGATTACCAACTTGGAAGTGTTTACACTTTTGCCAAAAATATGAAAATATACAGAAACTTGCACAGCCAAAATACAGCACCATCATGAAATTTCACAACATCAACATCAGAGACATATTCTCCTGGTCGGTAGTTCCCTATAAGAAGCCTGCACATTCCATAGCATAATCAGGTTTTTAGAAGTGAGGAATCACAGTCTTGGAATCAAACAAACACGATTTCAATAAATATAATACATTAAATCAGACTGAGACCAAGTTCTACTTGCAGAAAATCACAATCTGTACCGGGAGATCAGACTCGAGGATGATGGAAGGAACTAAAGACGGAACAGCATCCATCAACCAAAACATAATAACCAATCTCACCAATATGAAATTAACACAATCAGTGATTTCTATGTTAATAGAGAACAGTCGTTCATCAAAACCACCTACTGCAACCTAATACCAACAAAGGTAGATATTTTCAAATTTATTAGAATATTTATTTTAAATCAACTCATTCTTTAAAGAAAAAAAAATATTTGAGAGAACAGCACCAGACTCCTCATGTAAACTACTTTGACATCAAAAGACTTGGAAGACATGCACCTACTCAAAACTATATCATATGATGATGACCATCGCAAGTGTATAAATGGCATTGTTCAAGGCCTGGGGATTGATACTATTTACCTCATAACCAGCAAATACAAACAAAAATCAACATTCACCCCTCCCTATCTTACATCCAGGAAATGCCATTTAAATGTTTTATAAAGAGGTAACTTAACTGGACAAACAATTCAAGCGGTGTAAAAAGAAGAAAAACCTATCTTAAAAGTAATGGTATTACTTCAGAAACCTAAGCAATCTTCACCTTAGGGAAGAATCAGACTTTACTAGTCAAGGGGTCTCGCGGGTGGCAACATAGCTCTCACTGAAACAGATGATTACATAGCAGAAGCACAAAGACAACTGAATGACTCCATCGACTATAAGAAGCTGCCTTACAATCCTACCATATCCACTTGAATGAAGGTCAAGGCTAAGCTAGCAGATTGGTAAGGCAATTGACTCTTACTCAGGAAGAAACAAACTACAAAACAATACAATAGTAACCAGACTATCTCCTCACGTCTATTGATGAAGTAAGACTCTACATCGCTATCAGAAATAATGATTGCTTAGAAGCAGCTGGATAAGCGTTAGCAACAAGATCTGGTTACTAATACGAGACCAATAAGATGATTCTTGAAATGCTGGATTTCTGCCAATACAACCACTTTTTCACCTTTAATAAGGACATCTACCTCCAAACTCAGGGGACTGAGAAGATTACCAAAATTTGCAACTCTTTAAATCTGTGGAAATAATCTTGCTATGGAATGACAAATTTGAAGAAAACACTCCACATGCCATTTTATGGTTGAAATACAATGATAATATTCTGGTGATCTGGGAGGTAGCCTTACACATCTTCAACAATTTATTAAATCAATGAACCAGAACGAATTTATAGCATATCACCAAAAACAGAAATACCTTCTTTGACTTAACAATCTATATCAAGAATATTCACTCTAAGAACAACCTTTACAAAGAAGAGTGGCAGCAGCTAAGTCAGTTCTACAGCTACCAATTGGTACCCCAAACCTATTATTGACAATATCCCAAAAGGAGAAATGATACGCATCAGGAGAAACCATAGAGAAGAAAAGGAATCTATCCAAAAAACTGAGGAACTAATTGCTCAACAAACCCATTAAGGATTCAATTGGAACAAACTTCTAAAACAACAGGAGATTTTCAGAAAAACAAACAGATTCATGCTACTATAAGAGAAACAGACTTAGAACAAAACTGAAGTTTCTCCCTAAATATTTATCATAGAATATAAGGATGGCCACTGCTTCATAAGAAAATCACTAAAATAACACTGGTGTCTACTTGCATATAACTCCTTATTTCATGGCGCCATATGCCAAAGACCACAGTTAAGTTTTAGAAAGGCCAAAACCTTAAAGACTTGCTATGTAGATCTGAGTTCACAGACCAACGAGAAGAGCTGCCAACAGCTTTCCACAGATGCCACATGGATCCTATATTGGCCAGTCTGCTGCCAATATGCTCTGCTCTTCCACAGATGATTCTGCTAGTATGTAATTAAGAATTAAAAGCAGAACTAAATATTGGTACTGAAGGGAATAGGAATGAGAGAGAGATGAGACAGCCAGTGCAACGTGGTTGGGTCAGGTGCATGTCTCTCGGACATCAGAACATTTGCAACAACATTCTCATAAACTAGTGTTCCCAGACAGTTTAAAGTGATGTTTGGTCGCAGGCAGATTTCACAGGCAGCTCACTCTTGTTTTACGGCAAGGATTAAAGAATTATTATCACCTGCATTAATGAGTATATTCAATTAAAGTATAAGGAGCAGGGACTGATGAGGCTTGGGCCACTGCATTCTTTCATGAAATGAGGGAAGATCTTTAAGATGCCTTTTTGCTGGTGGCTAATAGACCAACCATGTGCAATTAATTAATTGATTTAGTACTTCAGATCATCAGCAAAATGTGCAGAATGATGATTGACCCCATCCTGATGGATCCTGACTGCTCCGACGGATAGTACGAACACTACATCGTCCGAGGAACCTATGCAATTTGGGAATGTGCAAACACCTCTGAAACAAGACAAAAGAGGCCAGAGAAGAAGGAATAGTTTGAGTATTTACTGTGAAAAAGCAGGACATTTTGTGATTGTAAGGATTTGGGCTACTGGTTGGGGGGGGTGAAACTCTACTGGAGCTGCAACTACAATCTTTGTCAGAGTGAGGCACAAGAACACCCCAAATTAACCTGTGCTCAACCTTCTGGTAGCTAGGCAAAGGGCAGTCAGGCTTAACTTGGAGGCAATGTGTAAAGTATTCATGCAGTACTTCAAGCAATAATAAAGTGAAAATATAACAGAAGAAAAATCACACACCAGTTTAGAAACAAAGAGTACAATTTACTAAATAAAACAAGACCAAAACCACAAAAAGTCTATCAGTAGAACCGGAGATATGCAATTTTAAAGATTACAGTGAAATTAGCACCAAAAAACACAAAGCATCAACTGTAGATATCTGGGTATGATGGACATGGACAAAGTCACAATTTCTGACTGACTGCAATGGAGTGTCGGGCCTGCTACAGGCATCCAGTTAGGCCCCCTGAACAAGAGTACCTCAATTCCTGGTTGCAGAAAGTTGTGAAGTCCTGTGCTGAGGATGTGTTGTGCCGCAGAGAATATGCGTCGATTCCGAGGAGCTGCAAAGTTGCAATGCAAGGCCCTGTGTCATTGGCGAAGATCCCATCGATGAGGGCTTGTGATGTGAAGTCCAGCGCCGAAAATAAATGCACTGCGATGTTGAAGCAATGAGTTGGTGCCAAGGAACTGCAAGGCTTCTATGAGAGAAGCAGCTCACGGTCGAGGCTGTTGTTGATGAAAGATTTGCGATTTGAGGGCCTGTGTCACTGAAACTTCGCACTGCGGGGTTCCGATGTGAGCTGGGAAGTCGATGCGGAGTCTTTGCACTGGGGGAATCCTTGCAGCAGAAGTGATGCATCGGTTTTGCGCCATGAAGCAGAGGAGATGCGTTGGTTCTGCTGGATCCACAGATGGGCTGGCAAAGCACCTTCAAGCCCACTTCCAAGGGTCCAGGACTTTGGTGGCACCACTTGTTGGCAGGGTAGGACTCACAGAAGGTAGTCAAGGTGCTGGTTTCAAGGGTGTTGGAGCCTTCTGTCACTGACATTCTAGGCAATAGGGGAGCCAACTAGCCCTTGGAGTCACTTTGGGGACCTGAATTCAACAGAGGCAGGTCCAGTACCTCTCACCCAGGCAAGGGGATAGCAGGTCAACACAGCAGGGCAGTCGGTTTTCGAAGCAGCAGTCCAGCAGAGTGGCAGTCCTTTCAGCAGAACAGCAATTCTTCTTCCCGGCAGAGTCTCCACAGGTCCAGAAGTGTACTGAAGAATTGGTGTCTGGGGTCCTATAAACCTGGGCCTTCCTTTAAAGTGGAAGAATCTTCCAGAGATTTCCCTTTGAAGTCTCCAGGCATCCTGACATTGCTGTCCTGGCTCCAGACTAATTACAGGGGGTATGCAGCTCTTTGTGTGGAGGCAGGACATAGCCTATTCAAGTTTAAATAGGGTTGTGCCCAGCTCCGCTCTCCCATCCTGCCAGTGATGGCCCATCCAGGCACACCTAAGCGCTCTATTGTGGTAGGCTGTCTAGGAAAAATACACAAAGCACAACTGTCAGCTATCCCTAATCATGTGACCCAGTGACAGCCTGCAGGCACTAAATGGCTAAGGCCGGAAAGTTGCAACTTTCTAAAAGTGCCATTTTCAAAATTGTCATTTAAAATATGACTTCACCATGTGAGAGGATTTTTCATTACAATGCTAAAGACACCAAACATAAACTGGTTACCTACTGCCATTTGGAAATGATCACTTATTAAATGTAATCGGTAACTCAAATGTTATCGTATGGGAGAGTCAGGCCTTGCAATAGTGAAAAACTAATTTAAGAATTTTTCACTACCAGGACATATAAAACTTTAAAGTATATGTCTAACTTTTTAAATGCATGTAAACAAAAGGAACGAGCTTAGAGCTGCACTCTAAAAAACCCAGTCAGCAGGGTTATTAATATTCAGTCTCCTTGCCAGGGCACCAAGTTGGTTTTGTAGAAGAACCCTCACCCACCAACCTAGTTGGTGGCATGCCTCATCATCGGGTTCCCACCCAGGAAGCCGAGTGCCTCCTAGGTGTGCTTCGACGCCTGATTACAGCAGAGCTGGTTTTTTGCGTAGTGTTACCGTGAAAGTGACAGGTTAAAAATACCTCCAGGGTACCCAATCCTTTATTATGAGGTCCCTGGGGTAGGGTTAAAAAATAGTTAATTGGACGTAAGTGAGACAATGGTCTCGCACGTCTACTCAAAATGTGTGAAAGGAGAACTTATGTGAAATGGTCTACATGTTTCAGCCAAAAGTGTAAAATTAAATGGCTTTCTTCAGGACCCGTGGCTCAGAGTAAACCCTGGGCTCACGTTAACCATGCACACACGCTAAGGTGTGCATAGAAATGTAAGGTGCGTGACTTACGGTTTTTACCGTCAGTATTTCTGTGCCTGTAAGGAAGAAAAAAGACAAGGAAACAGCGTAATTAAGAATTAACAATAGGTCCCCCATCATTGGGACCTGCATCCATGCATGTGTTTGCAGGTGGCATAGTATAGACTACTGACAAATCCGCCTGTGCATGTAGTGGACGTATTTGTCAAACATGCAAAGCTTAAGAGTGCAACAACACTCGTAGGTTGAAGGCCCATGCAGGCTGTATCAGGATGATCTTAAACCTTCAATCATTGGCCATAAGCTGTTAGATTGAAGAAATATAATTAGCGTGCGTAATCTTAATCAAGATGAATCAAACAATGTGTATATTCAAATATACTCAGGTCAGTTTGCTAGGTGCACATTGCCAAATTTACATGTCACCTACTTCGATAACGAGCACTTCTCGTGACATAGATCCCGGCGGGAGGCAGCGCCTATTGTCACACTCTGTATGTGGCACAAGTGAGTAAACAGAACGAGAAAGGGATCAACATAAAGGAATAATTAACGCATTTCGGCTCGAGCGTACGGTGAGCTGGAGCTCTTACTCACAGCATCAAGGTCGGCCGCCTGCATGCTAACCTATTAGTTCCTCGTTTACGGGATCTCGGCAAAGCCGTCTTCCAGTCTTTCTGCCTATTGAAAGAAAGTCGAATACCAGGCGGAATCGACGCGCTACGCACATGACGTGGCCACCGGAGCCTCTGATTGGCTCAGGAAGGCAAGCTCTTCGGCAGAGTTTAACTCCAGCCTTGCTGGAAACAATTTGAGTCCGGCCTACGTAATTGTCATGGGATGCAGGGAAACGCAGCCTGTGAGTGGTTCAGGCAGGCGAGCCCTGCACGAAGTTTTAGCCCATGCCTTACTAGTCTTATGAACTTATAATGGCATGAATCAGCCTTACTTAGAGGTTAAGAGATAAAAATAGTTGAACAAGGGGCTAGAAAAACGGGTGAATGCATGCTGCATTCGGCTGTGCAGTAGTTGGAGGTATTAGGAGTGTATTAAGAGACATTCATTATTTAGAAACCTACAAGCAGTCAGTTTTCAGAGAGTTCTAGAAGAGGAATGAGCTTCTATTATGAAGTGGAATGTCCATGGAAGGTTGATTTTTATTTGTGCAGTAGAAGGAGTATAGCCTTTGCACCTTGTAGATGTTTTCCATGTGGTTGCTGAAACCGCATCTTCAGCAATCCCTGTTAATTCCTGTGCATTCCGACCAATTCCTCTTATCTCCTTGGTATTCCAGGGTATATCATCGTTCAGGCCCTGTCGATGTGTAGAAAGACGGTAGATCCATCTGCTCCTTTTCTAGGAGTGTCCTCTGTGGGTCATCTAGGTGTATGTACAGTTGTTTTATGATTACCCATTTTAGGTCATCAACCATATGATTAGCTTTTAGAAAGTGGTCAGTCATTTTTATTGTGTTCCGTTTACATCTGATGTTGCTCAGATGTTCACTGATTCTTGTTTTTACCTTCCTACTCATCATACCTATGTAACGCAGCCCGTAAGGGCATGTTATCATATAGATAACGTTAATGGAATTGCAATTGGTATGTTTTTTTAAAAACCATGTTTTGTTTGGTTCTAGGTCCAGAGTTTTTGTCCTGTAAGTGGAGTTGCAAGTGCTGCAATTGCCACAGGGGTAGTGGCCTGTCATGTTTGGTAAACCCCAAGCACTACGTACTGTGTTCTCATGTGGTGGTTTTCTCGGGCGTGTGGAGGACAACTGATCTTTCAAACTTCTCGCTCTTCTGAAGGAGAAGAGGGGTTTTTCCCAACTTAGGTTCCTGTTTGCAGGATCCTCCAATGTCTGTTAATAATCTTTTTCATCTTATTGGAGATCGTGTTGTACGTAGTTACGCATGTAAGAGGTGGTTCCATGATGCTCTTATCAGTGTCCTCTAATAATGCGTCCCTATTCTGATTTCTGGCTCTTTTTAAGGTATTGGTAATGATACTTTCTGGGTAATCTCTGGTCCTCAGTTTTTTTGCGAGATCCTTCGCTTGGATTTTGAAATCCTCTAGTCTGCTACAGTTTCTTCTTATTCTCAAGAACTGACCATAGGGTAAGTTTTCCCTCAGAGCCCTGGGATGAAAACTATCAAACTTTAGCAAGGTGTTCTTTGCTGTGGGTTTGTAATGGGTTTTCGCCTGTAAACTGGTATCCTCATGGAAAATGGTTATATGCAAAAAGGTTATGTTATTTGTTTCAATAGCATAGGTAAATTTCAAGTTGGTATCACAGTTATTCAGCCAGCCATGGAACTCCAGGAAAGTGGTTTTAGAACCATCCCATATCAGCAGGATATCATCGATATACTACTTCCAGAATCTTATCTTTGGCTTAAAGGGATTGTTTGTGGTCAGGACTTATCTCTTTTCAAAATCATATACGTAGAGCCCTGCCATACTTGGGGAAAAGGTACTGCCCATCGATGTTCCGTATATCTGAAGAAATAGCGTCCCTTCAAACTCGAAAACAAATTCTTTGAGAACCAACTCAGCACAATCAATTACGAATTCTTTTGGGGTGTTGAAATCCCAAGTTAGATCGTCCAGGGTATTCCTAATCACCTGGATGGTTTCGTCCTGTGGGAGGCTCGTGTAGAAGCTCTCAATGTCTAGGGTAACAAGTAGGTCGATTCCAGGCCTGAAATCCACCTCCCTTAATAGTTGTAAAAGTTCCTTCGTATCTTTTAAGTAAGTGGATGTTTTTTGAACCAACGGTTTTAAGAAGAAATCGCAGTAGCTTGATAAAGGTTCCAATAGGGAGTTAATCCCTGATACGATTGGGCGCCCTGAGGGTGGTATCTTGTTTTCCTGAATTTTTGGCAGAGTATAGAACTAGGGAATCTTAGCTTGTTTTTTGCATAGGGAATCTGCCTCCTTCTTAGTGATGTATCCATTTGACTCTGTTTCTTCCTCCATGTGTCCAATCTTATTTTTCAGCGATGGGGAGGGATCGTTGGTGAGTGGTTTATAGTTCTTCTTGTCGTTCGTTAATCTTCTGCATTCAGTTGTATAGTCTGTTTTGTTCATCACGACCACTCCTCCTCCTTTTTCCACTTCTTTGATCACAATCATATCATCTTGTCATAGTTGTTTTAATGCTTGTGATTCTGTTTTAGTCATGTTGCGGAAAGTGTTGGGCGGCTGTAAACCTTCAATCTCCTTCATCCCTGCCTGTTCGAATGCAAGTAGTTCCACTGGTGAGGTCGTCGAAGGTGGACAAAATGTGGATTAGTTTCTGAAAATTGGTGTCTCCCATGTTTTCCGGGGTTTTCCGGGGTGTGTTATTCTCAAAGAAGGCCTTGAGTCTGAGTTTTCTAAAGAACTCAGATAGTTCACCATTAAGATGGAATTTGTCAAGATTTGGTTTAGGAACAAAACCCAATCCTTTGTTCAGAACTTTCGTCTCAGTTTCCGACAGGGACCGTGAGGATAGGTTCGTTACTATTCCCAGCTTGTGCTGGCTCCTGGTTGTGGATCCCTGGTTTTGCTCCTGGTGTTCATCCCTGTGTTCTGTTCTTCCCAGTGTACATGGTTTCCACTTCGTCTCCTTTATTTATTTTATTTTTATTTATTTGAGTTTTATATAGCGCTGGCTAGACCCGAAGGTATCAGAGCACTTTACATGAGGTTCCACATTGTTACAAAGTTACATCAGTTACAAGTTACAATCATTGCTAGAAAACATTTAAAGAGCATGGAAGGCAAGATAAAATGAGCAAAGAAGGGCAAGGAAAAAGGGCAGGAGGGAGATACGGCAGAGAGACGAAGGAAAGTCTGCCCAAAGTCCGGCTGGGTAGGTGATGGCCGAGGGGGAAGTCCACAGCCCATCTCCTCTATAGCTATCAAGGTCAGCCAAAATGCAAGGTCTCAACGGTCAGGTGGCAAGTTCACATAATCTTTGTCTTGATGAGTGAGCCAGATGTGGGATAAACTCGAGGTCTGGTCGAAGTCCAATTTTAGACCAAGAGTAGTAGCTCATCGAGAAGAAAATAAATGGGGAAAAGTCTTCACAGGGAGGAAACAACAGCGGAGAAAAAAAAAAGCGACGAGACTTATGTCCGAGGTCCGGCTGGGTAGGTGACGGCCAAAGCGTTGTGCCGGAGCCAATCTCCCCTATAGCAGTCGATGCAGCTCCACCGGAAATCGGCCATGTTACTCGAGCTCCGCCAGATTATAATGAAGATCCTGATGTGATCGAAGGTCTCTGGACCAGAAACGGGGAGATGGAGGTGACGAGGAAGGTAGTAAGGGATCGGATATGGAGCTTATCGGCCATCTTAAAGTCAGGCAAGTTGAGTGTGGATCTCTGAGACTTTGCGGAGGGTCACATCCTCCCTCTTCGGTGGTATTACCCTGGCGGGTGCCATTTTGGGGACAGAGTCGTCGAATCCGTATTAGCAGAGTTTTTATGGGGGTATGATTCAGGTGCCATCCGATCATCTAAACTCCCATTGGGATCGCCGGAGGATATTCTCCACTTCCCCGCCTCTTAAGCGCGTCAGATGTAGCATGCGGGACCCACGCGTCACCAGGGCAGTCTCCCTCGGACTCCTGAGAAGCTCATTAGAGCGGCTGCCATCTAAAGGTCAGGCAGGGTTGGGAGCTGGATCGAGCTTCTAAACAAATAGGGCTCACAGAGACCGGAATTAATGAGTCACCGCGCACCTCCCCTGATACCCACTACCTTGAGAGAGCGCCGACCCTCCAGGGCCCGGAAGGCAGAGAGAAGATCAGGAGGGGAGGCTCCCACTAGGTCCGCTCCGGTCGGGGAGATCCCCAGGATGGCGGCACGCGATCTTCCGTGCCGCAGGACCCCCAGCAGTTCAAGGGGAGATTTTCAGGCGCCACTCCGCTATGCATATAGCGATCGTCACTAGTGGCAATATGGTCGAGAGGATAATGGCACCTCCGGTAGCCACGGAGAAGAAGTCCCTGCTCGTGGTCTGCTCGGGCTCGGAGCCCGCAAGCTGGCGGCTCTTGAGCGCGACTTCGGTCCCCGCCGCTTGGATCACGGCCACCGACCTCAGTGAAACCGCTCCAAACAGCCCAGTCTCCTGCCGCGCGATCTTCGTCCTCTCCCTAAAAAAGGGAACCTCTGGTTCTGGGCGAAGGGTAGTGGTCCCTGTTGATACATGGGAATCCAGGGGAACATTGGATTTGTTGGGGGCTGAAAATGGGGTTGGAAGCCTATACCCCCTTGGTTGGGGTATTGTTGCCATAATTGTGGCCATTGTTGGTATCTCGCTCTCCCCCTTTGTCTGCCTCTTGTACTTCCTCCACTTGAACTACTTACTGTTTCTGAAGAACTATCTTCCGATAGATCCGAGAGGTCAGTGGGTTTGTTTGTTGGAGTGTATGCCGGGTCAGCATAAGGATAAACTTTCGTATAAGAGAATTTCTTGAGGTCATTTTGGAACTTTTTAATTTTAGACTGAGTCAAATAATCCTTGTATTCCCCCATTTCTTTATTCACCTCTTCCAACTTCTTTTTAAAAGAGGTGATAGTGTGAAGTTGCTCTCTGTGACTTGGATGTCTATCAGTATGGCATCCGATAATCTTTTGGCTATTTTGATTATCAGGATGATCCAATCCCTAGTGCAATGCCAAGCTATCTGGGCCCAATCTCTTCTAAAATCGCCATCCTCTAGGAAGATACGTGGAGCATTAGTTACGATTAGACCTCATGGCGCTGTATTCGATCTCAGATATTCTGCAACCCCTTGTAGGATTGTTTTTATCCTTAACCTTTTTTGTTCCGTCAAGCTTTCCCAATCCTTGGTTTGGGAAATTGTTTGTGCAATATTGTGATCTGCCATCAGTGGTGGACCAGACAGGATCTCATGACATCTTCCTCCGTGAAGGTTAGACCTTGATTTTCTGCCATGATTCCGCGCTCATCAAAATTGGATCTATTATAGATTCAGTTGTATATTAATTCACTTCCCACAGCTGTGGGCTGCCAAATATCAAATAACAAAAAGAGAGAAAGAGGAGGAAGAGGAGGAAGCAAGAATGCTCGTTAGTCTCCCCTGGTCTTAGATGCATGTAAACAAAAGGAACAAGCTTAGAGCTGAACTCCAGGAAACCCAGTCAGCAGGGTTATTAAGATTCGGTCTCCTTGCCAGAGAACCCAGTTGGTTTTTTAGAAGAACCCTCGAGCCCAAGAAAACCACTGCATGAGAACACAGTACGTAGTGCTTGGGGTTTACCAAACGTGACAGGCCACAACCCCAGTGGCAATTGCAGCGCTTGCAACTCCACTTACAGGACAAAAACTCTGGACCTAGAACCAAACAAAACATGGTTTTTAAAAAAACATACCAATTGCAATTCCATTAAAGTTATCTGTATGATAACATGCCCTTGCGGGCTACGTTACATAGATATGATGAGTCGGAAGGTAAAAACAAGAATCAGTGAACATCGGAGCAACATCAGATGTAAACGGAACACAACAAAAATGACTGACCACTTTCTAAAAGCTAATCATATGGTTGTTGACCTAAAATGGGTAATCATAAAACAACTGGACATACACCTAGATGACCCACAGAGGACACTGCTAGAAAAGGAGCAGAGATGGATCTACGGTCATTCTACACATTGACAGGTCCTGAACAATGATATACCCTGGAATACACTATTACCCAGGAGATAAGAGGAATTGGTCGGAATGCACAGGAATTAACAGGGATTGCTGCAGATGCCGTTTCAGCACCACATGGAAAAACATCTACAAGTTGCAAAGGCTATACTCCTTCTACTGCAGAAATAAAAATCAACCTTCCATGGACATTCCACTTCATAATTTAAGCTCATTCCTCTTCAAGAACTCGCCGAAAACTGACTGCTCATAGGTTTCTAAATAATGAATGCCTCTTAATACACTCCCAACACCTCTAACTAGAGCACAGCCGAATGCAGCGTGCATTTGCCCGTTTTTCTTGCCCCTTGTTCAACTATTTTTATCTCTTAACCTCTAAGTAACACCGATTCATGCCATTATAAGTTCATAAGACTAGTAAGGCATGGGCTAAAACCTTGTGCAGGGCTCGCCTGCCTAAACCACTCACAGGCTGCGTTGCCCTGCATCCCATGACCATTAAGTAGGCCGGAATCAAATTGTTTCCAGCAAGACAGGAGTTAAACTCTGCCAAAGGGCTTGCTTTCCTGAGCCAATCAGGGGCTCCGGTGCCCACGTCACGTGCGTAGCGCGTCGATTCCGCCTGGTACTTGACTTTCTTTTAATAGGCAGAAAGACCGGGAGAAGGCTTCGCCGAGATCCCGAAAACGAAGAACTGATAGGTTCGCATGCAGGCAGCCGACCTTGATGCTGTGAGTAAGAGCTCCAGCTCACCGTACGCTCGAGCCGAAATGCGTTAATTATTCCTTTATGTTGATCCCTTTCTCGTTCTGTTTACTCACTTGTGCCACATACAGAGTGTGACAATAGGCGCTGCCTCCCGCTGGGATCTACGTCACGAGAAGTGCTCGTTATCGAAGTAGGTGACATGTAAATTTGGCAATGTGCACCTAGCAAACTGACCTGAGTATATTTGAATATACACATTGTTTGCTTCACCATGATTAAGATTATGCGCGCTAATTATATTTCTTCAATCTAACAGCGTATGGCTAACGATCGAAGGTTTAAGATTATCCTGATACAGCCACTGCATGGGCCTTCAACCTACGAGTGTTGGCGCACTCTTAAGCTTTGCATGTTTGACAAATACGCCCACTACACGCACGGGTGGATTTGTCAGTAGTCTATACTATGCCACCTGCAAACACATGCATGGATGCAGGGTCCCAATGATGGGGGACCTATTGTTAATTCTTAATTACCCTGTGTTTCCTTGTCTTTTTTCTTCCTTACAGGCACAGAAATTCTGATGTTAAAAAACGTAAGTCACGCACCTTACATTTCTATGCACACCTTAGCATGTGTGCATGGTTAACGCGAGCCCAGGGTTTACTCTGAGCCACGGGTCCTGAAGAAAGCCATTTAATTTTACACTTTTGGCTGAAACATGTAGACCATTTCACATAAGTTCACCTTTCACACATTTTGAGGAGACGTGCGAGAGTATTGTCTCACTCACGTCCAAATAACTATTTTTTAACCCTACCCCAAGGACCTCATCATAAAGGATTGGGTACCCTGGAGGTATTTTTAACCTGTCACTTTCACGGTATCCACTATTCACAAAAAACCAGCTCCGCTGTAATCAGGCGTCAAAGCACAACTAGGAGGCACTCGGCTTCCTGGGAGGGAACCCGATGATGAAGGATGCCACAAACTAGGTTGGTGGGTGAGGGTTCTTCTAAAAAAACAACTGAGTTCCCTGGCAAGGAGACTGAATCTTAATAACCCTGCTCACTGGGTTTCCTAGAGCGCAGCTCTAAGCTCATTCCTTTTGTTTACATGTATCTATGACCAGGGGAGACGAACGAGCATTCTTGCTTCATCCTCTTTCTCTCTATTTTGTTATTTAACTTTTTAAATATGCTGCACCCTGCCCTCTGGGCTGTCCAGGGCCTAACCTAGGGGTGACTTATGTGTATTAAAAAGGAAGGATTGTGCCTGGCAAAAGGTTTATTTCCCAGGTCGGACTGGCAGTTTAAAACTGCACATGCAGTGGCAGACATGAGACATGCTTAAAGTGCTACTTCAGTGGGTGACACAATCAGTGCTGCAGGCCCACTAGTAGCATTTAAGTTACAGGCCCTGGGCACAGGTACCGTTTACTAGGGACTAACAGGTACATGCATCAACCATTTTTGCGAGCGCAAACGGTGCGATTCGCAAAAATCGGCCGTTTGCGCCCGCAAAAAGGGCATTTGCGATGCATGAAGGGTCAAGGCACTCGCAATTTGAGAATTCGTAATTAATTGCGAGTTCTCAAATTGCGATTGCATTTAAGGAATCGCATTTTGCGATTCCTTAAATGCAATGCAAGAACCACTTTGAAGTAGCGATTTCGCTACTAGGGCGCAAATTACCATGAAGTTGAACTTCATGGTAATTTGCAAAAACTTTGAAAAATGCACTAAAGTGCATTTTTCAAAGTTGTAGGTAACACACACACATGTCCTTTGGACATGTGTGTGCGCAACATTTGTGCACAGATCAATTTCAGGGGTGCAACAGGGTGTCCTTTTGACACCCTTGCACCCTTGAAATTGCATGCGCAATTTGCGAGTACTGTTAGTTTTGACATTATTGTTATTTTAAATTTTTACATTATAGTAACTTCATAGAGATGTAAGCATAATGCTGTGGCAAATTGGAAGTGCTCCAGTGTACAAAAACACAGTATTCTGCAAGAACTTGACTGCAAATCAATCTGTTTTTGGGGTGTTCTATACTGAATCCTACAGTAGAGTAAATTCAAAATCCTAAAGCATACACTGACTTCTAGCATGTGTTTAGCAAAAATGGTGCAGATTCTTTAACCCCACACAAGGAGTATAATTGTTTAACAGAACTGCTTCCAGGTGTCACATGGTCAGATATATCGCTGACAATAAATAAAGACAAACATCCAAAGAAATATATTGAAGAGAATTTAACCAAATTTAACCAAAGGTTTTATAAGAAATTGCATTTTGCCACAGGAGCACCTACATTCATAAAGTCTAATGATGATCTGAGGCCATTTGTGGATTATGAAGAATTGAATGCTAGCGCAGTAAATAATCAATATCTATTACCACTGATTTCTGTATGTCTTGGTCACTCTGCACTGTTAATTTTTTTGTTAGATTGCAAGGAGAAAATATTTTAGTTCAGAACAAAGTAGGTGATGGGCAGAAACCCGCTTTAGAACCAGCTATGGACATTTCACATATTTAGTCATACCATTTGGCCTGTGTAAAGATCCAGCATCTTTTCCACACTTGGAGAATGACATCCTTCAAGAGTCTGGATGCATTTGTTGTCATCCCAAACAACATCCTAATCTTCTCTAAGGATTTTAAATCCCACAGAAGACATGTGAGAAGTTTCAAGTAATCTGAGAATCCATTCTTTGTATGAGAAATCATTGGAATGCTTAGTCAAAGTTCAATCTATGAATTTCATCTGTTTCATCTTATCTGATAAAGGAATCAGTATAATACACACAGAGTCCCTGCAGTAGTGAAATGGCCCTGTCCACGTAACATGAAAGACCTACAGTGTTTTTTAGGTTTCACCAAGTTTAATAGGTATCTCATAGAATCCTTCTCTGCAGCTGTGGCACCCACTGTTCAACTGACCAAGAACGGTAATTGGGTCCAGCACAGTGCAACATTTTTGAACATTTGTAGAAAGCATGTAAAACTGCACCTTTCCTAAGAAACGCTGATCAGAACTTACTTTTCATTTCATTCAGCCAAGGGTGCTGACATTATATTCTTTCTAGACAAGGTCTGTGCCCTCTGGCGTGGAGCCCAAGAACCAATTGTTCATGCCAGTGTGCAGATCCCTAATTTAGGACCTTTTTTAGATGGAAAAGAGTCCATTCGACAGGAAGGCCGGAGGACTGTGAGGATTTTATGGTTAGATGGAGTATCCACCACAAACAGCATTACCGAAGGTATGTAACTTTTTCTTCTGATGGATACTTCTGACTCCAAATTCCTCATCCTTAGTATAGAACAGCAGTCCCTCCCAAGTGGTGGGTTAGTGGATTGACTTAGATCAAAAGTGTAGGAAATTGGAGTATTTTGCAGTGATGCTGGTTATGCTTCACTATGTAATACCGTCAAAATGACCAAAAAGAGTTCCTTTAGATTCACACTCACAAATCCCTAGCCCAGTCCTGGTAGTGCGGCACAAAGCAATTAGGCTTTACTAGTGGAACATGTGTCAAGCATTTCTAGAGTACCAAAATGGACTATAAGTAATTGACATGACACGAAAGAAATCCAAAACAAATTTATAAACATAAAGCAATTTTTTAAATAAATTTAGACAACAAAATTATCACAATAAGATGAGTATAAACGGAGTTACGGATTTTAGAAGAAAAAATAACTCAATTCAACACTGCACAACTTTAGCATTGTGGTCAATGGTAAAAAGCGCTAGTGACAATCCGTCACTTGCAGGTCGAGTTGCGTGGAACCCACTGGGGGGAAGGTGATGCGTATCCCAGGACCAGGTCATGACAGTCAGTTGAATTTTACATGGCTCGTAGGGCTCAGTGCAGGGTTGCGCTGCCTGTTTCTGGTGCTGAAGTTGTAGCTGCGGGGGAGCTGGTTTTAATGCTTAGTGTGTGCTGGTGAGGAAACGGATGTAACAAGTCAACAACGGGGCCACTGAGGTGGTCGGTCGAAGGTGCTGTGAAGTTCCCTCGTGTTGCAATGTCGAGTGAAGGTAGTGGTAGCTGGACTTGCCACCAACAAGCAGTGCAGCTGTAAAGTCAGTGTGAAGTTATTTCGATGTACAGTGGTCCGGGACAAAACGGTAGCCACCCAAAACTTGCTGGAGGTCAGGACTATGTTTTCCACAATGCACTCAACCATCTACTTTTAGGAAATACCTCAGAGAGCCCAATGGCCAGTGATTCTTTGGTTCCGGGAGCATGCTTTTACCTGCGGGCTGCAGGGGACTAGTGCCACTAGTCCAAGGGAGTCTGGAGTTGCCTTTGGCTCTCAAAGGGGTCCCTTTGTCTGGGGGAGCCAGTTTTTGGCCCAGAACGAGTCGCAGTCGTGCAGTTGTACAGTTGTTGCCACAGGAGCAGAGTAGCTCACCTTTGTTTTGTGCAGGTCCTGAAGTCGCAGACTCAGGTCTCTTCTTTGTCCTCTGTTGCGATTCGAATCAGAACTGAGGTTCTGGTGCCAGGTATGCCCCTTAAATCCTAGATTTAGTGGTGTTAGCGGTGTGGGTGCAAGTAGCCAATGGGCTACGTGGCCCAGCGGATAATCCGCCCCTGAGGTGACCACATCTGGGACTATGTGCCATCTTGGCTACCCAGAACCTTCTATTCAGTCACTTTTAAAAATGGCAGAAACCTTCTTTGGCTGTACAAACCAGGTAGTCCACCCTAGGGGTGTGTCTAGCCTTCTGGGAGTGTACACTTCCTGACTACATAATTTTCCCGCCTGCCTGGGAGCAATTATGCCAGGGGGCATAGGGCAGCTGTTTCCTCCTTTGGGAGGCAGCGTTGATGCATATCAGAGGCGATGTAAGCTTTGAAGCTCACCTCCTTGATGTGTCACTTCACTAGCCAGCCTGTCAGGGAGGGAAGTGTCCCCTCCTTCTCAGTCAGGCCTTTGTGTCTGACTCCTGGGAGTGTGCACACCTCCTGGGATTGGGTCAGATTCCTGTCATGGTTGCAGCAGCTGCAGGCTGTCAGCCAGGGCACAGGAAAGGCTGGGTCAACCACTTGAGCAACCTCTACGGTAGCCACTTGGGTGAATGTCACATCAAATCTGAAATGGGAATCATGCCAGAGGTGATGAGACAAGTTGTTTGATACCAAAATTGAGATAGTTCAGTGGGACCATAATGGAGCTGGCAACATCAGGAGTGCACAGGTGCCAGCCCAGGTTGTTATCCTCTGGCCCCCTAATCACTTATAGTAGCACTTAATGGAAAGAGGCTACTATAGGGACATATAAGCCTGAACTTACATGCCACTACCTTCACTATAATGCACTCTGACTCCTGGGCTCAGGAGGCCTACCTTGGGGGTGACTGGCATATATTAAAAATAGTGCTTTGACCTTGCCACACATGGTAAGGGCAAAGTCGTATTTCGAGCAGTCTGCACTGCTCATGCAGTCTGCAATGGCAGCACTGCTGTCATCTGTTTACCTGGGTCACTCTGGGTGGCACAAGCAGTGCTTCAGGCCCTGGTGAGCCCTTTAACTTCCATGCCCTAGGTATCACTGGTACCATTTACCAGGGGCTTATAAAGGGGTTAAAGTCCTTGCCAAATGGGATTAACAATTCACATGTATCAAATTTAGGGAGAGAGCACTGGAACTGGGGCCTGGTTAGCAGGCTGCTGTGCACTATCAAAGTCACAACCATAAGCATCACCCCCCGCAAAAAGTGTGTGGGGGGGGAGTGACCATACATAACAGGCACTTTTTCTTCATGACGCCTCCCCAAGAAGAAAGCTGATGAGAAACTAACCTAACCCCTGGTAGTTCTCATCATGTAAGTGGGAAAACCCGGAAAGGCCATCTACATTGGCATGGTCAGTCTCTGGTCTGCTTTCCACTGAAAAGTCCATACCCTGTAGGGAAATGGACAGACCTCAATAACTTGGGGTTCTCTCCTCTCATCCGTATCAGCCATCTGAGAGGCCTGTGGTTGGTTTGAACCTTGAAGTGAGTCCCAAACAAGTATGGCCTCAGCTTCTTCATGGACTAAACCACAGCTAAGGCTTGTCTCTCAATTGCTCTCCAACGCTGCTCTCTACAGAGGAGTCTCCTGCTGATATAGGCAACTTATTGATCCTGGCCCTTACCATTACTTTGGGATAGCACTGTCCCAAACCTATGTTCAGAAGCATCAGTTTGGACAATTAACTCCTTTCCATAGGCTGGTGCCTTCATGACAGGTGCTGAACACATAGCCTCTTTCAAGGTGTTAAAGGCCTTTTGGCATCCTGTGGTCCAGATGGCCTTCTTAGGCTGATTTTTGGTGGTGAGCTCAGTGAGTGGGGCCACAATAGTACCAGACCCCTTCAAAAACCTCCTATAGTACCCAGCCAAGGAAAGCCCTCACTTGGGTCTGGGGAGCCTCCCACTTCAGAAAGGTCTGGATTTTGGGTTGGAGAGGTTGCACTTGGCCTCTACCTTCAAGGTGGCCCAAGTAAACAACTGAACTCTGCCCTATCTGGCACATATGGCCTTGATAGTTAGGCCTGTCTGCTACAGGGCCTGCAAAACTTCCCTCAGGTGGACCAGGTGATCTTCTCAGGTGGAACTAAATGAACAAGTACCTTACCTTCGGTAACACCTTTTTCTGGTAGAGACAAGACCTAGATGTTGAGTCCTTATCTTAAAATCCTCCCCAGGCACCAGACTGGATCTGGAATTTTTTTCCAGCAGTACACTTGCACATCTGTAGAGGGAGTAGAGCGACTCCGCAGCGATGTTGTCTCTCGAATGTGACGTCAATAGAAGCCCTCCCACGATGCGCTGACATCAGTATCTTTTGTGACTATTTCTGCACCAACAACGCGGAGCCACTTAGAAAAACAATCTCAGGAAACAGTGTGTTAAAAAGGGAAAAAAATTCCTGTATCAACAAGTACAGATCAAAAGAACTGTAGTAGTATGCAAGAGGGGAGACAACAGACCCTCAATTAGTAGAGTGGGGAGGATGGGTGGGTTGATAAGGAATATGCAGCTAGATCTTGTCTCTACGAGATAAGGCGTTACCGAAGGTAAATAAATTGTTCATTTGATAGAGACATCTAGCCGCAGATTCCTTATCTTGGAATCGGAAACCCAAGCAATACCATCCCAGGAGGAGGGGCTGCGAACTGACCTTACCAAAGATCACCAACAGGAAAAGCCGGTCTGAAAAACAGAAAGGGGCCAGACTATCCACACAAAAAAATGATAGGGAAGCAAGATGCTCACCGAAAGGACTGATCCCCAAGAAGGACTATGGGAAGACCGTAGGGAGTAGAAAGTCATAAGACTGGGACACACAGTATAGAACCAGTAAAAGAGGCAGCCCGAAAGGGAATGCAACATAAGATTAGGGAATGCAAGGGGACCAAGGACAATAATTCATAGAGTCCAGGCCCAAAACTAAATGGAAGGAGCAGACACAGCGTGGTCATCCGCTGTAATACATACAGCAAACAAGAGCACTCACCGATCATCGAGGAAACTACCCCTGAGAAGCAGATTACGAAAAAAGGGACCTCCAATGAAAGAACGATGGAGAAAGTGAGAGAAATGAATGCTGAAGAGCATTGCTAAGAAAACAACAAGAACAGTAGATAAACCACTTTTATAGTGAGAACCTCGAAGGTAAAGAAAACACCCGCTGGGATAATGTAGTGGAGACGCTCACTGAAGAGAAGGAAGGAAACAACAAGTACAACCAAGAATGTTGAACCAGGTCACCAAGAAGGATGGAGGAAAGATGCAGCGACGGACACCGTACAGAAGCCCAGATGACAATATGTACAAGCACACACATATAAATACCTGTATTAAAAGACATCCACAAGAGATCCATTCACGAGATAGGTATATACATGCAGATGCATCCAAGGATAAATGCATAAAAGGATAATTATGCATATTAAAAACATAGAAATCCCTGTAGACAAGTCATGCAGGGCACAGCAAAAGTATATCTACTTCTCCGAAGGTAACCCACGTCCACCGCCAGTGAGCAGGAGGGCGAGAAGTGAAGGAACGAAGGATTCTCCAAGAACAGAGGTAACCAAGGAAGGACAGAGACAAGGCATCCTACTGTCATAAAAGAAGAGATTATGACAATATCTGAGGTGGAGATAGAAAGACAAGACTGGTAAACACCAACATAATGCCACATAAGGGTAGGAAGTGGAAGGCAGAGACCACTAAAGGAGAACTAGAGCAACCACCCAAGAACCAACACCATCGACAAGAAAGGATGCCAGAAGGCAGTAGCAGGAGAAGCAAAGAATAACAGCATGTGGAAAATCCACCATGAAGGAAAAGAAGAAGACCGCCAGGGTGAAACGAAGGGCTGGTGGAAACCAAGGGCAACAGATAGCTGAATATGACAATCACACATTGTCCAACTTTTAGAAGCAGTAGAAACAGGTAAGAAACCTGAACAACTCTTCATGGAAACGTGAGAAAATATAGGATATGCCCCAAGAAAAAGTAATGAAATACCCGCACCAAAGCAGAAGGGTGAAATTTAACCTCTCCCATAGCAAAAGGGACGCCACGAAGGCTGGTGCAGAGGGAGGAAAATAAAGGAAAGAAAGGGAAACACAGTCTCTTGTGAAATAAGGATGCCATGCAAGGATCTAAACAATCAAGGGGACCGGAATCCCAGGTGAAGAGGACCGTAAAGAACAGCAGACACAACAGCTGTCCCACAGGTGTGATGGCAGATATGTATTAAATAGGCACAAGAATACCATATGCTGGAGACGAACAGTCTCAGGAGCACGATAAGGCTGGAGTTGTGGAACCCAGGCCTGAACCAATGGGAATACAACATGAGAAATCCATGCATCCCCGAGAGTAAAAGAAGCAAAGAGAAGGGCCACACCAAAAAGGATCGAAGATGGAAATAAAAGCTAATCAGGCTAATGAAGTTGCCTGCCTGCAGCACCAGCATAGCCCATATGGACATGAGCGCAGAGAAAAGAGGAAGGTGAAGTCCCTATAAGGGGTACTAAGTGCATAAGTAGCTCACAAAAATGCCTCTAAGTTATACAAAATAAAGTCCCCGAAAACAGGGAACAAGGCTATAGTGCAACCACACAACATAAAAAGAATACCTGCCACAGAGTAAGTACTCAGGTAGGAAAATTCAAGCGGCATAAGAAGCAGAGAGACCGCAAAGTAAGATAAGTTCCAGATGGCTGGAAACAAAACCTGTCACCAACAGCATAAATGACACAAAAAGTACTTGCAGAAAGCAGGAATACCACATCGGATGTATCCCTTGAGGGGAGAGGAGAACTCCATCCTGTGAAGGCAGAAAAGATTCAAAGTAAGAGGAAGCATCTGTCACCGACAACCTTAGTACAACAACAGAGTTAAGACTCCGTACCACCTTGACTATCCCTGAACCGGCAGAAAGCAGAGTCAGTGTGCACCCCTTCATTTTCTGGCATTCCCCCGATCCGTCGTGACAGACTTTCTCCGCCTGCATTAAAAGAGGGGCTGCAAATGGGTCAGTCAGACGCCTGTGGTATTATTTTAAAAATGTTGTGCCTGGCTGCAACCAACGCTTGACACCGAACAGCTGCTGCATAATCAGCACACATTTCCCCTTCATTTTCTGGCGTTCCCCGATCCTTTGTGAGCAGACTTCCTCCGACTGCATTACAAACGGGCTGCAATGCCTGTGGTATTACTTTTTAAATCTTGTGCCTGGCTGCAAAAACCGCTTGCCACCGAACAGCTGCTGCATAACCAGCACACATTTCCCCTTCATTTTCTGGCATTCCCTGATCCGTTGTGACAGATTTTCTCCGACTGCAATACACATGGGGCTGCAAAAGGGTAAGTCGGACGCCCGTGGAATTATTTTTAAAATCTTGTGCCTGGCTGCAACCACCACTTGCCACCAAACAGCTGCTGCATAATCAGCATACATTTCCCCTTCATTTTCTGGCATTCCCTGATCCTTTGTGAGCAGACTTCCTCCGACTGCATTACACGCTGGGCCTCAAAGCCCGTGGTATTATTTTTAAAATGTTGTGCCTGACTGCAACAACTGCTTGCCACTGACCAACTGCTGGATAATCAGCACACATTTCCCATTCATTTTATGGCATTCCCCAATCCGTTGGGAGCAGACTTCCTCCGACTGCATTACATGCAGGGCTGCAAATGGGTCAGTCGGACGACCGTAGCAGGCAGACAAACAAGGTTTGTTTTTAGAGTGCATCGTCCTAACCCCACTGGTCTGGCAGAGGCAGCTGTATGTTAAATATGTTCCCCATTAGGTGGTCTGCCTCTGTTTTTTTCACGTTCTTTCTTTAGTTCTGGTTATATTTTTGAGTTCTTTCGATCGTTCAGCTGTGGCTGCTAGTCCGATACTGCTGTCCGCAAGTGCTGAATGTATGTCCGACCTGGCAAGTATGTGGCTTCCAGCGTGATGTAATGCACGACGTCGTGTGTTCAAGCATGTTATGTAATAGAGGGCTATAGTGTATTTTGCTTATTTCACTCAAGAAAGACAAACCAGAGTTTATATTGAGGTTACTGCAGAAAATGCAACACAGCACAAATACTTTGGTATTGCAAATGAGTTTAAAATTACGTACATGTGGGAATAAAGTGGATTTGCTATTGGATAATGGTGATAGTGATAGTGCGCATGGGCATCGACTCCATTGTTAGATTGTTTTCCCGCAGAGGGTGATAATGGAGATAGTAGGAGTAGTAAAAGGAGATGTCCATGAATGCATGTATCTAAGTAAGATATTACTACAACAGATATAGGTACCCGAGGAGGCGGGTCGGCGCATATGACTTTACAGCTCTATATGCAAAGAACAGATGCATACTGGGTAAGTAGCATTTTCTGTTCGAGGCATATGAGCTGTAGATCATATGCTTTGCATAGACTATACAGCAGTTATCTCCCAAAGCCTTGGCTAACCTGTATCTGTTGTAGTGGTTTGAAATAGTGTACGTAAAACTGCCTGGCCCACTCTAGCTTGTTCTCTTGCTAACACATCTACACAATAGTGTTTTGTGAATGTGTGCGGTGTAGACCATGTTGCAGCTTTGCATATGTCATCTATGGGTATATTTCCTAAGAATGTCATAGAAGCCCCTAGTTTGCGTGTAGAGTGTGCTCTAGGGGGAACTGTTAATGTTCTTTTTGCTTTTGCGAAACAGATTTGAATGCACTTGACTTTCCACCTAGCAGTTCCTGATTTTGATATGGGATTGCCCTTGTGTGGTGGAGCAAAAGCGACAAAAAGTTGATTTGTGTTACGAAAAGGTTTTGTCCTTTCTATGTAATACAGCAAAGCTCTTTTTACATCTAATGTGTGTAGAGCACGTTCTGCTACTGAATCAGGTTGAGGGAAAAACACTGGTAACTCAACCGATTGATTAATGTGAAAAGCAGAAATGACTTTAGGAAGGAATTTAGGATTAGTTCGAAGAACTACTTTATATTGATGCATTTGTAAGAAAGGTTCTTCTATAGTTAATGTCTGAAGTTCACTTACTCTCCTGAGTGATGCGATAGCCACAAGGAAAGCAGTTTTCCATGTGAGAAATTGTAGTTCACATTTGTGCAATGGCTCAAAAGGTGGGCCCATTAGTCTGGCGAGGACAATATTGAGATTCCATACCGGAGCAGGTGGACGTCTCGGGGGAATAACTCTTTTAAGTCCTTCCATAAATGCTTTAATGACAGGCACTCTAAAAAGAGATAGATGTTGTCTATTTTGTAGGTATGCAGCTATTGCAGCTAGATGTAGATGTATGGACGTGTATGCTAAATTGGAACATTGTAGATGCAACAAATAGCATATAATATTTTGGACTGAAGCATCAAGGGGGGTTGATGTGGTTGATATTGCAGTAAATGACAAACCGCTTCCACTTTGCTGCATAGCAGGCTCTTGTGGTAGGTCGTCTAGCTTCCTTGATGATATTCATACAGTCTGGCGGTAGGTTAAGATAGCCAAACTTTAAGACTTCAGGTGCCAGATCGCCAGATTGAGATAACTGGGATCTGGGTGTCTTATGTCTCCACGGCTCTGTGTGAGGAGATTGGGTGTAAGACGTAGTTTTTGATGAGGAACTACTAAGAGCTCCAACAGTGTTGTGAACCATGGTTGACGTGCCCATGTGGGAACAACTCGGATTAGTGTCAGGGATGTCTGTTTGAGTTTCCGAACCACTCATGGAATGAGTGGGAGAGGTGGAAAAGCATAAGCAAATATCCCTGACCAGTTCATCCATAGTGCATTGCCTTTGACAATGGGTGTGGATACCTGGACGCGAAGTTTGGGCATTTTGCGTTTTGATGCGTGGCGAACAGGTCTATGTCTGGAAAGCCCCACATTTGGAAGAATGGGAGGAGAACTTGAGGATGTATTTCCCATTTGTGGAGTTGCTGTGTCTGACGACTTAGCAGGTCTGCCATCTGATTGTTTACTCCTGGGAGATGTTCTGCTAGGAGATAGATCTTGTGATGAATGGCCCACCTCCAGATGTCCTGGGCTAAGTGGGACAATTGGGGGGAGTGTGGTCCCCCCTGTTTCTGTATGTAATACATGGCTGTCATGTTGTCGGTACGAACTAGGACAGTTTTCCCTTTAGGCTGGGTCTGAAAAGCCTTGAGGGCTAGAAATATGGCCATGAGCTCTAAATGGTTTATATGAAGCAACTTTTGTTGTTGGCTCCACAGTCCTTGCACTGTGTGTTGATGTAGATGGGCACCCCAGCCAGTTAGAGACGCGTCCGCTGTTAGTACTGTCTGTGGAACCGGGTCTATGAAGGGCCGTCCGTTTGACAGATTTTGTGCGTTCCGCCATTGCAGAGACCGATGAGTACGGCCGCTTACCAACACTAGATCGGTTAATAGACCGTTTGACTGGTTCCACTGACTGGCTAAGCATTCCTGGAGCGGACGCATTTGAAGTATGGCATGCCGCACGATCATTATGCAGGATGCCATCATCCCCAGTAGTTGCATGTAAGCCCGAGCTGGAAGAGATTGATTGGGTTGAAACTGACGAACCAAAGCCTGAATGTTGAGAATTCTGGCTGCGTTGGGAAACGCCAGAGCCTTTTGGGTATCTAAAGTGGCTCCTAGGTAGTTATGAATATTGGTTGGTTGAAGATGTGACTTTGGCACATTGACTGTGAACCCCAGTTGATAAAGTAACTTGATGGTTACGGAAGTGTTTTTGAGACACTGTTGGTAGGTGCTGGCTTTGATAAGCCAGTCGTCTAAATATGGGAAGACATGGATGCTTTGTCTCCTGAGATGAGCAGCTACTACTGCCAGACATTTTGTGAAGACTCTGGGGGCAGTGGTGACCCCGAATGGGAGTACTTTGAACTGGTAGTGTTGGCCCGCTAGCACAAACCTGAGAAATTTGCGATGAGCAGGGTGGATTGGGATGTGAAAGTATGCGTCCTTTAAGTCTAGGGTGGACAGGAAGTCGCCTTTTTGCAACAGAGGTAGTACTTGTTGAAGTGTGATCATGTGGAAATGGTCTGACTGTATGTAAAAATTGAGTTCTCTGAGATCTAAGATTGGTCTGAGAGACCCATCCTTTTTTGGTATTAGGAAGTAAAAGGAGTACACGCCCGACCCTTGGTGTTGCATTGGTACGAGCTCTATCCCTCCTTTTAAAAGTAGAGACTATACCTCTTGTTTTAGGAGGTGTAGATGATCCGGTGCGAGTTTGTGTGACTTTGGGGGAATGTTTGGAGGAGTATTGATGAACTCCAGGCAGTAACCAGAACGGATAATTTGTAGAACCCACTTGTCTGTTGTTATTGACTGCCAAGCTGGTAAAAAATTTGACAGTCTTCCCCCGACAGATGTTAGGTGGTCGGGGGGAAGGAGAGGTGAGTCACTGTTTTGTATTGGAGGGGGAGGTGCGTATGTTTGAACCTCTACCTCTTCCCTTACCGTTATTTCCTCTGGGACCCCCTCTGAAGTAGGTCTGAGAGCCAGAGGCTTGATTATTACCCTTATAGGTGGAGGAATTTTCTGAGGAAGAATTCTTGGACCCCGCTTGATAGAAAGAGCGTCGAAAGGAACCACGTCCTTGTGGTGACTGAAGCGCCCCCATGGATTTGGCCACTTCGGTGTCTTTCTTCATCTTTTATAGTGAAGAGTCCACCACCGGTCCAAAAAGGTGTTCCTTATCAAAAGGTGTGTTTAAGATAGAGGTTTGAACCTCGGGTTTGAATCCAGAGATACGTAGCCAGGCGTGTCTTCTTAAAAGGACACTGGTATTTACTGCTCTGGCAGCTGTGTCTGCAGCATCGAGGGAGCACCTGATTTGATTATTGGAAATAAGTTGTCCCTCCCTTATTAGGTCTTCAGCCTTAGATCTGTGTTCTTGGGGTAGATATTGGATTAATTGTTACCTTTCGTCCCAGTGCGCACGGTCGTATCTAGCTAGCAACGCCTGTGTGTTGGATATGCGCCAGAAGTTTGCTGCCTGAGATGAGACTCTTTTCCCCGAAGCATCAAGAAGCTTTTCCTGTGTGTTGGATGTGCGCCAGAAGTTTTCTGCCTGAGATGCGACTCTTTTCCCCGAAGCATCAAGAAGCTTAGATTCTTTATCTGGGGGTGGAGCTAGCCCTTTTTCGTGCGTTAGACACTACTAGCGAGTCTAACGGTAATTGTCCCTTAATGTACGCTGGGTCAGATGGTGCAGCTTATATTTTTTGTCTACCCTAGGTGTAATGATACGTGCCCTGACAGGATCATTAAAGATATCATCCACATGTCTGATCATACCCTTGAGCATTGGTAAAGTGTGTAATGACTTTTGAGTAGTGCTAAGGGACTCGAGAAGGAAATCTTCTTCGAGGGAATCTTTGTGGAGCTGCACCCCATGATAATTAGCAGCCCTACCGAGCAATTCAATGTATCCCACACTATCGTCTGGAGGAGATGGTTTGGTAGGATATAAGTCAGGATCATTGCCTGTGGGCGAGTTAACATTATAATCGTCCCAAGGGTCTGCAAGTATTGGTTGGCCATCATCATCCCCGTCCCCATTATCATCCCCATCATCCTGGTTATCAGGTGTATGTGGTGAGTGCTGAGGTGAAGTAAGCACAGTTATAGAGTGTGGAGAAGGGGGAGATGGGATAGGAGGAGAAAGAGAAGGAGGAGAATGGTTAGTTCCAACAGTTCTCTTCTTCAAAGGAATGTGATATTCCTCTTCAGCATCAGTTCTTCTCTTTAGAGTCACTGTGGTTGTAATATGTCCAGTTTTTGGATGAATGTAGAGCATTTTCTGTTTCGCGTTCGGTTTATCGAGCAGATCGTCGAAACTGTGCTTTTTTGGTGATTTCGGTGCCTGTGGTATTTCGGCGTCGAAGGTTTCGGCGTCGAAGGTTTAGGGGCCGGTGTTTTCGGATCTGAAGTGTGTTTCGGCACCGAATGCTGTGGATCGGAGCCGGACTTGGGTTTCGATACCGAAGGTTTTGGCTCGGTAACCGATTTGGCGTGGGGGTTTTCGGAACCGGAAGGCTTTTTCGTAGGCTTCGGTGCCGGGCCAGAAGGCGGGGCATCAGAAGCGTGGTCTCGGTGCCGACCGGAGCCCGAGGGCGCGGGTTGGTCCGTGGCCTTCTTTTTTGTTTGTTGTGGATTTCGGGGCGAGGGAGGGTCTGTACTTACAGTACGCTGTTCCTGTGGGATGTCTTCATCCTGGTTGGAGCCGTACTCGGAAACGGAGATCGGTGCCTGTTCTTCCTCGGCCCCTATAGCATCGCCGGCTTCTTTCTCCGATTCAGTCCCGAAGAGGTCAGGAATGGAGCCTGAGTGTTGACTCTGCATGTCACGTCGTCGAGCCCGACGGTCGCAAAGCGTCTTCTTGGATCTGAAGGCTTTGCACGTGTCGCAGTCCTGTTCACTGTGCTCAGGGGACAAGCACAGGTTACACGCTTCGTGTGAGTCGGTGTGCGGGTACTTCGCGTGGCACCGAGGGCAGAATTTAAATGGAGTTCGTTCCATCGACTGCGAGTCGACCCGACGCGGGTAGGTCCGACGGCCTACCACGAGCTCTCCGATCAAAAGAGGGTTTTTTGTTAGCAAACACGAAACGTGAAGAATGGAGTACGCGATCGGAAACAATACCGTCGAGGTAGAATGTCTTGCATGCCGAGGGAAAACGAAGAAACGGTGTCGAACCGGAGCGCATCGACTAACATCCGAACCCGATGGCGGAAAAAAACAATCTAACGATGGAGTCGATGCCCATGTGCACTATCACCGAAAGGAGGAGTCACCTACCACGTGACTGGAAAAGACTTCTTCGAAGAAAAAGAAAGTGCAAACATCCGGACCCAACACTAGATGGCTATATATTTAAAGCATATGATCTACAGCTCATATGCCTCGAACATGATTTTACAAAGTGATGCATACGTACCGATGCTGGGGGCTTCCCATTCTGAAAAAAATATTTTGTGTGTGTCGTGCTCCTTCGGTGTGATATATAGGAACACAGACCTTCTATATAACTTGTGCACTCTAATGTGCACACCTTAAGAATAAAAAAGTTCACACTCCGATCTGTTGATTGGTAGCGCTATATATTATTACATGAGTAAATTCTCTATATCGTATCATTGACTGGACCGAGATGGGCATCAGAGCACCTCCTTTCCTATGCAGGGCTGTGAATGTGATTCAAAGCGGTATACTTTTGTCACTGCCTTCTGCGGTTTGTGTGGCTCAAACCAAATGCCTCACCCTTCAACAATCTACCTTCATCCAAGAGCTTCAGTACTCAAGCTCTATTGCACTTTGATGGTGTGTGCAAATCTAACATTTGCATTGCTGGTTATTAGATAGCACTTTGTGTGTTGCTTGAAGGCACTGCTACTTTTAGGAGAGACTCGACCTGAAAACCCACCTGGCCCAGTATTTTTTCTGAACAGCACAGAGTTGTCTCTTAAATGACAGATGCAGGGCAGTCCGTGTGTATGGCGCCAGAGTTACCATGCATCCAGCGATGATGCAATAGTTCTCTAGTAATTTTTCTGATAACTGAAAATTGTGTTTATGTAAGTCCTTAGGGGGAGGTCTATATGTGTTGCTTTGTTAGGATAACATCTGTTTGAATATATGTAAGAAAATACTGACACCCTACTTAGACAATGCAATGAAATAGCGATAAAGGATAATATTGAAGTAATACAGTAAGAAAATAATAGTGATGTTTATATGTATTGCTGGTTTTTAACCCGTATTTGATATTTTTTATGTAATGCATTGTTGATATTTGTTTTTATGAGATTTTATTGGAAGAAAAAAACATTATTTTTTAATAAAAGGCATAGATATCTTTGTATTTAACAGGTCTCGTAGTATGATTGGGAGTGTGAAAGAGCATTGATGAAGATGGTACATATGGGAAAAGATTGAAGGTAGCAGTACATAGAGGTGACACAAGAGGGACCTTTTTCTTGTGGTTAAGACATCCACCGACTGTGCCTCTGCACCGTGTGGGGATGCCACCTGTGATGGTCTAACAGTAACTCCTGAAGGCAAATACTTCAAGCTCATTTTCCCCCTCTGGGCCAGATTTCTTCCTTTGCTCGAGACAATTTGGAATTCCCCAGGGGAGGTACGCTTGTTGGAAGAAAGACATTTGGTTGTTTTTATAACAACGAAAAAGTGCCTTTAGAAAAAACAATTGTGACGCCCTAACTAAAAGGAGGCGATGGTGGCTTAGGCGGCTCGGTTTACTATTCAGTAATTGCACAGGGGACAGCATAAAGCGAGGGGGTGGGGACACGGGGAGCCACGACCAATCACATCCGAAAGTGCTGTAGCATGGCGAAGAGCAGCGCGAGGACTGTTACTCTGCCGGGACAGCTCGCGATTCGTGCTCTGCATTCCACAAGGCAGCCAACTGGGCCACAGTTCCTAGGTTACCAACGCTGTCGGCATTCCTGCTCTCATTCACAAATAATTCTATTTACAGTAAGCATACAAAGAACTCTGCCACCCAATCAGCGGAGAGAGAATTGCCCTGTGTGAGTCAGCCCAGCGTTCTGCTTGCTATTTTTAGAGCTTGGCGAAGGCTGAGGGAAGAAAGCAGCCCCCTCACGTATAATGCCAGTTCTTTGTGAATCGAGAATGAACTGTCAGCGAGCAGGCTTGAATAGCTTATGTGCCAGACTTTACCTCTCCAGGAGAGCTGCGTGGACAAAAGGCCGGGAAAAGAATACTGTTCACGGATACTTCAATGGAACGCAAGCGCCCCACGACGCTTCAATAGTCCGTAAAGAGAGCTTAGACATATCTGCAATATGAATGGGATTTTTTTTTTTACTGCATTTAAAAAAAAAATAGGATTTTTTTTTAGCTTTCTTTTCTTTAAATTGGTTGGCTCTACCGACGGCTTGCTTAGTAAACATTTATTTCTGTGTATTCGGGTTTTCCACGAGCTGCAGAATGTCCACAAAAAATGATTAACGTGAGCAATCTTTCTACAAAAACCAAATATGAGGGCCTTGTGCAGGGAGTTACCAGGAATCACATGATACAGACATTCTAGGAAAGCACAGTGAAGGAATGAAACAGCCTTCCGACAGGGGAGGGAGATGAAGGCAAAAATACACTGGGATGGCATTGGCGTGCATGCACAGAGTCAAAGCTGAGGCAATGTTCGTGCAGCTGACACGAGAGTTGGCAGACTGGTTTCATCTGCTTGCTTTGATGTTCTTGTCCATGTTGTGGGTCATTCTAAGCAACCAGGGGTTAGGCCACGCTAGGAGCATGTCTCAAGTTTATGCCTTCAGAAAACATAGGCTCTAGGTCAAGCATTCGGAAGCTCAGGGTACTCTGGCAGCACACTAGATTTCAGAGGGGGAAATTAGTCCAGACCAGCACTGAACAAGATAATATTCAGCACTGGGAAAACAAATTAAGCATAGTGCAAACCTTGCTGGCAGTTAGGGCTGGACTGTTCTCCCATGAGGAGCAGGGATCAAACCCAGAGCTCTTGGCTGGGGGTGAGTGGTTAAAAAGTTTCAGCGCTCCGTCCATCATATTTGTCGTGTTTGCTATGTTCGCCCTAAGGGGCCAAGGGTATGCCCAGATGGGTGATACTCCGAAACCGTCCAAGGATGCTTGTTTCCGGTCCAGGGAGGACCAGGCCTGGCAGTTGGGGGTGGATTGTTCGCATGAGGAGCGGTATCAAGACTGATTTGCATATGGCTAGGTCCAAAGTGGGGTGGCATAGTGAGCAAAAGAATGATGGATTAAACCCAGAGCTCTTGCCTGGGGGAGAGTGGTTGAAAAGTTTCAGCACTCCGTCCATCATCTTGTTGGGCTTGCTATGTTTGCCCTAAGTGGCCACGGGTATGCCCAGACGTGGGTCCCTTGCTCGCTGTGCCACTGGATTCAAGCTAGCCTGGCTGATGAGGGGTGATACCCCCAAACAGATCCCAGGATACTTGTTTCTGGTCCAGGAAGGACATGGCCGGGCAGTTCAGGCTGGACTGTTCCTATGAGGAGCAGGGTCAAGTCTGATTTGCATATGGCTGGATCCAAACTGGGGTGGCATAGTGAGCAAAAGAACGATGGATCAAACCCAGATCTGTGACTGGCGGTGAGTGGTTGAAAAGTTACACAACTGCATCCATCATCTTGTTGTGTTTGCTATGTTCGCCCTAAGTGGGAAAGGTATGCCCAGATGGGGGTCCCTCGCTAACTGTGCCACTGGATTCAAACTAGCCTGGCTGATGAGGAGTGAAACTCCGAAACCGGTCCTAGGATGCTTGTTTCCGGTCAAGGGAGGACCTGGCCTGGCATTTTGGGCTGGACTGTTCCCATGAGGAGCAGGGTCAAGACTGATTTGTCTATGGCTGGGCCCAAACTGGGGTGGCATAGTGAGCAAAAGAACAATGGATTAAACCCAGAGCTCTTGGCTGGGGGTGAGTGGTTGAAAAGTTTCAGCACTCATGTCCATCATATTTGCTGTGTTTGCTATGCTTGCTCTAAGTGGCCAAGGGTATGCCCAGATGGGTGATAGTCCGAAACCGTCCAAGGATGCTTGTTTCAGGTCCAGGGAGGACCAGGCCTGGCAGTTCGGGGTGAATTGTTCGCATGAGGAGCGGTATCAAGACTGATTTGCATATGGCTAGGTCCAAACTGGGGTGGCATAGTGAGCAAAAGAACGATGGATTAAACCCAGAGCTCTTGGCTGGGGGTGAGTGGTTGAAAAGTTTCAGCACTCCGTCCATCATCTTGTTGGACTTGCTATGTTTGCCCTAGGTGGCCACGGGTATGCCCAGACGTGGGTCCTTTGCTCGCTGTGCCACTGGATTTGAGCTAGCCTGGCTGATGAGGGGTGATACCCTCAAACAGATCCCAGGATAGTTGTTTCTGGTCAAGGAAGGACGTGGCCTGGCAGTTCAGGCTGGACTGTTCTCATGAGGAGCGGTATCAAGACTGATTTGCATATCGCTAGGTCCAAACTGGGGTGGAATAGTGAGCAAAAGAAAGATGGATTAAACCCAGAGCTCTTGGCTGGGGGTGAGTGGTTGAAAAGTTTCAGCACTCACGTCCATCATATTTGTTGTGTTTGCTATGTTCGCCCTAAGTGGCCAAGGGTATGCCCAGATGGGTGATAGTCCGAAACCGTCCAAGGATGCTTGTTTCAAGTCCAGGGAGGACCAGGCCTGGCAGTTCGGGGTGGATTGTTCGCATGAGGAGCGGTATCAAGACTGATTTGCATATGGCTAGGTCCAAACTGGGGTGGCATAGTGAGCAAACGAACAATGGATTAAACCCAGAGCTCTTGGCTGGAGGTGAGTGGTTGAAAAGTTTCAGCACTCCGTCCATCATCTTGTTGGACTTGCTATGTTTGCCATAAGTGGCCAAGGGTATGTCCAGACGTGGGTCCCTTGCTCGCTGTGCCACTGGATTCAAGCTAGCCTGGCTGATGAGGGGTGATACCCCCAAACAGATCCCAGGATACTTGTTTCTGGTCCAGGAAGGACATGGCCGGGCAGGTCAGGCTGGACTGTTCCCATGAGGAGCAGGGTCAAGTCTGATTTGCATATGGCTGGATCCAAACTGGGGTGGCATAGTGAGCAAAAGAACGATGGATCAAACCCAGATCTGTGACTGGCGGTGAGTGGTTGAAAAGTTACAGCACTGCATCAATCATCTTGTTGTGTTTGCTATGTTCGCCCTAAGTGGGAAAGGTATGCCCAGATGGGGGTCCCTCGCTAACTGTGCCACTGGATTCAAACTAGCCTGGCTGATGAGGAGTGAAACTCCGAAACCGGTCCTAGGATGCTTGTTTCCGGTCAAGGGAGGACCTGGCCTGGCATTTTGGGCTGGACTGTTCCCATGAGGAGCAGGGTCAAGACTGATTTGCATATGGCTGGGCCCAAACTGGGGTGGCATAGTGAGCAAAAGAACAATGGATTAAACCCAGATCTCTTGACTGGGGGTGAGTGGTTGAAAAGTTTCAGCACTCCATCCATCATCTTGTTGAGTTTGCTATGTTCAACCTGAGTGACCAAGGGTATGCCCAGACCAGGGTCCCGGGCTCACTGTGCCACTGGTTTCAAGTTAGCCTGGCTGATGAGGGGTGATACTCCGAAACTGGTCCCAGGATCCTTGTTTCCATTTCAGGTAGGGCCTGACCTGGCAGTTCGACCTGGATTCTTCGCATGAGGAGCAGGCTCAAGACTGATTTGCATATGACTGGGTCCAAACTGGGGTGGCATAGTGAGGAAAAGAACTATGGATCACACCCAGGTCTCTTGAATGGGGAATGAGTGGTTGTAAAGTTTCAGTTTTCCGTTCATCATCCTGTTGTGTTTGCTATGTTCGCCATAAGTGGCCATGGGTATGCCCAGACGTGGGTCCCTTGCTCCGTGTGCCACTGGATTCAAGCTAGCCTGGCTGATGAGGGGTGATACTCTGACACCGGTCCCAGGATGCTTGTTTCCGGTCCAGGGAGGACCTGGCCCAGCAGTTCGGGCTGGACTGTTCCCGTGAGGAGCAGGGTCAAGACTGATTTGCGTATGGCTGGGTCCAAACTGCGGTGGCATAGTGAGCAAAAGAACAGTGGATTAAACCCAGAGCTCTTGATTGGGGTTGAGTGGTTGAAAAGTTTCAGCACTCCGTCCATCATCTTCTTGTGTTTGCAAAACTGAAATAGGGCCAGCCCTCGCATGTTGTTAAGTGGGGTTCTGCTGTTTGCCAGTGTTTAGCTAACACTATCCCTTTGGAGGGCTTACATAGAACAGTTGGCCAGGATTCATGCACTACTTGATGCAAGTCGACCGACATAATGACTTCCACTCAAACCAATCACAGCAACTGAAACTGGGTTTGTTTTCATCCAATTGCACCCAGGTCTTATGAGAAGTGCCGCACAGATCTCTTCTGACAACTGAGCTCATCAATATTGGAGATGAGTATTACCTACCCATTTGTTGAAGATACACAACTTGTATGCATCAACGAACAACACTAGGCTCTATAATATAGACCACACATTATGCCATTCTCTTCCCCATAGCTTTAAATCTGTGAGTGCAATGCTCAGATTTCGATGCAGAGGAGAAAACTGAGGGTAGGAATGAGACACTGAAACAAAACATTGAATACTGATGCCTTGAGTAGGGGGAAGCACCAGTAACAGAGACACAAGAGCAAAACATGTCAGGATACGAAAAGTTTCCTTTCCCATCACTGCCAGTAAGAACACCTAATCTTGTATTTTACATATAGTATTCAGTGGCAAGTGCAAAGTTCAGATACAAGAGAGCTAATACCACAAGAAGAAATTCTGAGCCCAAATGCAGATATGAAAAAAAAGTAAAGAAAACAAAACAAAACAAAAGACTGACACGAGTGAAAGTTAGATGTTTGAGGAACACCCATACAACACGTGAGATTCAAAAGGTGAACACAGGTCCAGAGATCCTGGTGCTGGATATAAATACCTAGAGATACAGGAGGAACATCACTCAAGGCTCTGGACCTTTCGCCCTATTTGGCACATTGAGCCAGGGCTTTCTCAAGGCTATTTGTAGTGTTCAGGGATCATAGTTTCAAATCAGAGGAGAGATACATTCCATAAAATGCTTCACAATATTAATTAATGTTTGGTGTGTACGCATATAGTCCCAGGATGAATCCGTCCATGCCAATGTGCCAAATAGGGCGAAACACGTGTCGGCTGTCTCCGCTTCCTTCTCTTTTATGAAAAAATGATGATAAAAAAATAAAAAAAGAGTGAAATGGATCTACACTGTGGCATTTGAAAATAAATTATCTATCATCACCAAATACTATTCTTGGACTCTTGTGTTGTGTTTAAAAATAGGAATTACTCCATTGAATCTAACTAACTGTTTGAAGAAGAGGAACATATACTTACACCCCCACCCATACAACACGTGTAGTCTAAAGTACTGAACAATTTCTAATGTGGAATCATCCTGAGACACAACAAAGTGGTTAAACATGAAAAGCTATGCAGACTGACATTTTGATTTGTGTGTATTAGCCCTATCATTCAATGGACAAACATCCAACTAAGGAAATATGGGAACAACCCCAAAAACTCTTCCCTTTTATAGCAAAACGGAAGGGAGGATGCTGTGAAAAAGCAATTAACTACTATGCCTCTAGGGGATCAGATCAATAGCGGGCCACTCTGTAAACAATCTAACAACCTGCCACCTGCAGCGTCCACTGGGCATGGTTGAAAGGGCTCTTTGCTCTGCCACCTTCTACATTGAACTCAAAGGCCAGTGCATGGCCAGAGTTATGTCACATTACCATGGATATCATAATTGACCACAATCAAAATTCTCAATGCCTGTACACCCAGAATGCATTGGAAACAATCTTTACCCATGCTCATTAGGCCCTAAATTCGCACAGGAATCGAGGTGAACGTAAGATTGCCAAGCACAAAACCCACTTTGGCAGATTAGTGATCTCTGGGCACAAAGTGTGGAATGCAGCTCGGTTCTGCGCTGGACTCCTTAGGCACTTAGAGGTCACTAGGCATTGCCCCACACACTATGCTACTAGTCCCTTCTTAGTGGCTGTTTTGTTTTTAAACAAAATTGCAGTTTTCAAACTTTTAAGAAAATAGTAATCATAGCACCATAAAACGACCCCACTATATGCATTGTAAATGAGTTAATTATACAATAGTAGAAACTCATCTCAAAATGAGGTTTATCACAAAAACTCTGGCTATCAGTTACATAATAACTTTTTTCACAATCACCTTTAGATTTAAAAAAAAAAAATTATTTTTCATTTAAACTCTCTTGATGCTATTCACAAAGGTAACTTACACTTGTGAGTAATTTACAAATGAAACATTACTCTTACAATTAGAGTAACTTTACTATTTTTAACTATCATAAGATAGAGTGTAAAGCTACTTAAAAGTGTAGATTTAAATGCCTCGACCCCCTGAAAAAGAGGGTGTTGCCAAATTTATGAGTGTAAGTTAATACTGCCAAAAAGAAACAGTAGTAAACCCAACACCACACACGGCGAACCACTGATACTGCAACACACACCCCTAGTAAATAATGGAGAGAGGGACTTAAAATAAAATCTCATAGGAAATGATGTTAAATTAAATTATTTAAAATAGTTAAAAATATAAAACATAAAAATAAAGATAATGTATTGTTGAAAACCATGTATGAAAAATTGAAAAAATTAATTATTTATTTAATTATAAAACTGAGTTTTTCCCATACTTTACCATATGGAGATCTCCAACCAGACAACGGAGTCTCCTATCTTAATGTGCAGGAAAAAGTAAAAACGTTGATTTACCTCGAAAAAGTGTACAATTATTTCTATGTCAAATATTATTGTAAATTAATTGTATATATTAGTTTTGAATGTAGAACAAATGAAAAATGCTGCAGCACTATTAACTTAATTTTGAATTAAATCTTCAATTAATTGAACTATATTGAATTAAAATTATCCTAAAGTATTTTTTAAAATAATGCATTAATATAAACATAAAAAATGATGTATAGAATTAATTAACACTTAATTTAATTATACTGTATTGAAATTTACTCTTACATTAATTTTTAATTTAAAAAAAGTTGTTAAAATATTTTACAATCAAATAATATATATGTTTTAGTTTTATGTTTCGGTTAACATGAAATGATATCTGTTCATATGTGTAACTATTTTAAATAATTGAATTGAACATTATTTGCTATGGTGTTTTATTTCAAGTCCCTGTCGCCATTATGTTCTATGGGAGGGTGTTGCAGTGCCTGTAGTTGGCGATGTGTGGTGATAGGCTTACTTCAGCTCTGACCTGGAGTAATTTACTACAGTTTTGTGCTCCTTTTTGGCTGTAGTAATTTTGGAAGTGCAATTTCTAAATAGAAACTGGCTTACTCTTTTTTGGGTGAGTGTACGTCCTTACCTACACCCCTCCCTAACTCTCCCAAAATATCTTCTTGATGCCTCCCTAATTCCCTCCCATTCAGTCATTCAGTATTCCCTATTTTCCCAGCCACTCCCCTCTCTATCTCTCACATTTACTACTAAAATGCATAGTTACTTGTAAAGGGACTCGGCAGTCAAGCGGACATCTCCACACAGAAAACAATAGGAGAGGTTTTGGTGGTGTCCCCATTATGATCAGAACCCAGCTGTGATAACTCATGCAGCCCCTAAGGGCTTGCATGATTGCTGGGCTCTGTCGCATATACAAACTGCTGTATAGTGGAAAAATAGAACCATACTACATGGCTAACTATTATACATCCCATATACAGGAATTAATATACACTAGCACCTGTTACAGCAACACAGCATAAGGTAATTAATTAAAAGGAAAGTTGGGCCACATTTGTCTTACAAATGTAAGCATCATTTAACTGTACCTTCGTCTGCTTCCAAGTCCAACGGTATAGACACCAGCACCCCCATTTCCTGACATTTTTTGCTGTGGGCTTTCGACTTCATATGTTTAGTCAGATTCCCTGAACGAAAAAAGAAAATGTTATTAAGCCAGACTTCCATCTTTTTAAAGACACAATTGGTTGCACGCCTCCCTACTTTCATTACTGATTGAGCTTTCTCAAAGGTCTCTTTTGGCCACATCTATGCCTCAATGGGTTCAGGTGGAAGCAAGAGGGTATGGCCAACAATTGTTCAAATTCAAATTAACTTTGACAACAAACTAGCAAAACTAATAAAGCATACACTACTGTGATTAAAACTGAATTAAAACCATTGAAAAATACTATGCATTACTTGAGCTCATTCCTGCATTAGTGCAGAAAAAGTATGATAAAGCAAAATATACCCAACATGCAGAATTGTTACTCCAAGAAGCTAATTAATCTTCTCTCTCCTTGACCAGGTTGAAAGTCATAAATACATTTGTCAATGCACCTTCCAACCCTATTGGTGTCTCATAAAGTCATCAAATAATGCCCAAACTACTTAAGCATCTGCAAGTTCTACTTCCAAAAAAAGAGGTCTATTACCAGTGTGTCTAACTGTCCAAGAAGGCAAGCCACAAACAAATCTTGAATTTCTTACTCCAAACAACCATTGCTTAATCACCACCAACTTTTGTAATGCTAGACCAGGATAGATGAATGGTCTATTCTAAATGACAAAGGAAGTCTTTGGTTAGACAGTCTGAAAAGTATAGTGGATTGTGTTTCATTAAAGACAAATACAGTCCCATCACACAATGCTGCAAGTGGATAAAAGTGGAAAACAATAATGAATTCAAGGCCATTTTCTGGGGTTCACAATGTTCATGGAAGGAAAATCAATGATAACTGCTAGGAGAAGCTAGGAAAAAGGAGGAACAGAAAACTGAACAGTATAGGTGATCCCATTGGCTAATGATTTGAGAATTGTGCTACCCCTCGGGGCTTGTTTTATGCTGCCCAGTGGCAGTCAAGTGACCAGATGTGGGGTAGCTTTGAGGGAACTGAAACCATCTTCACCTGGTAGATGCTTCTGAAAGGGTGGCTTGTGAGGAGCAGTGCAAGCCAATAGTCCGTAGACCGGCGCATCTGAAGGCCAGCAGGGGCACGGCCTTCAAAGGTCATACTCTGACCCAGCTTCAGTGGTCTTCCAGGAACAAGAGCATTCCAGAATATATACCACTGCACACCTTATAAACAGATTATGCAGGACAAACTCGTCCCATTTAGGCCCTTGACCTGGATACGATCTCGTGGAGGTCAACAAATACCAGAATCGTCTCTCAAGACTCAAGAAAACAAACGCCTTCTGTTGCAACTGGTTATCGTTCCCAGTCATCTAGATTTGCAGCAAATGAAACTGGCCCATTCCATGCCCAATTAACGTTACAATAAACCTAATCTCATTTTCAGCACTGACGGGGCTGCTGGTGAATAAATCAATCTAATTGCCCCTTCCACGCTGAGCAGTTCAGTGTGTGTAACTTAAACTGCCATCTACTCTATTACTCTAGGAGAGTATTTCATCTGGATGCCAGCACCAAATCTGAACAGCTGGGTAATTAGGACTTTCAATTAGTCTCAGATGCTTCTTCATGTTGGTCCTTACATGAGTCTTTGTTGGTGAAGGGTGCTATATTTTTTGCAGTAGTGAACATCACTGTTTTATTCGCAAGATAAACATGCATGAAAAGGGAAAAGCGAACAGACGTAATTTATTCTGTGCCGTTCTATGGACAAGTATATATACTTTATACTTACATACACATATATAAAAATCTACAAAAGTTAGGTGAAGTGTCTGCTCAACCCACTAGCTCTTTCTTAAATCCCCCCTACATAATTATTCTCTACAAGGAATGGAGAACAGTCTGCCAAGGTTTCCGACTCACAGAAGAGGTGACACTTGAGAGTGCCAGCAAAACATTTGAGACCCGGGGTTTGTGTCGGTGAGGTGAGGTGATATCATCTGAAAGGGTGCACCTACATGCTGGAGGAGAGCTGGGAGTCTGTCCTGGAAAGGGGTCTACCTCATCTGCTGAGAGAGGGGAGCAGAGGGCACCGCTGCAGGTGGAAGCCTGCTGAGGTGATAAGCCTAGCTACAGTGACCTGGAAGGCCTAACTACCCAGAGGAGTGGTTCAGTTTGAGGGACAAAGCAAGACCAGCTGGAAAGATATAGCAGGATCTCCAACTCGAGTTGAGGGTGTGTGTCCTCCTGCATCTTCCCCCACCCCTGGACCTTAGCAAGCTAAGACGAAAATCCCAAGCGTGACTGCTGGCTATGGTTACACCCGACTGGGAGGGACATTGCTGGAGCTATTGGTCACCCTGCCTCTCTCCTGTGAAACTGGCTCACTGCAATGATAAATACAGTATGACTGCCTCCAGTGGACTTATTTATGCTCTAAGCCCAAGAAATATGTTGCATGCCGGTGGCAACGGTGACCATTGACCACCAAGAGTGCACTGACTGACTCACCAGTGACCTGTGGGTGGGCTGTCATCACTGTTTAAATGGGAGTGGATTGTGTTTTGGCCCGAACTGCACAATCGGAGACTGCAGCCACCCCACTGAATGCTCCTGGCATCTGTGGCTCCACCATCAGTGCTGAAAGAGAAGGTGTGGCCAAACCCATGCAGAGCATCAAAAGAGCACCACATGCCGGGGTCCCACTACACTACAGAAGATGAATGCTAAAAGGACCCTCCACAAGAGACATTTGACACATATACAAAAGTGGTTCTGTGTGGAAAAATGGGTTTGATCACAAGTCAATGACAGTTATTCATGAGCAAACAATTAATGACAAAAGACCAACAAACTTTCCTTGTCTAAAACATTTACAACTTCATCTAGAGATCACACAGTGACAAAGAGTTGAAAAAAGACAATACAGTGTGTGTTACAAAGAGGCAATGGAACAGTCATAGTAAATTTGTTGATTGCACTGCTTTCTGCAAAAATGTTTAGTTAGCAAGAAAGTGCATTTATAATGTGTTCCAATTGGGACCGTTGTCGATGGCGTTTCGACCCATTATGGTTGATGGCTCATCATCAGGACATTAAAATTTGCTGAAGCAAGGAGCTATACATTAATTGATTGAGGTGATTCAATCTGAAATTATTTAAACTAGCCACTCTGAGTTAATTCGGGTTAGCAGCATCATACTAGTTATGTAAAGATTGCCACTGGAAGAAGAGTTGCGAGCATCCTATCACAGTTTTTTGAAGATCACCAGAGTGAGTGGAGGCCAAATCCACTGCAATGCCGGAACTGCGTCACACGAGTTGGCATCCTGAGTCAGGATTTCTGAGATCCAACTCATCTTCCAGCAACGTGCATGAAATGCACTCCTGGAGCCTTTCTTTTAATTATGCAGGTGTAACTGGGCAAAATTAATTATTTAGAAATTTCACAAAATAGTCAAATTGTGATGTTTTCTTTCACTTACAAGAGTGCCAACATTGTCACAATATTTCAGGAAAATTCTGCCGCTAAAGACTAGAATAGTACTCATTTCAGCCAAATAAGTGACCAAATTGGTATAACCGATTTTGTTGAAAGAAAATATTTATATCTTCTGCAAAAACCTTTTGCTAATATTTTCTGTCAGAAAAATCATTTAAAAAAATACAACCTCACATTTCTAATGAAATTTCTCAAAGTTTCCTTACAATTTCACAAGATTCACAGACGTAAAGTTCCATAGTTACACGAAGCCCTGATACATTTTTACTCAAGCTTTTTTAAGCTGAGATAACCAGATTAAACCAAAACGCCAGTTCTAGCTGAGGATGGGGAATGACACGCCTTCACCAGCACCAATCAACATGTTATCTTTCACTCTCCTTCCCAAGTGAGAGATCATCAGAGCTAATATGTTTGCTGAGCCCAGATCTGTATGCAGTGTGTTGTTCTGGTGGATTGAAAAACAGCACCTTGAGACCCTAACGGGTGAGTAGTTGCGCTTTACAAGAAACCTGCACATAAATAAATAACATGTATGCTATAGTGCTGGGTTTGAGGACCTCATCATGGGCTCTGAGCAATATGGGCAATGTTGCTGCTATTCCACACTACCCTAGTGTCATCCAGAAGCCTGATGGGCTCTTACCTTTGGTTTTGAAAGCAAAGTTACAGTATTTGCAGACATACGGCCGGACATCCGTGTGTGTGCGGATGTGCTTCTTCAGCATGCTGGGTTTCTTGCAGCGTATCCCACACTCCTCGCACACATACTTGCCTCTTCCACGGCCTCGCACATACACATACTCCTCATTCGACTTGTACCTGAAGACAATGAGTATACACAAAAAAGAAAAACTGTCACTCTTACAAAAAAATACAAAAAAAACTCCATATTTAGAATTAATATAACAGAGTTACTGAGTAACGAAGGTCAAAACTGTAGGCCGTTCTGGGCGTATGTGTATAGAGCAGTCTGGAAAACGGTCAGACTGTGGTACTTAGCTGCAATCAAACTCTGTAATATAGCATTTGTGCAACAAGAGCGACCATTGAAACTATGGGATCCTGGGTATAGAATGATTCTTCAAAAACTATGGTTCTCATGGTATCCTTCATACACTTGTCAAACAATGAACAGTGAAATCACTGTAAGCAATTAATGCTGAAAGACCACAATATAATAACCATCACAATTGTTCCTTAGTCATGATATTCTTTATCAAAACCAAGCAACCATCATTGTTGCAAAACAACCCAACGGATGTGCACTGTGTCCCATATGAAAAGAGGACCACAACAAGAAAACACTAACAAAAACTAAAAAGTGAAAAAGACTTTGTGTGTGTTTGTAAGAAACAACTTCCATATTTCCAATGGTCCTTTGAATCTCAATAGTGTTTGTTTGTTACCTTATGCTGTCGATGGCGTTTCAACCCTTTCCGTGTTACAAGGGTTTCATCAGGTCTCTAGGGATGTATGGACATCTTGAAGGACCACTCTCCTAGGTCAAACTATGTGGGGTTGGTCATAGTTATTCTTCAGTGGCACTAGGAAGATGTTCACCAAAGTGAATAATGTAAGCATACTTACTCAGAGGTATATGGTGGTACCCCTGAGACTTTGCCTGCTAGTGAAGACTGTTGTGTATGGCGGTGTGCTGCCTTCAGTCTGATGAGGAAAAATAAGCATGATCCCGAAAAATGGGTGCCGGTAGACCCCACCTTCGACAACTGGCTCAAATTAAACACTGTGTCCTGGTTGACAAGCCACAAATTTATTGGGGCCAGCCTTCAAACATTTTGGGGTTGGGGAATGGAATATTACTAAACTATGTATAAGTAACATTGATTGTTGACAGTGCCTACAAAAAGCAGTATTAATCACTGTGCTAAAAACAAAGTATTATAATATGCATAAATTACGGCTTCAGTAAAATATTGCTCTCCGGTATGGTAACAGATTCTACAATGTGATATTCAAATTTTTAACACACTTTCTGTAAAACATAACAAAAATATTTTTGAAAACTGTGCTCTAAAGCCACCTGCTTGGATCTTATTAAAGTATGAAAGACATTTTGGGATGACAATCCCATCCTTCCCGCCGGGGTCAAATTCACTTTCCTAAGAAGGGCTGCAATCACATCATTTTCCATAGCTGGCCACCATGAAACCGATTCATTGAGTCTGGTATTTATGAAAAGATGGTGAGTCGTGACACCAGTTTTCAGCTGGTGTACTTTTTCACTGAAAATCAAGCAGATGTGGCTTTTGGACCCCACAGTTTACAATTACTTTTGAGGTTTTTGTAGATGATGCACGAGCCGTCCAAACTGCACTAGTCTCACTGCCAGTTTACTAGATTGGACCTGAGTCACAGGAGGTGAGTGCAATTTGCCTGGTCTGCCTGTACTGACTAAGACTGGTTAGTGAAGCCTCTCGGGGTGAGTACAATCAGAGTGAACATGCGATTTGTAGACGTGTGAAAATATGAACAAAAGGTTGCCAACCTGAGAAAGCGGAAAGGCTTCAGATGAAAGGAGGGGAAGGGAAGGGCACACACACATACTTGCACTAATGTCTGCTATGGGCATTACACTATCCGGTTGCACAGCTGCAAATCCCGGGTGACGCCATATTAATAGTAAGATAACAAACACAACTTACAGTTGTGTGTTGTCTGTTAAACAAGTATGGCATCTTTTTTTTTTTCCAAAGAAAGCAATAAATCACCTTAATTAACCAATTATATTCTGATGTAATGTAAATCAAGCATAATCAAAATAAGACCTTCAATTTTCCGTTTTGAATATTTTTTAGTACTATGCAGACAGAAAACATTTCACCTGTCACTATTTATTACTGACAGAGAAAATAAACAGAAAGCAGGACTTTGACTGGCTAACCAAGTTATCCCTAATAGTTGCAGGTCAATGGCTATGTAGATGTGAACACTGTGGAAATAGTAAACAAAGTAGGAGATTCCCTTGCATGTCGCCTGGCACTGCAGTTATGTTAAGTCCCTCGCCCACCACACATCCGTCCTAACAATTACCCCACCTCTCCCAACAGTTGGAGATCTACTCCACTAATGACTATGTGTTAAGCAAGAAAATGTAACTTAATGTCTGAATCTCATGCTATTTGGAACTAGATGGACTGAACATTTTGCAAAGAAATACCACACGCATTTACAACTGTACACAGATTACGTCACAACCAGGTTCTCATCCACCTGGAGTATGACTTGGAAAGTCAATCAATTATTAACGAGTGATTTGAATGAATGACTGGAAGCGTGAAAGAGAGCTTCACTTGTCTAAAGAGATCTAACTGGATGGCTGGACAGATGAAAAAGTGTTTCCTTTGTCTAAAGCAGCGGTTCTTAACCCTTTGACTTCTGTGGACCCCTACATAATTACTAGAACTCTGGGTCCCCCAATGAATCATTATTGGACTCCGCAGACCAATACTGAGTCATTACTGGAAGTCGTGGACCACGACCTAATAGCCGTGGCCCGTGCAGACAAGAGCGTTGGGGCCGTGTGGTAGGGGGGTTTTTGACAGAGGATAACGAGGGAAAATTAAATAATTTTCCCTCGTAGTCGTCTGTCGAAATCCCCCCCTCCCCCCCACCTGGACCCACCGCTCCACCTGCATGGGTCGCAGCAGCATTTTTGATGATTTAAACCGCAAGAAAATACAAAACGTATACAGAAACAGGCATGCATCAAACAGATGATGAACCATTTTATTTAATTTGCAAACAAGTATATATTGAAAAAATCAGAATTTAAATTTTATTAGGAATGCTGGAGCTTTTCTAAATTCAATAGAGGCCACTCATTGTCCTTATGATATTCTGTTTGATGTACTTGCACTGCTCCCAAAAATAAATCTGAGGATACTAATTTAATTTTTAGCCTCCAATTTTAAATCCCTTCACATTTAAAGAATGTTTTAAAATTGTCAACTGTACTTTCTGCTTCTTTATTTATATACACTTTATTAATCTGTTAATAATATATCATTTTTTTAAGCAGTCGCGGACCACCTGAGAAGGCTTCACGGACACCTAGGAGTCCCTGGACCACAGATACTGGTCTAAAGAGATCTTAATGCTGTATTAGACCACACCCTGCCCATTGGCATGACTATAGGTCTGTGAACACACATCTCAGAAAGTACAAAACATGTGGGTCAACTTCAACGCAGGTATCACCTTCACTTCCAGATTGATGCAAAGGTATAATGCATCAACTCTCAGCTTTTGATGCATCAGTAATTCTTGCGTACTGTCACGCCCAACAGCGAGTGAAGATGTCCATAGCCTTAGTTATGGTGCATCTCAATTACTCGTCATTATCTTCTCTGGGCTATCCAAGAACCTTATTGATAGATTGAAAAGAGTGTAGAATCATACTATACTGTAATGTCTGAAAAACAGATCACATGAATGGCTACAGGTTGGGTCAAGAATCAAATTAAGAATCCATTAACTACACAAATGACCAGACTAATTCACAGAAAGAGGCATTGTGGCCAGAATATTTTGACCTTTCATCTCTGCATGGATGCAGGTCACAGTGAGTACAGAGATCAAGACTATGGAATAAATTGATCCCTATCTTGATGACAGAGTACAACCATACTTGATTTAGGAAACTTCTGAAAACTGAGCTATTGAAGCTGCCATTCTACTGAGGGCCTGATACTTAGATGGTTGCAACGAAACAATAGCACCCAGAATCCTTTCTAACATCTGGTTAGTGATGAACTACTCTTGCCCAGAGACCACAAATCCTTCTGAATACAACATTCTCTAACAGTGGTATGAGTTGACTTGGTATTTATCTACACATAGACTATACATAGACTACAACACAAAAAATGTGCTGAATTAACTACACCATCACTTCAACCTCCATTTTTTCTGTAAACTGGTAGGGAGTGGGAGGAATGCAAAAGCCAACAGTCACATATGGTACAGTGTGAGCTCTGTGGGAAAGTCTACAGTTGACTTCTGCACTTTACTTGTGTTTCAGCAAAGACCAGCAAATTTAGGGACTACTGCGGTCACTTTCTTTAGTTAGGAGTTTAATTGCCTTCAGTGAAATCTTGAGCCTCTACTGAAAGTGGTCCCTTAATTAAGTAAGGGGACGTTGATGATACCAACCTAAAAATAGTATTATTACTTCCTTTAGTTTTCATTTGTACTTTTTTATTGAAAGATTTCTTGTTTCCACTTAATATAACATATAAAACTTGTATTTATGAAGTCCTGTATCCTGTTTTATCTTATCAAAAATTTGACACAAAGCATTGCCCTTTGATGTAAAATGGAAGGAAATACCCATGCGCCGGCTGACTTTGCACCATGTTCAATGAAGGACCCAGAGATCAATAGCAGCTGCCCACTCAACTTGACTAAATTGTGTGATCATAATCAATTATTTCTCTTCACTGTGCATCCTTTTCCTCGATCAACACATTTAAGAGCACTTTGAAGTGCATCACTTCAGGATGCACACTCTACAAAAACATCTTTGTATGCAGTTTAATAGACTATAATATTGCTCTATCTATAATACAAATAGAGGCCCTATGAAAGAGGCACTTGACAGTGACTTGGCTATTAGTTCACTAATAACATCGTCATCAGGACACAGCGGATGAGGTTCATTAATGTTTCTAAGCTCAAGTTAAAAACAATCGCTGCTACTAAATTTCAGTCAATGTAGTGATATATTCTAATGTTTTAAAGTAAAACACTTTGTGGGGGAGAAATGATGCTGATTTACAACTGGGCTCCCATGCCACCAAATCTTAAAACAGCCCCTAGAATGAAAACGCAGATCCCTCAGAGTACAGAGCCCAGAGTTCTGGTAGTCTCTCCCCTGAGTTAAAAAAAAAAAAACAAGCAAACAATATACAATCTATAGGTCCACTAGAGACCTGAGAACTCAACTCAAGTATTGCAATTAAACATTCCTGATCATGTGGAGGCAACTTTGATCGGCCCTGTGGCTATATTAGAAAATAAGTAGATATGAGCTTGCACTAGCCAGTACTCTCTGGGCTCTAAATGACTGCAGAGTTTCCATTTCCATAAAAAATGTGATGCTGCCAAGGAAGGGCAACACCAGCATCTTTGACCCACACAGTTAGACCCTCTTCTACTTCACTCTTTGAAATTTCCTGAAGGATTTAAAAAACACGTCTGTGAAAAACCGAGATTGGCGATGGAAAACAAAACCCTATGCCAAAGCTTGAGAGATGCTACATCAGTATGTAGGAATGGCTACCGCCACTTATGGCTAACATCTTCTACAACCACTTAGATACCAGAAATCTTCCACAAGTTTAAAAAATCTACTTTGGGCCTACTGCACCACAGAGAGCAACTGAAAAAAATCTGGAGGACCTCTATATGTACATAGATACAAGCAAGATACTCCTGCTTGTTCTCATTGACCCCTCCGCAGCATTCCATATCATCAATGAAGAGCTGTTCTTTATATGTGCTCCAATTGAATGAAGCAGGGCAAGATTCTATTAGAGGTTCCACCACAAGCAGGAACGATGTATGTTCCTTACTATGCAGCTATCCCTCTTTTATCCTTTTCACCCTCCTCTGAACCCTGATGGTATCTCCCATGCGGTTCAACATCTACTTGTTGTTAATGAGTAAACCTCTGACCTAATGTGACCTGTCTGTTCATCAATACTCATGCAGGCACTGAGGTCAAGTGGCTCAGTTGCTGACTTGCCTTGTGTGGTTAATATGTGTACTGTAAATACATAAAAATAACCCCTTGATCGCAGTGTCTAGAGACTGACAAAGCTATTTTCCCCATCTCTAATCTGCTCCCAACACAATCTGTTTTTGAAATCTGGTTTTACCCACATCTCACTTACACCAAACGGTCCCTTGTGTAGCAGCTCTTATTTATAACGTTCCTGCCACATGAAATGTCTTGTTTGCATTGTTTTCCAACTTTGGATCTTGGTCTGCCCCCTATTGAACACTGGAAAAACCAATTAAGCAGCATGCAATTGCCTTTGTAAGTTTTGTCCCTACAAACAGAAGCCTTGGTGTCCGCCTTTATTCATCCTTCAAGACTATTGTTTCTTCATCTCTGCTACCTCAATCATCACCACTTTGATACTAAATTCTCAGAAAACAGAATAAATCTCTGTTTTGTTTTATAAGGCAAATGCCTACAGTTTTGATAGTTATACGCAATAATAATAATACCCCCCTAACCATAAATCTGCCTGAATTATTTACACAGAGAGGATAAAGACTACTGGTGGCCTTTTAAGATTTGAACACGTATTTGTCAAATTTTGTATTGGTTACCTTCACAAAACAACAGGTTTTACATAGACATTGATGAAGTGGTTCAAAATGTGTTATACAGGATTAAAAGTTTCAAATACACACACAATATAAGTGTTACAAGAAAAGTGTTTGTGAGTTCAAACTTCTCCACCAAGACAAATTTTTCCACTCGTGAAGTGCAATTTTTAGGAGGAAAGGACTTACTGTGGCACACAAATTATCACTATTTTGTAGACCTGGACCATTAAGGACCTACTGAGGAATATTGTCAACCGGGTCAATATTTGGCAAATTTCTTGTGGTTATGGACCTGCTTGTCCATGAAGTCCTTTGATCAGTCTGAAGATATCCCTCGAAAGAAATTACTTTAGAATCTAGGTAGATTTCTTTTTTTCAGATCAGGGGAGAAGTCATGGGTTTCTGATTGTTCTACAAATAGCGAGTCTCTATATGGCAAAATTTGAGGGTAAATGATTATTCACCAATAAGAAATTCCATGGCAACATCATAAAATTGAAAAGATCTATTGTTGATGTGATACATATATGGAAAGGGACATGTGAAGAACTAAGGGAATTCCATGAATGGCTATACAAAATAATGCCTTACAATTCACTATGAACCACAGTACAGGAAAAGTTAAGTTCCTGTATTAAAGGCTCTAAAATTCTGAACACCAGCTATATACCAGCTTGTAAGGGAAACCCTCTGATAGGAACACCTTCTTGCATTTCACAAGCCATCATATGAGAAACTAAGAAAAAATATCTCCATGGGCCAATTACCCAGAATCAAACGCAGCTGCATCAGAAGGGAAGATTATTGAACCATGCCGATGACGTCATAAAGAAATTACGAACCAGAGTATATCCTAAACTTATCAGAAGAATGTATTGGCTGGAATTGGATTTGATGCTCCATGGATCAACGAATGGAACCGTTGACAGATGAAGAGTATATAATTTACTCCACATGTGAAAGCCTTTCTGAGTAGTCACTCAATGGATACCCAATCTCATTTTTTTCACCTTGCACGTTGGTTATTTCAAGATAGGCCAAAAGCTGAAACATAAGAGGGGATTACTCTATGGATCAAAGATGCAGAGTTGCCTTTTTCAGCAGCATTAGAGAATATTTTAGAAAGGAACCTTTACAACCAGTAGCTCATTACTACTGGGGGAAAATAATCTATCCTTAGGGCACTTCCCTCTCTGCAGCCCCCAATAACCATAGGTACTATATTTTGTAGCAGCAGTTCAGGCTTTGTGGGGTCGGGTACCTCAAAACATTTGATTGTCTGTAAAGACTTCCTTTCCCTGAGCATGTGCCCTCCCCGGTCTCACATTGTTCAGACTCCAGGAGGGGGGTTCTCTTGACAGTGATAGATACCCATGCCTTGGTGGCAGGCCACACTGGCTCTGGTGCAGAGAAACCTAACCTCGGTTTGGCATTCTGCTAATCCCATGGCAGTATCGGGAAATTACATGGACCACACACATTTAAGGCACATTATCTATGTTGTGAAATTCTTAGGATGCATGCTAATGATGGAGACCACACACAACTTGGTATCTTTATAATGAAGGCAGAATTAAATTTACACCCAACATCAGGTTGCAAACCTGAAATGCACAAGATACCACACTGGTAATGCTGGTGACATGCTTGTCTAGCCATTTGGTCTAACTATCCATTCTACCGAACACTAACTGAACACTGTCAAATGGAGCAATGATTGCTTCACATATTTCAAGTGCAGAAGACACAGGCAAAAAAACTGTATTGTGTGAGCAGCTGTTTCCAAAGTAAGTCACTACATGCTGGGATAGTTGCATTAAACTAGGAGACCTTTCCCAAGCGGAACGATCGATCGACAATGAGTCGAAATGCTCACCAAATAATGCAGCAGTAATAGCTCTGGATGCTCCCAACTGCCACCCTGCCAAGGTAGTGTAATACTGCCTCAGCTCACTTACCACCCCCAGCAACTGCACACTGTTGCTGGGGGTGGGGATCCACTGCTCACTGCGGATCACTTCCGAAGATCTAATCCCTGCACAGTAGGAGTATAATGAAAGGTCCCAATGACAGATGACAAGCAAATTAATTCCCCCAATCAACCATTTCGTGTCACTACCCGCCATTTTAAACAAATGCACTCATATTGAAATAAAAACAAGAATCACTGGTGCATTTCTGGTGCAGTTACCTGGATTAGTCTAAGTTGTACAGTCCTTGAGGTAATATATAGAGAGGAGAGCTGTCTACCTCCTTCAGGGCTCTGACTTTTCACCTTTCTGCCACAATAAAGCCCCTGCTCAAAAACTAGTGTCGTCCCTCCCCTCCCCCCCTCCTCCCGAATAAAGACACAGAGGGATCGACATGTACTAGTTCTAAAGTAGTAATAATCATACTAATAAACAACATCAGTAATATGTCAACTAAACCAAAGAGAAAGACCGTAAAACAACCATAAACAACAGAACAATAGGATTGAGTAACCATCTTGGAAATGATTTATTTTAAGTAATAAAGAGCAAAAATGCCCTTATGGCCCTGCAATACAATATGCCTGAAATCAAAATGCAGATAGTTCTGAAGGAAATCCATACTGGAAAGAGCCTAATCAAAGACAACGTGGCAGTTGCACAGAATGCCAGCAGTAGTTATGCATACTGTGGGTCACCACGTGTCCTTGCAGTGACACTGGCACAGGACCCAGCGGCTTCTGTAAACTTGGCAGCCACAGGGCCAGTCCATGCCAAGTGCTTGAGAAGTTATGTGGTGCTGGCAGGCTGCCTGTAAGAAGAAGGCATTGTCCCAAGACGGGTTTACTTGATATCCTGAAGGTGGAAACACAACATAAATACATTGCAGTGCAGGCTTGGAAAATCTGTTTCTCTAAGTTGGCGATACAATTACTTTACCTCAGAGTTCTTTGCCCTCTCCATCGGTGGAAGTGCCACTGGAGAATGGATCACACACCTGAATCTGCACATTTAAACCTGCAGAGACAGCCCACTAACTCTACTGGTAAGACTAGTGAGCAGCCTTCCATGTATATTCTGCACGTGTGCCATGACAGGAGTTTGGTGTAAGGGGGGAAATGGGTTGTAATCTACTTGTTGGGTTAATGCATCCTCCCCATTGTTGTTCTCTGCCTTGCTGCTCAGCCAGTGGTGAGGTCATTAGAATGCTGGAGTGTTGGTGCTTGAAGTGGAAGAGTCAGTTGGAGTGTATGGGCTGAGCAGCAAGGAGGCTGCTCCTGGTGGGGCATTACATGGATCTTACCATCTTCCTATAACCTGAAACTGAAGCTGTAACCTGAAGAATAAATCCATAACCTTTTATCTGCATGACCTGTCTATGTGGCATACTTCGTTTTAACACTGCCCTCATTCAGTTTTAAAAAAGGTGGCTTGATGCTTTTTCATATATGCTGTGCATGAAGACAGTGCAGACACTCTCCAGGAGGGTTTAAGGAATGTTAGGATTGTCGGACAATTGAGGAAACCGTGGTGTCTCCACACCTACAAAACAAAACTAAGCCAGGCAAGAAACATGGTAAGAAGCTAGGAGCTGCCCTTGTGCTACAGGATGATGGGCAGACAGAAAACACAAAGAGAATCTTGTGTCACTCTAGTAACTAGGAAAAGCATTGCAATGCAGACTAGAGAGAGGACCAGTTGTATACCAACTGTTGCTGGGGTGTAGTCACTTGATGTACCAAGCAAGCAAGAACTGTAACGAAATGGCCTTCCTCTTCTGGCGGAAGTATACAAGAAAGTGATGGATGGAATTCTTGAATTAATCTCAGCTACTGGTAATTACTCGGGCTGCATCTGAGCCCATCGTTATTTTGCACACCATGCACCTCAGTTTGGACTCAGCCATATGCAAACCTGTCTTGACCCTGCACCAATATGAAAAGTCCAGCTCGAACTGCCAGGCTAGGTCCTCCCTGAAATGGAACAAAAGCGATGTATGACCGGTTTCGCCATTATTAGGGCTCATCAGTCGGGTATAACTTGGTTCCAGTGGCACAGCGTGCGTGGAACCCGTGCCTGGGCATGCCCGTCCCACTTAGAGCGTTGAACTGAAGTATACAGAAAGTGATGAATGGAATGCTTGAAGTAATCTCAGCCTCTGGTAATTACTCAGGTTGCATTCAAGTCCGTTATTTTGCACACCATTGCACCTCAGTTTGGACCCAGTCATATGCAAGTCAGTCTTGACTCTGCTCCAATAGGAACAGTTCATCCCGAACTGCCAGTCCAGGTCCTCCATGAACTGGAAAATAAGCATTCCAAGCCCGGTTTCACCCTTATTAGGACTCATCAGTCAGGTATAGAGGTTGGTCCAGTGGCACAGCGCGTAAATTAAATTGGAGCAATGTGATAATTAGCTTGTTAATGTGGAAACTGGCAAGCTGGCATCTTAAGCAAAATAAGGTGTATCCGAGCTTCTCTGCTGGCGATATCAACCATTATAATTTAGCAGAACCCTCGAATATTCGAATACTGTCCTGATATTACTGACACCACCACCTGGTGTACATATGTTTAAAGTGGGCATAATCGCATACTGCTACAGAGTAACAATTAACCTCTCCATTATGACAGGCTCTGAGCTATTTTAACAATGCATGGTTTTCTCTTCATAACTGTCTTTTATGATATAGTGACATATTTACAAAACAAGGTTGGGAAACCCACTATGTGGCCCCTTAAAAATGTTCTTGGTGATGAGCATCTTACTCCCTTTTGCATCTCTACGGTGATCTTTGAATGGCGATCATGTGTCTGTGAATGTGTGTCAATCTCTGCATGTAAGTGATTTGTGAGTTTGTAAATTTGTGTGCATGATTATCTTTTGGTACAAGTTTTCTAGTTGTGTGTGGATTTGCGAGGGTGTATACTGTGGGAACGTTTGTATCTGAGGGGCTCTAAGTGTTAGCTAATCTGTTTGGGGATCTTTGTGTCTCTGGGAGTGTTAATCGAGCAAATTCAACATAGACCGTTCTTTTTTTGATCAAAACTCACTCCTTGTACAATGTAAAGCTACTAAGAATGGCCAATCATATAAGAAGGAAACATTTCAAAATAACTAGAGAGAAGTACACTGAAGATCTAGATTGCCCGCCCCTGTCCTGACTAGCCTCATCATGTATGTCTAATTTACAGAGAAGGCAAACCCTTGAGGTGCATTTATACAGGACACAATCAGGAGCAGGCTGTTTTGTGGAAGACGGAATAAAAAAAGAATATAAGAATAACGACACCTGGAGAAGAGCAGCATTTCTGCCATTATCTCCCAAGTTATGACTGCGGTATGATATGATATGTCATTGGTTTTGGTATATACCAGCCATACCAGTAGTGTGGCCTCTTAGTGGTGAGATCTGTTTGGAAACAATGCTGACACAGGACTCTGTCTCATCATTTGCGATGCCCCTTACCATACCTATATTAAATGCTATGGAATGTTTGCTGTCACATTGTTCTGGGAAAATATGGAGTAGCAACTGAGGTGAAGTGCAGACCAAAAAAAGGGTGCCCTTTTGGTGGAGTTGTGTGCCTTATTGAAGTATGCTACACTCTGGTTGAGGTTCTAAACCTAACCCACAATGAAGACCACTGGAGTGGTTGCTCACACTCATATTGTGCTTCAAGATGTGTGTTGCAAATAAAAGATGCTGAAGTCATCTTCCAGTTTGCAGGAGTAATTTATTTCACAGCAGCCCCCTTGACACCTTTAGGCCAGGCATCACAGCTGCAACTGGCAAACACAGTTCTAAGGTAAACAGGTATGAAATCTCATTACATAGACCCATGGGACACCATTAAATAGTAAGAATTCTACAGTAAAGCATTACACATTAAACACATTACAACACATCTTGTCTCTTTCACAACTAACAAACAAAACAACATGATGTGCTTGGCAGAAAGTCTGTTTAGACTCCACTGGGCCTTTCTGGACTTTGCCTTACCAGGAAAGGTATACTTTAGTGCTTGTTGATGTCATGTCAAGATGGGTGGAAGTGTTGTTCATGTGTAACATAACTACTCGGGTTTACCATTTCAGTGCTTGGAGAGATTTTCCGCAGGGAAGGTGCTCCGTCAATATTGGTCACAGACAATTGTATGGAATTGACTTTTAAAGAGATGTGTGAATTCCAGCATTAGTTAGGTGCTAAAGATATGTGTACCTCTTTATAAAATCCCTAAGGAAATGAGCAAGTTAGAGGGTATGCAGATTAGTAAAAGGGACCACTGAGTTAGCAGTAAAGTCGAGGTTAAATCTGCAGAGAGCAGTAAAAGATGTTGTAGGTCCATCGTACCAACATGAACCCTGTTACTGGCAAATCACAGTTTGAGCTCGTAAAAGGTAGAGATTGTATCACTTCTTCGAGTACTGTGAATGACAAATCCAGTGCTGCTGGTGATGCACCCAATGACATTCGCAGATGTCTCTGCTCCATTCCTTCACTTAGGAAATCAGCGAGGAGTAACATATCGAGGAACCACAGACCACCGGGGTGGTTGAAAGATTTTGTGTGGAGTTGAGTTTATGTTTACCTTGTTGTGTTGTTGTATGAAGGGTGATTAAGTACGTTTTGTGTTCTCATGTCTCTGGTCCCCATGTACTCCATCGTCTGTGTGTTCTCCAGCATCTGATAATTGTATGGTATTTCCTCCTTGTTTGTATCAGTGTGTTTGAAACTGAGTGGTTGGATTCAGCCCATCATTTTGTTTTGTTTTAGTTGTGAAAGAGAGGAGATGTGTTCGTAGGAAATCGCTGTTTTCACGTGTTCTTCTGATTTTTTTGCCTTCAGCTGAACGCTAACTTTTTACTGGCTGTAGATCTCTGTGCAATTTACTTCTGAAAATCAGAGATAAAGTGGTTGTGCTCCTCCTTTCAACATGGTAAAACTGGGATACTCCAAATGGGCATATTTATCTTACCTATAAGCCCCTAATATATGGTACAAAGTATATCCCGGGATTTCAAGTTAAATGTCACTAATGCATAACAGCACCATTGTGCCATTCTCTACGGTGATATCCACTACTGGTACCGTGGATGCTTCTAACTGGATTTTGGTGTTAGATGTGGGAGGACACTAGGATTACCATAGTACACTATGCACACACATTCTCAGTCCTCAGAGCCCTAGTTTAGTGTGGTTGCTATCTCGAAAATGCCTAAAGTGGGTAGGGTTAACCCCGGGAACCTTTACCCCTTTGGTTACAGCATGCCAACCACTAGCCTGTGCCATGCATAAATATGGCATCTCCAGGTACCCACTTCAGAACACTTGTTGACCTGTGAAAGATCAGAAGAGGACTGAACCTGCTCTCTGAGACCCGAGGATAGCACTAAAGGACTGGAAATGCTCTCTCTCTTCTACCCAGGCAAATAAGTGGACTCCAAGGGTCATAAGGCTGACCTCCTGCTTAAGCTGCAGGGACACAAAAAGCTACAAGAGGTAATTTCCAACAACTGCCTAGCTGACCAGTGGCAACAGGGCCTGGACTGGACCCTGCTATTGGCTTTTATTTATTTATTTAGAGTTTTGTATAGCGCGAACATGACCCAGTTGGGTATCAGAGCGCTTTACATACGGTTGAGGCAGACATAGGAAAACAGCTAGTGGAGAGAAATCAAGGAAACAGTGGGACAAAATACAAAAGGAGCAGGATAAAATTAAGGCGGACATAGGAAGCAGGTTGGGTGAGAACGAAAAGTAGGGCAATATATAACAAGAGCAAACCAGATAATATGGCCGGCGACAAAGGGTCGCAACAAGTGATATGTGTACAGTAAGCTAGAGGCAGGAGGAGCAAAGCATCTAGTTCAAGGCATTGTTCATTAGTAGAGCTTTAACTTCCCTTTTGAAGGCAAGTGTAGAGGGAATCAGTCTTGTTTCCACTGGAAGGGAGTTCCAGATTCTCGGGGCGACGCCAGAGAATGAACGCTTGTAGGTTTTAAACTTATTAAATTTCTTTGGCTTGAGCAGCAGTGTGCCGGTGCTCCTTGTGGACCTGGAGACCCCGGATAGTTCCAGCTTGTTTGTGAGGTAGAGTGGGGTGTTGAAGTGTAGTGCTCTATGGTTCATGCAAGTGATCTTTAGTTGGATCCTTGCCTCAAAGGGAAGCCAATTGAGCGAATTCAGGTCCGGCAAAATGTGGTTGGTCTTCTTAGAACCCGTGATGAGTCTAGTAGCAGCATTTAGAGATGCTCTGATGGGGGCTAAACTGAGTTTCGGCAGTCCGCATAGAGTAGCACTGCCGTATTCTAGTCTAGAGATGACAAGTGCTTGCACCGCCGATTTAAAGTCGTCTTGGGGAAGGTAGGGTTTGAGTTTTCTAAGGATGCAAAGTTGTAAGTTCGCTCCTTTGGTCGATGATCTGATGTGGTCTTGCATGTTTAGGTTCTTGTCTAGCACAACTCCCAATGATTTAGTGGAGTCAATGATGTGTGGTGTGCAGTTGAGGGCGGTGAGGTTAAAGAGATATTTCACAACAGTGGTGGTTTGCCTAGCGGGTGCAATGAGGAGGAATTCGGTCTTGAGGGCGTTTAATTTGAGATGGTTGGAGGTTAGCCAGTTTAGGGTTTTGAGAAGGGTTCCGTTGAGAGATTTGATGTCGTCGGGGGAGGAGATTTTCATGTAGAGTTGGGTGTCGTCCGCATACATGTGATATTGGATGTTGGAGGCTTTAAGAATTACTTCTACTGGACATTCAGTGAGTCTCTAAGCCCCTCCTCTGAGCTCCTGGGGAGCTTTAAAAGTTTATTCCTGTGGTGGTTTGTGACTTAAAGAACTTAGTCAGAATCAGAAGGTAAAATCTTTTGCCTAGGAAGAACCAGGTTGGTGTATCCAACCCGCCCTCCATCGCGGTCAGCGTCATATTGTGCCTAGGTCCTGTTCTACCGTGACCATTGACTATCTTTAGTACTTTGTGTTTCTTTTTGCTATTTCTACATAAAACTTTAAAAACTTCAATTCTCTGGTTTCCTTTATTGGATTTTGTTATTTTGTTTATTAATTTTAACTCTATTTTTCTAATTCATTTTATGATTTTTTGTTGTTTTGTATTTCAACTTTATTCCGGTTTTAGTACTGAATACATTCTTTACACGTTGCCTCTAAGCTAAACCTGTCTGCTCTGTGTCATAGCTACCAGGAGGTTGAACTCAGGGTAATTTAGTAATTTTATAGGGATTTACCCTGACAAGGATTGTGGTTGTTACCTGGGTGGGTACATACCCTCCTCAAATAGTAACCCACTTTCTTACACTTTTGTACATAAAAGATGCTAAAGTTTTTTTCCTGTTTGCAGGAGTAATGTATTGGGTAAAAATGTGAAATAAATACAACAAAATAAAAGAACAGTCCCCAAAACAGAGTGGGGGAGCTTAACTGAGTCATCGTCAATTGAAAACCTTGTCGATATGCTTTTGTTGAAAGGTGCAATCTGATGAATGATGTTACTGTACATATCAAAACTGTAGCTGCCATCATCAAACAAAGCAACACTCTAGACCACCTATTGCTGGTTGATGTTAGAGGTGCAGGACTGGAAGATGATGACTGGTTTTTTTCTCTTCACTGAATGGCCCCTTTCAACAGTGATTCACTGCAGTAATAGCCTTTTTAATACAGAGACTGATAGTGAAATGCCATTATGTTTGATGAATCACAGTATTCTTTCAGGGGAAGATTTTTTCTTCTGTATTTTGTGTTGGGTCTTTATATAATGCATACATTTGCATTCGCATTCTTAACCAACATAAACCAATAATAATTAAACTAAAGAAATTTCTGCTAACCACACACAATCATAAATAACCAATAGTGACCTAAATCCATGAAGTGTATAAAAAGAGCCCTCGTGTCATGGAAATCGCAGAAAGCAGTATAACATAAAAGAACATAACTATTTTCATTTTCCTCATGATCCCCACAGTTCTCCCTTACTTGTCTCAAAGCACTGACTGTACTTTTCTCTTTTCCCTGACTTCCTCCCCAACTGCTTTCGCTCCTATCCCTTGGTTCTAAGATAACACACCCTCCACCTGGATGTTTCTGTTGTTCCTTTGATGCTGAATTTAAAGTCAGTTGTAATGCATTGTTTTTTGTCTCCCATGTCATTGTACAGAGACTCCACTGACTGCAATATTTGACAGCCAGATGCCTACCAGCTGTTCCCTATATTGATGGCTATCTTACGTAGAGTTGTGCTACATACGAATGTGAAACTAAAAAATGAAATCAATAAATAACAGCTTACCTTAATAATCCTGTGATATACAAATAAACTGAAACCGAATGTGTGCAATCTATAATCAATGTCAATCAAAGGTCCTAGCAAAATCACTTCTGTAAGATGGCGGCACCGTCAATCTGTTTAAGACTTTCTTGAGATGCTGTTTACAAGACAAGATCTCCCCATAGTAATACAGAAAGATAAAATCTTACTTCTTCCCCCTGTTCACGTCTCAATCTCTGCTTAATAGGTTTCAATAGCACACCAGACCCTATTGCCACTTTGCTTCGGTACTTCCAAGTTGCTACTATGACATTGACAAGAAATTGCTATTGTGTGGCATGTAAAACCAGATCCTACCTCTTCTCATTTTGAGAGTTTCAGTGACCCTACAGAAGAAGCATGTACTGGGAAGTACTGAATCATTGTTGCTACTTTTGCTAGCAACACCCAGCAGATCAGCAGTTTTTTTCACTGTTCCTCATCTTTTCCACTTTCCATGGTCGCCAGTCATGGTGTCATCGGCAGACCTTATCTGGTGCCCCCATAGCCATGTCATGTATAAACGATATGAAGTGTAAAGCAATGAAGTATTCTTTTTCCTTTATTCCGGGTGAACTCTGCTCACCATCAGCCTGCATCTGTTTCTGTTAGAAATCTCAGCTAATCTCCCTACCTCAGCCTCTGTCCCAGGGCTGTTTTGCTTTTTATAAAACAAAAGTCGGAGGTGTTGGGCATAGCTAAATATTTGGAAATGTCAGGTTCTGTGGGCAAATCATCACCATCTGCCATATAGGAAATTGACAAAGGGAACCTAGCCTGGATCTTTAGTTATGGGCCTATTGATGCTCAGCAGAGCTCTCTTCAATTCTGTGTCAAGTGGACAGGCCATTACATGGAAAAATGTACTGTAGCAGGGATTTAGAAGAACCACTCTGCACAAGTTACCCAGTTAACTACAAAGTTAGAGGCCAGTGAGTGGGCATCTTTAGTATAGATAGTGTGATGTCCACATGAGGACATGCCTGGTCTCTCTACATATGATCCCAAAGTAAGACCCAGTGTTGCTCCTTGATACTAAAAGAAAAACTGTAGCTTGTGCAAATAAACTCCAAATATGAAACATTCCTACAACCTTCTAGAATGCAGCTCACTTTTATACACACTGCTCTCCCTTGAAAAAGGTACTGCATTTTGTCTCAGGAGTGAATTAAACTATAATTTCTCCTGCAAAGTTTTCTCAAGGTGACAGACTTCACAAAACTGTGAATTTTGTATCCTAGAGGAAATAACTAGATTTCAACCACAACAATGGTGTTGGTTAAAAATGGTTTCCCATAAAATCTGCCCAAAAATATTTTGTTCTTCATTTCTACATTGAAATCAACTTACGTATGTTTTTTCACATTGTATTTTTAATCTTCGCTGTAACCTTGAAGAAGTTGATAACGTTTGGAAAAAAACCTTCACACTGTTGGTAAAATCCAATTTCCCCACTTCACACACCTCTACACGGTGTCTTGCCCCTTTCCTTACACATGAGCAACTTAATTACAGCACATCCTTTGCTTATGAGCTCAGTGTATCAGAAGAATTTGGCTCATTAAGTGTGTTATAGTTCCTAACTGAATTGGCAACAATGCAGCAGAATCTAATGATATTTAATTTAGGCAATATATTTAACGTTTCAATGTACAAAAACGTATTTTCCCATTGGTCTGTGAGTTTTAAATTATCGCCTGTGAAAACCCCACTCCCCCACCCAAAGCTTTTTTTAGTGTTGTCTTGAAATCTTTAGTCTATTTTTGGAGCTTCCCGTTGGCGCTGCAGGAAGTGACTTGTCTAACATGATGAGGGAAGACCTAGTAATGAGCTCCATTGCAGTGTGAAGCCCTGACACAGAACATCTTTTTCTGCAGACAATCCTACAAGGCTGCCAAAGCGCCTGCCCTTAAGAACTGATTGAAAGTGACAGAAATAGACAGCTTTCAGGGATGAGGATGGCAGCGAGACAGCTGGGTCAGAGTCAAGCGCTTCTATTTATCTCCTAGGGAGCAGGGAACAGTGGTTGAGGCGGCTTCCACTGCAATGGGGGCCCAAGTGCCGCGCGGATCCAAGAGGTGGAGACACCACTTGCTCCGGAACAATGCCAGGATTCACTGGTACATGAGCCCTTGTGGACAAGGTATAACTACCAGTAAATGAGGGCTAACAACCTAGTGATGACATTGAACTTCTCAATTCAAACCTGTCCCATTCCCCAACCTCTCTCTAAACATCTCTAGTCTTCACTCTGATCAAAACTGTTAACACAAGCAATAGATTATTGCAAAAGGTCTCTGGATCAGAAAACAGAAGAATGGGCAAGAAAACTATGAGAGAAGTAGAAATGGCCAGGTGATGATCTAAGCATCAAGTCCTGAATGTACTGCTATTCACGTGTCCACTGATAGCAGTGCCAGAACCAGTCTACCGGATCCTTTTCACCTCTGCTTGGTTTTTGCCATCAATTTTTGTTTTAGGAGTATCTTTTGCTTCCCGCTGACTATCATATTTGGTGATCCATTTCTAAGTATGTCATAAGAGCTTTGGGGGTGATGTTCACATTGACTACTATGTGACAACTCTTGTGCTGCTATATGCCCAGTCGTCTGTATTTCTTTCCTGTTTCCTTTGATTTGTAGATACCCAACTGTTTAATCTGACAATGTTTTTAATAATAATGGTGTATCATATTTGATGGTATTATGGTGATTTTAACTTGGAATAAATATATGAAGATAATGAACACCACCAACCAAAAGGCAGAGTGCACTGGAGCAAATACACAGAAGGAAGTAAGTGGGACATGGAGCAGAGCAAGAAAAAGGCAGAAGCTCTGCTCTACCACATTTGGAGTGTGGGGATTGTTTGACCCAATCTGCCTGATCACTGTAAGGAGAAGACTTTCAAAAGTCTTTCTTACGGCCAGTAAATAACAGGTTCCACTACATCATGCATTGACATATCAATTAAACAGTTTCTTTATGAGTAATAACAGAGGGGCATGATTGAGGAGATGAATGGAGGCAGTCTAAGTAGACTTCAGAAAAGTTTTATGCATTGATCAATGCAGAGTACCGAAATGAGAAGAGCAGCTGTGGGACAGGACCTGGAGTGGTGCTCATTTAACACATGATATGTGGACAACTCAGTCCACAGAACAACAGAATTTACCAGTAAATATCTCCCCAGTGCCCCGCCCCATAAAGCGTCAATTTATAAAAAATAATTTAAACCATACATGTAGGTCTAATTAAAACAAATTGTCCCTGACCGCCGAGAAGTTACCATGGCACAACTAGGCCATAATTCTTTCAAGATCTGGGGCCTGCTTTAGAGTTTGGTGGACAGGGTATTCCGTCAAAAATGTGATGGATATCCTGTCTGCCCTGTTTCAAGTGCACCTGTAATAAGCCGAATGGGCTATCCGTCACGTTTGTTACACAGTAACCTGTCTGTCAAACTCTATATCAGGCACTTGATTGTCCAAATAGCTGTTAAATCTGATTCCTACCCTCCTAGCTGCAACTTACACAAAAGAAAGTTGGAACAAATATGCACAGACTTCAGTCCATCCTACATACAGAAAGGCATCTTTTACTAGCTCGACTCCAATGATTGACAGATTTTTCATATTCTTATTTAATGGTAACTTTCTACATACAATTCACAGCATGCTTCCATTGCTTGATCCAAACAAATGTATGTTTTCAATGTTTTGTACGTATAAAGTTATGCTATGAAGTGTTGCTGTCGAAGCAGAGTGAGATCTCCTTTCAGCAACTGCCACCCAAGGTGAACTATGCAATTGATGCCGCTGCACTATCTTTTCATTCCTTTTAATTTGATTTTGCTCTCAGAATTTGGAGCCCCACTTAAATTGACTTCCTGTGCAGTGGTCCATTTTGTATAGATTTTCAATCTGACTTGGTTATCGGGTGTCCCTAACTGCGTGTGCTGGGTATGGCTGTGCATTTGCTGAAGACCATATGCATAATCTGCCACAATGGGTGTGATAGTTTAAATCCTACAGCCTAAGAAAACAAGCATTGGCATAGCCAATAGGTCTCGCTTTTGGGACCTTATAAGTGTTTAGCCATGCAGCATATTACCCTGCGTATAAGTGTTTAGCCATGCAGCATATAACCCTGGATGCTGTGCTGTCAGGGATTGAAGAGCTATACAATTACTAAATCTTTGTCATCAAAAAGCTGAGAGTGATTCGACCAATTAAAGCTAGTACAGGCTCTTCATTTACATTTGCAGATTACCCTAAACATTTGCAGATACACTCATTGCGCACATTTGAATTTCTTTCAGGCAGTGATGTAGCAGAACCTAGGGTTTTCAACACTAAACTGAAAATGGTAACTGTTCACGTAAATTATTTGCTTACCTTGCGGTGTACTGCAAGACCCGATGAAAATGCAACTGCAACTGCGGTTGTGTCTTAAACTGTTTTGTGACGAACGTAATGGGAAATCCATGTAGAGCATACAAGGTAAGACGGGGAGAAACATTAACTAGATATCTAGCTGTCACAGGACTGACCTCGATGTTACCTTCCACATATATCATCTCAGTGTGTGCACACAGCTACCCGTATGCCACATTAGCAGCATGAATATAACTTCATGTTATATATGACATGGTTATGTCAGTTGTACCATTATATTGGCCACTTCCCCTCAGATCTATTGGACAGTCATGCTCTCTTGTTAAACCTGCCCAGTTCAGGATAAAGCTTCGACAGTTGTAGGAATAGGAGACAGTATGTGAAGCTCCTTAAGTCTCAAGCAACCAACCTCTGTTTAAAAAAAAGACCTACATATTTCCTGGTCATTATCAACAAGTCAATCAAGTAGTCCTCCATCATGAGAACATCTCAAATACACATCCCTCTCCCCACTGTAATCAATAAAGCCCAAAGCCCTTTGAATGCCCTGGATTCCTCTGTGCCCTTTTCAAATATCAACACACATCGTTTGTTCGCACTGGAAACAATACCACCTGTCGCTAGATTGTCAGAACCTGAAGCAACGTAAGGCTAGGACGAAGTACACTACAAAACTGCCACCAATAACTGCAATAACATCTCCCCTTCCCACCCCCACCAATTCCTAGGGACGGTATTAGTCACCAGGGCCCTAGCCCGTTTCACCTTTAACATGCCACTTCTGTTGAAAATCAGAGATCGTGATAATTGGACATGTCCACCAAAGCCTCAACGTGCATCTCTCCTCATGTGTGAAGTTTATTTCTGACCATCTGATAGTGATGCAAACATATCCCCAGTACCAAACCAATTTCCCAGGATACAGTCTCTCTCACCTGTGCATAGGCCTGTTGCTTGCTCCTCCTTGCTGCCTCCCAGTCCCCTTCTGGTGGGGCTGTGCATTGGGGATTCATAGTCCTGGGATTTGCATCCTCGCAATGGCTGCTGCACTGGGATAGTTGGGGGAGGAAGGTTCACAGAGACAGCTGGGAAAATAGCGGGTCAGGATCCCAGAGGTTGCACTGCGACAAGAACCGCTGAAAGGGACAGCGACATTGTCACAAAAGAGAAAGTGGTACAGAAAGAGAGTGCTAGGCAAACTGGGGAGAGGCGACACTGGGGCACATTTACCATAAGCAGGAGCCAGACTCCCACAGCCTGATGGTAACTGTAGTCATTCCTGGAGGACAGCTCCACCAATTTGTGAGCAGCGTTCACGGTGTGTCTTGCTTGGAATGGTGGGAAGACTAGTCCGTGATGGATGGTCATGCTACAGATTACTATTTTTCAGTCCATGCACAAAAGCTGATGTTAGTTGTAAACAGCGCACGCTGGGACCGGTTACCCTGCATATGTGTTCTGTATTTCTAGTTGTTGTTCTTCCTGCGATGTTATACATCTCAGCTAAAGTGCTAGATTTTGAAAAACAAATACAGAGCGAGAACGGACATAGAAGTAAGACTACACGTAGACAATGATTTTAATGTTTTACATGAGCTTAACTATAATCAGGGCTTTAAATTGGATGATAAATGTGGCCGCAGGAAGAGGGGATCTCTAAATGCGGCGTGGCCTAAGTAATTATGGGCGAGGCTCAAATACGTAAATGCTTGCTTAATCTTCCTGTGCCTAAAAAGCTCTGAGTAATGCGAAATGACAGATTTTCGTCAGTCCGCAGGTTAAACAAATTGCATTCAGAAAACTGCGGTCCTCTCTAGCATCTCCCGTTGGGTGAACGTGTTGCGGAGAGATGTTAAAAAAAAAATGTTACGGCCAGAACCCAACAGTCACTCAAAACACGAGCGCTGGTGTTCCAGCCAGACAAATACTTTTGCATGGAGTGCAGAGCTGTCAGAGAAAAGTGTGTGTCCGCTGAAGAAGCCGCCGCCATGCACACCGCTGCTCGCTCACGTGGCAATACTCCATGGGAGTTAACTTGTGACAAAGGTGGGGGGTGAACCAACCATTAGCCATTTGCAGGCTAGGATTTTTGAATGACACAACCAAAAGCCAACCTAAAGTGGTGGGGGGAGTCAAACCCCACAGAGTCCATACAATAGATCATACTGCAGCACAAGCACTGTAGGCTCGACCTAAAAAGGAATTGCTGCGATTTAGATGTAAGCCCGAGATATTTCCAAAATCATCTAAGATTTGTAGAAGCCTCGATAATGCGACCCTGGGAGATGAAAGATATGCTTGTACAACCCATGAGCTGTTTTTGCTGATCTGTCGTCCTCTATTCTCATAACAATAATATTTGCTTAACTATGGTTATCATTTCTCACTGATACTATGTGCCGATGTGAATAAAAGGCTATGCCTTGGTTGAACCACGCTAATCGCTGTTCTCTCTCTCTTTGGGAGTGGTTTCGGGGGAGAGCGGGAAGCCACTTGCACGTTGTGAGCGCACTATAAGATGGAAGCAATTAGAACTCTACAAAATTATTTAAGACAGGAGACATGCAAACTACTCGTGTAATCAAACTCACAAAGGACTAGAAAAAGACTTGTTTCTGGTGTGAATCACATCCGGCATAAAATCAGTCTGCACATTGCAGTGCTGCGCAGATCAATACTCTGAAAAGCCGCGAGTCCATAGCCCCTCTTTGCTCAAAGATAACATTAGATTCGCCAGCTGCTGTGGGCGACAGCGGCTCACAGCATCTGAGGCTGAAAGAGACAAGTAATGAGACCAGTCCTGTGTGGGTGGTGCCAGTGGAGGCTGTTGTGACGTCTGCGGGATCAGCCCCCTGCCAGGCCCAGCCACTAAGATACAACACAAACAGGGCACAAGTCCTAAAAAAAGAAGTTGGGGGACTAACCAAGTTAGGCATTATGCAAGTAACATCATGGTGCGTGACATCACAGCGTAACATCACAGCATCACAGGAAGTGACATCTCAACCATGACCTCACAGGAAGTGACATCAGGTCTTAACACTTCGCACATGCTTCGCATGTCTATAATGAGTATATTTGAGCGCATTATGCAATTTAACAAATGAGATTTTGCATCTGGGTTGTGCCAAAAAAGTGACACAACCTCGACGGAAAATGTGGGCCTAAATGTATACATTGATGGCCTCATTTACAACTATTTGGCGCAGGGCAGCGCCGCAAGGCTTCTTGCAGCGCTGCTCTGCTTCAAAACAAAAGGGCAGGAATGTGCAGTATTAATGAAATACAGTACATTCCTGTCCTTTCTGCATGTGCAGGCGCACAAATTGCTGCCTAGCACCAATGCAGGCACCCTTGCTCCATAGTGCAGGGGTGTCTGCAATGTTGGCAGGATTGTTTTTGTGCAGGAAGGGGCACCTTCCTTCACAAAAACAATCATTGGAGGAGTGTTCCTCTTTCTATGTGTGCTGCAATATGCAGCACACATAGAATGAGGAGAAAAGGAGGAGAAATAAAGTTATTTCTCCTAGTTACTCCTCCCCTGGGGAGGCACACAGTATTGACGCATTCCCAGGTTTACAGATCCATGTAAATCTGGAAATGTGTCAAAACCCATTGGGTGTTGCATGGGAAAACCCACCGCACCGCCCATGGGACGCCTCCTTGATGTAGAGTTAGGCAACGCAGCGATTTACGTTTTTTGTCTTACTCCACATCTATGAGGCCATGCAACCACAACGGGTGGCTTTGCATCACCTCAAAGATATTACGGAGAGGCCTGCACCACTCGAGAGTCATAAAAAGTGAGGTCTCTTGTAAATGAGGCTCTTATTATGTAAAAACTCTGTCAAAAAGAAGTTGAAAACAAGGAGACAGGTAGCAGTAAATCTAATCTTCTGAATTGGCCGCAAAGTATGCATTTTAAACTATCTTATGGGGTAAGGCACCTGCTGCAGAGATCTTTGTGGGCCCAGTAAATCCCAGGGAAGAATAATAATGGTAAGAATAACTTTGGAGGGCAATGCATTTACTGGAGAGACCTGTGTTTTCTCTAGTCAAGTTTTGACAAAGTAGCGTAGAGGGATAATGCGTCTCCTGCAAAGCACATCATCTAAAATGCAGATGACAGACTTTTATTTTATGTAGCTCAGTAAGTTAGTGCTTTTAACACATAGATCCTTTAGTTACTTGCACTTCATAAATTGTAAACCTTCTAATGTAGCACAGTGAGCTAGGAAGGACATGTGACTCCTTCACCTTGTAACCCTCACTGTCTTTTGTAACACATTTTGTACATTGATTTACAGATTTAAATGATTTATTGTCAATGTATGATGTGTAGGTGTGATGCAAAGTGCTTCGATACCCTGCATTGGGATGAGTAGCGCTATAAATGAAATAAAACAAAATAGTGGTCAATTGTTATTTGTGTAAATACTGGAGCTGGCCACCAGATCTGACATTCTTGCAGTGCATGCATATCAGGGATTGAACAACGTAAAAAGCATGCCTCTCTTAAGTATTTGTGAAGTGATAACAATCTGTGTGCCTTTGTGTCCCATCCCTTGCAATTGCATCCAAGTGTGAGGCTCAGATACCTCGGAGTCAGGATAGTGAAACAAAAGGAGGCCTGATGGCCCCTTAAATTCGGCCTTTCTTATGGGCGCAGCTGGAGTCTGAAATATGAAAGCCCCCCTCGCCATCTGCACGTTCCTGCTGGAAACGAAGGCAGACAGCATGCAGGTGCTGCTGAATCTGTCCCAGTGTCTGAAAATTACACCAGGACAAGTTCATCATATTTGAGTGGGGCCCACTTCTTGCAGGGTGGACAGCGTCCACGTTGTGAAAATAGTGGGTGGACGCCATGTACCTCCATGTACCCCAGACTTGTGCCCTGAACAAAAAGGATACCAGGAAGTAAAAGTGATACACACAGTGATTGTGCTCAAGCAATACTGTATGACTGTCACCCGCACAATCAAAATCCAGTATTCCTTGAGGTAGCAGACCCGACGCAATCACGAATAACTAAATGTATAAGTGTATAGTGTCAAAAGTATTAAGGTCTGTGCTTCAGGAAGTCATTGGAAAGCAGTTAAGTGTATAACGTAAACCTTACAATATACACAAGTCCGTGGATAGATCAGCAGGGAGGACAGCGAATGCTGTTATTGGGTGAATAATGTGTGATATAAATGTAGTGAGGCCAAGCGCTGTCTAATGCCATGTGTCCTACCTGGGGAGGGTCAGTAATGTTGTGGATTGTGCACACTATATTCTACTCCTTTAATAGCATTTAATTTGGGGGATTTAACCGATCAGTGTGCTACGTTAGTAATATGCCTGCCTAGCATATGAAGTGACAAGTGTGACGTGGCCAGGTCCCCTAGGGTAACTTGGACTCTAACGTGCACTACTGCATGTGATATACACAAAATTCAACCTTGTACACCTATTAGTCAAGCAGTATTTTACTTGGACTCTTAACATTTCAAAATAAATTCTTTCCGAATGTTTACATACATGTACAAACAAAGTCATGTTATGCTTGTGATTTACAATAGAATATTTTCATAATTAAATTAAACAATACAACGCCCAATGCATTTCGGGACGAGATGTCCCTTCATCAGGGGAAAACCTGTGAAAGTAAAGGAAACACATAAGTTGATGTGCAACATTTAGTAATAATACCTCTTAATTACTTGATTTAACCACAATTCAAATCATCAACCAGACGTCTAGTGTTAGTCTTTATGCCTCAATGCACCATAGTGATACCCCCTTTGTGTGGCATGCTTCGAGATAACCACTTACTGCTGTTGCAGTCGTGGAACCGAATTTCCTGGACCCTCTTCCAGGTAACCTGACGGTATAAACAAGACAATCAATGTCCTCTAGTATTCTTTCCCAACAAGTAGAATCATGATTGAAAGTTAAATAAACTCAACGCGTACCTTAGAAAACCAAGAAGAACTCCACAATCATCCAAGGTAGCCGTAACGTGTTGTAGTTCAGTGTAAAAACGAAGGGATCTAATGATAAAAACACGATGTTGTTACATATACTGACATACTCCGCTCGATCTATCAACAATCTTCAGATGACCCTGGTGAAAATGCACATACCTGCATCACAGGATGTATCCACTATCAGCAAGTTGTGGGTAACACACCATAAGTTGTGTAGAGAATCGTGGCCTGAAAAGATATATATATGTGGGGCGCCCCGTGAATATAACTCGACAACAGTAGAAGCAAGGGTATACTGAAGTTTCTAATAGTGCTCACCTTCCTGCGAATCCAGCTATTATGTTGCTTACAACACGCTGTGATGCGGCTGTCTGAAGTGGACTCTTCGATAGCACTGAAACGAGCAAACAGCTCATGTTACTCTTCTTATAAGCACTCCTCCAAGTCATAAACTGTCTACAAAATCCTGTGAGTTTGCGCCGCTTACCTCTTAGTGAGTTTACGCCCGGGACCGTTACTGCACCGACAACCAAACACATCTCCGGCCTCGTCTGCTCGTCTGTGTATACAAGGTCTGCTCTCGCGAGATTACCGACAGTGTAAAAACACGCGCAATGTTGAAACGATTCGAATGGTGTATAATGCACACACCAACGATTTTAGAATCTTTATTCTGCTAATGTTAAGCAAGAATCTTCTATTCAGGGTACCGAAACCCACACGCAAGTGATTTCCCGAGAGTAGAACGGTCTAGCCAATATATAACAACTCTCGTTTACGACGCTCGACCTCGGTCGCCATCTTTGAATGGTGTAGTGCACATGAAAATTGTATTTAAAATCCAAATGGTAGACATATATAGCAGTTCCTTGTTTTGAACATGAAGGCAACAACCTTTACAGTTATCAATCCATGATTATTTGATGCATTCTAATTGTTACATGTTCACTTTATCATTGATACATTTCATTAAATACATGTCAATAACTTTATTAATGACATTCTAACACAATGTGTGCTGTGTGTTAATGTGTGAATATTTCAAGTGACTATATGTGTGGGTGCATAAAAGTATGGGGTGATGTCAAATTATAAAAAGCAAACCATTTCAAATTTGTCATTGAGCCCATTGGGCATCAGAGTGTTAAGCCTTTTTATCCAGAATGCTTCTCTTTGTAGCAATTTTCTTGAATTATCAGCGCTGTCGGAAGTTGGTACTTGCTCTATAATTTGAAACTTCAGTTGAGCAATGCTGTGTCGATGTTCCTCCCAATGTGTGGCAAGACTTGAGTTTATGTTTTTATTTCTGATTTTACTTTTATGCTCTGTCATGATGGATCGTGGATATTATGAGAGGAAAGTACAGGAACATGTCAATGATGGCAATACATATGCCCGCCTAGAAAATGACCCCACACTGGAAATTTCAGCAATACTTGGTGAAATACTCAACAAAGCAGAGGAACTTCACTGGATCGACACCAAAACTAAGCAATATCTCATGAATCGATTTCCGAGACGCCCAAAAATGTATATGTTGCCTAAGATACACAAAAGTTTAGTTGATCCCCCATTTAGACCAATCGTTTCAGGGTGTGAGTCATTATTTGAAGGCCCAGGACGATATATAGATACTCATCTCCAACCATTTGTACAGAGTTGGACCTCATATGTTGAAGACACAACTGACTTTCTACGCAGTCTAGCAACCATCACTGAAGAAGTAACAGAAGAATGGCTTCTATGCACTATAGATGTGGTGGCATTGTACACCTCAATACCACACCTAAACGGATTAGAGGCAGTTGAATGGGCTCTACTCAGGCAACAAAGTTCAGATACTCCCAAAAGTTTTGTGTTAGCACTATTAGAATTTTGCCTGCAACACAGCTATTTTACATGGAATGAGGAGTACTATATTCAGTTGAACGGAACATCAATGGGATTTCCAGGAGCACCAGCCTACGCAAATACGTTTAGGCTAAATTTGAGCATGATCATATTTTAACAAATTCTGCGTGGCAAGAAGGGCTTATTTTCTTCTGGAGATACATAGACAATATTTTCCTCATTTGGAAAAATTCAGAAGAAACATTGACAGAAAACATACATACATTGAACATGAAGGATTCCAGAATACAGTTCACATACACTATCCAAAAAAGTGAACTAGCATTTTTAGATGTATGGATAGAACTCAAATCCAATCATTTAAGCACACGTGTGTATAATAAACCAACGGACAAGAACACTTCATTACTGTACGAAAGTTTTCATCCACCATCACTGATCAAGAACTTGCCAGTTTCTCAATTTCTGAGAACACGACGGATATCTTCCGAAATAAACATGTGCAAGGAAACTTTGATAAGTCAAAAACTAACTACATGGCCAGAGGATATCCTGAAGAACTATTGGATAAACATATGACTAGAGCTTTGTCAACTCCGAGAGAGCAACTATTGCAGAAAATTCCAAAGAAAACATCCAACAGGGTAGTTTTCGTATCAAAATTTTCGACAGCTTCAAGGGAGATCAAAAAGATCATCCACAAACGCTGGGAACATTTGGATTCAGAAACTGACTTCAATGGGTTATTTTTGGAAAAACCACTTTTCGCATATTCAAGAGCACGTAACCTCAAAGAATTTCTATCATCCACGAAAAGGAAAAGGCCACCAGCAGGGAAAGGTGGTACTAAAAAATGTTGGAATTGCATCCACTGTAACAATGTTATCGTAGGAGAAATATTATTACACCCTAGGACTGAAGAACAAATAAGATTAACTGGGAGTACAGATTGCAATTCCCAAAACGTGGATTATTCAATAAAATGCCCGTGTGGACTACTTTACATTGGGAAAACTGAGAGGAAAATGAAAGTGCGCCTGACAGAGCATAAAAGTAAAATCAGAAATAAAAACATAAACTCAAGTCTTGCCACACATTGGGAGGAACATCGACACAGCATTGCTCAACTGAAGTTTCAAATTATAGAGCAAGTACCAACTTCCGACAACGCTGATAATTCAAGAAAATTGCTACAAAGAGAAGCATTCTGGATAAAAAGGCTTAACACTCTGATGCCCAATGGGCTCAATGACCAACTTGAAATGGCTTACTTTTTATAATTTGACATCACCCCATACTTTTATGCACCCACACATATAGTCACTTGAAATATTCACACATTAACACACAGCACACATTGTGTTAGAATGTCATGAATAAAGTTATTGACATGTATTTAATGAAATGTATCAATGATAAAGTGAACATGTAACAATTAGAATGCATCAAATAATCATGGATTGATAACTGTAAAGGTTGTTGCCTTCATATTCTTTTTTTTATTTTATTTTTTTTATTTGAGTTTTATATAGCGCTGGCTAGACCCGGAGGTATCAGAGCGCTTTACATGAGGATCAGAGTTACAGGTTACACGTTACATTTGTTCCAAGAGCAAAATCAAACATAGGAATAAAGAAAGCAAAGTTACAGAAATTCGTCAGGGGAGGGATGGGAGAAAAACAGGGAGACGGGGAGAAACTGTGCCCAATGTCCGGCTGGGTAGGTGACGGCCGAGGGATGAACCAGGGCCGATCTCCTCTATAGCTGAACCGAGCAGCTCCACCGGGCATCGGACATAGTGCTCAGACTCCGCTGTCAGGATAATGATCAGGTGCAATCAGAGAATGTCATAATAAAGCGGGGGAGTTGGAGAGATGAGAAACCGCAGTCCAAACAAAATCCAGACGCCATCTTGAGGTCAGGCACTGTCCTGAGAGGGCTCTGTAAGTAATATTTCGGCTTAGAATAAAGTGTGTAAGCAGTTTTAGTTACAGCCCGTGGGGGCATCGTCATAGTTCCAAAGAAGGTATCATTCCCGGTGTTACTGGTGGGCGTCGTCTGCCTAATCCTTCAGCTAGACCCCCAGGTCGGAGGACGTAGGGAGGGATCACTGGGGATGTCACGTGTCAGCAGACTGCACTTGTAGGCTCCTCGGGGGACTGGGCCGGTCTCAGTTCCAGCGCTGTGCTGACGGGGGTGCAACCCTGCCCCTTGTCACTACTGCACACAGTGGATTTGGGCGGGACACTCCCCTCAGCACTCCCTTCAAAACAAGGAACTGCTATATATGTCTACCATTTGGATTTTAAGTACAATTTTCATGTACACTACACCATCCAAAGATGGCGACCGAGGTCGAGCGTCGTAAACGAGAGTTGTTATATATTGGCTAGACCTTTCTACTCTCGGGAAATCACTCGCGTGCGGGTTTCAGTACCCTGAATAGAAGATTCTTGCTTAACATTAGCAGAATAAAGATGCTAAAATCGTTGGTGTGTGGATTATACACCATTCTAATCGTTTCAACATGGTGCGTGTTTTCACACTGTCGGTAATCTCGCGAGAGCAGACCTTGTATACACAGACGAGGCCGGAGATGCGTTTGGTTGTCGGTGCGGTAACGGTCCCGGGCGTAAACTCACTAAGAGGTAAGCGGCGCAAACTCACAGGATTTTGTAGACAGTTTATGACTTGGAGGAGTGCTTTTAAGAAGAGTAACATGAGCTGTTTGCTCGTTTCAGTGCTATCGAAGCGTCCACTTCAGACAGCGGCATCACAGCGTGTTGTAAGCAACATAATAGCTGGATTCGCAGGAAGGTGAGCACTATTAGAAACTTCAGTATACCCTTGCTTCTACTGTTGTCGAGTTATATTCATGGGGCGCCCCACATATATATATCTTTTCAGGCCAAGATTCTCTACACAACTTATGGTGTGTTACCCACAACTTGCTGATAGTGGATACATCTGTGATGCAGGTATGTGCATATTCACCAGGGTCATCGGAAGATTGTTGATAGATCGAGCGGAGTATGTCAGTATATGTAACAACATCGTGTTTTTATCATTAGATCCCTTCGTTTTTACACTGAACTACAACACGTTACGGCTACCTTGGATAATTGTGGAGTTCTTCTTGGTTTTCCAAGGTACGCGTTGAGTTCATTTAACTTTCAATCATGATTCTACTTGTTGGGAAAGAATACTAGAGGACATTGATTGTCTTGTTTATAGCGTCAGGTTACCTGGAAGAGGGTCCAGGAAATTCGGTTCCATGACTGCAACAGCAGTAAGTGTTTATCTCGAAGCATGCCACACAAAGGGGGTATCACTATGGTGCATTGAGGCATAAAGACTAACACTAGACGTCTGGTTGATGATTTGAATTGTGGTTAAATCAAGTAATTAAGAGGTATTATTACTAAATGTTGCACATCAGCTTATGTGTTTTCTTTACTTTCACAGGTTTGCCCCTGATGAAGGGACATCTCGTCCCGAAATGCATTGGGTGTTGTATTGTTTAATTTAATTATGAAAATATTCTATTGTAAATCACAAGCATAACATGACTTTGTTTGTACATGTATGTAAACATTGGAAAGAATTTATTTTGAAATGTTAAGAGTCCAAGTAAAATACTGCTTGACTAATAGGTGTACAAGGTTGAATTTTGTGTATATCACATGCAGTAGTGCACGTTAGAGTCCAAGTTACCCTAGGGGACTTGGCCACGTCCCACTTCTAACTGGGGAGGGTGACAGCGGAGTTTGGTGTGACCATTCGCGTGCACTATGTCGTTTTGAGACACCATGAGGGGAGTAGCATTAGATAATATTAAACACTCTCAAGAGGCGCTAGGAGTTCACGCGTGTTATTTCACATTCTTGAAGGAGGTTCACTGGTGTTCTGGGCACCGATAGCTCCACTTCCATATAAAAAGAAGTGTTTGTTAAGGGGCTGTAAAAATGCCAATGCAGGTGTTCAGAATAATTGTGGATGAGCTGACGCCCGAATGACCAATACTATACAAGCAATACCAGAAAGGGAGAAACTTTAGGGCAAGTTCATCTTCCAAGGCACACATCTTGGATTCGCTGCTCTACACTGCCCCACATCTCACCTCCATAATTTGTACTAATCCACTCTGTTCGGTAGATGTAACAACCCCCCCAATACAAAGTTGGTGGCAGCCGCTTATACAAACTCACATTGCCGATGCAGTCAGTCAGGCTGGGGGACGGTGCCTTGGGCGTGGACTTGCCAAAAATGCAGTTCATGGCTCCTCTGCTCTCGCAATACTGAGGTTACGAGGACAATGGAGCACCGCCACTAACGCTACTCCAGAACTGCACTCGGGATCACAACGCCTCCCTGGGACGATCAGCTGCACTGGCAGCCCATCGTGATGCCCAATCAGGATTTGGAATCCTCCAGGAAGCAGAGCGAAAGAGGCCTGCAGGGCTGTGGGAAACGGAGTGGCCATCGTGAAACATTAGATGGCTGAACGAACCTTATTTAATTATCCTTGAACAGTTTTTTTAATAAACTGTAATCTAGACTAACAAGTTTAGTAAATATACAAAAGCAACACCAGAATTTTCATTTTATTTTAAATAAGCTCTAACATTGCACGAATTAAATCAACATTAATAATTATTTTGAATTATGTATAGCCACACTTAATGAACATGACAAATCCCTCTGGTGTCTTGTCAATTTCACACAACTGTTTTACGGTGGAATCGAGGAGTCCCTACTTTGAGAATCTATCTTCATATTTCTATTGGGTACGCATCGGTAAAACCAGAAATACCGTAATGTAATCATTGGAGAGTCTGGCAGGCAGGATTTAGGATGTTATGACGTCTATATTTACACTAGAGCTACACTTCAAGTCGATGTCGTGCTCAAATTTAAATCGAAGAAAACAGGCCTTGGTCCTTTTCCCAGCCACAAGGTGCAGCAACGGTTTCACGATATTGGACACGTTTGTTATCAACTGGGAAATATTCAGTTCTGTGACTTGCTTTTTTGTTACACCATTTTAGAAACGGCTCATATTAAAGATTGCCACCACGCTTGTCCTCACTCTGAACACTTTCTTTTGAAGTTTTCCCATGCACAGTTGAGAGCAAGCTTTATCATTTGCAAAAGCACTTTTGAAAGACAAGCACTCACCGGCTGCACTGCACGTAGGGACTGCGTGTGCGTCGCTGCTCGCGGCAATACTCCATGGGAGTGAACTTCCCAGAAAAGGTGGGACATGCACCCGCCATTACCCATTTGCCGGCTACTATTTCAAAATGACACACACGAAAGCCAATCCAAAATGTGGGAGGAGTCAGTCTCCACAAAGTAGAGACAACAGATCGCCTAACAGCGCAAGCGCTGTATAAGCTCAACCTAATAACCACAAAATATATACCTGTACTTGCGTTAGCCTAGATCAATTTCTCCAGGTTATCTAACTTCATCCAAGAGTTAGATGCTTACACTTCAACCACAGGGGACTCGACCTCTATCGTGAAAAGCCTATATATAAGTTGCGTGGCAGTAAAATGTGCTCCTGTATTATCTGCATGCACCAGGACATATAATATCTATCCACTGTGCATCTCTTGGTTGTCCAAAGTTGAGGTGGCTGGACTTTGAAGAAAGGCACACATGTTAGCTGGCAGCCTATTGTTACTTGACACCACGAGTTACTGATTTGTGGGTTAGGATATTATGTTTTTTGACTTTGTTCTTGGATACTTTGTTTTGCCTACCCTGTGTCCCAGAGTCAGTGAGTTAGCCTACATTTTTGTCTCCAGTGCTACTCGCCTGTTTTTTCCTCTCAGGTTGATATTTATGCTATTGAAGTGACAACATGGTTTTACCAGTCTATTAAAATGCTGCTTCCCTATTTGCAGACACCATTTTACACATATCCTCATTATTCAATTTTCCGACGACCCTTTTGTGTTGTTTTGATTTCAGTAGTGGCTGCTACTGGATCCGGGTAGTAGGTTGGGGGACAAAAAAAGAAAACATTAAAAAAAAACATCTACCTGAAACAGCCTTCGCCTCTCCTTCGTCCTCCGTCCTTCTGACATATTCCTGCAGTCCCGGCCAGCAGCAGGAAGCACCCGCCCTCCCAGCCTCCCCATAGCCAATCGCAACGCAGCGATGTGATTGGTCTGAGCACCGTGGATCGGCGCTCAGACGGGGACTGGGAGGGTTTGCATGTTCCTCACTAGGCTGTGTAATGCTGCCTGGTGGGGGACATGCAAAGTGTGCAGGACTGCTTGGGGCGGCCCAGGAGGGCCGGCAAAGCAGTCCTGCGCACTTCAGGAGTGAAAACCACTCCTCTCCCTACTCCGCCAGCCCCGCCCGATAGCCAAATAAATTGATAATAACAATAGTTATATTATCATTTCATTTTCATTTTTCCTTTTGTTCAGTAGGGCGGTGCTCCTCCGCCTTAGCGGAGGAGCCGCCACTGTCTGATTTAGTCTTTCAACAAGCATCATGTGTACAGCCACAGTGGGTAATTGAATAGACCTACACCATAACGGCGCACCTGATATCTACCAACCAATGACTTCACCACCTGAGTTAGTCACTGATTTGTGGGTAAGTGTATTTTGTTTTTTGTCTTTCTTCTAGAGTACTTGGTTTTACCGTGAGTCAGTCCCTAGTTCTTTGGTTATGGTGTCACTAGCTTGACCTTGTCGTTCACTGTGTTTCATCAGGTTATTTGTACTGCTTAAGTGACAATGTGCTTTTATCAGTCCATTCATATCCTACTTCTCTATTCGCAGACACCATTTTACATGCATTCCTATTGAGCCATTTTCAGCCTGACATTTTGTTTGGTTACATTCTAGTTTTTTAATCTTCTATTCTTCCTGGACAAAAACACTTGTTTTACATTGACTCTCTTCAAGCAGGCTTTAGGTCCAGCCACAGCAACAAGTTAGTTTTACTCTTAGAGCTAGACAGTGCTGGACTGGGAACCCAAAGCAGCCCTAGCAAATTTCGTTACACCAGCCCCTGAACGGTGCATAGTGAGTGCAGCGAGCGAGCCGGGCCACTAGAAAGGGGGGCTTCCGGGGAGTCCTCTACAGTAGCGGCCCGTGGTGGGAGTGCTGCCGGGCGGTGACATGGGGCGGGGGAGGGGCATGGTGGGGGGGTAGTAAAGTACGGAATATGGCCGTATAGAGGTAAGTAGACATATAAATAAATAAAACGAATTTCGTTGCGCGCGCGGCATCGTATTTGGCGATGCAGCGCGCGCAACGAAATTCGTATTATTTATTTATATGTCTACTTACCTCTATACGGCCGTATTCCGTACTTTACTATCCCCCACCCTGCCCCTCCCCCGCCCCACGTCACCGCCCGGCAGCACTCCCACCACAGGCCGCTACTGGTCCTCTACCCAAGCAAATATGGGAAAAATGGTGCATTCTACAACACATTTGTCATAATATATTCAATTGTATTAGCTTTTAAAGCATAGTAAATGATGACCTTACTGTGCACAAGGATACAGCAATCTTTATTGGGGCTATTCAATGATTCCCTCACTATCACCCTCTAACAGTGCCTCTCCTCTCTCCATAGCCCCTCTCTCACATGTATTTTATTTGTTTTATAGCACCTCTCATAGCAGTGTAGAGTGTCGGAGAACTTTACATCACACACACCCATACAGAGACAATGAATCATACATGTTTAAATCAGTATAGAGAAAATGTTGCATAAGGCAAAGGGGACTACAAGATGTAGGACTCACATGCCATCCATTCTGGTAGGCACTTTTTAAGAGTGCTTGGTCTGGAGAAGCACAAACTCAGGATTCAGAACATAACACAGTGGTTAGGGTTGACTTTAATAATAAGAATTTATTTCTACCCAAACAAACCTTTTTTAGCAACATCAGGATAATGAAAGACTTGGAAAAAACAACGTTCTAACTTGCACCATGCAGTTTGCATGCAGTTCTTTGATGGTAGTTCATGGCTCACTGTGCTAGATTACGATTGTAACTTATGAACTGCTGAGTAACAAAAGAATCTCTTTGACAAAAGCAGTAAGCCACTGAGCTATGCACATAAAATATTGTTCTTTGATATGCATGGTACACGTACTTTGCAGCAGGATTACTAACCCTCTGCGTTACCTTAGATGAGTCAAAACTGCCACTAAACAAAACTCCCATTTCTCTCCAGCAGGTACATTTATCACCAGAGTCAACTTGACACTTTTATTGTTGCCTGACAACTGCTGAATATACAAGGAACTTTGCAGTGCTTTTAAAACTGCTCTACTGCTACAAAACCAGCCTCCACTTATAAAACCGGCCACCCACCCTTCCAGCCTCCTAGGGAAACGTTCGATGATTGGTACAGCCAGTCTGGCATTGGAGCTAGACAATCTCCACAGGTTGGTGGACTGTGATGTGGTTGTCACCATCTTACTCTTAGATCTTTCTGCGGCATTCAACACCATGGACCACACTATGGTCATAAAAACCCTACAAGAGTCATTAATTTAGGGCCACATACTGAATTGGATTCAATTATTTCTTTCCAACAGAAGACAGTCTGTGTCACTATCTCTCTTCAATTCAAATCACAGACTGCTTAACTGAGGTGTTCCTAAAAATTCTAGAGTCTATCATTTGCATTTCAACATTTACATGCACCTCCTAGCCAGGCCACTCCATTAACATGGAGCATAATTCTACCTGTAAGCAGATGACACAGTTTGTCTTTACCATTGCTTGCCTGACAAAAAACTCAAGTTCTTGATTTCAGTCTTGACATTTTGAATAGTTGCCTGGTAACAACTTATTGGTGCATGTCCTCTAATTTGTTCATGATCAACCTTCAGAAAACGAAAGTTCTGCTAAGCCGCAAGGGTAATGACCTGATCAATGGAACAAGATTTCATGGCTTGCTATTATGGGTCCATGCCCAATCCCTGTAAATGCAGTAGAAAAAACTTGGTGATTTACCTTGAGTTCTCCCTCTCTCTGCATCTCCTGGTCAGCCTGGCTGAAAATTGCTGTTTTTTTTTAGCTTAAAACCTTTCAAAAATCTGCTCCCTTTCTTGGACTTTGACTTTCTTACCTTGTAGTAAATGTGTTAGTTCCGTCAAGACTAGACTACTAACTCAGGCTACTTAGCCTTTCTGACCAAGTTGATCCAGAGTCTTCCGCTGACGCAAAAATGCAGCTGCTCATCTGCTTCCACCAGTGCAAGATGAGATGATACCTATCTTAAAATCTCTTCACTGGTCACCTTTACATACCAGAATCATCTTTAAATCCTATGACAATCGTGCACAAGTTATTTCCCAAATATATTCTATTTTGTTAGCTACCAAATGTATTTGGTTTAATTCTAAAAGAAATGTGCTCTTCCAACTTGTTTCTTCTGTCCGTCCCCATATGTAAATCAGCTTCATATGGTGACATAGCGTTCTCCATAGCTGGTAAAAAACATGGAAACCTACACCTTCATCCATGTGTTTTGAATCCAATGTATCACTTATTAGAGGAGGAATAAAAGCCTGTCTTTTAATAAATATTGTTTTAGGTAAATGCTCAAGCGGACGTGGGCTCCAAAAATGCATTTAACATAATATAATATACACAAAGTTCTCAAAAAAGTCTCATTCAGACCTCTAATCTGAGGGAATGTTGCTTTTTCCACATACAAAGCAAGCTCACAGAAGCCTTCGAAATCTGCGAACAGTCAGGGGTCACTCTGACAGGCACATCACATGCTAAGACAAATTGCTTGTTTAGTTGGGTGTGCACTTCTCTGCAGGTGATGAAATGTTTGCCCGCTCTAGAGCAGGATTTTTCCTTTAGGTGCGTCAGTCAATGTTTGAGGGTGTAACATGGACCCTACCCACTGGTAATGAGCTCATGGAGGAGCGGGATAAGCACAAGGTTGAGGGAAGCAGGGAAATATGCTGTGACGTGGAAACAATGACATTTTCTCCACGTTCTCATTAAAAGGACAAAGGGAGAGGTATAATGTGCATGGAGTGAATGATCGGGTAAGCAGTTAGGATTTATGAAGCTTCAACACAACTCCACCACTCAGAATCATTTTAATAATAACAGAGAAACACAATGGGAAACTAGTTTAGAGAAGTGCAATTTTGTATTTCTTTTATGACTTTGGAAGTTTGCATAGTACTCAATTTTCTTCATGAAGTTGGCAACATTTCGCAATTTAAATTAGCCTTAGCATTTGCACTGATATATTTTTCACTACATTGAAAGATCATTTTCACTCCAATCAAACCCCGCCAGGGTGCAAAATATATGCAATGGTTATCAGAAATTTTACCTATACTACCGATATTTATGCACATGAGAGAAAGAGCAAAACTTCACACGTTTGTGACGGTGCATATTTTATACAAGTCTGCCAGGATGCATGAAGGAAGCTTTGTAACTTCACACACCCCTAATCCAGTGTAGCAGATTTACCAGCTGAGAGAGCAGTCTTATGCAGTGGAGAGAAGTGTCTAGAAGCTGTGTTAGTGATAAAACTGGGGAGCCATTGACAAAGGGTGGGAATTAACGGGAAACACTGCCACCGCAGTGAGACAATGCTCTCCAAGACAAAACGAAAACCAGGACACATCCGTCTGTTTCACTGGGACAGAAAGATCCATGACACAACTTTCACCAGCAATTATCTGCAATCACCCCACCAGGTTGCAGCAGGAAGCAACATCACATGGAAGAGGAGTGAAAAGCACCTTCAGACCTAACTTCCCAGCATTAGCAATTTCAAATACTAAATTGACACAAACTACAACACCAAACAGCAGAAAGGAAATGGTTCAATGTCTAACGAGTTAGAAAAACATTTCCAAAACAATTTAAACATTTCTAAAATATTTTTTAAATATCTATATATTCTGCGCATGCATATTCTGTGCAAATTTTTTATTTGCAGGTCAAGTGATTTCTTTTTAGGCCTCGTGCCTTAGTTGCAATTTTTAATCAATATTCTTGCATCTAATCTGCAACAAGCAATGCCAAAATAAATAGGTGTAGCATTGACAAGAATGCAATGTTATTTTAATTTATTTATTTTGTTTGCAAACATATGCAATAGGCATTGAAAGTGTAAGAGTAGCAGAAAGTTACAAGCATTGGCAGAGCCAATAGGTCGCAAGAATGTGATCTTTTTACTTTGTCAATGTTTTGTGAGTCAGTTAGATAGCCATGGCGAATGGGCACGCATCCTCAGTGGCTATCTATGAATGGGTTTATTAAAATATCAGAAATGCATCCAAGGGTCTCCGCCCTGAAGCTGTGGCCAAGGCAGCCATCTTTATATACATTTTAATTAACCCGTTCAAAAATGGCTGTGGAGGGTGCACACACAGCCACCTTGCAATGGGTTTGTTAATATAATACAAGCCCATTTTGAGGTGCCCAACACAAATGCATATGCAGTCGCAGGCAGACATCTTGGAATGGCTTAAAAATATTGTCAAATGGAAAACTGTGGAAGTTTGGCAGAGATCACTGTTAGCATGAGCTGAAGCCATTTTGTTTTTGGCAGCCATTTTGGTTGACCATGTGCTCGCCATGTGCTCCTTCCGTCTTCGCTGTTGCCTACCCTTGTGCTTTACTAGAATAACTATCTATAGTTAGCTCCTGTAACACTGCACATGCTCAGAAAAGTCTGTAGCTGCTCATGCACCTGTCTTAGTTTGTAAATGTCAGGCTGCTCTAACTGATGTCAGCAGCTTCATTCTCCTCCTACTTTGTTGACTGAGCATTTTCTGTATGTCCATACATGTGAATAGCTATTCTTGTGTGTGCTTGTACCGACTCCTTTTGAGCTCTTGAGTGGGTATAAAAGACCCACAGTTTCTGTGCTCCTTGTGCTACCTCATACACTGCCTGAGGGTTTTGTATAGATGTAGTTCCACTCATGAGGTTTAATAAACTGTTGTTTTGATATTCCAGCTTCTGTGCCAATCTCTATTTATTGGTCTGAGGACTAGAGCGCAAAGAAGGGCGAACCCCTAGCACCGGTAGGCCTTGGTGAGGTCTACTTCTACAAATTGGCGCCCGTCACGTGTGGCTCATCGGCGACTCGGATGCCCGATGGAGTGGTCTTGACGGAGGATTGGAATCTCACTACGGATGATCACTGCATGAGGAGACCCGTGTCTTAGCAAGCCGAGGTGCTTTTCCGATTTTCCCGATTTGACCCTCCAGGTGGTGCCGGTCCTCGACTGAGATCCCTTCTGGCGTTTGTCGTGCAGAGACCAATTGGTCGATTCAGAACTTGGCAGTTGGAGGCTGGAGACTTTTGCTTGGTAAGGTCGTTTGATGCGACACTTCTTGTTTGTTTGGCCAAAATCTTGGATTTGCTTGGATATATATAAATTGCAATTTATATAGGCAGGTAATGAGGAAACTTTTCTCTAAACTTTGAAAACTTGAACGGCACACATTGTGTTAAGTGTCACTTGGCGAATAATATTGTATATGCTACAATATTCTTGGCATGCCTGTTTCAAGCACACTTCGTAGAATGTGTTGCTTTCTTGGAGGCACCAATATGGATCTAGAACAGAATCAGCCGGCTCCCCTGAGGGGACACCAAATAGGGATATGTACATTAAAAACGGTATTTCTTCTATAATGTATAGTGCACTATGGAATAAATATACCAGCAAGGATCCTGAGTTGCGATGGCCTATAAATGGGTCATTTGATCTTAGAAAAATTCAGTATGTGGAACAATGTATGTTTAAGCGCAAAAGTAGACAAGATATGTTTGACTGTGTACGAATGTGGGAGAAAGAAGTGCGTGAACGAGTGAGAAGAGAGCAAGCTTTAGCAGAAAAAGAACAGCGCAAAAATATCTATGCGAAAGCGCTGGAGCTGAAAAATAAAGAAATGAAGGAAATAAAAGAGAGAAAGGATAGGGAGCGTCGTTTACAGGTAAATGGCCAATACCCTATCCGGCGCCCCCTTTATCCTCTACTTAATAAACCACAGGATGATTCAATTCTATTAGATCGCTCTCCGCCTCCTTATACTTTTCCCTCTGCCCCCAAGATTGATTCTGATGATGACATCTCTCTCTCAGCTCAGGAAAAGTCAGGATCGGACACTAAACGACAGACTCGCTCTTTTATGACGGCTGATCGTGCGGCCACTCTTAGATCTACTGCCCAAAAAGCAGCTCGTGGTGACACTTCTGCTCCAGATCTTATAGCGCAAGTTCAGCAATGGCCGGAGGCAGAGCAGTTATATTTTACAGAGTCATTTACTGGAGAAGTAATTGAAAGATTCAGGAAACATTCCAAAGAATTAGAGCCTGTTGATATAAAAAATGATCATACACAGTTGAGTGACGGTCTTTTTCTCCCTTCCCAGGTGGCTGACTTAATTAGACGCATGGTTAAACTGCGAGCTGATGCATTCCGTTTGCGAGAGGAGAAAAAGGCAGCTACTACAGCTGAACAAACAGTTCGGACCCCCGTGCCACAGGATGACGATCCCGGGGCAGATAAGGATATTGTAGTTCATGGGAAACCAATGCGTGAAGCTGCGCCTTTGTATGTCCCTCCTAGGGGTGCGGGCACGAATGACGATAAAGATTCAACTGATGCGAAGGGATATTTTATTTATAATTGGGTCTATACTCCTTGGAGTAGAGCGGATGTTATCGCTCTTAAAGCTGCTTTGCCTGATCCGCGGAAAAATCCGGCTGCTTTTTATGAAGAAGTTGAAGGAGCTATTAGTTCTTGTACTATGACTTTGTCTGATATTGATATTTTTTTTAGCTTATCCTACCCCCTGATATGTGGAGGTCTATTCGTAAAGTAGATGATCATGCAGCTTTTGGACATCTTTGGAAGGAACTAGAGAGGATAGATGCAGAAAGTGAACCCGCACAGAAACCGCAACAAGAAATTTTAGACCTTCCAAAGGCATAATAGTTAAATTGAAAACTCTCATTCCTCCTAAAAAGATAGACTGGACTATGTTTGCATCCTGTAAGCAAAAGGCAGATGAATCGGTCTCTGACTTCTTTACACGTTTTGAGGAGACATTCCACGACTTTAGGGGCCAGTCATTGACAGATGACACGGGCAGGCATCTGTTTGTCGATAAATGTGTCGCGAACATGTTGCCAGGAATAGCTTGTCGCCTAAAGGCTAGCAAGAGTTCATGGACTACGTCTTCCCCAGTCTCTCTTTTGACTATGGCTCAGTATTATGAACGTCAGGAATTGGAAGCTAAGGGCAACGAGGATAAAAAGGCTAAGGATTTAAAAACGAAGGTTATGTTAGCTCAGGTTTATGGTCCACCCTATAGAGGTGGTGGCAGAGGCGGACGTGCAATGTATCGCCCTGGTGCACTCTCTTTTCCCCAAGCTACTTTATCTTCTGATCAGTGCGTTTATTGTAAGGAGATTGGACATTGGGCTGTTGAATGTCCACATTTGCATACTCAGCAGTATCAGCGTGGTCGAGGACAAATGAGAAGCCGTCCGGGGAATTCAGGACATAGGGGAGGTATGGATGATCACACTAGGTTTGAGGCAGTCAAGCATACTCAGAATTCTTCTAATGCTTTTGATAGACTAAACCAATATCAAATGTCTGATTATTCAACTGCTGATTTGAAGGATTCTGCTTATGCATAGGAATGCCTAGGATGGGGTAAGGAATCAGTTGAAGTCCCAGTAGATCAGAAGGGTCCCTATGTTAACGCACATGTTTTGGGTTCCACTGATCGGTTTTTGGTTGACACAGGAGCTACTCGTAGCGCCCTGTCCAAACAATTGGTTCCAAGGGCTCCCCTGTCTGGCTTAACAATCACATCGATAGGATTCGATGGGACACCATCCCTTAGCCCACTGTCACAACCACTTGCATTTCACGTTGATACATTCTCTGCTGCATGTCCATTTTTGCTTTCCCCTAACACGCCGGACAATATTGTGGGTCTTGATATGCGCAAGCATTTCCGAGCTACGACACGTTGTTCCCCAGAAGGCGTGCGTGTCATTTTGAATGATAACTATCCGATGGTTGAGAAGTCTTATCTCATTAGAGAAGATATTGCTTTGGCATCACTCCCTAGTACTTTGTGGGCTACGTCAGATACCGATGTAGGGCAAATGGTTATCCCACCAGTTCATATTCAAGTGCAGGAGGGTGCTTCATTGCCTCGACTGCCTCAATATAAAATTTCTCGAGAAGGTGAAGAGGCACTAATACGTATTGTTCAAGATTTGATTGAAGTAGGAGTAGTGGAAGAAGTCCCTTACAATATATGCAATAGTCCTATCCTTCCCATCTTGAAGAAAGACACTGATACTAAAATATACAGGTTTATCATTTATTTGCGAGAGGTTAATAAGATCGCAGTGCCCCAATACCCGGTAGTCTCTGACATCACGACACTCCTTACCATGGTTCCTCCTAATGCGACTACATTCTCTGTGATTGATTTGAAGAATGCTTTCTTTTCGATCCCTATTCATCCTGATAGCCGATATTTGTTCGGCTTCACTTTGAATAATCGATCCTTCAGATTTTGTAGAGCTCCACAGGGGTATACAGAGAGTCCTAGTATTTACAGCCAAGCGTTGAAAAGACAGCTTGATTCTTTTCCTGTGCCAACAGGGGTGGCTCTCATACAATATGTTGATGACATCTTGTTGGCAGCTGATACCTCTGAACAGTGTGAAGAAGGAACACGGTCATTGCTTTCATTTCTTGCATCACACCATCACAAGGTTTCTCTGAAGAAATTGCAATATTGTAGACAGCAGGTTACCTATTTAGGTCACCTCCTGTCTAAGGAGGGACGTGCACTCACACCAGATCGTATTCAAGTTATCTTAGACACGCCTGTGCCCAGGACTCAGAAAGATGTTCGTGCATTCATTGGCCTTACTTCTTTTTGTAGGCAATGGATTCCTAGCTTCTCATATATTGTTAAACCCTTGTTGGCCCTCCTGACTAAAGACACTCCAATGCCCCTTCCATGGACTACTGAATGTCAGAATGCTTTCCAACAGTTGCGTCAAGCTCTATGTTCTGCACCAGTATTAGGTACTCCAGACTACACTAAGGCTTTCACACTCTATGTACACGAGAGGGATGGTTGTGCACTCTCAGTTTTAGTACAGACACACGGTGATAAGCAGCGTCCTTGTGCATATTTTTCAGCTGTCCTCGATCCAGTCGCTTGTGCGTTGCCTGGGTGTTTTCGTTCTGTTGCAGCGGCAGCTGTGTCCATACGTCAGAGTGAAGGGATAGTCTTGTCACATAGATTGCTTGTGTTAGTACCCCATGCAGTTGACGCCCTTTTGAACTAAACTAAAACGCAGCATTTAACTAGTGCTCGTTTGACAGGATATGAATTGACACTTTTGGCCCCTCATATCACTTTGAAAAGATGTTCAACTCTTAATCCAGCTACTCTGTTGCCGTATCCAGCTACTCAAGCCCAGTCACAAGAGTCTCATGACTGTATATTCCTTACTGAGGAACAGACAAAGGGTCGTGTTGACCTACAAGATACGCCCCTCTCAAATGTTGATGGAGGATTATGGGTTGATGAGTCTTGTTTGCGATTACCAGATGGCACGACATCAGCTGCATATGCAATCACAACGCTTCAGACGGTAGTTGAGACAGCTCGCATTCCACAGAAGTCAGCTCAGGCAGCTGAGCTGATAGCATTGACGAGGCGTGTGAACTTAGTACTGACTTGTCTGTCAACATCTATACCGATAGCCGCTATGCCTTTGGAGTGGCTCACGATTTTGGGTTACTCTGGAAGGAAAGAGGCTTTCTTACATCACATGGGACGCAAATAGTGCATGGAGAATTGGTGCATAATCTCCTGACTGCCTTGACATATCCGAAGAAAATAGCGATTGTTAAGTGTAGCGCACACAAGAAAGTGACTGATAAAATAGGACAGGGTAATGCCTTCGCAGATCGCATAGCCCGAGAAACTGCAATGCAGCGAAGCACCACATCTATGTATGTGGTGAAGTCACAGGCTGAACGTTGGCATGATGCTAGGCAGGAAGTGCTTGATATGCAGCGATCTGCCTCTGCAGAAGAATTTGAGCAATGGTCTAGGGAGGGAACATTGGATGATGAGGGCTGTTGGAGGAATAAAGACATGACTAAATGGAGACTGCCCACAGCCTATTTACATCCTATGATTCATATGGCACATGGGCCGGCACATGTTGGGGCATCCTCATTAACGAAGTTGCTTACGCAAGTTTGGGAGCATCCGGAAATTGCCGCCATAGCTAAAAAGATAGTGCAGTCCTGCTTGATTTGTCTTCAGTACAATCCTGGAAAAGGGACACGAACTCCAACAGGAGGGTTTGCTACACCAACTGCACCTTTTGAGGTTCTGCAAATGGATTACATCCAGCTTGAAGCTGTAATAATCTAAAGTATGTTCTAGTGGTGGTATGTGCCTTTAGTAAGTGGATAGAGGCATACCCTACGAAAGATAATACAGCTCTTACTACAGCGAAGGTGCTTTTAAAGGAGTTCTTCCCTAGATTTGGTGTTTGCAAACTTTTGTGGAGTGACAACGGACCCCATTTCATTGGGCAAGTTGTTGAGTATGTCTTGAAAGGATTGGGAATTAAGCAGAAGTGTCATGCTGCCTTCCACCCACAATCAGCAGGGCTAGTGGAACGATACAATTCTACCCTCAAACTTAAGTTGGCTAAAATCCAGGCTTCCACATCTCTGAAATGGCCTGATGCACTACCCTTGGCATTGCTGTCCATTAGATCAGTGCCACATACACGATCTGGCCTTACACCGTATGAGGTGGTATTTGGAAGGCCTATGAATATTTGGGGAATTCCTAAGCCACGCCCCATACCTGATGTACCTTGTGTCTTGAGTGACTACCTGTCACAGTTGACTGACAGCTTGCTTTCTATTCATCAACAGGTTCGAGAAGCTCTTCCTGACAGGTCGCAGGGTGATGGTCATGATCTTCGGCCCGGTGACCACGTCATGGTCAAGGTCTTCCAGAGGTCGAACAGCCTAGAGCCCAGGTGGAAAGGCCCTGAGCAGGTGCTCCTGGCCACGAGAACTGCAGTCCGAGTAACCAATCGGAAGAATTGGGTCCATTCAACGCACTGCAGAAAAGTGCCGTCTGCCCTGGTGGAACCTGCTGCGCTCGCCGACTATCAACAGATTCTGGACACCAAGAGGGGCCAAGTCACGTCACCTGAGGAACCTGAGGAAGTCTTCCCGGACCACACGATTCCTGGTACATCTCGATATCAGCTGCGACCCCGGAGAGAAACTGCATTGCTGAAAGAGACTGGTTGAGCAACTGTCCTGGGTTAGTGAGAGACTGAGCTGAAGAGGGGGGGGGATCTTTTGCTTAGTGACACCCATCTTAACCCTCAGTGAAGAAACCAGCGGCTGCCCAGGACTTTAGAGCTCCATCTGCTTTGTTGTTTCAGCATCAAGATGACCATGCCTATGAAAGAGACATCGACTGCTGCGAGAATCTGCGATAAGAAAATTATGTGCATTGTTGGGTTTACTGTCAGTGTGATCATTATGGCAGTAATAGCTTGGGTTGTAGAGGAAGTGGCTCCTGTTCGACGAATACTTACTGCTACTACTCCAGCACCTATTGAACACCACTACTTTACTCTCCCTTATCATGAGCAGAAGCATAGACAGTCCTATCTGAACAACACGTTCATCCAGATGTTGCACCACACACATAATGCTACGAACATTACCGACTGTTGGGTGTGTGGAATGATGCCTGCTCATCAGAAAAAGGGAGGAACACCTTTCATTCCTCTGCCATTTTCACACAATGGTTCTTGTAGGGCGTGGTTTGCGCTGCTCTGGGCTACCCATGTTGCTAATATTACTAAATATGATGTAGGAAGACTAAACTACCAGTTGAATAAAGTGTGCTATCCTGATGAAGAAGGAGATCCACAGGCCAAAGGAACTGTATGGGAAATGGAGGAGTATCGCCGAGGAAATTCCTCTACACACTATATTTTCCCAAATACTCGAACTGCTAAGGGTAATGGACCTTTTGTTATAGCTGTTACTAGAGCTCGTGCAGACTTGTGTGTGAACAGTGTTGGTAGTATTCCCGTGGGAAAAAGCGACTGTACTCTGGTTTTAAATATTACCGGAGTAAATAACAGCAGTTTTACGTCATCGCATAATACCTACTTTATATGTGGGAATAAGGGATATTACAATTTACCCATTGGCTGGTCCGGTACTTGTTTTGTGTCCTTTTTGTTACCACCTGTGTTTCTGGCACCTGCATCATATCACAAGGACTATAAACTGTTTAATGACATTTCCAAAAACAGATTTAAGAGGGCAACAAATCATGATGAGGTGGATCAGACTGATACTACACTGCAGCAATATGTTGATTTTAATTTGGGACTGTTCTTCTTTGTTGGTGCTGCCTTAAATAGCTGGAAGATCCGATGTTTGACACGTGTTGTAGAGGCAGTAACCAATCAAACAGCTATGGCACTTGGAAACATCACAGAAGAACTACAGATTGCGAGGATTGTGGCACTCCAAAACCGTATGGTCTTGGACGTAGTCCTGGCCGATCGAGGTGGTGCATGTAGCATCATCGGGAGCAGTTGCTGCGTCTATATTCCTGATCATGCCCCTTCAGTTTTTGATGTGATCTCTAAACTGCATAAAATCGCTGCTGAGATTCACCCCGATACCGGAACATGGACTTTAGCCGGTTGGCTATGGACACTATTTACTACCTGGGGCTGGAAACTGTTGACAATATTATGTATATTATTTGCAATCCTGCTGACATGCTGCCTATGTATACAATGTGGTCCAATGCTTTGCTCCCTCTGTATTACTGCTTGTATACCTGCCAGATGTAATGTTAAGAAAGTGACTGCCCAACGTTTATTAGATCAAGAAGTTAATGAAATGATGAAAATTGACATACAAGATGTGGAGAGGTGTGGTGCAGCGGCCAGCGGCCAGGGCAGCTGACTTCGGAGCACAGGGTTCACGGTTCGATTCCCGGCTCCGGCGGCAGCTCAGCTCAGCACCATGTGACTCTGGGCAATAGCTCACTTAATTTCCACGACGGCCCCCAGCGCCTTGAGACCCGTAAGGGTGAGTAGTTCGCGCTTTACAAATACGGATTTAGATTTTAGATTTAGATTTTTATTGTTCCTTCTAGATTATAGATGTCTTCAGCTAATGCTAAAAGGGTCGTCTCTGGAAGTTTGGCAGAGATCACTGTTAGCATGAGCTGAAGCCATTTTCTTTTTGGCAGCCATTTTAGTTGACCATGTGCTCGCCATGTGCTCCTTCCGTCTTCGCTGTTGCCTACCCTTGTGCTTTACTAGAATAACTATCTATAGTTAGCTCCTGTAACACTGCACATGCTCAGAAAAGTCTGTAGCTGCTCATGCACCTGTCTTAGTCTGTAAATGTTAGGCTGCTCTAACTGATGTCAGCAACTTCATTCTCCTCCTACTTTGTTGACTGAGCATTTTCTGTATGTCCATACATGTGAATAGCTATTCTTGTGTGTGCTTGTACCGCCTCCTTTTGAGCTCTTGAGTGGGTATAAAAGACCCACAGTTTCTGTGCTCCTTGTGCTACCTCATACACTGCCTGAGGGTTTTGTATAGATGTAGTTCCACTCATGAGGTTTAATAAACTGTTGTTTTGATATTCCAGCTTCTGTGCCAATCTCTATTTATTGGTCTGAGGACTAGAGCGCAAAGAAGGGCGAACCCCTAGCACCGGTAGGCCTTGGTGAGGTCTACTTCTACAAAACCACAATCTCGTATCTCGTAGGGGGGCCTGAAATGTGAGAAAAAAACAAAAATTTAAAAAATAAGGATTAAGCGGAAGAGGGGCAGGAAAACAATTGAGAAGCAGGTGATGGGTCTTAAAACAAACATTTGCAAAGCCAACTAGTCCTGCCTAAATCAGAGCTATTGGCTTTGCCAACATCTTTTAGCCATGTTGCATAGCAAGTGTGGCTGCTGTTCAGCATGGCTAAAAAATGTGTGGCTTGGTGTAGAGTAGAGTGGTGTAGAGTAGAGTGGCATAGACTATAGTGGCATTGAGTAGAGTGGCGTAGAGTGGAGTGACTTAGAGTTCAGTGCGAAGATCAGAATGGCTTAAAGGAGAGAGGAGTAGAGTGGTGTGGAGTGGTTTGGCGTGGAGTGGCATTGAATGGTGTGGAGCAGAGTGGCGTGGAGCGGAGTAGAGTAAAGAAGAGGGGTGTGGAGTGGCATAGAGTATAGTTGCATGAAGTGGCATAGATTATAGTGGTATGGAGTGGAGTGATATGACGAGGCGTGGAATAGAGTTGTGTGAAGTGGGGTGGCATAGAGAAGCATGGGGTGGCATACAGTGGCATGGAGTGGCATAGAGTGGAGTGGCATAGAGTGGAGTGGCATAAACTCTAGTGGTGTGGAGTGGCATAGAGTATAGTGGAGTGGCATAGAGTAGACTGCCGCAGATTAGAGTGGCACAGAGCAGAGTCGCATAGAGTAGTGTGGCATAGAATACAGTGGCCTGGAATGGCATAGATTGGAGTGGCATAGATTGGAATGCCATGGAGTAGTGTAGAGTGGACTGGCAAGGAGTAGCTTAGAGTAGAGTGGCATAGAATGGCATGCAGTGAAGTGGCATAGAGTAGAGTAAAGTGGCTTAGAGTGGCGTACAGTATAGTAGCGTGGAGTGGCATAGAGTGGAGTAGAGTGGAATTGCGTGGAGTGGAGTGGCGTACAGTAGAGTGGCATAGAGTTCAGTACAGTGCATAGAGTGGAGTGAAGTGGTGTAGAGTATGTAGTTATAATACAATACAATAGCTTACTAATTACCTCGACTTACAATCTATTTAAACATCTGATGCCTTTGATCTGATGCAGGAGGTTTTAAGTATGTACAACGCTTCTACAAGAACTGGCTTGTTTACAAATATATGTGTTTTAGACCAGAAGTGCTAGTGGGCGAGGGAGCAACATAAATCATACTGGTTGAGGATAAAGGAGATGAAGTCAGATAGCAGCATTTGAAGAAATTGTATGTGAATCAGAGCGCAATCAGATAATTAAGCTGAATCAATATGTGCTTGCTCCGTGCTCCACAGAAAGAAAAGGAAGTGAAGCCTGGCATAGACTGGCTAATTAAGAGGCAGTATAGAAGAGTGACAATGAAGTCAATAAATGGTAAGCGATAGACAAGCTCTAAGCCCTTTATTGTTAACAATATCCCTCGCAATCACAGTGCATGCGCTATGCAGGCGAGAACTAAAAGGCAGGATGAGGAGGTTGAAGGAATCACTGGAGGAGTGAGGGTTGGGGGTATTAAGAAAAAAAGTACAAAGGCAGGGTAGAGCAGGGCAGGAAAACCAAAGGACGGGCCTGGTTGGCTATGGGTGGAGAAGTAAGAGAGTGGGCGAGGGGAAGGGAAGGTGAAAGCAGCACATGAGGAAGGATACAAGAAAGCGCAAGCACTCCTAAGGGGCATTTAAACTGAATGAAAAAGTAGTTCACTGAATACAAAGAAAGTCAGCTATGGAAGAATACAAGTCAATCAATCAGAGCACTGTGACCGAAATATTCATGAGCCGGACAAACACAAGAATATGGTAGAAAGCCATCAAGAGGAGACAGCTATGACAAATAGCAAATCCATCCTATCATGAACAAGGGGCTGGCCTAGTGCACTCTCTCTTTGCATTTGAAACTATAGGTCTGGCCATCAAACAACTAAAGTGGTCTGTAGCCGTGATCTAAGAATGCCACCATCTAAAGGTGGTGTTCATATACTTGAAAAACAAAATAAGTAAAAAAAAATAACCCATCACAAAAATTAATTAAACAAGAAAAGCATAAAATTAAGGCACACATGAAATCAGAGATTGGGTTACCAGCCCAGACACTGACGTTAACCACTTTCTAGTTGGATGTGCACGTGTGCACATGCAAAATAACATCACTCGCGGGAAAGAGGGTCATTGGATGATGTGGGTTAATCCATTACACCCCATGCTGCAAGTTATAGTGGGCGGAAACAAAATGGCAATGACACCTAAACAGACCAATGGATGAAGAGCGCAGACCAAAACATCCTCTATATAACACATATATATATAGATATATATTTTTATGATTCTCATTGCTTTAGAAAATATGAAGCTGGCAGGACAGCTAGAGGTGTCGGATTCCAGAAATAAAACCGAAAAGGTGGTCGGTATGGAGCATATGGAGAGGAGAACACCTCCGAATCTTAACCTCCAAAAAAGAGAAACCCCATCATAACTTTCTAACTGTTGTCGTAAGCTACTATCTTGTGAGATGGCCGTACAGAACAATTAAGAGAACTACAATAAACAGAAAAATAGACACAACACCTATTGGAAAAAAACTGATCTAGAGATAGTTTACAGAATCATGATCAGCCCATATTTATAACCACAAATTCGATTTGCTACACCAATATAATGATTGTCTATTGAAGTAAATCGGCATTTAAAGATAGGGCAAGGGGTGTCTCAGGGAAGGAAGGGTACAGTGGAGACAGTGTAAAAGTAAATGAAAGTTCACAAACGCATCAACCTGTGGATATTCACAATGTGTTTGTTTGAATGTTTGATTTTTTTTTTACTCAAATTTAAAAAAACAATTTTTGTTTGTTTATGCCAGGCATGCTATAGTAGTCTGTCTGACACAAAGTAAATCCACTTGCATAGTGGACATGGAGCGTGCCTGAAAACCATGGTTTTCATATTACTCTTAAGGTTTTTTTAATCATCAGAATATATGAGGAAATCTGTGCAAGTCACTGGTTTAAGTTTAACTCTGATATGTGTAGATATTATCATTTTATTTGAATCAGATGCAAAGTGACTTAAGGTGTTAATTAATTTATCCGGTTTTCACATGATATAATGCATTGCCTATCCTCTTCGCTCACTTTGGTAAATTCAAAAAGAGAACTCATGTTTTCAAGCTCTTAATTGGTGGTAACAATGAATACAAGTATGTGAAAATAACTGTTTGGAAAGAGGATAGCCATATGGCCCATGGGTACCAAGTATGTTCTCCTATAATAAGTACATATTGTTCGCCCCTGGATTTATTATATAACTTGGAGCATTTTCTTTTTCCACCCAACACTACATCTGGCACTCAGACTACCAGTCACAGCTGTTGCACATCACACCAGAAATTATCTTGTTTAGGTAACAAGAGATCTAGGAAATATCACCACAGTTGAAGTTGAAAGACATAACTCATAGGATTGGCTGCAATGAAGGCTGCTGACAGAGCAAATACAATAAAACACTTGGCCAACCTTCTCCCGATGACTAGAGAAAAACCCAACATCAGTATATCCGAATTCTGTTCTATAAATGTGGTGGAACAGTCATCATGTGTCTAAAATTGTAAATCTGTAAAAAACCAAACAGATTGTTACATACACACCTCACCTACCAGCTTCTGTAATTCAGTTTCAACTGGACTACTATTCTATGGCTATGTGGCCAAACTGGCTTGAGGGGTCGTGTAACAAGCAAATTCAGTCTGTAAAGTGCTTTACTGTCCTAGGCAGTTGGTCCACGCTTATCATAGATATAAAACTTAAATAAATTGCAAAACGTGGAGCCACAACGTCTGTGTCAACTAAATAGTGGCTGTAATCTTTAGTAGAGACCATCAAAGCGCTCATTTTAAGCCAAATGTTTTGTAATATTCTTGTTCAGTTTAGATGGATGATTACGTATTTTTGAGGATTAGCAATCAAGTTTGTTTGTATGCTCCTTCCATTGATTTGTCAATTGACGTTGCATATTAAAATATTACACACTCAATATAATTTCACAGTATTATACAATATTACTTGAACCACTTCATTGTATGTCCAATGGTCCACCCTAAATTTGAGCAAGGACTTTGACAAACTCTGACACAAACATAATACAAGCTACGTTCATATGAAATTAATGTACATGTTGACAAGTAACTTCTTATGACCATGCATGGATACGCAAATATCAAAGTCCTAATAATGTACACATACACACACCCCGTTTTAAGATTTGCTGTTTTTGGCAAACGCTCATACTATATATACACAAGGTAGTATGGCTATAAAGATTCTACTTTAGATCTCGTTGCCATCCCCTGATCTTGCTGTAATTTTCAAACATTGATATTGGCATAGCAGTAGTGTGCTGTATGCCGAGCCAGATGGAAAGGCATGTAAGTAAATCTCTCTCAAATGAACCCTGAAAAACTGAAATTTAAGTCATAGACGTTTTTCTTGTTATGCTCGTATGATCGCATTTGCTCAGCCAGAAGACAGCATGGTACTGCACTCGACAAAAGTGGTACCATGCACTGATGATTACGGACTATGTTCATACTCTGAGTCAGGACTGCATGTGCAAACTCATCCTCACTAGGCACTAGTGTTGCCATGCACTGTTGCCCTTGGATAACTTCCATACCCTGAGTTGGATTAAGTCTACACACATAACCCGAGTATGTCCTACTGAACAAAGCATACTGCCAAACCCACCACCATTTTTATGCTTGTGCCTTGAGAATATCATATGTTAATGAAACATATATTGGCTGTTTTATGACATATGGAATCATAATGTATCAAAAATAAAAGGTTATTCTTTATGTACAAACAGCATACAAGAATTATAACTATGCCTGTTTAGCTTTCTAATATGCAATAATAAAGCCAGCTGTGCTAATGTTAAATCCTATCCTGACATGTGTAATTGCATCTGTCACATCATGGGTGAGGTCATGAGCATTGCAATTTAGGTTTAAGTTATGGTTTGCATGACTGTTGTGCAAGTTATCGATTGCAGATCTAATCGTAACTAGGGGTGGGCAGAACTTGTGAAGTTTCACTCTGCAGAATTCCGGGGAGTTACATGAAAACTCTGAGAGATTCCACGAATCGGCAGAATTAGTCACGTCATGCTGATTTTTAGTGCCGGGAGCTCATTCCACACTGAAAAAACAGCGCAAGTTGCACCAAGGGGCACACCAGAGGGTTCTGCTTCTTGAGTTTATTTTGCTGCAGTTCTAGTGGATTTTCAACTCGAGTGGCAGTTTTCTGACTGCGAATGGTAACGACCACCCGTGTTAGGGATATCACACCCGGTGCCCTCCTAGTGACCAAAAATCACACAAGGGGACGCCAAATCTCGCTAGTCAACTTACCGTTGGCGAGCCCTGTGTGAGAAAAAACTCCACTACGCAGCGGTTTGCGGAATTTGGCCAGAACTTTGCTTTACATGCGTAACACAGAGTGGCCAAAACTCCGACAACTCCGCCGGTGGAGCAGAATTTATCACCCACCCCTTATCGTAACTTGTGAATTTGACGGAGGTTTCTATTTCAATTTGTAACTTTCAATGTACTTTTAACAGTGGTTTTAAAACAGCTGTTAGGGAACCATGGGTAGTCCCTGCTTTTTGGTGGAATAAAAAATAAAAATAAATAAAAATAATAAAGAATACACTTATCCTGACAGCATAGTCACAATTCTCCAGATACAGTAAGCTGCACAGACTATAACTCATTCCCTCCACCGCTGTGTGTTGATCTTGGACTGACACATGGCATGACTGATGACATTTCAAAGGACCAATTGATGCAAAATCCTCTGCCCAGCTCCATCCCACCAGACTAGCTGTGCATGGCAATTGGCTATGTGCAGCAGGACCAGATTGAAGGACAGGCCTAGTTCCACCCCAATATATCCAATAAAGCTGCATACAGCCTTTGACAATGAGCAGTGGGTGGGAGCTGGGGAGGGGGGTTGTAGGCAACATGAGATGTTGGAGCACATAACGAACTTCAAGAACATCACCTCTGGTTTTTAATCTTGCCTGGGGTCCAATTAAAATCTTTTCAATAAACGCAAATGTTTTTTACTTAGTTACCTGGGTGGATGCAAATGTGTAGATATTGCTCATAAAAGTGCATTCACTCCCCTAAGATTAGCTGGGCTACCATTCCTTGAATCTGTGACCCTCTCAGCACAGTATCTGCCTTATGGCGTGGTGATTTGACTGCCCCTTTCTTACCAAACTCCGATGAGCATATCTTTTGCTGGCCTACACACAGGTCCTGTATCCAGGTCTTGATCTACCTAATCCTGTTGTACAAAGCCTTAGACTGTGCACAGTGACCTCTGATTGCAAGGTCTGGATATGTGCCTAACCCATTCACAACTTCTGTTCCCACAGTCAAAATGTCCAGAGTGATTATTGTGCACAGCCTTTGGCAATGGACAGTTGCACAGTGTATATATCCTTCTACTAGTTTTTTAAGGGTTTGCCACAAAAAAAAGAAACAATTGAAATGTTTAAAACGTTTGTATATCTGCCAGAGGATTTGTGGACCTGGGTTTGCAAATCTAATAATACAAGATGCCCTCTCCAAGAATCCAACATTTTGACGTCTCATCCATGAATTTTTAATGTTGGGGGCTGCATCCGCCCACCTAAGATCCCACACATCTTCCCTGGGGTCAATGTTCTTTCTTTCCACTTACACCCCACCATTTTAACAGGTTTCAGTGTATGGCATTCTGTAATGCCTGCTGCAAAAAAAGTTTTGGTTTCCACCAGCTAATCAGATTTCTCAGGTCATCAGACCCTCACTTGCTCCTCGAACAAGCATTCCACCAGTGGAAGAAATATTCCCATGTCCATTTAGATCTATTTAATTAATTACTAAGAAACATGGCTGCCCCAACAAGGAGGCACAACCGTCAACATATCTGTAAGTTTTTTACCGAATTTGACCCCTAGATTTTTTTTTCAAAAACCTATTGAGAACATTTTCATAAAACTACAAAAGGCTTGTGAGTTCGACTTTAGCACTTCAAGTCTTCCAGGTTTGCTTATATTTTTACCATTAGTATCAGTCGCCATGCACTCAATTACTAGTTTTGCAAATAGAGCAGAATCTTGATTGTTGATCTGTGGAGCTACAACAACAGAGAGGTTCTGCCTGATTCTGATCGACTGAGAACAGCCAAAATATTCTGGTCTGGACGTTATGTTGGCTGAGTTTCCAAAGGTTTCAATACATCTACGTTGCAGAAGAAAATCAGGTTTACTGCTGAAGACAACCCATGAATATGTATATTCAATTGGGAATTAGGATGCATTCCAGAGCGATCTAAAAAGCCCCCATTGACTGGAAAAACGAAGTATTTCTCCTAGCCACAGATCTTCAAAGCGCAAGAGCTTAGCTCAATCACATTCTATGTGTAGATCCCAAGAGGGCTGCACAGACACTACCCTCAAATTTGACATGAGAGCAGAGTCAGATTGTTTACTGTAATTACGGTCGTAAGTGCTCAACGGATCCACAAAATAAAATAAATTATGTATATCTGGTCATGGTCCCACAGAATGCAAACAATACTGACATTTGCCAATTATGGGTAACACATCTGTAGGGCCATGTAGAGGTAAGAAGGGCAACAACCTAAGTACAGGCAAGGCCACAGGACACTATACGATTTGTGGAATTAGTCTTTTTCTTTGGAAATACTTTTAAATTAAGAAATAAGGTTTATAATCTGTTTTTACTGGTCTATGAATCACTTTGTGCATTTTTAAAAACTAGTTTTACACTGTGGCTGGATTGGGGAGTGTCTATGCTGGAGTGTGAATTTGACAAAGAGAGGTCATTCTCTTTCTGAAAAATGAATCAAAAATTATGATTACAAAAGAAAATATTCCATGGACTGGTGTATCCCATTTTATTGCTAAACAACATATACTGGTACAAGCCTACCAAGGGATCTACTTTTGATCAGAAGACTATAAATAAGCATAGAGAAAATGCTCTTAAGCAGGGACAGCAAGGAACTTGATGGTCGAGTCAATTCAAGGGTGGACAGGGATTTGCTCTAATCTTGGCTGAACCACCATAGCTGCTATATCTTGGCCGGTCAGCCATGACTGGAGCAAATGTGATGTGATGAGAGAGATGGGTCATGGAGTGATGCACACCAGAGTTAAGGGCACAGTTGTGAGCACTCCATACATCAAGAGACTCAATGTGAAGGTGATAGTAACATGTATGTGAACAAGCAAGACTTGGTAGCCCAGCACCACAATTATTTTCCATCATTCTTCGAGTGATATCATTTCTGTGAATTGCAGACTTCAATCAATATGAAGCTAATTGGGATCTAAGGAAATGAAGGGTTTTCAATCAGCACTGTCTATTTGCCAAGAAAGTCGCCTGTGAAGCAAACCTTTTTCACACACTGCCTGTACCTGAGTAAAACCATGTCAGACCATAGTGCTACATTATGCCCTACTACACCAATAGATTGCCAGAAACCAAAATACTTGACCAATCGAGGAAGATACAGCAGACTGAGGACTGATAGAGTAGAGCCATTCCCAAAAAGAAAAAAAATTGTAATGATAATCGGGATATCTGGAGAAAAAGTTGGTGAATCATTTAAGGTGTTATACAGTCAATAACTTATAGTCTTCGAACAAAGGGCTCACGTGTCTTGCTATTGGGAGCTTTAATTCTACTACTGTGGATGACTGGAGTGGAAATTACTCCAGGAAACAGGATTGGTATTTTTTCTTGCTCATCCAAAATACTACAGTTTGTACCATAGCAATCTTTGTGGAATTCTGCTGTAGTGGGACTGTAAACTCTATGTTGGATACATAAGATTTACTGCAATGACAATGCTCGTGTCGTTGTTGTAATGAATCTTATGTTTTCTAATGTGCAGTCTCCAGTGTAACTGCAGCATATTTTTGGCGTCGACTGTAGCCAGCGAGAGACATAGGTACTCTAGAGGTGGCCCGCAGGACAGAACCTACTTGGACTCTAACAACGCTTAGCATCTGCAATATTTGGAACATGGATATGGAACTTCAAGCCCTTAGAGGCATAACAAATCACAACTTTCATTTTGTACAACAACATCATTCTGTGTTTGATTTATTACAGAATTTTACACTGTTTTAAAAACCTCTGTCTTTTGAAACTGTTACTTAAATTTCCATTTGATAAAGACTGTCAATTATATCGATATTATCAACTAACAAACAGACACAAAACCCATCAACAGTTTAATCCTCCCAAATACGAAGCCTTTATCAGGTGCCTAAGTCTTAAGTTAAAAAATGATGTTGTATAGTTACGTGTTCAATGAACATAAGATGGAGTTTAAAAACAAAATGCTGTGAAATTCTGGTACTTGTGGTAAACACTAAAAAATAAACTAAAGAGCAAATGCACTCTACAAAGAGGGAGAATTTCGAGAACAGCATTGGCGGTTGCTGTTTGTGCTTTGCTACCTTTCACCACTTGCTGGCATTCATGGGGTATTAGCAGCGAACTGGGAAGCAGGCAAGATGGGCTTACCCTCCTTCAAATATTCTGACACGGGCAGGATGGGCACGTTTCGGCACGGTGGGCTCTTCTTCTGGTTTTATTCTCTTGTCGTCATCCTTTTCTGTTCTTGCTGCCTCCTTATGTCCTTCACTGGGATGCCGGGATGGCAGATGAACCTGCCCCCATTACCACCAAAGAGAAGAGCCAACCACAGATTAAATTTATAGCATTGCAGTAATACAAAGCAAAGGAACGAAATTGCAAAGAGACAATGGCTGAAAACTCAAAACGAGACCTAAGGCCGAAGGATTATTTTGCATTCTATGCAACAGATTGATGGGCAGAACCTACTGCTCTACACAAAGCAGGCATTGATCAGGCCAATGGGTCACATTTTGGACACTGCAGAATGTGGGCACTGTGGCCATTTCTTATGGTGCAGAGTAGTTATTTCGATATAGGCTGTTTCAAAACATTGCATATATTTTGTGTTAGCTTTGTTTTGGCAGAGGTAAATACATTTCTGGCATGTTGACTGATGTTTATTATCATTGAGCTTCTATTTCAAGTAAGCAATACTCATCACCCGGTTATACTTACAACTCTAAGGGGTTTCATGCTAGAGTCCCATTCAGTTCAAGAAAGAGGGACCCAGGATTCAAATCATTTTGCAAACAGGCCCCACAGCAGGACAGGACCTTCAAGTACCTCTGGAGAGGCATTTGAATGAACATATTGATTTATGGTGGGGCAAGAGAGAGCTCACACTGATGTTGAACTGGAGGTCTACTAGCCTACAATAGTTTTTTCAACAGGCCTCATGCATCTGAAAACTGTCATCGATGAGAGACGAGGGTATGTTAAAAAAAATAAAGTTGGGTAGGGTTGCTAAATTATGGAAGATTTACATTCTGCTTTATAGTATCCTATACATGTACAGAAATCCCATGGAGGGCTTTTAATAACTGCTAAAATAGTTACTTACAGGCTTTGGAAATCTTGCACTATGAGGCAGACAGGATTTTTATTTTATTTTATAAACTCACGAGGTTCAACATAATACAAAAAGGTCCGCAGGTGAGAACATTAGTATTTTACATACAACAGATTACCTCTGGCCCACAATCTAATAAGAGTCAAATTTCATAATTACCCTAAAGACAAATCAGGTCTTTGGAGTTTGACCTGGAAGACATACATGCAATTTTCATCTCATGTGAAGTCAGTGTTTTTATGTAAAAAGAGTCCTCTTCGGGATAACTCACAAGCACTGTTAACTGACCCGCATAGGCAGTTAACAAGGACTTTTCAAGATGTCCAAATTGATGATACCAAATTTAAGAGAAACATTATGGCTAGTACAGTTGATGCATCAAAGATACAGAAAAAATGCAGAGAAGGTGCCATGTTTGTGTTGCCCATTTATCATTCGTTTTATATTTTTCTGAAACAAATTCCCAAAGCATGAGTTTATTTCAGAGAAAGGAAAAGACATTGGCTCTGATGTGAAAGAAGCGTTTTCTCCTTGCACAGGGGGTCATTGCTTGTGTCCCCAGCCCAGTTCTACCTTTCCTCACTTGGAAAATCAGTGTTGGCTGCCCATTATCAACAGGGCATTATGACCATCATTGTGCCTTTAGGGTCCAATTGTGGATGGACTGCGAAGGCGTGGGTTTACATCAGTTGAGCGAGCTGAGGTTCTTCAATTATGAACTGAGCAGTTTCCTCAAATCTAAATGCAGCTCAGGAACCTTGAAAAAACTGAGACAGGAGCTCTGCCAATTCATTGTGAGCTCCCAATTCACTAATCTTTAAACAAGGCTCCCAAGTCCAATATGCTGCATAATGGAATACACAAAATAAGCCACTGTCAACCTCATTCCTTGAGAATTTTTAGAGGTAAAACCCACCCACAAAATGACATACTGCACCATGGGGTTTTTCCAAGAGTGATTTTATCTGAGTTTTGCAGGTCAAAATTTGGGATAACATTGGATCAGTTTTACTGAACAAATTTTCTGTGTCCAAGCTGGAAAAATTAGAATTAACTTTTTACCTGTATTAATATCTTCATGCAAAACCTGGATGAAGTTGCGTGGAGCAGTGCACAACACTCTGAATCAGACATTGGAAACAGAACATATATTTCCTGACTTTTTGGGGCTCTGAATGTGGAGAGCTTCCTTTTTGAATATTTTTATTAAAGTTGCTTGTGATCAGCCAACATGAGCACAACAAAATAGCCAAGGTAAGCGCACAGCATCAGACATTAATATTTGGGAAAAGTAAAGGCCAAAATAAAGAAAAGAAGGATCATGAAATGCAGCAGTACAACTACAAATAGAAAATACAAAGATCTGGGCCTCACGAAAACACATTAACCCAAGCGTTATTGAGATTCGCACGAGCCTTGGGGCCTTTGGATAGCAGACTCAAGTTTGTAAATCTGTGAAAACAGTGACCACCATTCAGAAACTGCGGGGAGAAGGGGGAACCCATGCTCTGGCGAACACAACCGGGCAGCAGTGATCGCAATTGATACCACTGAGGGTAATCTAGGACTAATACCAGGTTTCTAGGCCAACATAATATCCTTCACCGACTAGACAATATGGTAATCCAGATGAAAGGATAATAATTGCGCTACGCCAGACCAAAAGGTTTTGACTGCTGGCCATTCCGCAGACACATGGATCATATAAGCTGGATGTTGGCCACATTTAAAACAATAAGTCTTATGGTTCGAGCTACTCTAGAGAATTTGCATATTCTGTCTGGGGTATGATATAACATACAGACTTTCCGAAATTGCTGCAGCTTTAGGTTAATAGAACAGACAGAGTGGTTGATAATATCAAAAGTAGCCGAAATTTCATAGACTGAAATATCGTGACAAAGCTTGGAACCCCATTTAGCAGCAAGGGTAGACCTATCATCCGCCCGAGCTATGGACAAAATTCTATATAAGATTTTAACTGATTACTTGCCATCTAGGGTGATAAAGCAGTTCAGGATATTGGCATCTTTATCCCCAGCCTTACATATCGAATTGGGTAGAAAAAAGTCTTGAATTTGTAAATATTTAAAAAAGGACTGTTGGGGAAGGCCATAGAGTGTTTGCAGAGCAGAAAAAGCACAAAACCCGTCAGAGCCAAAACTCTAACCCACATTCTTAATGCCCCGATTAAACTAATTTTTGAAAACCTAATCGTGGAAAATAGATGGAAAGATAGGGTTAGTGAGAGAACAGACGAAAGAAAATATTGGGTACAAATTTCACCTCAAATTCGGAAAGCTCCCTGAATGATCTTAAACCATACCAGCTTGAAATAGTTTGGATCAGTACATCTACTAAGAGAGAACCTGAAATCCGGCCCCAGGGCCATTTGATACCCTTGAGCAAAACAATTAAAGGTCATGGTGAGTGAGAATGTTCTTTATGCGGGAGCCAAAAGTGGCCCAGAAGTACAACATAAAATCCGGAAGAGCCTTAGCTGAGTGGGAGTTTTAAAAAATGAATAGCCCTTCTGGCCCTCCGATACCCCCAAATGAAGCTGCCAGTCTCCAACTCTAGATGCCTATAAAAGATATCCAGAACCCGTATGGGAATTGCCTGACAAAATATAAATATATTTGGGTAAAATGTTTATTTTGACAATAATGCATTGTCTGATGATACTGATTGGAAGGTGGTTCCAAGACCACATCTTCGCGATAACAGACTTTAAGATCGGTTCATAATTTAATGAAACAATACAATGAGTGTTAGCATAAAGCTTGACCCCAAAGTAGGTGGCAGCAGTGACTCTCCCTGGAACTGGAGAATCTGGTTGAACATTCAGTATGATTTGTGTTTTGGACAAGTTAAGCTTGGACCCAGAGACGGCCCCAAACCTCTCAGCCTCAACTGTAATTTGTTCCATAGCAGACAGGGGAACAGTAGAGTAAATTGCATTAGGCCCATAAATCGTGACAATAGTAATTTTCCTAGAGTTAACATCAATCTGAGCAATTTCCCACCTACCCTTAGGATCAGATGCCGTCCTCTAAGTCACGTATTTCAAATGTCTAGTACAAAAAATTGCAACCCCTGTATAGAAGTTGACTGACTAGTACAGATAACAAAATCCAAACCAAGCTGCTTGTAGAGGGATTGATCTTTGTAAGTCAAATGAGTCTCAGTTAAGCAAACAATCTGTGGCTTAGAGGCAGGAATCTCTTCCCTATCCAGCCGCTACTTAAGAGGGCGATTAAGACCGCTATGTTCCAGCACATCAATCTTAACTGGGGCATAGTATGTTTACAACCAACGAGCCGGTCGTCAAGATAATACCAAGGTGATGTATGTGAGCACATCTAAAGCATATGTGATAACAGCAACAAGTTTTAATTACCACCCACCCAGCCCAACCACCCAACCTCCCATTCGGCAATGCATCCAACCACCCCAAGGACCCAAAAAACAAAATAGTAGGAAATCCAACCTAGGTGACATGCAACCAGCAAACACAAAAGCCCACCCCAGTCAAAGGTAAAAATTCATCCCACCCACGAGCTGTCAGAACACTAAGAAAGATGCCAGTGCCTTCATTTATAGAGGTAGCCGGGAGAACTAGAGCACCCACCAAGATGGCGTCTAAAGTTGTCTCACTTGAGTAAAAGATAAAGTGCAACGCTAGTTTCCCTTAAAAACACCTCCGCCCATTAAAACCTCTCTCAACACACTGTTGAATTAAAAAACAGTGGAATTGCAACAATAAATGGCGTTGAACAAATTTTCAAGCTGATAGAATCACAAGCCTGACTGTATTGCACAGTATTGTCGCTTAAAATAATACTAACTAATAATTTGCTTTTCTTGTGGTGTTTTTATTGCCTAAATTTAATTGAACTCAAATTAATACCCATGACAGCATGTGTTAATCTGCATTCAGTATTCTGGTCACCCAAACATCTGGCAGTATGTTGGTCTGTGGCTTCACCCCTCACAGGAGTGGGACACAGCCCAGTTCACAGTGCATGTAGACCTGCATGCTCCCAAGGCACCCACATAGCTATGAATTGATGCAACATCATTTATGGTTATCATAAACTCAACTCTCCATAAAGCTAATGGATCCAGGGATTTAACTCCTGACCAGCATACTTCTGAAATGTCAATAGTTTGCAAGATGGTGACATACTCTTGTATTAATTCTCATAAAGGAGTTTTTTTATAGCGAGCAATCTTGAAAGCTGTGTCTCTGGTTACAGGGAAATACAGATCCACATTATATATCTGTGAATCCACGGCTGATACAAATAGCTAGTCATACAGAGGGAATATATATTATACAACATACCATTGAAAAGGCTCCCTGTTTTCCGTTTTTACTGATTTTTACAGATAAATACAGACAGAAACCCATTTATTTTCCTGTCTGTTTTTATTTTTAAATGTGGATAAAATGGAAAGTGGTTGTTTTGGAGTGATTCTAAATGCTATGAGACATGACTGCCAAGCTAATAGTTATGCGGATTGACAGGCAAGGGGTTAAAAAAAAGAAAGACATTTTAGTAAAGAGGCTTAAGCAGCCTAAACATACTAACGTGTATGTTTTCATATAGGTACAGTGATTTATCATCTGTGTTTTTTCATATCATTGAAACCTCTCAGACATTCAAGCAGGAGTGCACATTTATTGGTTAAATAAATGTGGAAATATACTAGTTTCAGCTTAATTTTTTTCACAAAACCCAAAATAAATATGGATAAATAGAGATAAAATTAACAAAAAAGTATATAGATAAATACAGATGGAAACATCAAAAAAATAAATACCTTAAAATAGGGAGCCCTAATTATACTTCACTCATTATTGCTCTGCACACACTGATTAGAAGGACAAGAACCTGTGAAAAAGCCTCTGTGTGGCCATTCAATTAACCACAGAATCAAGTGTTCAATAGAACCTTTTAATACTGCGTTATAACCACAAGTATCTTAGCAAATATCCTTCAAAACAAAGGTATGGTCATTTAAATGGCTCAACACTAGTACGTTGATTGCACTAGAAATAGGAGGCACCTATTCTGAAAGTGATAGAAACATCAATGAAACGATGCATCTAGGGTCCAGAGAGTCACACTACTTCTACTGACATTATACACTCCTGATATGAAGTAAGGCAAAGATCTTTAAGGATTTGTGTTTTGAGAAGACCTTCACACTCCTTGTACACCAGGCATGATTCTGTTTTTGGAGTATACATGCGACACCGACAAGCCCCCACAACACTGTGACCTCAAACAAAACTACCAATCAACAAGAGTAGAATCCCGGCAACAGCCTCTTGAGACAGAGTTCCTAAAAATTAAGATTTTTAATTTGAAGGAGCTCGTAGGAGAGGTTGCAGGAACTCCAAAACATCAGCATTAATTTCCCACTTTCAGATGAAGACACAGAGGGTAGATGAGAGATGAAAAATCTGATGGCATGTTCTGGTTTTAGATATTTAAATTACAAGACCTTGAATTAGATTCTTCCTCTTTTAGACTGACTGTACCCTGCCCCTGATAAAGAAGCTACATGGAACCTACGTTTTCCTCTGAAACAAGGCAAGCTGATGAATAGGGACAGCTTTGGATAAGCTACACCTGTCTGCATGGTAGACCCGGCTACAGATTATAACCAAAATTAAGAGATAATAGGTGAAAAGCATTGACTAGAAACAAAGAGGTTTAGAAAGGGAGAGCCATCACAAGCTTCTTCCAGAGTAAGAATCACTTGCTGGCTCCTGAGTTAATGTGAAGGAGAAGAGAGATGGTTTCATTTAAAATGAATCATGTGCCCGTGACAGATGGCATGGTTTAGGACAGGGATCCAGTTAAGGTATATTGAGGATTACAAAACTGTAACTATCATAGTGAACTTTCTTTTAAAAAAATATTGTACATTCTGCAATGATTGCTTAAGAGATGAGGAGACCAAGTTTAGAAACACAGGACTGGAGTTCTTTTTCAACCTTAACAGAATATATCTGTTGCAAACTTACATATGAAGGAAACCATCTGTAAACACTGACTTAAAACCATACAAACATACACCAATACAAACCTACCACCTGAACCGGCAGACGCTTAGCTTCCACCGTACTCCAAATAGAGACAGCCTCCCTGCCAAAACTGAAACTGACCGAAACACTGCAGTAAAGAGTGGCGTCGTCTCGGGGCGTGCCCATTGCCCTTGACCCCACAGACCCCACCAAACCCCTGGAGGCACACCGAGGCCCCACAACATGATCTTTTTGAATGACATCCGATTTAACAAATAAATTACGAGTTAGCGGACATCCTGACTGCCACAGCCTGAATGAGCCAGTCCGTAAATACCTGCCACAGCTTCAGGATTACTCCACTGGAGGTTGGGGAATGGCTTGGGTGTAGTTGGTGATGTCCTTTGCTCCCTGCACTGCTGCCCTAAATTAAAGTCTTTTGTCTGATTTCATCCTGATTGTTGTTCTCTTATATTGGGCTTCTTCCTCAGTAGGACTGTTGGGCTACCCCTTCAGTTTGGGCTTCTTGCTCAGTAAGAAGTAGGCTTGGGCTACCTCCAAAATAGTAACCTGGTTGTGCCTTTCAACAGGACCTCTATCAATGTCATATCCCCTCTAATGCTTCTGCTGCAAATCTAAACCTTTCCCGGTGAGAGAGTATATAAACCCTAAATATGAGGTCAGGTCTTGATTAATCCACATTATAACAGCTATATTATCCTGCTCGCTTTTCGTATGCACATACCCATACTGCTACATATGGCTATAAGATGACCCTGTTTACTCTAAGCTAACATTGAGCCCTCGAGCATACACTGTAAACTCATGTTGATGCTGGACTCTATTACCTACACTGTGTCTTTTGCCTATCCTAACTCCTGCCAGCAATAGCGACCCTGTTTTCTCAATGTCTATAAGCGCATTTATCGTATTCACATGGACATATTGTTTTCGGTTTATCTTATGGTAATACATTGCTACATATGCATATAACACCCTGCTTTCTCGATGTCTATAAACTGGTTTATCGTATTCACATGCACATATTGTTAAATATGTCTATAAGATGTTTTTGGTTTATCTTACGGTAATATACTGCTACATATGCATTTAAGAAGATTTTGTTTACCACACACCATTATTGGTGTCTTGTGCATACACTGGGATTTTATGCTGCTGGTGTGATGCTGGTAGCTATTGCCCACACTGTGATTCTGTATATCCTACCTTGTGCCAGCAGTAGTGACTCTGCTTCCCTAATGTTCATGAGTGCATATAATGTTTTCGCATGCACATGCTTATAAATATGCGTTTAAGATGTTTCTGTTTACCTTACGCCAATTCTGGTTCCTTGTGCATACACTGTGACTTTTCACCACTGCTGAATTCCATTGCCTACACTGTGATTTTTGCCCATCCTACCTGTGCCTACAGTAGTGACCCTGCTTTCCTTATGTGTTTAGGTCATGCCTACCCTGACACCAAACCCTTGCTGTGCGTGGACATAATGTGTTCACGCCCTGTATTAGGTAGGCCTCTCCGGCTAACTGGTCTTCAAACCCCACTATAAACTCTAGTTACAAATAAAAAAATAAAAAAACTGAGTAGGCTCAGCAGTACTCTTCAGCATTCAATTCAATTCAAATCAGCTTTATTCGGCTTAAAAATTACAACCATAAAAGCATTCTAAAAAACAGTTATCACATAAAAAGTGAAATAGTCAATATCGTTGGATAACGCATATACTTAAAAAGAAAATTGTCTTAAAAACAATTCATAAGTCAGTTAAAAAATAATAAGTTGGTAATACAGTACATAGGCTAGATTACAGTACTCTTCGGCACTCAAGGCCACATCTACCTCGCAAGGGAACCCACCAAATATTCTTGACGAACTCCCCTCACTGCGCCCCAACCATGGGTGCTCTTCTCTGCCAAAGGAGTCCCCAGCCATCACTCCTCCACTGAATGACCCACTGCTGAAATAGGCAATCGTCTCAGAGGTATCCTTTTTCCAGAAAAAGTCCAGTCTGCTGATACTGCAGTAGGACCACTCGCCGATGTCCCACAGCAACACTGTCATAGAAAATTACGGCTCCAACTCATACTGCATTAAATTTCCACGAAATCTATTTAAGACTGCTGCTAAAAATTTCAAACACAAAATCCTCAAAGATCATCCAGAAAGACTAATAAGGGACATCTTCTACAGCCCAATTCACGGAGGCAAAACATTTTACTTCATCTTCTACACTAAGAACCCTGCCAAAAGGAGATAACTTCACACAACACCTTCACGTAACTAAGACTGCCAACATCCCGCATGGAACTAAGCTTACCATTTCCCCATCTCAGAACTTTAGCGGAGAATTGACCATGACCGTATACAGAAATGGAAACATCCTAGTCCAAGACTCTGAACAAAATCTATCCATTTTTGATCGCCACTTCCCTGCGCTCTGCACCTCTGTGTCATCGGGTCCCACTTCCGCCCTTCCGCCATCTCCCAGAAAATCAACCACCCCACCCTCCCCCAGAGAACTGATCCACTCACCCACACCTCTGTTGGCTGAACCCTCTATACCCTTCTCACTGTCTCCGCCACCACACCTACAGCCTCCTCTACTACCAGACGCTCGAACACGACAGCTCCACCACCCAAACTATTATGCATCCCCCATGGCACATCATTAGAGAACCAAACCCTCCATCCTCCCCGAATTAACTGATCCATGAACACACGCCTTCACCGGCTGAATCTTCCACTCCTGATACCCTTCAATCTATCTCTGCCTCCACCCACGCTACTCAAGATATCCTCAGCTCCCTTACCCTTGCAGTCCCCCAACCACAGCTGATTGGATCCCCCTATAGCCCCCTCCCCAGACACTGGCGAGCGCCATCACACAATCCCAACCGATCCCTATAACAGCCCATTTAGAAATCAAAATGAACACTATTCTGGAGCACATTTTGTCACTTCGCTTAGACGCAAAGACTAGCCACACCCCACCCCAACCCCACGCGTCTATGGTGAACCCCAACCCTGCCACATTCAGTCACTCTGACCTCCCGTCCCTTACCTCTAACCAAACCATCCTCTACATTCACCATCACCTCAAACCTAGACGCACACTGACTGGAATATCACAGCGGGAAGCCAAATTGCTGAGCAACACTTACAACACTTCTCCTAGCCAACCCTGACACTGCAAGATCCCGGTCATTCTTGGCATGAATAGGACCCTGAATACCTCCCGTCCTCCCAGGCCGCCCGCCCAACTAAATACTATCCAAACCAGTCAGCCACCCCCCCAGATTACTACCTTGGCCTTGCTTCATGCTTATTAAATGCCAATCAAAAGACACACAAACGATGGACAGAATGCGGAACAAATCAAAACATTCCCCCCCGGTCAAGAGATCTGGGTTAAATCCATCATTCTTTTGCTCGCCATGCCATCCCAGTTTAGACCCAGCCATATGCAAATCAGTCTTGACCCTGTTCCTCGGGGGAACAGTCCAGCCCAAACGGCCAAGCAAGGTCCTCCCTGGACCAGAAACAAGCATCCTGGGACTGGTTTCAGGGTTTCACCCCTCATCAGCCAGGCTAGCTTGAATCCAGTGGCACAGTGTGCCCGGGACCCCGACCTGGCTTGGCAGTTCAGGCTGGACTGTTCCCTTGAGGAACAGGGTGAAGACTGATTTGCATATGACTGGGTCTGAACTGGGGTGGCGAAGTGAGCTAAAGAACGATGATGGCTTCAACCCAGATCTGTGACTGGGGGTGAGTGTCTGAAAAGTTTCAGCGCTCCGTCCCTCATCTCCTTGTGTTTGCTTTATTAAATGCCAATCAGCAGTCAAGCATGCCACTGATATAGCTGAAATCATCCTATGACACAACACCAACATCTGTTTTCTAACAGAAATCTGGCTAAATGACCACTCATCCCCCCACATCGACATCCTCACCCCACCTGGTGTCTCAATCATTCGCAGTGTCCGCAAGGATTGCAAAGGTGGCGTATTAGCCGTCATTCACAAAAACGATCTTAGCCTAACTTCCTTCCACACTGCAAAATACCCTACCTTTGAATATTTAGGAGTTCAGCTCTCTTCTAAAGGCAGCAACCCCATCAAATTTCAAGTCATCTACCACATGCCAGGGGAAAACACACAATTCCTCAATGACTTAACAGACCAAATTTTGCAAAACTCCCTAAAAGGCAGCACAGATGTTATACTAGGAGATCTAAACCTGCACACGAATAATGCTAAAGATCCCACAGTACAAGCCCTTTCCACTTTCCTGGAAACAAATGACCTTACCCAACACTGTAATAAACAAACTCACAACAAAGGATTGACCCTTGATGCAATCATCTACAAACATAACACCCTATCCCTCCAATCTATCCTACCATCTGACTGGACTGATCACCATCTAATAATTTTCGATCTCACTGCCACCCAACCAATAGCCCACCCCAAAGCAGAGTTAGAAGCTCTAGTCAGTTCCCAAATACAACCTCCCCCTGATCTCTATTCCACTTATGACCTCACTGCCCATTTCAACACAAAACTGACAGAACTTGTTGAAGCAGTCGCCCCTCTGAAACTCAAGAAGTCAAGAAGTATCCCCTTCAGATCCTGGTTCAACAAAGACCTTAACAATGAACAGCGACAACTCCGAGGCGTTGAGAGAAACTGGAGACAGCAACCTTCACCAGCCAATCTCTTGGTCCTCCGGGATGAACGCTTTAAATACAAAAAACGCATCTTCAGAGAGAAGTCCTCCTTTTTTTGAAAACAACTAGACAGGTCTAGGAACAGACCTAAAGACCTCTTCAGCATCATCAAACAGCAAACTTCCTCTTTCCCCCAATGTTTGAATAATGACTCATCTAAGCGCTGTGAAGAATTCGCTACATTTTTCTCTGACAAAGTTTCTCAGATCAAGCTCTTCCTTGAACCACACACCTCCCCACCCTGCACCAAGCATGCCCCTTGCGATAATGGTCCACCCGAAACACTACCTTCAAAAGATGGCTGTCTCCCCCATCGACAACACAGCTCTCTAACCTCAACCCCTTGTAACTGAAAAATGATGCAATATGGGCTGAATTCAACAATATCCAGAAGAAGTCCTTAAATTACTCACCAGCATGAAACCGACTTCGCACACCTCCAATCTATTAACTGCTGCACTTGTAAAAAACCTCAGTCACACCATCCCTCCTATATGGACCAAAATCATTAACTCCTACATATCAAGCGGCTACATCCCAGCCTTCCTCAAACTCGGCCAAGTCACCCCCCCTCATCAAAAAAACAGGCGCTAAACAGAAAGACCTTAATAATTATAGACCTATACCTAACCTCCCTCTCCTTGACAAAGCCATAGAAAAAAGTGTGCTTGCTCAACTCAACAACCATATTGAAAAATACAACTTTCACGACACCTTCCAGCTGGGTTCAGGAAAGGCTGCAGTACAGAGACTGCAATACTAAACATCATAAATGACCTGCACAGATCTCTAGATGATGATCAAGCCTACCTCCTAGACCTCTCGGCTGCCTTTGATACTGTCAACCATGACATCCTCCTAAACACCCTCTCGCAGAGTGCAGAAATCAATGGAACTGTCCTCCAGTGGTTTGCCTCTTTCCTAAACCAACAATCAAAGCTAATCAAACTCAACAACTCAAAAGCAACACCAGTCTTACAAGGAGTCCCTCAAGGGTCAATCCTGTCTCCTGCCCTTTTCAACCTCTATATGGAACCCCTGGCAGTGATCTTGAATAAAGCAAAAATTGCCTATCATCTCTATGCAGATGACACCCAACTCTACAAGAAAATCTGGTCAGTCAAAGACACCTTAACAGCACCCTCGCCACGGTCCAAGCCTGGCTGACAAGTAGCCATCTCAAGGTCAACCCCAACAAAACAAAACTTCTTTTCATCCAACCTAAGGAAAAATCCTTTCCCGTAGACATGTGGCTCGACAACCTCACCTCATTAAATTGCAAACTGTCTATCTACAACTCTGCTAAATCCCTGACGATTACACTTGACAGTCATGAAAGAGCATATTAATGACTCTGCAAACGCTGAAACACCTTAAAAAAGTCAAACCCTTCATCCTCATAGAAGACCTAAAGAGTGTGGTACAATCTTTAGTCCTCCCCACGCTGGACTACAGTAACGCAACGATCACGAGCAGCTAGAGTTCTTTCAGTGGAGACTCGCTTTGACCACATCACTACCGCTCTCAAGCAGCTTAACTGGCTTCCACTCAGAGCTATATTCAAAACAGCTTGCATGACTCACAAAGCTCTCTACACAGAAAAGCCAGTCCACCTCGCAAACAAATTATCAAAAGCTGGTCAAAAGAGACCTCTTCGAAGCTCCAACAGACTATTTGAGATTTGCCAAAATTTAAGAAAGGGAAACCTTGCACCGCGCCTTCTCTGGGAATGCTCCCAGAATATGGAACTGGCTGCCACAAGACCTACTTGACAATCACTCATTCCCTCACTTCAAAAAGAAGTTGAAACTGCTTCTTGTCAACCAGTATCTAAACACTCTCCCCTAATCCATTGAACTGGCCTGTTTTGCTCCCACCCCACACTCTCTAGGCAAATCTGAGCTTCGCTACCTTGGGAAAACTGTGCCTTTCTCCCCCCACCATCTCAAGACCCTACCCGAGCTTCCTCAGTACCTTAGTGTTCATCTATATTACTGTCTGTCGAACATTCTACATTAAAATTGCTATTATGTATTTCTATTTACAACCTCGTGGAATTACAACCTCGTGGAATTTACAACCTTGTGGAATTACAACCTCGTGCTGTGATCTGTAATGCGCTAATTATATATTTAGCGTATTTATCTAAAAACTGCATCTGCAACCATATCCAAATGTCTTTCGTATACTTCGTTTACATACTGCTCCTTTGTATTTTTATCGACTCCAAATGTATCTCATGTAATGGCCGTTATGCAAACTATGTGAAGCCCTCTGATACCCTCGGGTAAAGTTTGCACAATATAAAACTCAATATTAAAATACAATTTAAAAAAAGAGCACTGGATTGAAAGAACAACACTTTAAAACAACCTGTGGGCAGCTCCTGGCCTAGGATCCACAGTGAAAAAGCATGTTTTTATCACTTTTGGATTAACTAGAAGACAAAGTCCATTACATCATGTAATCAACAAATCAACATGAATGGCTATGTAATCATGAACCACTTGATGGGCAACACAGTCAAACACTGTTAATAAATTGCATGAAAACTGGAAATATCGATAAGCCCAAGGATGATTCTTGATGTAATATACTACAAGAAATGGTTTTTTTTTTTTTTATTTATTTTATTGAGCAGAATTAAAACTTACAATGAATAACTTTAACAATACAAGAAGTTATTATTAGTTTGTACAAATGAAATTCAATCTATCCTCTAACTTATAACTGAAATCCATTTCCTCCTTTCTCATCACCTACAGATTTTTCTCATATACCTATCAAAGAGGGTACAATGTGCAAATAATGAATAATAAAGTGCTGTGCAGAGCCCTTTTACCATAATCCAATTATTAAATTCAACTTTACCCAGAGGGGGAGCTAATCCTCGCATTCTAGATGCATAGAATAAAGTGCAGTGCATAACAACATTTACATAGTAGAACACAAAAATTTCACTAACACACTTAACTCATCCCACTTTGATCTAAAACAGTGAATAATAAAGTGCTGTGCAGAGCCATTTTACCATAGTCAAATTATTAAATTCAACTTTTCCCCAGAGGGGGGAGCTACTTCCTCGCATTCTAGATGAATAGAATAAAGTGCAGTGCATAATAACATTTAAATAATACAACCTCAATTTTTTTTTCACTAACACACTTAACTTATCCCACTTTGATCTAAAACACTGAGTAATAAAGTGCTGTGGAGAGCCATTTTACCATAATCAAGTTATTGAATTCAACTTTTTCCCAGAGGGGGGGAGCTACTCCCTAGCATTCTAGATACATAGAATAAAGTGCAGTGCATAATAACATTTAGATAATAAAACCCCAAAATTTCACTAACACTTTGATCTAAAACACTGAGCCTTTTACCTCCCATTTTGGTCCATAAATTTCCAGACTGCTAAAAATTTCCTAGTGGCCCCTACCCTTTTTGCATAAAGTTCCTCAAAGGTTTTAGTACGTTGCATTTTTCTATACCAATCAAGTTGGGTTGGGATTTTCGCTGTCTTCCAGTTCTGGAGAATCAAGGAACAAGCCACCAAAGCAGTAATCACTATAAATGCTTTCTCTCCTCTTTGGATTGGGGTATTCGATCTTTGCCTTACAAACCCAAATAATGCGATCTCTGGTTCTGGTTTAAGTTTTCTCCGTAAACTTTTATTAACAGCGGAGAACACTTCTTCCCAAAACTGGGTTAAGGACGGGCATGTAAAGAAAATATGAAGCCAGCCCCCTTTGTTGACAACGAAAACACTTGTCCTCCACCTCTGGATACATCTTATGTAGGGTACTCGGTGTGTAATAGGACACCCAGCGGGATAGAAATGCCATTCTTTTAAAATTAGCAGCTCTTAATAATTTATTGCCATGCAGCGAAATCTCCTGCCACTCTAGTTCTGAAAAAGTACATTGAGTTTCTTGGGAGATTTTATCTAGAAACCTTGTTACTACATGGTTACCCCTTTGGTCCCGCAGTAATCTATACCAACTTCCGACAGCCCTTACGTTAGCTCTAAAAAGAGCTGGCAATAGAGAGGCCGAAGCACTCAACGGAGAACAAAATTTCTTCACCAATTGAATAATCTGGAGAAAGCCAAAAAAATACAAATTACAGCTGGTTCCACATCTAGCCTGAATCTCCTGCCATTTTATACATCTCCCCGCAACCACAAAATTACCTAGCTCATTAAAGCCTTTACTTTCCCAAAATCTTATCTGACTATTTCTGATATAAAGGCCCAGTGTTTTACACTCCATAAGTTTCAAAAACTCATGGCCCCCTGTATTCGCCTTTGTATGATAAAATGCACAAATTCTTTCTCCGACCCCCTGCAGTGTCTTGTAACGAGTCTTTTTCGGAAGTTTGGCCGTTTTAATAAAAACTGAAGTATACGATTCTGCTTCCTGCACCATCTTATCCATAAAAAAGCTATCCAGCGATTCCTTACCATCTAACATTCTAACCATTATATCCACCAGAGTTGCCTCATAGTAAGATCGTATCTCTGGAAGTGCCAAACCCCCTTGTCTGATATCGAGTTGGAGGAATGAAATTCTTACTCGTGATGCTTTTTTATTCCAAATAAATTGTCGAATCATAACTTCCAACTGTTTAAAATATGCAATGTTAATTTTTATGGGAACATTCGAGAATAGAAATATTAATAATGGCAAGATGGACATTTTTATAAGTGCTACCCTACCGATTATTGTGAGTGGTAGAAGAGTCCATCTATCTAATAAGTTTCTAATCTTTGTAGCCCTTGCTAAATAATTCAGTTTAAAAAGTTCCTCATAACTTTTTGTCACGTAAATCCCTAAATAACGAATAGGCGCTGAAGATTGGGCTTGCCGTTGCAAAACCTCAGGCAAAGTTTGACTACTTGCATTAAGTAATAAAATTTCCGTTTTATTATGGTTAATTTTATACCCTCCAATAGCTTCGAACCGCTTAAATTCAGTCAAGGTTGTCCTGATATTCTGTTCCTCTGGCCTAAGGTAAAGGATAATGTCATCAGCGAATAATTTAAATTTTGGCATTCCTTCCAAGGGCGCTTGAATCTGCAAGTTAGCCCTGATTTTTGCAGCAAGAGGTTCTATAAAAAATGCGAATAAAGCGGGTGATAAAGGACATCCCTGACGGGTTCCTCGCCTTATAGCCACTCTTCCTGCTAGCTGCGAATTTATAATAACTTGCGCCTGAGCCCCTTGATATAGATTTGCCAACATTTGTGTTATTTGCATTGGGAAACTGACCTTTGTGAAGACTAAGAAAAGAGTTTCCCAATTAATTAGATCGAATGCTTTTTCGGCATCGACCGTCATTATAAGAACAGGTAGTTTATTTGAATTTAAAAAATCAAGCGCTTGGACTAGGAACCCAGTGTTGGATGACATATATCTACCAGAGACGAACCCCGTCTGATCTTTATGAATAATCTTCTGAGCTATTGGAGAAAAACGATTTGCCCACATCTTCATTAAAATTTTATAGTCAACATTCAGCAAACTAATTGGTCTGCACGAATTAACGTTTTTAGGGCACTTATCTTTTTTAACAAAACTTATTATCGTTGACTCCTTAAAGATAGAAGGAACTTCTCCTCCCGCTCTTACGAAATTAAATAACTCCAATAAGAAATGTGTTAATTCTTCTCAAAATACCTTATAAAACTCTGTGGGTAAGCCATCATTTCCTGAAGCCTTTCCACCCGGCATTGAAGCTAGGGCACCCTTAATTTCGCTTGAGGTAATTTCAGTACATACCTCAACTGCCTGATCAGTTGTCATACACGGAAGATCAATGTCTCCCAAATAATGGGTTATCGCCTCATTACATACCATAAACTCAGTTGCATAGAGCTTGTGATAATGACTCAGAGATGCTTGTGCAATTTTTTCCTTATCAATAATTAATGCCCCTGTTTCCGGCTCTATCAGTTCTGAAATTATCATAGACTCTTGTTTAGTTTTACTTGACCAGGCGAGGAGTTTTCCCACTAACTGACTCTCCTCGTATACGCGTTGCTGGTATGTCCTGGAGCTGGCTATTTCCTCAAGAATAAAAAATTCCCTTAGCTCCTGTTTTGTTCTTGTTAGTTGTTGCTCCAATTTGAGATGCTCCCCCCTGCAACTATCTCTCTGCATTAAGGCTAAATCCACAGCTTGTTGTAGTTTAATTATTTGGTTCCTCCGCATCTTGGATTGTAATGCTGAAAAGGCTATCATCTGGCCCCTTACTGTAGCCTTAAACGCCCCCATATTGAGAAAAGAGTCGCCGGACCCTTGTTTCCTGAAAAAATACCTTAATCCATTCCTTCATCTCTTCTACCCATTTAGGGTTCGAAAGGAGGAGCCGATCCATCTGCCACCTGGATTTCTCCCGCCTTTCCCCCTCTATTCTTATCTCAATAATAAGCAAAGAGTGATCTGAAAAGGAGTTGGCTCTAATTTCAGCATTAACACAATTGAGATAACGAGGGATCCAAAAAAAATCTATACGGGAAGCTGTCTTATACCGCTGGGAGTAGCAAGTAAACTGTATATCGCTTGGGTGTAACTCCCGCCATGGATCCATAAAAAGATAATCCTGTTTCATAGAGCATAAAATCCCTTTCATCCTCGGTTTTAGCGGTTTTTTCCCTTTATTGGAGGTATCCTTTTTTAGGTCTTGAATGAAATTAAAATCTCCTCCTAGCACTATCGGGCCCTCATTGATCTGTATAAGGGCTGTTGGATCATCGTTAATTGGTGCATAATAGTTTACGAAATTAAACAGTGCCCCATTTACCCTAGCAGTAACCTAAATCCACCTCCCTTGAGGGTCTCTCGTTACTTGATGTATCTCACAGTTAGTTCCTTGAGCAAAATAAATGGCTACCCCCTAACTGCAAGCCCTGCTGAGGCAAAGAAGGCTTGAGAATAGTATTTAGGTACATACAGTTTGGGAGTATTAGTTTTCAAATGGGTCTCCTGAAGATACAAAATCTGAGGAGAGAAAGAAGTAAGCCATCTAATCAGCCCACCATATTTTTTCTTATTAGATATCCCATTAACGTTTATCGATATCATCCTTAGATTAGAATCCATATTGCATCAAAGAAAAAACTAAAAGCGTACCATTTGTGTCTAATATCTACCTTGATAAGATTACTTCTTTAATTCTGCTCTCTTTTGTTCCAATTACCTCCCACCCCCTCCCCCGTGCCCTACCTCCCCCATCCCTCACCACTTTCCCGTGACCCTTCCTACTCCTGGCAGATGGGGAATAGCCCACCTTACCCCCTGCCTGCCCTCTTTGTAAACCCCCTATGTCAGGTGCCATGTTGTTGCACCCTAGTGTGACCCAGTACCCCTTCCCGCCCCAAAAGGAATAAAGAGAAGATCAAAAAAACACAAAAAAAAGAAAGGAAGAGAAACACAAGAGAAAAGGAGAAGAACATAAGAACCAATGTCCATCGTGTCGAACAGTCCAATCTCTTTACTTCTCCTTAGTAATTTTTTGCAATAGTTCCTGGGCTTCATCAGACTTGTGAACGTATGAAATTTGCCTTGGACCAAAACTCGTAATTTCGATTGTTGAGCAATGGCCGCTTGAGCTCCCTGTGCTTTAAACAACTAAAGAAACTTAACAAACTCCTTCCGACGACGTGCTGCCGCTGCACTCATATCCGAAAAGATGCGACAGTTAGGAACTTCCCGAGAGGAGAATTGCTTCTTCTGAATCGCTCCGGTCAAAATCTGCTCCTTTAGTCGATAGTCGGCAAAGTTCACTAAGATTGTTGTAGGCAATTTTGAATTAGGGAATGGCTTCGTTGGAACTCAGTGTGCCCGTGTGACTGTGAGGTCGCCTGAGAACTCGGGAAGGACATTCTCTTTGATAAAGGATTCGACCCACTGGAGTGTTTGTGACCCTTCACAACCTTCAGGGACCCCTACTAGCCGCAGATTCGAACGTCGAGAATGGTTCTCCAATTCTTCTAGCTTGGTTTCCAGCAGGTTTTTCTGCTTTTTATCTATTGAGTCCTGCTGCTGCATCGAGGTCACCTGATCTTCCAGGAGAGAGATTCTTGATTCAGCCTCCTGCAGTCTTGCCGGGTAAGATCCAACTACTTCTTCAATTTTTTATAGACGTGCATGAAGTGCTGCTATCTCGGTTGCTTGAGTGGCTTTCATTTCTCTTATCTCGTCAAGAATAAGGTTGAGCATAGCTTTTATATCGCACTGGAAACTTGTCCCGGTCTCCAAATGCTGAGCCCCAGACGGATCCTCTGATCCTAGCTGTGGTTGATGACTTGATAATAAGTTTCTATCATCCACTACAGTCGACAATGATGATGATGAAGGGTTCGCCAATGGTCGAAAGAGTAGAGGAAGTTCCTGAGCAGCCGACTCGAGACATGGTTGAGCCTGTACGTTCTGTGCGTCCTGTACATCCTGATCCGAAGCCTGATGTAATAGAGGGAATGGAGGCTGCTTAGGAAGTGGAGGCACCTTTGATTTCATAAATAATGAATATTCCTTGACTTTGCCCAGAGGCGTACTGGAAGGATTTTCCTGAATGCTCTCCTGATTCGCTGTTTCATCTCGATTCACCACCAGAGAGTTATTAATCAGCCTTTCTCCCACTGTTACCAAGCCAGATGATGCGCTGCCTCGTTCTAATACCTCTGGAGTTAAGTTTATTCCTCTCTGACTGGAGTTTTCCACCCTCTCCTGACTAATGGCCCCTTGGCTCCCCACACCATGCTCCAAGACATCGTCTTCAGAACTAATGGGACTAGAAATTGGGGCTGACCCTCAGCGAGCTTTCTGCGCGCGCTCAGCTCTTGCTGTCGCAGAAGCAATCTTCAGCTGTGTAGTACGAATTTTAGTCTTAGGCGCCATATTTAAATATGGTTGAGCCAGTGCATTAGTAATTTTTAGATGATTTCCCATCCTGAGCAGGATTTGTTTCTACTAATAAGCCCCACACTGCCCAGCGCAGCCTAACTCCAGAGAAAAGTTTGGCTCCTCAAATTTTGTCTTTTTCTCTCTTTTCTTTCCTTTTTCCTCCTTCCCTCTCCCCTCCTCCTTTCTCCCAGGTCTGCTTCTTCAGTGAAAGCAGAGTTCAGTCACTAAGTTCAGTAAAAAAAAAAAAAAAGCGGAAAGAGTCCAACTCTCTTGATTTTACAGTTCCTTCTTGTTAATATGCAGTTATATCTTATTGCCGCCTTTTACTCCCAGCACGCTTACCGGCTGTAACTGATGAGGTCTTGCTCTCCTTTGAAGTCTTGCACCTTTCACACCCAGCAGCGGATTCCTATATGCAGCTCCAGATGCTGCTTGCTCCGCTTCCAACTGCTGAGGAGACTCAATTCACAAACACCATCTGAGTAAAACGTCAAAGAGGGCCGAGGCTTTCTCAATTAAGAGGCCTGAGTAAAAGCGAGTGAAAGCGCCATCTCAGACTCTTTGTTTTAACGGAGCGCTGTCTTTTAAATCTCCAGCGGCTGATCGATGTATGTCCGGAATGTAGCGAGCGCCCAAAGCCCAAAGCTAAAACAAGACCAGGCGCGGGCAGAGCCGTCACAGCCGCGGTGCACTTTTTCCCCAACCACACGAAGAGCAGCAGCAGCCAGCCACGTTCGGTCTCAGAGAGCCTCACACCCACAGATCCGCACCAACGGTTGGCAACTTCCCAACGCGGGGCGGGGCAGTGGTCACCTGAGGCTACGTGCAGGCGGGATTCGCCATAGCCTCAAACCTTCAACGAGAAATGTTGATGTTTGAAAAATGATTCTATAATTTAGAGAGTCATTGCAACTGTTTAAAAGAAAGTAATATATAGTGTCAGAGACTTCCTGCGAAAGTGAGGAATGACAGGGAAGAAGATAAGTTGCAGCTTATGTGAAGTAGAAGTTTGAATCCTTTCGATGAGAGAGGGTTGCACGAATTCAGAACTGGCCTTAATGTGGGAAAGGGAATTGCTTTAAGTAGACACTTTTCATGGATCACAATTTCAGCCTATTAAGATTTTCATGGGTTAATTATTTCCACCTTCTCAAAAAAACTGGGAGAGAACTTGCTGCACAAGAAAATGGGGTTTTATACAATCTGAGATAAAGTGGTTTAGTCAACCCAAACAAACCTATAACTTGTTTGGTAACACTGGAGTCCCTGATGATTATGCAAGTATACAAAACAGGTGTTCCTTGGTTTTAATCATGACAATGAAATTCACCCCTTCTTGAGAGGGATTTTTTTTCCTTTCTGTTACTCAGGTAAATTATTTTAGTCCAACCTACAAAAAGAAAGGGGTAATCTTCTAGAGGTGCTGCTTTAAAAAGGCTGCTGTGCGGTAAGGCAGTAAAATGCTCTCATAAAACAAAGGCTCATTGCAACTGCTCCCACAGTGCTTGACTCAAGGGGTTGGATAACAGGCCCCTAAATATAATTTTGAATGTGTGTAACAAAGCAACTGAGCTTTAAGAATTGTCAAGTTAGATCTCATTCACAGAGATATAAACTAGGTGATCTACTCAAAGTTGTTTTGGTGGTTGAAGTTGTGGCGGCCCTGGAGTCAATTGTTGAGAACATTAAATCAAAATCCTGGGGACACTTACCATGTGACTCGTAACTAGAAATCCCACACTTCATACAGAGATCTTTCAAGATCAACACATCAAAGCATTGTGTGTGCCCATTTGAACTCTCCAACCTCAAAACAGAATTTAAAAACCAATGTCACCCAGGAAACTGGATTTGTGAAACTTGGACAACCATTGATCCCATAGGGCTATATTACCCCTATATGGTTCGAACATAACAGGAAGACTCTGACATTTGTTTTCTGAGTGAAAACATCAAATTACGCTTTCTTCAATTACGTAAGATGGGTTAAGGATAATCTTTCTCAAGAACTGCAATTTTTTTAAAAGGGCTTGACGTTCCAGCAGTATTCTATTTCCTGGTGCAGCTTGGTGAACTATGATTGATGCATACTCCTGTGCGACACTGCACATGTAGGTTTTGATAAATTAATAGTTTGAAACAATTATAGTTGAAGAGATGGATATAGAATAAAACAAAATTCTGCACAGGAGGATTGATACAAGGTTGTGCATTTGCCCTTTAAATGATCAGGTTTAAATACACTAAATCACTTCTCAGTAAAAGTGGTGTAATTGTCAATTGTGGAGACTGTGGCCGGATTTGTATCAATTCTAAATGTCCTTCAGAAGTGCAGGAGAATTATGTTTCACTCAATTATCAACAGCATTGAGTTGGGAAGAATCTGGTGGTTATTGTGGCTCAGGTAGAGTAGGGATCGAATTGTCCTTGGCTGACTAAATTAGTTTAGACCCCAATTATGAGACTCCACCTCGACAGGGCTCAGCAATGACAATGGTGACTGATGCTGTACTCCTTTCCAATTGGAGTTCAAAATTGAGGGCCTTTGCTGAGTGCGCAACAAGAATGTGGCTATGCTCAGCACAGATGTTTAATTGAGCTGGAAGCTGAGGAATTGAAATTTAAGTTGCAGGGGCGTACAGAAGAACTGTCTGTGGAAGGACTCCTGATCTCATCAGTTCCAGAACATAGGGGTATTTTGTCGTTGATCACAAGGCCTAGAAAGGTTGTTAAACAGCCTAAAATCTGCTGCTCAGAAATGGTTGTAGGTGCACAACACCCTTTCTCAATTTGCCCATCTTCAAGGAGGGATATAAGAAGATGGATCCATGGAAACTTGTAGGAGCACTGGCTTAGTCCATGAAAATCACCACACGCACATGGAGATGTTACAGAACCATTTTGGGCTGCCTAGAAAAGACCAAGAAAGCATGCCAATGGAAGAAAAAATAAGTGAAATCGTCTATATATGAATTATGTACTGGTTGTGTAAGTAGGAAGTATGAACTTAAAGGTATTGAGGGTTACTAATTACTACTACCAAATATTGACCATCAATGAAAAACTCGTATATCCGTTCTGGTGATAGCAGAGACTGTGAGGAGCATCTGGATTGGATTTCCTCACTTTCTATTTTTGTACTTTTAGCTGCATAGATCCTTCTTATTGTCTCAACTCACACTAGACTTGTTGACTTTTACTAATTACACAGTTGTCTGACACCTTGGTGATTCCTTTCAAAATATATGCTAAATAAGTGTATGGATTTTAATTAGCTGGTGCATATTTCTAAGGTCAAGGAGGGCTCAAGGCTATGACAAATGTTCAGAATATCTGTGTAAGACAGGTTTGCCTAAAGCAAATGTAAATGGAACTCAATTGCATAGTTGTTGCTAATCCTGTAAATAAGACATGAATCTACCTATTTTGATCTCCTATTCGACACTGAACATGTAAATGAAATTGCAAAGCAAAAACACAATTAAAAGACTTACAGTCAGTTCTTATGCTTTTAATAAACCCTAGACTGCACTGGCTCATACACGGTCTTGCTCTGATTTTCACAATGGATTCATGTGTAGATGAGAGGCCCCTTGAGGTGATGTGCTTTTGTAGTTAACTAATAACTGCTTCCCCATCTAGAACTTGCTTACTGTTACATAAACATTTTTAAAGCTGTTCATCCATGAGGCACGAAAACTGGACCATTTGTAAACTATATTACTTTTACAGATGATCAAAAAGGGTTGCAAAATCACCCAAAACCTTTAAATAACAAAGACAAGACAGTGACTGAAATTCTTCCACATACCTAGCACAAGCACTTCTAAAAGTATTGGTTGATATGAATCAGACTAATGCTTGTGGTAATTTATGCACTTGAATCTGGCAAACCTTTGCAAAAAAAGGAGGATTTCCTTTAAAGTTAAAAGTTTCACATTCACTTTCCATTTTCACAGTGAATTATAAGGTAAGGCCTTTAGCATCCTGTTTTACCCAAGTCTTATTAGACAAAATGACAACTGTCATTATGCAGACAGAGTGGACAGTTCCCTAAGTCTGCCTTAGATGTTCACTGTCATTTTCATTCGAGGACTTGAGTGGTATCGTCGCCCAACAAGAAGCCAAAAGACAGTCTATTTATATTGACTAAGCGTATATTGACTACAACACTAAGCGTGCATTGAACCTCAAGAGTTATACATGGTCCAAAGGAAGATCCTTACCATTAAGGGAATTCCAGCCAATTATGTGGAAACCTTTAATCCTGACAAATATATCATGGATATCCTCATTGGATGGTGGTTGAGACCCCTAATTTGATGGAATCTGACTAGTGGTTTTCCTTTCATGTAGAAATAATGTTAATATGAACAGCGGCCTAATCATGCGATGTGGCATAATCTCATAATTTCAGGAATTTCGCATTACACATGGAATGAGAAATTCCTGAAATTATGCAAATGATTACTCAGTGTAATTTAAATTTCGCCCAGGCCTATTAAGAGTGTTATTTACCAGTGCATAATGACTTGTTTTCAAGGAGGCAGAGGATGACCAGTTTATTAGAATTATTCCAAAATATACAGCAAAACAGTTTGTGTAAAACCAACAATGTTGCACTCAGTAGAAAAGGAGCCAAAAGATGCACAATTCATGTAACAAAAATCATGCTCCTTTTATTTTATTAATTTCAGTTATGTTTTAAAACTGGTCTACAGTTTTGGTTTTACTCTGTGTCCACATTATGAGTCTCTTTCTATTAACATCAAACAGTATTTTCCAATACATATGGATATTGTGACGTGACTTGCAAGGAGGTAAGATTCAAGACAACCAATCTTAAAAGGGATGAAAAACGTTTATAATTTCTTCTGTGCTCAGATTGCTATCATTAGGAAACTGTTATTTTGATAACCGTGTCACTGATATAGCATGGATTTTCACAAATAAAGAGGCAAAAACATTTTCATGACAAAGAAGAACCGATTTATCCTACCGAGTCTGAATTACGATTACATCTATGAGGTAATTTGTTATTTTGCAGTCATAAAACATTCCTCATTTCACCAACCTGGGATAGCAACACTGTTTGGGTAAAGGTTTCCCACATTAGTACTTTAATCAAACCTTACTGCCATCGGTGAATAAACCTACAAGCAGCGAGGAACCAGATTTGAGCTATAATATCCCACAACCAGAAATTTCTTTACAAAAAACCCTAAAAAATGAGTACCTTAACCAGGTTCACATATGATTTAATGATAGACTCAGGATATAGAGCATCAAATGGAGGGCTAGCAGCAGATCAACCGGCCTCACCAACTTACCAAGGGCCCATGGTTTCTTCCACCATAGACTACACATTTGTAAAAAGTATGCTATCATACCAACACCCGAGAGCGATCACGATCCTCAAAGGCTAGTTATCAATGTTAAGCATGATCTTTGGGAAACCCATGTAATGGCCAACTTTGGCAGAATGACTGCTGTCAATGGGAAAAAGCTCATTTGGAATAATGCGCTAAAAGAGAAGGTGTCTAATCTAGAAGGAGCCTTGACATCATGTTTCGGAAAACATTTTGTGTAGTTGGAAATTGGGGATGACTGGATAGCTACTTGGCAATCCATTCTAAAGAATATATTACTGACCCTTGTGGTCAAATCACAGAAACCGCGAACACACATTGCAATTTTACCCAATACTTGATCGAATCAAAGAGAGTTTACCACAAGATGGTGCAACATATACTAGAACTTCCAATGTCTAATGATCGCAATCTGAAGCTACAAGACTTAATGAAAGAATTTAAGAACAGAAACGTACAAATAAAGCAGGATAGTGAGAACAATGCCTACGTAAAACTATATCATGCTATATTAACTCGGAATGAACAAGCTTATTGGTCTCTGGTGGGCTACGGTACAATGTCATATAGGCAGCCAGTTGAGCTGTTTATCCCAAGTAATTGGTGGGAAACTTATATCAAAGTTCTGTATAAGTCAACTATTACTTATAATTATACACCACCAAAAGTTCATGGAATATTTCCAGATATAACAAAGGAAGAAATAGTAGAACTAATAGAAAGTTCACACTCATCCAAAGCAGCAGGACCAAATGGTATCCCTATAGATCCGGTTAAGTTAAACATAACCTCCTGGAGTACGTTGTTAGAACGGCTGTTTTCACAGGTAACCAAGCTAGGAAAGATACCATCTTCCTGGAAAGGAGCGATTGCGCATCCGATATACAAATGAGGTCCAGAAACTGACCCGTCCAGCTACAAATTAATAGCCTTATTAGACTTCGAAGGGAAATTGTTTGCAAAACATCTTCAAAATAAACTAAGGCTCTGGGCAGAGGAACAATTATTAATACCAATAACACAAACAGGATTTAGTTCAGGGTGTTCAACAATTGAGAACATCATTTCATTGGCTCTACTTGGGGAAAAAGCATGCATGGACAAAACAACATTATATGCCTGTTTTGTGAATTACTCCACAGCGTTTGATAAGGTAAATTGGCAAAGGCTGTGGAATAAGCTTATAATATGGGAAATCGACCCGAATCTCCTGAATTTTATTATTGAGCTGCATTTCGAACCATGGCTACACGTAAAATTAACACTTGACAATAAGCTACATTCTAAAATTGGTATTGAAAATGGCCTTAGGCAAGGTTGTGTCCTCACCCTGTTGCTATTCTCACTCTACATTACTGATATAGATATGTCACTAAAGTCTGACATGTGTATCGCACCAAAATTAGGAGGTATAAAAATACCATACCTAGCGTACGCTGATGACCTAGTGATCCAGTCTCTAACTCCAAAAGGACTCCAGCACCAATTGAAACAATTATGCATCTTCAATACAGTGAATGGATTGATAGCCAATATGTCAAAAACAAAAATTGTGACCTTTGGACAGCCCATAAAACCTAAAAGGTGGACACTAGGAGAAACATCAATCTAAGCAGTGGAGTAATACGAGTGCCTTGGAGTGATTTTTGATAAAAAGTTATCCTGGTCAAGCCACCTGGCCAGTAGAAACTCGAAATCAACTGTTATCACTAAGTCGATTTCAAGAATCATGAGAATGTTTGGAGGAAAAGCGATCAGCCCATCACTTAAAGCACTACATATGAAATTTGTTCCATATTTATTGTATGCACCCCCAGTAATGAGTAAGAAGGTCATCTTCAACTTTGAGAAATGTTTTATGAAATGTGTACGCGCTTTATTACATCAAGGACAGGCAACCCTCATTGTATTATGAGATTGGAACTCAGTCTAAAATCCTTGGTATCATTGCACAACAGGAGCTGTGTGAATTACATTATTGATTGTGCCAAGACTGATTCATCTTCATTGAAAAAGCTAATATTTAAAGAATTAGGGAGATCTAAATATAGAGATGCAGAATTGTATATCAAGTTGATGGGACTAGGATCTTAAGAATTTGCCTGACAGAGGAGTTGGGGCAAATGACCGGATCTGTGCAGAAAAACTTAATACGCGATACGCTTACTACCAAGCAGTGGGCCCTAGACTTGCTACAAGCAGGAAAATACATTCATACGGATTTAGTAATTGATACTTATACTGTACAGAGCCAAGAATATTTTGGATTAAACCAACCTGGTCATATAAAAAGGAAAATCTTAAGGTTCAGACTATCTTATATACCGATTTGGGAGTTTGAAGAGAAATGGAACACAGCATTTAAAGGCAGACAAACTTGCCAGCTTTGTGGAAATACTGTTGAATCTCTTGTACACATAATATGTACCTGTTCTAAACTGTTGCCCATACAGAGGATATATTTACGCTCCTTTTTTAAAAATGCTAAAATAAGAACAACCGCTGAGGCCGTTAGATACTTTTTTAAGCTCAGAGAAGACAGTGCAATAACAATGATGATAACATATTTAGATGATGCCTATATAGCATTAACAGCGTAAATGCACGTATATACTGGGAAGCAAAACAGATTTCATCAACAGAGAATCGAAATTTAAGTTGCATAACTGAAAGAAAGTTATGTATCGCCCAATTCTGGCACTTTAGCATATTACTGAAAGTAATAAACTGAGCCAAGAGAACATAATGCAGAGGTAGACAGGTGAACTGATTTTTTTTTCATGAAAGATAAAGAAACCATCTGCACAATTACAATGAACTGCATATGTTTTACACATCTGGCACATTAGCACTTTAGTACATCTATGAAGTTACAGACTGAGCCAAAGAAGACTATAATACACTGGCAAAAGGTTAAATAATATATGCAAATTACTGTAGAAGAAGGAATACAAACTGCATTTACACCTGGGAGGTGTACGTATTGAATCTCTAACGATAAACTAGATGCATATATTTTTCATAATCAGCACATTAGCACTTTATCATTGAAAAAGGAATAGACTGAAGTAAAGAAAATAGTGATAAAGAGGTAGGTGGATGAATAATGTAAGGAAACCATTGCTTAAGTCGGGAACATACAGAATTTTATACTATGAAGTGTTAGTACTGAACCTGATTGTAAGTTTTAACCATTTAAATTTTAAACTACTGATAATTTTTTTTTAAATGCTCACACTTTTATTGTAATCAATTGATTAATACAATAAAGTATTTACTACTACTAGTACTACACGTAAGTACCAGTTTAATGCCTGAAAGCAGCACTTAACAATAGTAGGTCACCAGCCAGCCTTTGCAACATGCCTGCCACTACACTGCACCTCATGTGGAGCCTTTTTATCAGTGACATTTGATCCATTTGAGCAAGAAACATTTGTGTTTTTGATTAAATCTTCAAATTAGGCAGTAGAGAGTGGAATAGTGCAGGAAAGCCAGATTCAGTAAGAAAATGTTGTGGCGGCACAATCATATATCTCCTGTGGCCTTGGATATAGCTGAATGACTTAGATCAATGGGAGTTACTTAAACAGTTTTTGCAGATTTTAGGTTTTTTTGTAACCTTCGCGAAGGTCTAGGGAGAAATGTGCAACATTTCTTAGTTTGAAAACATTTCCGGTTCATGATTTTCATGCGAAAATGTAGACATTTATTACAATACATTATAGACATATCTTTACTTAACTCTAAATAAATGTTTGGGTAGAAGATATAATCTGGCTAAAAAAAAATTTATTCTTCTGATCCGAAAAATGCATAGAAATGTAATACAAAACAAACTTGCAGTGTAGCAATTCTGCATACACTTTCTAGAACACAATTCTGATGCAAATATGTACATATCGTAAACCGCACTGTGCAAGGTGTTTCTTATTAGGCATTGTTCCATTAGTGTGAAAATTACCTTGGTAAGCCGAGAAAAAAAATGAGGGAAGGCATATGCCATTAAATTTTACAACTCTTGCAACAGGCGAAAATTGGTAACTTTGCAAACTCTTTGTGCTAAACAAAATGTTGCACACTTCTGGAGCTGGTACCAAATGTTAAATATGCATGAAGCAGATTTTGTGAGTAGGATAAACTCCACCAATTGATTTAGTTTTCTAAAATCTCTCATTTTAACCTTTCAAGGAGGGTGACTCGATGCCTGCTGCACTCCACAATCACCACTGCAATCTAGAGTAAACTCAAATTACAGGCACACTTGTCTTCTGCACCTGAGCTACTTCCTAGCTCTGTTCAAGATGCTGGGAACCACACTGATGATATTACATCTGTTTTGAATGACCTTATATTTTTTGTAGAGAACAATGTTACCTTGAGCGTTGCTCAGTGCTAATGATACCTAGGCTCTGCACTTTGCTGCTCGCTAAGATTTACATAAATAAATTACAGAAACAGTTAGTTAAACGTGCTCTGAAAATGGTGTTAAAACAGTGCTTAAACCCTCATTAAGAGTAGCCTGCATAAATAATTCCAGAGCTACTGTGAGCAAACATACTGGGTTGTAGGAATTTTGTGACTTCCTCCTGATGCTGGATCTTTCCATCACGAAAATGTAAGGAAAATGCAAGATTTTAGCCAAAGTTTGAGGCTTGCAGGGCATTGTGGGTATAAAAAAAACCTCATGGGATCCACGCAAGGCATACCGCCCTAGAATCCCATGTTTGTCTATTTGCAGGATTTCTAGGTTTCACTAGGTGCCCGCTGAGCTAGGGTCCACAACTCACAGCTACCCACAATGCAAAAAAAGTATTCGTTTCGGTGCTAAAATGTGATGTATGCATGTTGTGTTTTATGCCGTTTCCTGTCGTGGCCACTAGGCCTACCCACACAAGTGTGGTACCATTTTTATCGGGAGACATAAATGTGAGGAAAATGTGTTTTTTTAGGTAAAGTTTGAGGTTTACAAGGGATTCTGGGTAGGAAAACCTTGGGTCCGCCATACAAGCCTCCCCACCCTAGATTCCCCCAGCTGTCTAGTTTTAAAAAATGTGCAAGTTTGCTAAGTTTCCCTAGGTGCTGGCCACCCACTTTGCAAAAAAGGGTCCGTTTTGACTGGAAAAAATGTGGTGTGCATAAAGCGTTTTGGGCCCTTTCCTGTCGCAGGCACTAGGCCTACCCACACAAGTGAGGTACCATTTTTATCGGAAGACAGCAGGAGCATAACATTGTAGAACATTTGTTATTAGCAATTGGATTTCACTGCAATGTTTCACTCTAAATGTAAACCAGTGTGTAAAAAAGAAGGCATTTTGAAAAATGCCCTCTAAATAATAAGCAAGTACGGGTACCCACAAGTTCAGAGATGCAGGAATAACCACTGCTCCCAAACTTCATTTCTTGTGCCCATTTGTAGTGCTAGAGGCACTCTTGTGGTCTGACACCCTGTGATGACCTTTGACTACCATTATTTTAATTGACTTTGGTGTGTTATTTTATCCTAGCCTGAATGTATGACGTCCTGCATATGCCTTGTTTCTCTTAAAGGTTTCTTTCTTGTAATCTTGCAGTCTTTCAGTGGGAGCTGTCACGGAGTAGGACAGCCTTGCCAAGAACAGAACGTGTGGGATGTGCACTTGAAAGCATGAGAGAGAGAGAGAGCTGTGGAATGTACTTTTTGGTTTCGAATTGCGGTGTTATGAGCAGTGGTTCACAAATGTGCACTGTGTTGTACATTAAGAGATGAAGTATGTGATGCTATAAGCAGTGGTGCAGAAATGTGCATTGTGTTGAACATTGGTAGTATTATTAAGTTCTTACTATTGGCTTTGACATGGCCTCATGTCATCCTGAATTCTGACTCTGCTTGGCTTGAGCTTTATCTGCGCTCACAGCCACGCTTGCAAGTTGTTTGGGTTAATCACGTTCAAGGATTGTTTTTGTGAGAGATTGTTTAATGTACCCTGGAAGGCTTTCGTGAGCTTCGTCAAGATAAAGGCTGGAACATGCGAGAATGTAGAGGGGACGTGGGAACTCCTTCCTGCCATGGAATGCTTGCTTGGAAGCTGGCCAGTTCCAGTAAGATTCCTTTGGCGCGGGAGGAAGACTCTCGAACCTTCTAGTGTGTGTTTTGAGACTATAAAGCTGAGGTTTGTTGACAGCTGAGTTGGGAGCTCACTTACAGAGTAGACGTACTGCTGTAAGACAAACGGAACCTGAGTCCCGGTCGAGAGTCCAAGCCAGCTGTGAACGGGCCCCCCAGCGAGAATTGGCAAGGATGTCGAATGAACGATCGGGTGAGGTGACTTGTTTCGGCCTAGTGCCATTGTGATGCGTGGTTCCAGTGGCTGTGGTCATTTGAGGTGTTTAAGTTTTGATTATTGCCATTGTGATGTGTGACCAGTGGTTTTGATCATTTGAGGTGTTTTCTTTGTGATGTGTGAATGAGTGAGGTGCACATCCAAAGTAATAATTTGATGTTTCTAGTGTATATATATCTTTCTGATTTCTTGCAGGACGTCCATAATATTTGCTTGAGTTTTATCTCATATTATTTGCTGCTTATTTATTCATTAGTATTATTCATGCATTTAACTGTTGCATTTACCAAGTGTGTTATTATTGCTTGCATATAAATATATATATCTCTATGTGTATTTGAATGTTGTGCATTTGGCACCTGGGAAAGCCTTTCTGTTAGAGAGCATTGCATAAATAAACCCCAAGTTTTATTCTAAAAAGAGAGTCTTTGTATTTTGTAAAATAAAACCCTTTTCTAGGTGTTGTTTTGTTTTATGTCTCCTGCTTCGCTGTGTTTTGAGCCACCATGTGGGAGATTCTGTATTATCTGAAAGGCGAAGCAAGACATTTGGTGTCACGAACAGGATTCGAAAAAGTGCAATTTTAAAAGGGGAAGATGCTCTCTAAAATGCCTATGTTTTCAGTTACAGAGTCCCAGATGCCAACTGAGTTATTTGAGTGGGAGATTGCCTCTCTTAAAGAGGGGAAAAACAACTTGGTATTTCAGACAGAAATAGTGGTGTCATTTTGAATGCATTGCTTAGCATGTATCAAAAATGTGAACAATTGGAAAAAGAACGTAGGGAGTTGCAGAGAGAGTTGGCTGACGCTCAGTTTGAAAATAAAACCTTAAAAGGAAGGTTAAACATGTAGCAAGCTCCAAAGCTGTTTACTTTGCCAGGCTGTTCAGATAGCCAGAGTGATTCATTTGTGAAAAATGTGGACGTAGAGATGCTGCCAGTTAATCTACAGGTTTCACAGGGGGTTTTAATTAATTCTTTTGAGGACGTTCCTCAGCCAGAAATGAGTTTGTACCGAGAAAATGTAAACGTGCAGGAAGATAAACAAACCAGCCTGTTAGAATTAGCGATCGTTGGTTGCAGTTATAAATCAGACATGTCAGTGAATGACAAACCTTGCTTTACATGGAGAGACACTATTTTGAAAAAAGAAATGCAGCAATGTGCTTTTGAATCCGCAAAAGAGATTGTGCAATGTGTTTTAAACGTGTGGTCAATACAGAAAGGAGACAGTGAGTTATATGTGATAGTTCAGGGGCAGTGTGCTACTTTGTGTATGTGCGAAAAACTAGGAAAGAAGAGTATGCTTTTAGATTTGTGGACTGAAACATTTTCAAATGCTGGAGAATATTTTGCTTGCACTGTGACAGATACAGGGCAAACACAGCTGATTTTGACTTGTGCTCTGATAGATACAGGACAGACACTGTTGATTTTGAGTTGTGTTCTGACAGACACTATGCAGACACAATTATCTGTGTCTTTTTGTGCTATGACAGATACAGGACAGATACAGATGCTTTTGTGCTTTTGCACGCTGACAGACACTGGGCAGATGACAATAAGAGATAATGTGATTTTGACTTTTGTATTTTCTCAAATGCAATGGCAAGAAGCAAATGTGATCAAATGGTACATACAGATAGAAACTGCAGTTTTGCATGAACAGTTGGTGCAGGTCCCAATAGAAAGTCCAAGGGTGGTGCTTGAGGTGCCTGAGACACAGGATTCCCCAGGGAAGTGGCACATTTTACTGCAAAGCGCAGCTACTGTGTATGCTCATGGTCCTATACATTCACTAGACAGAACCTTTAATTCTCTTACAGATGAAAAGGCTAAAATCTTGGAGACAGAGGTGGTGAGACACGATTCTGATTTGGTGTGCATGACTTAAGTGCGAGCACCCAGGAGAGAAAGACCATACAAACAGGTGGGCAGAGAATGAAGGGATGCATATCCCCCTAGACTTACTTAGAACTGTGATTCCTAGGTGTCAGTATGCACAGCGCAGACCAGTCCCACAGACGGTGAGGGGCCAGTTGAAGAAAGGAAAATTACCAGAGCAGATGGATTGCCTTGGCAGACCCTCCAGCATTTCGCGATTTCGCGATTCACGAAAAAATCGCGAAATCGGCTGAATAGCGCGATGGCCGCGATATTTACAATTGTTGCCGCGATATTTAGAAAAAAGTGTCTGCAAAACAAACAATGCCCGCTTATTGGCTGTGCGCGCACACGTCACTACGTGCCGCTGACCAGCCGTCCAATACCTGCTTCCTCCTGGCCAAGATCCAAGCCTTTAGCCTATGTGGCTTTGATCTGATCTGCAAATGCAGCACTCCTTACCTTCGGCTACTGGTGCCTCGCTCCGGTCAGTCCCACGTGAACAGGAGTTTTACTCTCATGACGCCAGAGACTAAGAGAGAGTGTCGGTCGGCTCAGGCTGCGGCAGGATGGTAGCAATTTCCTGCCGCCCGGGCATTTCCTGGCACTAATGTCTAGGGGAAGGTTGCTCAAGAAAGGGGTTAGGCGTGCCCTGGATAAGTAGGCTTCTCCTACAACAGCAGTCACAGTGGAAGGTGAGTGGAGCATGGACGAGAACTGAAACTGTACTGTAAGTAGTCAAAAGACGGGCACCCACCGCCTCACTGTTTCATATGCCTGTCCATTCAAACACCAGAAGCTGCTAAAGTGTTCTTTCTGAATCTGAACATGCAAATACAAGATGTTCCAGCCGCGTAATATATCGTGGCAGTGGCCATCTTTAACACAGAGGAAAGAATTCATCACAGAAGCCAGAGTCTTGCTGCATTAGCAGCCTGGGCGCCATAATGTGGCTGCCTGTGGGTCTCAAGGACTCCTCTGCCTGGGCGCCATTATCCCGTCTCTTTTCATTTTCCATAGAGGGCGAGAAAGATTACGCATGGAATGTTAAGGAAAACTTATGGCTGGGTGACGAGTGCCTGGTGAGCACGCTCCATGTCGTACTGCCTTTTGTTGGTTTTATCCTTCATGTAACACTGCTTTTATTGTGGTGGCTCAGCAAAAGCTTGCCTTGTCAGAAAGCAGGATTAGGAGACGGCTGCTGATTGACCTGCAAGAAGTGTTTTGTGAATTTGGGCTTCTGTCCATGTCTGTGGATCAGAGAGTGGTCTGCGATCCGTCATCAACAGGGAGTCAATTTCAGTCACATCACCTGCTCTTCAGAAAACTCAGAAAAACTGACATGAGCAATGGAGGCAGCAGTACCCGGCAGGAGTGCATACATGGGTGCTAGAACACCCCAGGGAGAAATAGGGCCCCCTCTCACGAGGTGCAGATTGGAGCTGTGCTTCCGTAGAGCCGAAGACACTTTAAACATGCCAGTTTCACAGTGGAATACCCTGCTAAATCAGTTTACATCGATTTAAGGCTGAAAAGGAATGATTACGAATAAAATTAAGTGCCGCAATAATGCCGCTAAATTTCCACTTTTGTGCCGCAAAATTTCCACTTTTGTGCCGCTAAATTTGCAAATCTATGCCGCAATATCCTGGGGGGACTGCCTTGGGCTCATGCCAAATGATAAAGGGTGCACGTATTCAGCACTGTGTGGAGAAATAGTCAGGAAGGAGACAGCCCCAGCCCTTCTTACTGTGCAGGGAGAAGGACAGTTTCACTCCAATACCAAGAATTCAGAGGCCATAGTGTGGGTAGAATTCTCAGATAATTCCCCAGAGCCAGCAGAGAACCGTGCAGACAGAAATGACAATATTTTGCCATCAGACCCAAAACAGGAAAAGAAAAACGTACGCTTTTTGAAAAATATTTTTTGCAAGAAGAGTGATGCTTGTTTCTTTTCCAGATCATACTGCAACGTGTTGGTGTACCTGATGTCCCTGTCCTGCGAGTGGATCCCTTTGTTTGAGTGGGCCCGTGAGGGTGTGGGACCCCTCCCTCCCCCTAACCCTGGAGTGATCACCGGACGATTCAAGCTGACATCCTTTGGTTGAACAAACCAGATGAACTTACCAAGCCAAGAATCATGGACTGATATCGTAAACCTGAAGTAAAATGTTCACAGTTATAATTTTAAATGCAAGAAGGCTGTATGTCTTTCACACAGAAGGACATTATTTGCTCTGCAAATGCTGTTCAGTTTGAAGAAAAAAAATATATTGTGCAATTGAAATTGAAGAAGTTTTTCAGTTTAAAGATGAAAAGAAGATGTTGATGTTGCCTTTATTTTTAAGCACAAAATATATATAAGTTTGGCTGCTTCAACAGTAGAAGTTTCAGAATTAGCCATTTGTGACATTAGGAGCATTAACGAGTTCATATGCTTGATTCTATTTGTGCATTTATTTTGTGTATCCATCATACATTTATTCTTGCTGAATATCCAGACATGCATGAGCTTTTTAAAATGATTGTTACATGCTTTTATGATTTTACTGTTTTAATGTATGCTTCAATTATATTTGTGCTTTCAGTTAAGAAGTTCAGTTTGATGATATATGTATGTTATGACAGTCAAAGGTCATGGGGTGGAATGTAGTGCTAGAGGCACTCTTGTGGTCTGACACCCTGTGATGACCTTTGACTACCATTATTTTAATTGACTTTGGTGTGTTATTTTATCCTAGCCTGAATGTACGAGATACTGCATATGCCTTGTTTCTCTTAAAGGTTTCTTTCTTGTAATCTTGCAGTCTTTCAGTGGGAGCAGTCACGGAGTAGGACAGCCTTGCCAAGAACAGTACGTGTGGGATGTGCACTTGAAAGCATGAGAGAGAGAGAGAGAGAGAGAGAGAGGTGTGGAATGCACTTTTTGGTTTCGAAGTGCGGTGTTATGAGCAGTGGTGCACAAATGTGCACTGTGTTGTACATTAAGAGATGAAGTCTGTGATGCTATAAGCAGTGGTGCACAAATGTGCATTGTGTTGTACATTGGTAGTATTATTAAGTTCTTACTATTGGCTTTGACATGGCCTCATGTCATCCTGAATTCTGACTCTGCTTGGCTTGAGCTTTATCTGCGCTCACAGCCACGCTTGCAAGTTGTTTGGGTTAATCACGTTCAAGGATTGTTTTTGTGAGAGATTGTTTAATGTACTCTGGAAGGCTTTCGTGAGCTTCGTCAAGATAAAGGCTGGAACATGCGAGAATGTAGAGGGGACGTGGGAACTCCTTCCTGCCATGAAATGCTTGCTTGGAAGCTGGCCAGTTCCAGTAAGATTCCTTTGGCGCGGGGGGGGAAGACTCTCGAACCTTCTAGTGTGTGTTTTGAGACTATAAAGCTGAGGTTTGTTGACAGCTGAGTTGGGAGCTCACTTACAGAGTAGGCGTACTGCTGTAAGACAAACGGAACCTGAGTCCCGGTCGAGAGTCCAAGCCAGCTGTGAACGGGCCCCCCAGCGAGAATTGGCAAGGGTGTCGAGTGAACGATCGGGTGAGGTGACTTGTTTCGGACTAGTGCCATTGTGATGCGTGGTTCCAGTGGCTGTGGTCATTTGAGGTGTTTGAGTTTTGATTATTGCCATTGTGATGTGTGGCCAGTGGCTTTGATCATTTGAGGTGTTTTCTTTGTGATGTGTGACTGAGTGAGGTGCACATCCAAAGTAATAATTTGATGTATCTAGTGTATATATATCTTTCTGATCTCTTGCAGGACGTCCATAATATTTGCTTGAGTTTTATCTCATAGTATTTGCTGCTTGTTTATTCATTAGTATTATTCATGCATTTAACTGTTGCATTTATCAAGTGTGTTATTATTGCTTGCATATAAATATATATATCTCTATGTGTATTTGAATGTTGTGCATTTGGCATCTGGGAAAGCTTTTCTGTTAGAGAGCATTGCATAAATAAACCCCAAGCCTTATTCTAAAAAAAAGAGTCTTTGCATTTTGTAAAATAAAACCCTTTTCTAGGTGTTGTTTTGTTTTATGTCTCCTGCTTCGCTGTGTTTTGAGCCACTGTGTGGGAGATTCTGTATTATCTGAAAGGCGAAGCAAGACACCATTTCAGAAATATGTGGGTTTACTTGATATCCATTTTTCACTCAGCATATTTCATCATACGAATTGGTCTATACTTGGCAGACAATGAAAGACAGTGCAGCTCAGCTCAGCTGTAGGTACTTTGGGTTCTTAGATAATCAACAAACTCTACATATCCCCACAATCAGATGGATCTAGTGGATGTAATGGTATACTGCTTTTGTAAAGTGGCCATCGTGACAAAAATGTACAGATGAAAACGTTGTCACAAATGGCCATTTGTTGTGGAAACCAGTGGGCTTCACACTGGTTTCCACAACAAACTAGAAGTAGGTTGAAAGCACGAAAAATGGGCTAACTCTTTCAAAAATGCAAAAACTGTGGTAAATAATTAGGTTTTTTTGATTCAGCTCTGCATGTTCCTGAAACCTGGGAAGATGGTGACTTTAGCACAGCAAACGGTTTGTTGATTCCGTTTTTAGGAAGACTCTTATCTGGAGCACTTTTTTCCTATTTTCCCCCCAAAAATCAAAACATAGCTATATTTTGCATGTTTTCTTGGCTCCCTCTAGGGGAATCCACAAACCATAGGTATCTCTAGAATCCTAAAGATGTTGGAAAAACAGGGCACATATTTGGCATAGATACCTTACATGGAACAAAATTATGTAGCCCTAAGCGAGAATTACCCCAAATAGCCAAAATAAGGTCTCCGCAGCTCGGGGAATGATGGGGGTGGTTTCCCCAGCAGATAAGAGATTATTGTAACCATTCACATCAAATCAACATCATAAACAAAAATCACCTCATGAATAGATTGCTTTGAGAATTGTCATTCTCTATAGAAAGCATCTAGGGATCTAAAGCAAGACTATCATAAGCAGACTGTCAAGACAACAAAAGTCCTGAATGATCAAAAATGTAATACACAGCCATTGTGCATGCACTGCCAGTGTACTGCATAACTATGACAATCCACATGCCAACATCCATTTACCCACAAAGGACCACTCTGTATTTGTACCACAACAAGAAGTTACAGTTCTGAAAAACCTAGGCTGTTGAACTATCTACTTTGCAATGCAGTACCATATTCGATACTAACACGTTAGGTGTGCCTGTGGCAACTAGATAAGGTAAGAGTGAAGAACAGAATGAAAAGATCATTAAAAAGTAAAAAGTCATCATTACCTCTGACATTTTTGGCTTCCTTTTGCTAGAGGTTGCCAGCCTTTCTGTCTCTGGATGGGGAACCGTGGCCATACTGTATATTTCCTTGCTCAACTTCTGCTTGGACCTCAGAAGCGACAGAGCTGCTTTCGTTGATATTCCAGGGAGGTTTGGATTGTAAAGACTTATGCACCAGCTTGAGTAGACAGAAGCCCTTCGGTCCACTTGCTGAATGTGATTTGGCTTAATGTAGTTCAAATAGCACCAAGTGACACTAGTGGTTGTATGCAGACTGGGAAACGTTTTCACATCTGCACCTTCCACTGAACTTGTTGCACTTGTATTAAGAGCTGCTGGAGGAGAAGTGCTCATTGGGCTGCAAGGTTGTGAATCAGAAAGCTCTGTACTGTCCTCTTTCTTCACGGTTTGTAGGGATAGCTTGCTTTGATATTGCTTGCCCACTGGTTGGTTGTGGTCTTCTGGTGAATGAGAGGTTAGCTGTAAACAATGTGGAATTTCCTTTGTAATTGACTGATCTGAGCAGGACCTGATGGGCACCTCTGCTTCTACTCTGCTGTGAACTTGTGTGGACAGCTTTGATTGCTCCTTCCGGTTTCTTTCATCTGCACTTGCTTCTTTCGCAGATGATGATTTCAATAAATCAAGTTTTTCTTCCGACTCAGATACTGCCTCCTCTTTCACTCTCTTCTGCTGCTGGCTTTCTATTGTGAGCTCCAAACTTCCAGCGGGAGAAAGCATGCGCTTGCTTCCGCCAGCTGTTGATGAGCTTCCATCTAATCCCAATTCACTCTCAGGCAGAGACGCCAGGGGCAGAAAGTCCCTTCTGTCCATCGTTGGTAAGGGCACTCTTAAGTAAGGGGTCTGGAAGAAGCTTCTTTGATCTTCTGATATCATTTGAGCCAAATCAAAGCCGACTCCATGAACTCCTTTAGGTCGGCTGTCATCAAATTTACGGATAAAAAGAGAAGCGGGACTGCAGTGGGACTGAGTAACTAGAATTTGGGAAAGAGTTGTATACATTGCGCTACCATATGATGGCATGTGAGTCTGAATCCTAACAGGAACTACAAGGGACATCACAGGATCTGCACATGCTGGAACCACCCTTTGGGAAACTGTTTCCATTGTGGATGGGGGGCTGGTAGTGGGAGGCAATGGCTGAAGCTTACCTTCTTTGCCTGTTGAGAGAGTAGAGGGGCCCATTGGGGGGGAGAGTGAGGCTTTTGTTAGTGGCGAAGGTTCGCCAGCCTCAGTTTGCAACTGAAGGGCAAGCTGGGATGGTAATGGCAGAAAGTATGCCGGGGGGATGGAGGAAGAGCCTGTGTAATGCATTGGGACATAAGGGGGATGTGGTCTGAAGGGTAGCTCCATGGGATGTGAAATCAGCTGCTGTGTAATATGTAGTTGGCTTGGGTGGAGCAGTGCATGTTGGAGGGGATGATGTGGTGTTTGAAACAGCGATGGTGAAATCTGGGGGAATGGAAACTGGGTAGTGAGGAGTTCTGACATGGCTTGCGTTGAAAACAGTTCTGGGGGCTGCAAGAGGTGCTGTACTGGGAACAGTGGCAAATATGATTTTTCCTGTATTGCCAACTGTGGCATGGGGGCACTAATCACTTGCAGGGCTTCAGTCAACGGCTGTGTATAATCAAGGCTCTCTTTCAACGGGCCTTGTTCTTTGGGATAATCTCTATGAGGTGCAATGGAAGAAGGGGAAGAAGAGTGGGATCCGCTTTTGACACTAGGTTTACTTGAAGATGAAAATGGTTCTTCTTTCTCTTTCCAGCCCTTAACTACATAGTCTGGGTCATGCTCTACATGTCTGCTAAGAGAAGCCTGCCGAGTTTGAAAGCACTTTCTCTTCTCCTGGGCTGAGGAAGAGGCAACAGGACCTGATGCAGGTGCTGATGACAAGCTTCCATAGTCGAAGGATTTGCTGCGGTTTTCAGATATCTGCAGGGTATGAGATACATTCGGTGTCTGCTCAGAAGCGGATCTCCGCATTTCGCGAGCATGAGGAGGAGGATGATGGGTTGGTACAGTCAGCATATGAGTCCCAAAAGGTTTGCTAAGTATTTCAGATGATTGTCCAGCTGATTCTTCTCGTTCAAATGAAACAGAATGACTTGAGGCATGTGATATACTACTTTCCTGGCTCGGACTTCTGGTAAGGTTTACTGATTCAAAGCTAGACTCGCCAGATGACTGGGCCATTTCTGCTAAGCGGAGTCGTTTCTTTTTGGGTGGCAGCTTCTCTGTGGGAAGCTGAGAGAGTGTTTGACTTCGTTGAGGCCACTGAAACTCCTCTAGCTTTTCCTGCTCTTTTGGAGGTGGTTCACGCTCAAATTCTGGTTTGTCAGGCTCTTCTGTGACTAGAATCTCCGGAACCTGGATATTTGGCTGGCGCACCAACTTTGACTGCAGAGCATGCGATGATCGTGCATGCTGTGCTGCTGGTTGAGATGAGCTCGGGACCGCTGGCATATCTTCGTCCTCTAAGCCACTCATCTGTTCCACTGACTCAGACTTTTCAAATGAGCTGGTATGTTGAATTACAGAAATTTCTTTTGATGTTGTTCGTCTTTCTTTAATTTCTTCACTCATAGGCATTGTTGGGTTTACTATACTATACTCCATGCTTGCATCAGGAAGAGGAGCAGCTTCATGCCCCACTGTTGATGATATAATGCTATCCGTAGTTAGATTCAGAGCAACATCAGATGTTCTGCTGGGCTGTCCAGACTTGGTTATCACATACCCTGGTGGTTCTTCATCATCTCCAAAACTTTTTTCTTTCCGTCTTTTCCTTAATGGGGCCAGTTCTACACTAGTGCCTATCTTGTATTGCATAGCGTCTGGCGATGGAGCACACTCTTCAAGACCCCTAGCAGCTTCTATTGAGGCATGCAATGGTGCAGATCGAGGTATCGAAATCTGAAGTTCAGAACAGTAATATTTTTTATGGGCATCATAGTTATCCCTTTTTTTATATCGAGCACCACATATGTTACATTCATACATCAACCCCTTCATTTTTGGGCCCTTCCTGGACTTTTTGGTCAGATCACTTTCCTTGTGTTCATGCTCTTCAGCATGTGTGGACAGCACATCTTTGTTTACTGAGCTGAACTCTTCGGCAGTGTATTCCATACCCATTGGCAGCTCAATAGCTGGTTGTCGTTTCAGCATTCTGGGATGAGAAGAGAAGACATGACTGCGGCTTAAGACATCAGGAGAGTCCATTAACCGGTTATCTAATGAATAACTGGCTCTAAATGTATGCGGCGAGCTAACGGTGCAGGCAGAAGAAGGCATTGAGTGGCTTCTTAGCAGAGGCACAGGTTCAGTGGTACTATGAGGATGCTGAGGGGGTACGTATGGTTGCTCAGGCTTACCCTTCTCACCTGGAGATGCCAACATTTTTGATGCATCTAACTGGCTAGTGGTGCCAGAAGACTTCAGGTCAAACTGGAATGGATCTCGAAAAGAGCCAGCCTTGGGAGATTCAATGCTGCTACGTCGAGACAAAGAGCTTCTTCTTGGTTTCACGCTGTCAATTTCACTTGTGTCCACCACAGCTTCATTGATGGTTATCAGCTTGGTAATGTGCTCAATTACTTGAGTTCTAGGCACAGAAAGTGGGATGCTTGCTTTATCTTCATGTGGAGGCCCTTGGGATGTTGCAGATTTTTGCCCAATTCGACCACATTTCCCAAAAATTATTTCCGCATAGGATTTTGCGTTTGTATTGGGTGGGCTAATCTGCTGTTCTGCACTTTCTGAGCGTGAAAAGTAGCCAGATTCTGTGCTTCCTTTGCTACCTGGGCTAAGAAAAGGTTGTTCCTCTATGACCTTCTTTCTTTCGCTTAAGCGGAGTGCAAGTTTCTGCTTTATGGAATGTGTATCCTCTGGTTTATGACTCAATGCATGCTCTGTGGACGGCTCCACAAACTGGGTGCTCTCCTCGAGTGACTGAGACATACTGGAATGGGATAATGAGTAATGCTCAAGGCTTGTACTCTGGCTTCCTGTACCATATGAGCTACAAGGAGACAAGCTGTGCTTCTGTCTGGCTGGCAAGTCAGCTACATGGCTCGCCAGGGTACCAGTCTCCTCTTCTGAATCTGTGCTTTCACCTTCTGTTGGCTCTTCAAATTCCTCCCGACCAAGACCCTCCATTTCCAAGCTCGAAGGATACATCTCTGCTTCAAGTCCTGAGGCCAGCCCAGCTTTAATTCTATGAGCATGAGATTTCCTATGTTTGTACAAATTGCTTTTAGTCTTAAAAGAGAAGCCACAAGCTGAGCATGGGTATGGACGCTCACCAGTATGGGACCTGATATGTTTTTCTAGCACACTAGGCTTAGCACAGGGCCGGCTGCAGTATGGACAGATGTATTTTCCTGGCTTCTGGGGCTTTTTCTCTTTCTTGTGCACCTCCTCTGCTTGTTTCAGCGACCCCTGGGAGGACCGGTGAAGGTGCACCTTCTGAACTGATGGCAAGTCTTCTCCGGACATAGGTGGTGCATGGGAAGGAATGAGCTGACCATGGCTGTGCAGTCCAGGAGAATCAAATGACCCAGACACACTGGGCCGGGCTGGATCCACAAGTTGCCAAGCTGACCCTTCGAGGCTATGCTCTGAATGTCCAGGAGACATAAATGCTGGTGACAGGGGTTGCTGCTGGAGCTTGGCAGCATGATGCATGTGCTCTAAAGAGGGACCTTTGGAGAGCTTTGGACGCCCAACTTTCCTCTTTACAGTTGTAAACTGAGGTTGCAATGGGGCATCGGTAGCTGGGCTTTCTTGTAAAGCGGAGGATCGCTCTGGGAACACTGTTGCTGATGAAATACTGCCCTGCAAGGCCTCTCCCTTGGTCAGCCTTCTTCTTATCCCTTCCTCTGACTTTTTTGTGCTCTTCCTGCTTTGCTCGGGCTCCATGACCTCAATTGGGATTTTGATTGTTATTTAGGGAATATTCTGGCAATCTTCATTTAGTGACTGAAAGGTATCCCCAGTTGACTCGCTGCATTTGTTTGCAGCTATGGCCCTTAAGAATTGACTAAAATGTCCCTAGTAGCAGTTTGACCAGTAAAAGCTTTAAGGCAGTCAGAAAAGTTCACATTGGTAATAGGTAACTAACTACTTCAAAGTGAGAAACCTCTGCAAAAGCTCCAGTCCAAATATTGTGAACTTCACTGAGGATCTGCGCCTCACCATTTTCTGTCAAGTTGACAGTGGCATGTTTTCAAAGTTTCAAGTCAACCCACAGTGGGGCTTGTGTTTATTATACAAAACTCAGAAGTTTAAAGGCTGCCAAGTTTATGTTGTAGTCGCCTCTTCCATTTTCACCAGGAAAGGTAATACTGAGCGGCATTCTTCCAGGGTAGCTTTCTCCACCGTCCCTGCTTCAGTTGCAAGCCATTCCCACTAGACGTCCACATCCCTGTAACAATAAACAAGTCAATGTTTTCACAGATATACTTACAACTCGACTTTTACAATTACACTAAGCAGCGCCATTTTTTACATCCTATACAGGAGCCTTCAACATTCATCTAGAAGAATTGTATTGATCCATGATGATTTTCGAGATATTCACAAGGGATGCAATTACGTAAAATTAGAATCATTTACACAGTCAGTGGTTAACCTGAAAATCTAGCATAGCATGAAAAGCATGTGACACCTCGGATCTATAATAAATATCATGAAATCGAGCTTCTGTTTTCAGTGACAACTTCACAAGATAATAACACGACTTCACACCATGTATCGAAAATATTACAAACATTATCCCACTGATGCGTGCTCTCCCATCTCCCTTAATCGCACTGGTGGGAAATGGTCTAATTCTGAAAGCAACATTTAGGTTAACCCATAATCAATGTGTTTGAACCACCACCAGCAAAGAGGTTCTTCCTATGTGAGCAAGAGCTTTCATTGCATAATGTTGTATATGAGTTACAGAGTGATGGAATGAAATGACAGAGAAATATCTGAGAAATGTCCTGTTTTGTAAAGAGAATACTTGGTACAGAAGTACAACTATATAAGAAAATCCCTCTTTCTACCAATGCCTTTTTGCTCTGTGTTTTGACCTCTGCCATCATTGTGGACATGCTGAACTGGCCATGTTTGATGTGCTCTTTTTAAAAGAACAAGAATTTTTATTTTTCAAACGGCCATATCTATCACTTTTGTAAAGACAAGACACTTGTGTAATTAGCACCGATGCAGCTGCAATGAGTACAGATATGGAGAGAGTGATTGAAGAATAAATGACGTTATTTTTGATTACATGTTTTTTGACAGTTTTCACTAAAGGCCCTTATTCATACTGAATAAAATCTGAAACTTGTGACAGGAAGGTGATAAGATGAAAAAATAAAGAAGTTAAATCCTAATTATCTAATATCTTGAAATAGCGTTGGAATAAAAAATATATATTCTGCCCGAGCTCAGCTGGAGTGAATTCCAATAGTTATACTCATTTTTGTCTTTGACAATTTTGTTAGCCTCAGCTTAAAAGCTGCCACTTAAAATGGCTGGTAGTGCATTCCTCACGGGAGGGAAGAAGGAAGACCAAGGGATGCAAAGAGGGACACCTACATTTGAACTAGTTCCAATTATATAGTCTTCATTTTCTGAAGGAAACTGAAGACTTGGGAGACTCTTTGGCTTCTGGGGAAAAGAGACAACCTCGTATGTTTATTCAAAAATAGACACAGGCAGCTACATCTTAGCGGTTTGAGGCTACACCAGGAATACCTACAAATGCATGTGGCCTTTCCCTGCTGAAGGGTTTCAACCTTCAGAAAACGTTCTTCATCCTTCTGTAACTATTTCGCTTTTGACCTTTTAAGTTCTTTATTGTTAAACGGTGCTCTTTTAATTTTGCATGCATAGCACATAATTTTTCCTTTGAGAAACCCTGTTGCTTACGCCCAGATATCATTCATGACAGATTGACTCCTCAAAAAACGTTTACCTCTGTGGGTCAGATTGTTTCGGCCTTGTGGGCCCAGTAACCGCTCACACCAAGACCTTGGCTTCTCTCCTCCCTGAATCCCCCAAAAGAAGGCAATCGTTTTTATTTGGAATAGAAATCCTAATGCTGTAGGTCAATTATGAGCTGGGGGAGGGTGAAACTCAGGAGTAACATTAGAAAATGTTTTCACAGTAACAAAAGTGAGTGAAGAGACAGGATCTCAGAAGCAGGATTTGCAATTAAAATCAATCATTCTAAATGAATTCATGTGTTCGCGTAGGGGTAAGAGTACAAGACGGGGTACCTCATGAAACGTTTCCAAAGTAGGATGCCAAGATATATACTCAGCCAACCTTTTGGAAAAAGCCATATGGTGAACACAGGAAAGATAACACAGAATAAGGAATGGTTTAAAATAAACATGAAGTAAACCACCATCAAGGTAAATGTTTGCGTTAGGTCACTTTGTATGACGTCATCGGGATTAAAGGGTGTGTGGTATCACTTCCTCTATCCTATGACACTTGGGCAGTGATGAGAGCTTGAGCAGGGTTTAAAGCAAACGCGGTCCAGGGTATGCATGGTGTGAGGCGAAGGAGACTGCGTGCTTACACTTCACAGAGAAAGGTGCGAATGGTTTCAATGTGTAAGTACTACCTGTGAGGTTGTGTTTCTGTCACTGCTGCCTCTCCTCTGTGCTTTCACGCCTGCTGCAAGCTGTGGAAAGAGATAACAAGGCATGGGTGACTGGACCCTCGAAATAAGAACACTTTTAGAGTATTTCTAGCTAGTACTAATAAACAGGAGAGTACTACATCTCACTCCAAGATTGTTTTTTACAGCACTGCTTACCAGTGTACATAGTAAAAGTATAAATTCATGACAAAAGCACATTGAAAGGAGATATTTAAAGAAGTGAGGTCTTTACTTTACTTTATAAACTTTATTTCGCAGTTCAGTGAATTGCATAAAAGTACACATGCTAAAATAGTAACATTAAAAAGAAATACATTAAAACAAACTGGCAATCAATAAGTTTTTAAAAAAAGATAATACAGTACAAAGTTCTCACTGATGACCTTTACACAGAAGGGTTAGACTAGTAGTGCAAACACAGATATTTTAAAACAGACAAGCTGTGGTGTCAGCAGGTAAAAATTTAAAGTGCTATTGATAAAGTGCAAAGGACCTTACGTGAGGTCAATACTGAGGCCCTACATCTCTGCAATACAATAGGGGGATCCTTGTCAATAGCGATGCGCGTTAATTTACGACAACTGGAGATAGAGGCCTAAAAAGTGAACAAGATTGTGCTCTCTATCATCATCCAATACCAGGCTCAACATTCACTTTAGCACTACAAAATAGAAGCCATATGCCAACACGTGAGCTTCAAATGTCAATAAAAACCAACCAGTTTTGAAGGGTTCATATGAGACCAAAATTCAAAACATACAAGGGGTGGTACACCGCAAAGTTAGAGTCCATTCACTTACAAGTCCAAACCAAGTTGCATATATTCCAATACTTCTTTATTTAAATTTTTCATTGATGATATAAAAAAGACAGCCAACGTGTTTCGCTCACCATACGTGAACTTCGCCAGGGCTATGTTACAAGTGCTATGTTTCACTAGGCAAACAGCAACTTACTCAGAAATGGCAGTTGATTATTCGATGTAAGTCTGAGAAATGTCATTGGTGATATAGGCCTCACATCTGTTTGATGGCCCAGGATATTTGGAGATATTTGGGGATTACCATACCGCCATTTCACAAAAAACATTCCAACTGTTTGGACCACTTGGATCCGCAGAAATCACTGGCTTAAGTTTACGTCACAGAACAAAGAAGCTCCCACCTTCTACCTTGTAATGTGGCCCCTCCTTACCTTGATTACTGAAATGGGAGACATAGGGTAAATGTCGAGATTGCATACCAATTCCACAATTAACGCAGAAAACATGAGTAAACTAGCTATGCTCGAGGTTTAGTAGTTCTTAGACCTCGCTCTACGGCTCTTCTACAGTGTGCACAAGTAATCTCACACAAAAATAAACCTATGCAGATAAAACGAACTGTATGCATTGCGAGACGTTTTCTATCTACACCAGCAAAAGGCTCCTCCGGCTTTGCCTACAAGTCCTATCCTATGTAATTCAAGGTTCTTGGGCTCACCGGTCCAGTGCAGAAATTGTCGGTTCTACGTCAGAGAGATTGAAGATAGAGGCTGTTGCTGCTCGGGTTCCTAGAAATGCACTATAGCTGTGTGGGTGTTAATATCATTCAAGACAATCCAGGCTGTAACTCTATTGTACCACTCACTCCGACTCGTTATTAATGTCACAGTGTGGGAGGAGCGCGTGGAGCGCATGTAGAGGTTCAGGCTTGGGCTATACAATAACGCGATAAATCGATTGCGTTCACTATATGACAGAACTATATGAGAAAAAGTTACCTTCAGAAACCTGAATACAAACAAATGCACCGTTGTTGTTGTAATGTGAATAAACTGGAAAGTTTGCATTCCAGAAAGGCAAGAAAATTTCACCTGTGAGTGTATCAACATAAAGCACACCGCTCAGAATGGCTTCCAACGTGGAAGAAGAGCGAGAGATATCCCTAAGCACTGTCAAAGTCCTTAACAATTTTTAAAAACCACAACTCCTTCTGTTCAGTAGGCGGCTCATTATAGAATATAGATTATATGAGAGTTTTTGAGAATTTACAAGTCTAAATCAGGCTTCTCCAATGAGTAGCTGGTGAGCCACTGGTCTCTCCAGCTAACTGTAAGTAGCTCTCCTGTGTGCAACCCAGCCTACTAAATTGGAAGATTTTGCTAGGTTTAATCAACATATGTATACCAGAATTAAAAAGACTGTATTTGAGACGAAAATGTGTGCATTTTCAGGACTCTTAAACTAATGTTTGATTAAAAATGATTGCATGTCCTAAATATATTTAAAGCTGGTATTTAGAAATAAATCATGGCTAACATTACCCTTATTACCTTGGTGTCAGGGGCAGTGCAACTATGCCCGTTAGGCATTGCACACGTAGAGGTATTCCAAATTGATAAAGGTTTTTTGTTGCATTACTACTGGCAACCCATTTGATGCACTCAAATAATTGTTGCTGATAATCTTGCATATGGTGGCACTAATGTAATCTTGTCAGATGTGGTCACTATTACTACAGGAATAGTAGTAGCTCCGGATTTTCATTGAAGAAAAGTAGCTCGTTACAAAAAAAGGTTGTGAACCCCTGGTCTAAATCAGAACTGAAGGCCCCACAGCAACGCCCAGTGAATACAAATCTATCAAGGACGTACTCCTAAAATCCTTAGACTAGATGTGAAAGGTGTTGATACCCAGGGGGGTCCTCTGCACGATATAAGAAATGTAAATAAATTGATAAATGGGGCTGCAATCCCCTGTGAAGATGCTGCACAGCTCCTCTGAATGCCTTTCTGCTTTTGAACAATTCTACAACCTAGATGTCAAAAAGTTGGGGCACAATTTCGAGCAACACACAGATTTCTAAGGTGTATTTCAAAGTTAATAATTTCTGATGCATCAGTTATAGAGGTGTTCAACGTTAATCATTTTTTATGTACAAATTACATAGTGTTTCAATGTTAATCATGATTGATGAGTGTATGACGCATTGTTTCTACTTTTGGTAATATGAGTGCAAGCTGTATACATCAGTGGTGATACCTCAGGCTTGAGGGCACAGATTTCCTGTAATGCTGTCAAATTCGATTTTTTTGCTGTTCCACATATGCTTCCTCCATATCTGGAGGCTCTTTGATGAACTAGAAAATTCTATTTTTATGAACGGCTCTATACTCCAGGCAGTGATATGTTAAACACTTCAACAGCTACACGAGACTTTGTCGAAACAGTACAAAACTCTCACAAAAGAGTTAAAAGTGAAGATGTGTCAGACAAAATGTATGTATATACATAATGCTAGGTACAAAGGGCTAACTAATGTACTAACGGTCATGAACTAATGGATTTAGCATTTGCAAGTCCACTGATTCAGTAAATCACAGGGTTTGCGAATGCTAAAAGCTTTTCAAAATGTACAAAGCCAATTTGATGATTTGGAAAATGTTTTCTAAACCGTTAAATGAGCCTCGGAAACCATTATGAATCGGTATTTGGAAGGGATGGAGTAAGGCCGTTCCTTCCACATACAGACTCCTTATGGTATGTATTAATTTTTTGTGACTGAAATTCGGTTACAAAATATTAATATTTTACCACCGTCTCAAAGGAGGTGGTAACCTATTTGCAAATGGGAAGGGGTTCCTAAAGCACCCCTTCCCGTTTGTGAGTGTTTAAAAAAAAAAAAAAAATGAGGAGTAGTCAGTGGTCCACGTGAACACTGCTTACTAATAAAACATGTTTGTAAAATAATTAATTTTTCATTTTAAACCGATCCTATTTTCCATTTAGGAAAACGGGCTGCATTAGAAAAAAAAGGTTGCCTTATTGAAAAGCAATCACAGACATGGTGGTCTGCTGATGCCAGCAAGCCACCATGCCTGTGATTGAAGCCAATCCTAGTGGGTCGCAATTTGCGACTTACCTCATTAATATTTATGAGGTAAGTTGAATCGCAACCAACTTCAATTCTGTATTTTGTGAACCGACCTATTAATACACAGGTCAGTTTGCAAAATGCACATGTATTCAATATAAACCAGGGTGCAAATTACAACCACTTTTACTGAATGCAGTTTTAGTACACGAGGCCCTGCCTAGTGCCCATCAAAATGTTGGCTGGTATTGAACCCCAACCTTCCAAGACTGGTGGTTCTGTTTCATTATGAAACAAAACCTGATTCACTAATTTACACTTTACACTTCCAATGGTGCAGTAAGAGGGCAGGCATGAAAAATTGGCCCCTCTGTACCCTGGTAGGGGAGTTAAGGACAGTTATAACTTGGTGCAGGGAGTCCCTCTTCTCCATGCCCCAGAGCCACTGCCCCTGCTGCACCATTGATAACCATGCGCCTGTAAATGTATACCCATCCAGTGGTCTTGCTCACCACAAACTGAATGACATTATGTCTGCACTAGTCTGTTACCATTTCCCCTGCTTGAAGTGATTTTATATGTATGCATAGATGAATGGTCAGGGATCAATTACTTATTTTCTTCCCAGCGTCACAGACATCAACCGTATGACCTTGTCACAAAGGGTCATATTGCTGCACACTTAATTATGTTTGCCTCACCTTTTAATATTGCTGGTCATGTGAGTGATTTTGACTCATCTTGTAATACTGTTGTGCATACGAGTGTTTATGACCCTATAAAGGTACGTTTGATTCTGACTCACTTGACATGTTGGTAGGCCTGTGATTTACTCCAGCTCAACCTACAATATTAATGTTCACGTGATTGATTTTCACCCAGCCTGTAATATTGTTGTGCGTGTGGGACTGATTTTGAATCAGGTTGTAATATAGTTTTGTCTGTGACTGATTGATTTTAATTCCAACACTGTATTTTTCTTTAGTTTGTAAGTGACTATTACGTTATCGCAGGCATCACAAGACATAATTTGTTCTGTGAGCCACATAGTTAATTATTAGTGTCACGAGTTATCCAAGCCCATTTTCAATGAACCGGCTTATGATGAGCTCAAAAATCGGCAGACACACTGTGTGCTCTTACTCTCTTGGGTGTGAAGGAATTGTGTGAGGGTACAGGCTAGAGTATAGATCCGCAATAGTGACACATATTTAGCCTCTTATACCGTATATGATGTCAATTGATGCATTCACACATTTATATTTCATACCCTCAACGTTCCTTATGTTTCTACTTCCTCAAACAATAAGACCTGACTTCACTTGCCTGAGTATTCGTATGTGTAGCTTTTTCCTCCCCAGCAATATCTACATGTATTATGTGTATTAAGTGAAAATGGCCTTTCGTTTAAAAATTTGGACCTTTGCAAAGCTTTTTTTTAATGAGATCCCTGTTTTCATACTTCATTCACGAATATCATCCAAGTTGTTTTAACGAACCCTCCCGGCATGAAATAACACACCGTATTCATCCAGAGCATAGCCCAGTAATCGACAACTAATTGATATCACACTTACAGCCCTAATATTTAACCACACTATACTCACTAATCAGCCTCAGGGCATGACCACACAAACACACACATAGACACATGCACAGATACACACAACACACAACATAATTAATATAGACATGGTCCAATTTTTTTCACTTGTGGATAAAGCAGCACGCCACTTCCACTCTTTCATGTACGCTGGAGAGAATTAACAAACCTACGCATGAATTGTTGACGAGCTGATAAACCACTGTCCTGTGACAGAAGCAATGTGAACTCGTGCAAAACTGCAAAGTATGTATGCTTATGTTTCTATACCCCATAATATCAAACGATATGCATTTCATGCATAGGCCTAACAAATGGAACAAACTTTGTGACCTAGCAATGCCTGAAGTTGTCTCATTTTTGCAATCTACACATGTATAGCAAAAGTATGCACAGCCCCACCCCCAGCAGATAGTATGAACTATTGCATGTCTTTGTAACTCTTGTTTCCTGTTTACCAAATGCACGCTGTCACTGTGTCTGTGTACCATTCTTATATAAAGCGCATTACCAATACTGGATTAACCCAAGCTCATCATAGAACCAACACACATCGCAGGATGCAAACCTTCACCACAAGCTACAGCATCAAGTACAACTCCACCTCACAGCTCATATGGACTAACCACTCCATCATCCACTTCCAAATTTACACACCACAAACCACCGCACTCACCAGTGTCAGCATACTCAGCGGCAGCTGGCACAAAATCTATGAAGCAGACTGTCTCAACACCCTAAGTATGGCTCCACCTAACCAACAGACAAACTCAACGAGGACATCACCAACTTCAACAATTGGATCGAGGACTGTGCAGAAGTCCTCCCACCCATCAAACCCAACAAGCAAAGAAGAAGCAGGCTAGTTGGTAGTCAGAGGACCTTCGAGACTCCAAAAGATACTACAAATAGCTAGAAAGAAAATGCAGAGCCAGCCACGAAACCACTGACAGAACCTCCTACAAAGCTGCACTCCAATGCTACCACCAGCAACTAAGAGACACCAACAAAAGAGCGCTAACTGAGCACATCAAAGGGAGTTCCAACAGCTGCAAGGAGACCTTCTCAATCATCAAGGACTTCACCACACCCTCGTCCTCATTCAACAGCATCACCCCCTCCCAAAAAACTCTGGGACGACCTATCAAACTTATATGAATTACAGAGCACAACCACTTAAATTTCTAATATCTGACTTAGTAGTCAGTACGGTTTTAATAGACCCAAATGCAAAAACAGTAGAAGTAAAATTAATAGAAAAAACAAATGTCCGTGACGATTGAATAAACAAATAGAAAGTCCATAGGAGTCTTGATGTAGATGACTCGAAGTGCAAGTTGAAAGAGCAGACAGCCGACACGTGTTTCGTCGTGTTGATACGACTTTTTCAAGGCTTGTGAATATTTCTACAACAGTAGCTCGAAAAGTTCTTCTGAAAAACCTTGTGGAGTTTTATAGGAATCTCGAGTGAACTTGGATCAATCAAATAGCACCAACGATCCTCTTTATGTATAATGCATCCAAGATGAGATATTCAGGATAAATAAAGACCCATATTCTGTTACGCTAAAAATAGGAATTCAATAATAGTCAAAATATCGTGTGTTCCACATTAGAAATGGTGTAATCAAACGCCAAAACGTCCGCTGTAGTTCAGGACGCCATCTGGTTTGGTGTAGACGCGACGCGCAGAGTTTGACGAAGATGATCGGGGCTTTCACTATCGAATGATGGGACCATTGGAATACTAATTACGAGTCTTCATTTTATTCATAATTCAAATACGTATATACATATTTCTACACCAAACCAGATGTCGTCCTGAACTACAGCGGACGTTTTGGCGTTTGATTACACCATTTCTAATGTGGAACACACGATATTTTGACTATTATTGAATTCCTATTTTTAGCGTAACAGAATATGGGTCTTTATTTATCCTGAATATCTCATCTTGGATGCATTATACATAAAGAAGATCGTTGGTGCTATTTGATTGATCCAAGTTCACTCGAGATTCCTATAAAACTCCACAAGGTTTTTCAGAAGAACTTTTCGAGCTACTGTTGTAGAAATATTCGCAAGCCTTGAAAAAGTCGTATCAACACGACGAAACACGTGTCGGCTGTCTGCTCTTTCAACTTGCACTTTGAGTCATCTACATCAAGACTCCTATGGACTTTCTATTTGTTTATTCAATCGTCACTGACATTTGTTTTTTCTATTAATTTTACTTCTACTGTTTTTGCATTTGGGTCTATTAAAACCGTACTGACTACTAAGTCAGATATTAGACATTTAAGTGGTTGTGCTCTGTAATTCATATTTGCTTGTATTGTATATGGGAAAGAGTTTTCTTTCCTGTATATAGGACGGACACTGATATATGGTACAGTGTTCTACATAGAGCACACCTAGAAATTTTATATTGCGAGAAATATTGGGGTAAGACTGTGACGGAGGTGCTGACTTCTTTTATAACCACTGCCATTTCTTCTCTTTTTCTAACGACCTATCAAACTTCTTCCACAACAAGATCGCAAACATCTACAGCAAAGTCACTCACCAACCAGACCCTAGCGATCTCATCACAAACCTGCCCATCACCAACTAAGAAGGCCACCTGATGGAATCTCACCAGAGAAGAAACAGAGCCTATCATGCAGACCATCCACTCTGCAGCCCTAACAGTCCCATGTCCCCACCACATCTACAACTTTGGAGCAACACCCATTCGCACCGCCCTCACACACATCATCAACACGTCCATCACATACGCCACATTCCCAGAAAACTGACAGCATGCTGCGGTCAAAGCCATCGTCAAGAAGCCATCAGCTGTCCTGAGCCAACTCAGCAACTTTTATCCCATCTCCCTGCTCCCCTACCCAGCCAGAGTGATAGAGAAGGCCGTCAACAAGCAACTCACAACGCACCTCAATTACCATCATGTACTGGACAACACTTAATCAGTTTCAGAAAAAATACACAGCACTGAAACAGCACTCATCACAGCCACCAATGGCATCAGGACCATCATGGCCCTCATTCTGTTCGAACTCTCCGCGGCATTCAACACGGTCTCCCAAAACACACTAATTAGAAGACTTCACAAGCTTGCAACCAAGTACCTGCACTCAACTGGATCAGCTCCTCTCTCACGGGAAGAACCCAAAAAGTCAAAATGCCAACCTTCATATTGGAGAACAAGAGCCTGATCTGTGGAGTCACCCAGGGATCGTCTCTCAGCCCTACTCTGTTCAACATCTACATGACTCCACTTGCCAACATCATCTGATCACAAGGCATCAACCTCATCTCCTATGCCAATGACACCAAACGTATCCTCTCCCTGACGGACAAGACAACCACCACCAGAGCCAATTGCATAACCATGGTGGCAGAATGGATGAGAACCAACTGCTTGAAGCTCAACTCCAACAAGACAGAAGTACTGGTCTTTGGAAATAGGACCTCCCCATGGGACATCACCTGGTAGCTGACAGAGCTAGGATCAACACCCACCTACCACACCAGAAATCTGTGGATCATCCTGGACACAAGTCAATGCAGTAAGCCCAGTCAGCTTCCATGTCCTACGAAAGACCTTCATGTAGTTCCCACAAAACACCAGATGCACCATCATGCAATCACTCATCACACGCAGACTTGACTACAGCAATGCACTCTACCCCGGAATTTCCAAAGAGATCCTGCACTTCAGATCATTGACAATGCCACTGCAAGACTCATACTCAACCTCCCATGCCGCACACACATCTCACCCCACTTCAGAGAACTCCACTGGTGACCCATTCACAAACGCAGCCAATTCAAACTCCTCTCGCACACATGCAAAGCCTTTCACAACACTGGGTAACATACCTAGACAGTTGCATACACATTCACCAGCCGGCAAGACGCCTACGCTCAGCCTCACTCTCACTCGCATACCCCCGCATTCAGAAAAGCAGAGCAGGAGGTCGATCATTCTCTACATCGCACCCAAAACATAGAACGACCCCACCATCAGAGCCTCCTCCTCACTTCTGGAGTTCCGCAAGAAGCTGAAGACCTGGCTCTTCGAATAACTCTATGAGGAGCACAATCCTACAAACCTGTTATAGCTCCTGGATACCCTCACGAGTAATTAGTGTACTATACAAACCAACATAACACAATACTTTTTGGTATATTAGCATCATTTAAAATTCTTTCATACACAAATACAAAATATAAGAAATGTGTAATATAACACACTTCCATGAACACATTTGCCACCATGCGCATTGACATCAGCCATCCGAATGGGTATAGGTCATAAATAAACACTGTATTTCAATGAAGGCACCTTTAAGGGCCTTGCAACGAACTTAAAGTATGAAACCTGAAATAACTACGTTTTGAAATAGCACCTCATACAACAGTATTTTCACTCACTAAGCACTGTACGAGCTGTTAAGTGTTACCAGATTGAAGTGTTACATACAGGGCAGGACTGGCCGTAGGGGGCATCGGGTGTTTCCCCGCGAGGCAGGAAGGGTGGGGGCCGGTTTCGGAGCGGTGGGGGCCGATTTTGTTACTGGGGCCCGGTTTTGCAGCGCTGCTGCAGCAGCAGTGCTTCACACTTGCACGTCCCCCTTCTCCCCCCTCCCCCTCCCAGGAGCTAGTCGGAAAAAAATGCCAGGGCTGCTGGGATCCCAGTCCGGCCCGGGGTACATGACTGCTCAGCTGCGGAATAATAGGCTTGCTGATATTCGAATGTCTTGCCGGCTTTGGAAAGCACCGGCAGACAAAAGAATCTGCAGGCCTCACAGTGATGATGGAAAAACCCCTGCACTTATAGCTGCGGTGTCTGCAGTCTGGTGGCTTGGCAGCCTGGCATGCATAAGGGATCGTGCATAGTCGCATCGCCATCGCTGCATGGTTGGGGTGCCTCTCAGCTGCTGAGTATCTCGCGCAGTGCCCGGTGCCAGCAGCAGAGGGCCTGCAGGCCACCTTCCGAGTGGAAGCAGACAATGTCCCCGTGATCCTTTCCAGAGCCCGGGCCTGTGTGCCCTCCCCGTGAATGCACGCTGTGTCCACAGGAATAACTTTAAGCTGAGCTCGCATCCAGGCCTCCTTTCATCAGCAATTACGCGTTTTCCTTCCCGGCCCAAGCTGCATCTGAGCTAGCCAATAAAAACAAGGCTTGGGAGTGCGCGAGCAGCTAACCAAATTTGTTATCCTTCCTGTGATAAAAAGAAATACAACCATGGACGTGTTAAGGAAACCTCTACACTTGGTGACTGCAACTCAACACCCTGACCTTAAACAACGCCCGATTTACATTAAAGCTGCCTTCCATGGCGTGAGCACTCGAGGTGTCTTTTCGTGTTTGCGGGTGTAAGGGTGTTTAGGGGTTGGTTTGATGATCGGTGTATTTTTGATGATTTGATGATTGGTGGCTGGTGTATTTCTGATGATTTTAATAATGTGTATTTTTGATGATTTGTGAATCTTTGCCCCTGCGTGTTTGGCTGTGGATGCATCTTCCAATTTGTGTGTATTGGCCTGTGTATAGATTACTCCAAGCCTCAAATGTTGAGTGAGAAAAACTCAGCCTGGCCAGGTTTTAGCACTTATAGTTTTATTTTCTCACTATAAAACCAGATCCACTCACTGTCTAGAGTGCAATGTGACCTCAAATTAACCTCATTGGCAATTCTAGCAAATTTTCTTATAGTATGGCCTTGACTGCAAAAATAGGTGCGTGTGTGTGTTTGAGAGGGACAGCAAGAGGGAGATACAGACAGGGAGAGAGAGTGGGGGAGGTAAGGAAGAAGGATCACTAGGTGGACAATGTTCACCAACCCAACATTCCTGACTGTTATTTGGGCCTCACACTTCCTCTCTCTCTCTCATTGTTGCACATTTGATCTCTCTCTCTCTCTCGCTCACTCTTTCTTTCAATCTCTCTTTGTTCCTCTCTCTCTCTTCCTCCCTGTCGAGCTCTCATTCTTCCTCTACATCTCGCGCTCTCTCTAAATGAAACAGAAACAACACAGAGACCTGCAGCAGCTCAGGGCCCATGCCTCTTATACAGAAGTGGAATGGCACACAACAGAAAAATGATTGGCACCACACTACTGTGTTAGATCAGGACTGGCCTGTGCACACAGTAGTCCATTTATTTATAACCTGGCACCATGTCCATTGTCAACGAGAAATGTAGGTAAGGTGTTCAGATCTCCCACCAACTTGGATCTGAACCAACATTTGCGACCAACAAGATCAACTAAACTAAACTTCAACCAGTTTGTGTCATGCTTTTTGCAACAGTTGATGCAAAGGTCACTGAGGGTTTTGGCTACTTCTGTGACCATAGGGGTCATTTCCCAAAGAGTCCCCTCAACAGTGTTGTTGTGTTTTCTCTCTCCCACAGTTCTCAAGAGATGTCTAGGATGAAACCTGTTGTACACTGTATTCATCACATCCTTGAGACAAGTTATGAGAGTGAACACTAGTGACAACATCTGTGGAAACATCACCTGGGGAACATCAAGTTGAATATTTGAAATCAATACGTCCTTCATGATATGCCGGTTACCTTGCACAGCTGTGGCTATGGTACCTCTAACTGCAATCACTCTCCATGGTTCCAAATGGAAGCGGGTTCTGAACTTGCCTTCTGGGTATCTATCACTCAAAAAGACCCCAGGGCCCCCTTTCATCAGCGTGTCCGTAGCCATCTTCTTAGCACAGATTCCATAATTGTGCTTTTTGGGTCTCTTTTAGCCTGTTCGAACATCCAGAGTGGGTGGCTTCAAGCATGTGGTCAGAGGTATTGTATCCATGATAGCTCATATGAACAACAATAAAGGACGTGTGCAGTGCTTGGTGAAGTGACTGTGTTGCTTAACGTTTTAAGAAAGTTACATACAGCCCATTTGACATCTTTCTTTTGTACAACACTGACTGCTGGAGTCTTGCTGAAAGTTCTGATTAATCTCTCCATCTCCCCATTTGCCTGGGGTGAGAGGGCTCTTATTTATTGGTATTGAATGCATAAAGGTCTAGCTAGTCTTGGAATACATTACCCTAAAACATTGGGCCATTATTCAGTAATCCACCCTGACAGTTGTTTGTAGACCATGGACTATCACTATTTCCTATCATTTGGGTTTAATATATTCAAAGTCTGTCGATTCCCCAGTTTCAACTATCAGATATTTCCTTCATGCACCTATGAGCACTCGAAAGCATTGACGGTCCAAAGGTAAGCAGCAGTTTGCATTGACTTATGTCCAAGGAGTCAGACATTTATCCTCGAGGATTAGAGGAACCAGACAAACACCTACCCTGTCACTTAGCAAAGCAGGGCACACATTAATGGCTTCTTTCGTGAGATCATCTAGGCCAGGGGGCTTAACTTTCTCTCTGAGTTGGGCTTTGCACTTTCCCTTGGTGTGCCAATTGGTGGACTTTGTTTCTATGGTTTCTCAGAATAAAAATCTTATCTCCTGTTTTTATGATTAGTTAAATTTTGGGATCAACAAATCATGTCTGTCTCTCCAGAGGGCCGTCGTGCTTTGGCTCACCAGATCTCTGTTCTGCTGCTTCTGACCAGCTAGGAAGATCTTCCAAGAATTCTATCTTGCTGCTGAGATTGCCATTGAGATATTCTTTGCCTTCTTTTCCACTGGCTATTTCAACTGTTGTTATGGCTTTGAGGCATGCCTTCTGTGTATCAAATTTCACATGTTCCTCTACATTACAGCAATGAGAATCCGCACTGATCAATAGTGTTGCCAGATGTTTTGACAATAAGTCACCCAGACTGTTGATGCCAGACCTACAAGTGGTCGTATTTCCATTTCATGACGAGAGCTAAGCACTTGATTTGCAAGTACCATTTCTCTGTGTCCCTCAGTGTTCTGTTTGCAAACACTACAGGAGCTACGGGGTCTCAGGTCTTGCTCTTTCACCAGTATTGGCCCCCAGCCAACAGGGCGGACAACCCTTTCTTGGACTGACCCTCTTTTAGGGTGGAAGTACTTCATGACTATGTCAAGTAGAATGGCATTCATAGTGGAATGGAACACACTTTCATGAGTTTCTAACCACTCGTAGGTGGGCTTGATCATGGATAGTTGAGAAAGTGAATCAATGAAGGTGGATATATTAAAGATGAATCAACAACAGCAGTTGGCCTTCCCTTGAAAGCTCCTTACCTCCATGGCATTCTGCAGTGGAGGTGTATCATGAACGCCTCTCACTTTTTCTGGGTCCACCCGGACATCTTGCCTTGAGAATATGTACCCAAATAATTGAATTTTGTATTTCTGGAATTCAAAATTTTCTCAGTGAAGCAAGAGGTCGCAATTATCAATATGCTGTCGGGTAGCTCTTAGTCTGCGCTTGTGTTCAGTGATGTTTGTACCACATGTATGAGAATATATTGCTGATATTCATAACTCCATCTAAATCAGAAAGTGCCTCAAAAATGGTGTTCTAGAATACTTCGGAGACCGAGGACTCAGCTAAGCTTAGTCTCTTGTAGACCTGGGGTATAGTCACACAAATATGCATCATCCATAAACTCCATACCTCAGGTGCATATGTAGGGTGACATGTTAGCCCAGTAATATTCACTCTCTCTTTTGGTAGAAAAGACATTTAAGGCTCACCTTGTCTAGCCTGTGCCTAGATCATGGACACCTTGTTTCTGTCCCATGTATTCTTTTTACGTTCCTTTACTATCAAGTGCAACTTCAGTGGGGAACAGAACAAGATACAGAGAGCAGGGGAATCCCACACTCTCAGGTCAGGACCGAAACCCCTAACAGGGGGCCCTGTCCTCTCAGGCCCACCCGGCATGGAACAGATGAATGGCTCTGTGTAGAACCCATATTCACTTTGGCTCACTTTTTCAGAGTTGCATTTCTGACCCCACCATCAACAGGCAAAGACAAAGAAAGCCATGACAGAGAACCAGAACAATGAGGAGCACACATCATCCTCATTGCCAGTGTAGAGGGCCATTACTAGACTCAGCAGCAAAATGATTTACACCACACCTCATCACAACACCAGTGACTGAGGTCCTTTTATTGCCTGGACCAGTTGGTATGGCACCCTTGATATGCTCCTGGTGAATACATGGCCCATCCGATCGAGGTGTCTTCTTTTCTTAAGGTTGTTGCCAGTTTACATTAATATAGCACTCATTTTTGTCGTCATTTTTAATTTATTTCAAGTACTCATGTAGTAAGGGAGAAAAAAAAATACAAACAGCAGAAGTCAATCAAATACGAGTAAAAGTTACACCTTGCATGGGATGTCAGGATTGTTTAGCAACTTCCGTGTGTGCACAATGAGAACCAAGGTAAGAGTTGTTGTAGCACCAAAAGCAAATATAGGTACAACAGTAGATATGTCGCTGTGAGGCCTCTTGGCTGTACCAGAGATGGAATTCTCAACTTCAGAGTATCTTAAACTTGCTGACTTGCATCATCTATAACCTCAGGCTACTCTGTGATCAGCGCACGGCTTTGATGGAAATGAATTTTCCGAGAACGGAAGACAGCGTACACACATTACATCAACTCTGTTACAAGTTCAGAAATTAGTTGCCATGGAAACCAATATTACATCTCAGACCTAATCAGGTGTATCCATCCACTAAAGGGTGGACTTCTACAGTGACAAGAGGGAGAAATACTGCATCTCACATAAACAAACATGATCTGAGAGGACTGACATGGTCACTGGTGGGAACAGCAGCCTACAACAATAACCCTTTCTTTGAAGGAATACATTTGTTTTGTTTTTTTAGTTAGTGGTCTCTGAATGCTTTGGCCTCATCTAACATGGCCACTGCCAGCTCCTAAGATTAATATGTAGGCTTCATTATTTCTAAAGATTGCATACTTCCTTAGCGCAAACTCTATTCTGAACAGTCTTTCTCGCAATCTGCTTCACATAAAAAAGCAACAGTGCACAGCGATTTACTGCTTTAGTTTAACTGCTGCACCATGCTTTCCTGCTCATGCTAGCCATTCCTGAAAAAAGTTCCTGTGTATGACGTATCCACCTTTTCATTCACATCTTGGCCACCCCGACACTAAAGTATTAATTCGTTTACTCATCCGAAGAGTACGCATTCTTTTTATCTTTGAAAGTCGTCCTTTATCTTTCTCATAGTCTCAGACCCAGGCACCTTTGTACCCTTTGTTTTAAGAAGTCAGGAGATTTTCATTTTAAGCCTTGATGTAAAATGCTATAAATATGTGCCTCACCTTTGCTTAGTGCTTCCTGTGGGAGCCCTTGGTTCCTGGATCTGTGACTCACATAATGGATTTTGCTCTCTGTTAATAAACTCTTTCTGTTTCGGACTGGCAAGTGCACAGATTTTCTGTAAGAAAGTGTCATTTTTCTTGGCTATGTGTAAACAAGTTCTCTTCTGGCTTCTGTCAACTTAGAAACTTAGAGAGAGGATGGCACCATGTGAAGACCATGGAATTTGCATGTAAAGGACACAAGTATGGCCCATTTAATCGTGAGAGGGAAAGAAGAATACAAGAGTTCTCTACTATAGCATTTTGAAGAGTTATCATTTCAGCCGCGGCCCATGCAGGTAAGAGCGGTGGGGCCGGGTGGGGGAGGATCTCGAGGGACGATGACGAGGGCAAATTAAATAAATAATTTTCCCTTGTCATCGTCCGTTGAAATCCCCCCCACACCGGGCCTCACCGCCCCACCGCTCTTACCTGCACGGGCTGCGGCTGTATCCATTTAGAAATTGTGCATCTCTTAGTGATGGAACCACAGATGAAGACCCACCACTCTCATCAATGAAACTCAAGTAGGCATGGGCAACTGACTGAATTTTGTTACTGGTGCTCAAACCTTTACAAGACCTGATACTCTGAACTCTGTGACAAAAGCTACAAGGGTATATTTCAGAGCCTGGGATCTCCCACCACCCCAATGGACTACGCACACAACCTCGTCATCATACTGGACTCATCGCTCACCTTGAACCGCCAAATCAATGCAGTTTCCTCAGCCTGCTTCTACACGCTCTGCCTGCTTCGAAAGACATTCAGATGGATAATCACAGAATCCAGAAAGACGGTCACCCACTCATTCATCAAGAGCCGACTCAACTACAGCAAGGCACTCTATGCCGCCGTCACCCAGAAACAGCTCAAGAAACCACAGAACGTCCAAAACGCCGCCGCCAGACTGGTACTCGACATCCCCCGCTGCAGTCACATCGCACAACACCTCCGACAACTCCACTGGTTCCCAGTCGACAAGAGAATCACTTTCAAGCTCCTGACTCCCACCTACAAAGCTCTACACGATGAAGGACCAGCCTACCTGAATCACCGCCTCACATTCCTTGTACCCGCCAGACAACTTTGATCCTCCCAACTCTCCCTTGCCTCCATCCCCAGGATCCACAAGACCAGAACCGGAAGAAGGTCGTTCTCCTACCTCGCCGCGAAGACGTGGAACACCTTGCCCCTCCACCTCAGGCAATCGTCGTCGCTGACCCAATTCAGGAAGGACCTCAAAACCTGGTTCTTCAAATGATCCTCCACCCAGTCCGACCAGCAGCCTACCTCCCCCAGTGCCTTGAGACCCTCACGGGTGAGTAGCCGCGCTATACAAACCCTGATTGATTGATTGACTGATTGAGGCCATCACTTTCTGGTCTCAAGAGAAAATAAGTTAATATTAGGAGTTGTGCAGTATGATTGTCTGGCTGACACTATTAGGGAGGCAGGAGAGACAGAATCTCTCTATGTACCAATCCTATGCATGCCTACTTTTTGTTGAGTCTACAATTTAAGGGAAATACGCAGATTCAAGAAAACTTTAAACTATGCCCACAAAGTTTAAACATTCTGAAAAAGTTCTCCAGCAGTTATAAGTTCTAACACAAAAAGAAAATGTTGTGTAGAATACTCTTGTCATAAAAATTAACTATGCGAGCAAATTGTCATATTCAACGTTTTTACTGGAATTTTCATTTAGCAAAAACTTTCTTTTGTAGAATGTTTCTTTCATTTTTAAACTCTATAACCCTTTTAAAAGCTAGTGAAGCCTTGGAAAAAAGTTCATGAAACTGATGAATGACAAAACTTCACAACATAGCAGACCCCCGCCAGTAAAATAAGAGGGGCATGACACGACTAATTGGATGATGCATAAAATTAAGAAGGTCATCCAGAGTGTCTAGCCAGAAACAGCTTTACCTGTTGGCCAGCGGTTTTACCATCACTACACAATACACAGGAAGAGGAACAATTGGTCAGAAACAATCAAACATTGTTTGTTGTGAGAGTCATTCATATAATGGATCAGCTCAGATTACAGCCGTTGGAAGCTGTAACTATCATGACAAGTGGAGTTTTCCCTCTTTACAACACGTGTCTGCATTATTGGTCCAGTAATGAGATGAGGCTACAAATGGAGGGGGTACATTCACGTTTACTACACAAATCAGTTGCTGGAAGAGCATAGTGCTGCCGGGTGTTAGTCCCGGAGGACACAGGATGTGCCGGTAGTACCTGATGGCCTACTCTGGCTGCTCTGTATTTTTGCGAGGTCAACCTTAGGGAGGGGGCTTCCGCTGATTGGTGGGGTGCACAGAGACTATGTGTCTCCCTACTGGCCTTTAGCACAGATACTTTTGTGTTAGGCTCTCCCTTTTGTTGGAGTGCTGCTGTTTTGTCTACAGCACAAACGTGTCAGGGTGCCCCTGTCTCTTGCATGTCCTGCATTGATGTTAGCTGAGGCATCAGGATTGGTGGCTTTCCTAGTATTGCAGAGAGTGAAGCTATTTTGTGATGGGCGGGTTGGCTGTATGCTGCCAACAGGGTGGCAGGCTACTTTCCCCGGTGCACACACTGGATTGGTCATGGTTCCATTTTCCACCCACACCCACAAAGATGTGAAGAAGGGGCCATGTATTCATTTTCAAAGGAACTACAGGTTCACTGTAATGCATTGAATCAACTCTGATAGACTCTTCTGATAACTCTATGTAACACAATTTAACATCTCTATAACCTTTAGCACAAAAACAAAATGATACTTGCATAGAGGTTTAAAAAAATGAAGTTTCACAAATGTTGGCACAATTTTAGTGTTCTTGTGTTAGGCACCCTGCACCGCTTTGCAGAATGACATTTCTCTTCATGCAACTGAAGGAGGCTTGTGGGGTAGGAGGTAATATGCGGGTCATTGTTAAGGTCTGGCACAACCAGCAATATGGAAGAGGTCAGGCAAAGGTTCGCGTGGACATCAGCTGACTGCATCTTAGAGGCAGCAAGGGGAAATGCTGAACAGGTCAGATCTGCCCAAGTTGTGAAAGAAGGTTATAGAAAGAAGGCAATGTCAAAAACCCTTGAAAGAATGGTGACCGTCATCCTTTCTCTGAAGGATAAGAAAAATGAGGGCAAATGTATGTACATTTACCAGCAGTATCCCCTTTAAAAGCACTCGATTAATTCTTTTTACTGCTTTTTCAAACGAATGCAAATGGAAGACAATGTGTTCCCCTGTTTGTACTTATTTTTTTAAATTGCCATGCTGACTGCCAGGCCACTATCTGCAAGGATTTACAGTATTGAGCGTGTGCAAGAGGTAGAGATGGGTATAAAAAAAATAGGTGGGATTCCTTTCACTAGCTATATATATATGCATATATTGCCACTGTAACGCTAATATTTTCGCGTGAGTGAGGGTTGTATTATATGTGGCAGATTCAATTATTAAAATCTGACATGCATCCAAGTTTCACCATTATTTACAAAATGTAACAAAGATTTTACATCAATTGTCAAAAATTTAAGAGTACTCCATTCAAAAACAAATGCTCTAATGCATCCATTTGAATACTTGTTTTGAAAAGAAAACTGTAAACGTTGTAACATTCATTGACTGACTCTTGGTTAGGTAAAAGAATCAAGGCATCTTCTGCAGTTCTCACATTTCACCTCAATAACACGAGTCTTAAACAAGCATTGGCAAATGCAGCAGTTTGAGCATTTGCAAGGTGTATTGGCTCTGTGAATGTATTTGTTTTTTTGCCATGTTGTGCAGTAGCACAATGCTGTGCAGCGTGGCTGAAATAAAAAAAAAAAACATATATTTAATGCGGCCAGTCTTAACTGCGTCATAGAGGTTTTTTTATTTTTTTTATTTGTATACTTTGAGTCACGCTACTGTACAACATACAGTGGCAGCTGCCACCAAGTAGCACGGGTGGGGCGGGGGCAGGGGAGAAAAGAAAAATAAATTAAAAAAGTTACTTATCTTGATGCTGGACCGCCGCCTCACGTTGTCCTCTTCTGTTCCTGTTTGAAACAGGAAGCACACCCAGGCTCCCCTAAGCCAATCACAGCACTGCAATGCAGCGTTGTGATTGGTCTGAGCACTGTGATTCGGCGCTCAGACAGGCAGTGGGAGCCTGTGGATGTTCCTCACCAGCCTGCGTAATACAGCCTGGTGGGGAACATGCAAAGTGTGCATGACTGTTTGACCGGCCTAACACGGTTGGCCAAGCTGTCTTGCACACTTAAGTGCCCACCACTCCTCCCCTTGCTGGCTGTGATGACAGCCAAGCCCCGCCCCGTAAACCTGTCTGACAATGGAAAAATACAATGATAATAATGTAATATTATTATCATTTTATTTTTCCTTTTTCCACTGATCAAAATGCAGTGGGGCTGCGCTCCTCTGCCTTAGCGGAGGAGCCGCCGCTGACAACATAGCTAAAAAACATTCACAAAGCCAATATGTCTTTCAGTAGGTGAGACCCAGTGGCGGCTGGCACGGATCGGGGGTGGCGGGGCAGTGGGCGGGCGAGGGGGTACAGAAAAAATAAAACATACCTCTTCGCCGTGTCTCTCCTCATCGTCTCGCCACGTCTCTCCCCCGTCCGTAACAGGAAGCACCCAAGCTCCCCTAAGCCAATCACAACACTGCAAAGCAGCGTTGTGATTGGTCTGAGTGCCGTGGTTCGGCGCTCAGGCAGAGACTCGGAGCCTGGGCATGTTCTCCACCCAGGCTGCAATGCAGCCTGGGTGGAAAACATGCAAATTGCGTGTGACTGTTTGGCTGGGCCAAGACCGCCGGCCAAACATTCATGCGCATTTACAGAGTGTCCACCACTCCTCCGCCTGCTCTGAGAGCCCCGCCCCGCAAAGCTGCTGCAACAGCAAAAAAGAAATAGATAATAACAACAAGTTATTATCATTTTATTTTTCCTTTATTTACACTGCTGAAAACAGTGGGGCGCCACTCCTCTGCCTTAGCGGAGGAGCTGCCACTGGTGAGACCTACTGGCTTTGCCAATGCTTGTTTTAGTCGGACACTGTGATACTGAGTTCACGAGCAATACCACAAAATAGCTTTGCAGACCTCTTGGGCCTCTCAGTGCTACAGAATAAAGGACCCACTCAGAACATTACGCATTTTGCACTCCCATTAGTTCTCTTGGCTGGTAGTAGTTTTAGCCGCCTGTTATGAAAACTGGCTTGCAAAAAGATCATAACGTGGCCAGAATCGGAGAACAAGGCTGTGAGGTGAAATCCTGGGAACTAAGAGTAAACCCCACGGTCACAGAGTGACGGACTGCAGTCAGATGATGAGATGACATTCAGCGAAGCCTATAAAATAATGTTGACTGTGGGGTAGGAAGTGAGACTGTCAGACAAGCATTCTGAAATCCATGCACGAGACTAGGTGAAACACTGAAACAGACACCGATCGCTACTCAGCGTTAAGCGCTTCAACGCCTCGTCAAGTGTACTAAACGCTAAATACATGCATTTACAATACAATAACAATGCAGTGATGGACGATAAACCCACTGATGGCATAGACACGAGTCTGTGAAAATCAAGAACCTCGCTGAACCTGGGCCTGTATGGCAAGTTTGGGTGGTGCTCCGACTACCACTGTCATATTTAACAGAAGCATCAGCCTGTATCACATTGGCTACCTTTTCCAACTGCTAAACACAAGCAAGGAGAGGAGATATGGTCCACAGACTAAACGGTTAACCTCAGCCTGTTCAAATCTGGACCTCGTAACCGGAAAAAATAACTGTCTAATGCTGGGCAAAAAACTTATGTCACCTTGTAGGGGGACCCTGATCCCATTGTTCTTTCAGTCCGATAATCAGTCTTATATCGGACTGTCGGCCCAAGGCATACATTCCTGTCAAGGGCAAGTCAGACAAGTGATTGACTCTTGCCTAGCCCTACACAGGCACGGCCTGTACAGGTAAGAGCGGTGAGACGGGGCAGGGGTGGGGCGAGGGAGAAGTCGACATACCGATGTGATAGGGAAAATAAAATAAATAAATAAAACCCCTTACCTTGCGCTCGCCGCGTCGGCGATGCTGCGAGCTCAAGGTAAGTGGTTTTATTTATTTATTTTATTTTCCTTATCCCGTCATATGTTGACTCCCCCACCGCTCTTATCTGTACCTGCCGCGCCTGGCCCTACAGGCGTTTCTGACCCCACCGTGAGACATGGCTGTCTGCCAAAGCCCTTATAGGCAGCAGACTAATACTGCTGTGTTCGCCTGCAGATATACCACTGGCTGTACCCTGGTCATTCAGGCCTTTTAAGAGCAAGCCTACCCATCTGACTGACATTTCTCCAGCCATAGCGGCTTTCAGACCACACACTAGCATGTGATCAATTGGTACAGCTCTACATGACATTGATCCGTAGCTCGACTTGAAAATTACTCTGCTGCTATCCTTCGGGCCTGCAGACGTGCACTTGGCATGCCACTGACTCTGCCCTAGCCCTGCAGGCCTTTCAAAGGCGACCCTGCTACGCGACTGACACTGTTGCAGCCTACATGCCACTCACAGGAAACTCAGAAATGTCACTGATCACAATGTCTACAGTCAATCCACCTCTATCTAAAAGTACCTATTCACACTGCCCTCTTACACCCTCGCCTGGAGACAGCAGCTCGGCAGGTGTCACGAATTTCATGTCCTCAACAAGCAACCAAGGAAACACAGTATTCATCCGTACACAGAAAAACCAACAATGACTGACTGCTTTGAGGAATAGCTGATTGAAACAAGCATTGGCATAGCCAATAGGTCTCACCTCTGGGACCTTATAAGTATTTAGCCATGTAGCACATTATCCTGAAGTTTCTTTCCCTTCAACTTCTAAGTGCATTTTACATAAAAGTGTCCCCAAGGCTAAAACTGTCTATCTAGAATTGTAAAGAAAATATTAATAACGGATACCAAACAATGCTATCGTTTACAGGTAAATAAAATGACTGCAGTGAACCTACTAAGATCTTGGTTGTTAACTGGTCCCAGGCAGGGTATCTGATAATGAAGTTATCCCTCAGGCCACTCTTGCCTTATGACAAGCACTGGCTTGGAAACACCAACACACATCTTAGAACCTATCAGACAAAATCAGAAAAAAATACCACGCACACGGCTCTGCATCAGAGATACCCACCTAGATTGTAATACTTATTTAGAAAAAATTTACGACATACTTTATCAAATTACCATACTCTCAGAATGAAATGACAAAATAACCCTGAGAAAAAAGTGCGATGATATTAAAGGAAAGGTCAATAGCGCTATATAAATGCACATACAGTAGCGGAACATATACAGGAGTGGATGTGACCTAACGACCAGAGCCGCCGACTTTGGAGCAGGAGAACCAGGTTGCAGCCTCGGTGTCGGCTCAACATCCTGTGATTCTGGGGCAAATAACTTAAAATGCCAGTGCCTACCAAAAATGATCGTGTCCTTGGGTAACATAACTGGTGCTTAGTAAAGCGCTTCGGGAAGAGCCCTGTAACAGGGTCGAGTTCGCGCTAGATAAAACCCCAAAAAGAGTGAGTGAATGTATGTGTCACACGTGCGCCGACTGAGACAGCGCTGCTGGGTTGGGTCTTGTGAGCCGCTGACTGCACTCGTCTCCTCCCCAGCCTGCTCCAAGAACTGGGAGGACACACTTCACCCCTGAAGGGAGGACACACTTCACCCCTGAGGGCAGATTGAGGACTGAGAGCCAGATTATGAGGCAAAACTCCCCTGAGCCTGTGAAGCCCTTCTTCCGACAGCCGCAGTGAAACCGTGCAAGCTGCTGGCAGATATTAATTAAAGGTTCGTGGAGGGCACAAGTAACCGTCAATAAAATAAACGGAAAATCCCTTGGATGCGGTAAGGATCTCAAATGATGGCGCGGTTTGCGTTGCCATGGGCTGAACCTTACCATTTTATTTTCAATTAGACCTAAAAAAAACAAGCGCGGCCGCTGTAAGGAGTAAAAGCGAGTAAAAGCAAAAGCGAAAGCACGGCGCGTTGCGTGTAACCTGACCCACCAGGAATGCAGCTGTCACCCTGCGCACCGCTGCTCGCTCCTGAGAGCAAAACGCCGTGAGAGTGACACATTGGAAAGGAGGTGGGACATGCACCCGCCTTTGGCCATTTGCGTACTTTCATTATTGAAAGACACACGCAAAGGCCAATCCAATGTGTGGGAGGAGTCAGACCCACACGGAGAAGTTTAGAGTGCTTACAAGAAGTCTCCCATAGAGCAGCGCATGCGCGCAGCGCTAGGCTCGACCTAAAAAGTAGCAAAAAAAGGCGCAGCAGACGGCGGTAGTGGGAGAGGGTGAGATAAAATAGTAACTGAATCACGTCAGGAGGAGCAGATGAGCATTGATTAACATGAATCAATCTGTGATTGTTCGCTGCTCCACAGAAAGGATCGAAGTGACGTTTGGCCAGCATTGGCCAATTAAGGAGGCTGCAAAGAAGAGGGACAATGGAGCCAACAAATGGTAAGAAATAGGCGGATTTCAAGCCCTTTTTGTAAACAACAGCGTCTCGCAAGCGACTAGGGAGGCTCAACCCTAAAAGGTTATTTTTGTTCCCTTAAACGTGAATAAACAAAAATAACATGACCGTACAGCTCAAGGATACATGGACTACAAGATCGGATTTGCATAGGGTTTATAGCAGCCGAGTGATTTAAGGTGATTTGTAAAAATACTTCCACTTTTCAAAGATTTGTAAATAAAGTACAGACACAAGTACCTTTAATATAATGATGTGCTCTCAACTCTACAATTGCAGTAGGGTTAAGTTGTGTAGGGGTGGCAAAATCTGTAAATTGTTTTCAAGAGCCGATATACCCCATGCTAGTAACATTAGTAAAACACTAGTTATTAGGTCATGGAATACTGCTGGTGTTAAAATTAAATTAGCTAACATAGAATGGCTGGATACTATAAAAGCATTGCAATTGATATGCCTCCAGGAAACCTGGCAAGTGGGGGCTTTCAAGTTGAATAATACACCTCCATTAGTTCATCAGCCACATACTCAAATAGTGGAAGAGAAAAGGGAAGATTAGCTGTAATAATCTCTAGTGTAGCCCCACTAACTTTAAAGAAATCCTGCACCAGATCACCTTATTTTCAGATCCTAGACTGATGAGAAACTAAATATTGTATTAATACATTTTTATAATATCATTTTTGAAAACACAAGAAGTAGAGTATTTGCTGATCTGGAGAATGAGTTAGAAAGTTTTGCGAGTGGTATAGAGGCCGATTGTGTTTATATCTGGGTAGGGGATTTCAATATAAGTAAATGCCAAGCTACAGCTGTAGAGGCCTGTGGGTATATGGGGGAAACCTGGAATGGTGAACCTCATTTCTTACATGACCTACATGGGGAGACGATAAACAAAATTCTTTTTAAATACACGCTAGACTTGATGGAGCAAAGATCTGACACAGAAAGTGTCCTGATACCAACTTTTCAGGGGAACAGTCATAGTTTGATCATTGATCATATCTTGTTATCAGAAAATGGATTGAGGCTGTTTGAATCATTCAAGGTCGAACCAAGCTCTTTTAGCAATCACCATCAGCTACTACTTACTCTTAACATTAAAACCAATCACCAAGATGGCGGGCAACTAGCAGCACACATTGAAACTGAGGGTAACAATGGTGTAGGTCTCAAGTGGGCAGGGATAAATTAATCTGTTTTTCTAGAAAGAATTTTAAAAGATAACATAGATGAATTTATCATTTGCACTGAATAGGACATAACCCCATGTGAAAAGCTTAGCCACTTTTTACAAAATAACTGCTGCAATTGCTGGTAATCTAAGAATCACCAAGAAGGTTTCCAATACAAAGAACACAGGTTGGTTTGATCATCACTGTTCGCTTGTGAATCAGAATCTTAAGAAAGCCTTACAGGCACACCCAGAAATAGGGAGGAGGTAAAACCTTTTAGGCTTATTTACAAGCAAGCACTGCATAAGAGGAAAAAAGATCTACAAGAAAGGGTTTGGGCTAATCTAGAGTAGGCAGCCGAAATTACAAATACCAAATTGTTCTGAAAAACAACCAATCAGCCATTCCTCAAAAGATTTTTGGCTGCTAGGGTGAGGCACTTGTTTCACAGACTGTAAAAGACACTATGGCGGGATTTTTAATCCCAACTATGAAGGTGTAAAACTGCTTACAGACAATATACATTTGACAGCATCATCACATCTAAAACCAATCAGTATAGAAGAAGTAAACACTGCAATGGAAAAGTGTACTAATGGGAAGGCACCCGGCCTCGATGGGGTTCCCATAGATACTTATAAATCATACATTACACTCTGGGCACCTATCTTGACACACAGCCCACAGCTGTTTTCCTGTAACTTGGACCAAGAGTATAATAGTCCCCATTTTGAAAAAGAGGGACGGGGATGCAAGGTGCTATCGACCAATATCCCTTCTGGTTTCGTCTGCTAAATTAATGGGCAGAATCCTCCTGGAGAGGTTGGAGACCTTCGCTGCCAATAACCAGGTGCTCACTGATTAGCAGTATGGGTTCAAGAGGGATCTTGGTACACTGGAGCAGTGCACTAACCTAAACCTCCTTATTAGTAAATACACCATAGCCAAAGAAGGTTACATCCATCTATGTTTTGCAAATCTGAACAGTGTATTCAATCCGGTAAATCATGTCAAGCTGTGACAGACTCTGGCAAAAATGGGTGCATTATCTAATTTCTTTCACAGCTGTACGATTATTTGACCACCCGAGTACGATATGGGATAAACGGGGAATGCACATCAAGTTTTAGGGTTACACGAGGCATTTGACAAGGTTGTGTTCCTGCCCACTTTTGTTCTCGCTCTGTATCAATGGGGTAGATAAGATATTGCAACAGGTGAATGCCGATGCCTCAAAGGTTGGCAAGCGATCGACCCCTCTCCTCCTATACGCAGATGATGCGGTGCTGCTATCCAGAACCGCAAACAGTTTGCAGCCCCTGATTGATAACTTAGTCACGTATATGGAAGAGAAAGACTTGAAACATAATCTAACAAAAACCTTCATAATGGAATGTGGGAAAGGAAAAGCAAAAAAGAGAACACATCATGTTAAAGGTCATGAGGTAGCAGAAACACAACATATTACATACCTGGGTATACATTTCTCAAATTGCGGACACTGGAGCCCCCTGTTAAAAATAGAGAAATTAAAAATGTTAAGATCGCCAGAAGTCCTTTTTAGATTATCTGCTGAAATTGGAAATAAGCCAATAAGAGAAATATTGCAATTGTACACAAGCAAATGCTTAACAAGTGTTATCTATGTGGCCCCCTGGTGGGGCATGGAAAACAGTATGACACTACAGATGCAGGAGAACAAACATTCTTCTATGTAGACTCTTGGCAGCGCCATGCTCAACTTCAACTTACAGTGTCCATAATGAATTAGCTGTTTCTTATCTAGAAGACACCATTCAGATAAGTCCAATTATAATGTGACATATTATTTGGAGCAAGGTAGGCACTAAGTTCACCAAGGAGATCATTGAAGACTGTTTAACACTTGAGCAGAGAGAGAACATTCCATGGCTGGCATATGTGAAAAGTCTTATAAAGGAGATAAATGCAAATATTAGTATAGAAGATCCAGCAAGTATTTTAAGCTATAGTAAAGAAGGAACTGAAAATGATCCTCACAGAGAACAGACGTTAAAAGGGAAAATAGAGAGAGATCTAAATCAACTGTCCGTAGACATTGCTCAGGCTATGTGCAACGAGGTATCCAAACTTATCTGATAGTTTTAACGAACATGCAGAATAGATTTTATCTTACTTGATTACGGATAGACACCTTGCATTTTATGGTAAAAACGGGGGCCGGGGGCAATGGGAAAAAAAATTACCCAAATGCTGATGCGATGGAAAATCTTTACAATCCACATCGCATTTTATTCTATTATGTAAGTTCTACAAGGACATAAGAAAACAAGCTTTACAACCATTATTTTTGTCACCAAAACGAATTTACTATCATATCAGGATGCCTTTAATTTCTTATGCAAACTAGATAAAGTGGGTCTATGTCATACAGTTTCCGTATTTATTTCGACTGCTATTACTAGAAGGAAATCATAATCATATATAGATGGCTTAGTATATGAGGCTGAATAATGATGAGACTTTTAATGTGTTTTATATACTCTTCATTATTATATTTTATCCCTCGTATGATGTTTTGTACCTTTGAGCTAAATGCGCTTTTTATTGTCACAGTGCACTATTAATATTCATGATCCCTATTTTTTTTACTATTTTCTTTTGCATAATAGATGTGCACAAGGTAATTGACAAGATTATTTGATGAAGTCAGTAAGATGCTGATACTGGAAATAGTTTTGAATGTTCTTTTTCATCCCTGTATTTTTTTGTACATATGTTCTGTTAATTTGCTTATGGCTCTAGATAGAATCTTTTTTTACCCTTGCGATTATTGCACACGTGATAGCTCTGCAATAAGACACCTTATGAAGACTCAGACTGTCAGGATATTTTTTATAATTGACCATGATATGAAGTTGATTAGATGACGTTACTGGATAATGATTAGCTACAACTATTTTTATCTTTGCTGATGTTGCACACATCATTGATTAGTATTTTATCCTTATTTTAGATTAACAATGAATTCTGTTTTATCGATAAAGACATGATGTTGTTTTAAACACTTATAGTGATGATGTATGGTGATAAAAGTATTGTATTTTACTTTGTGACTCTTTTATGGATTTTTAATCCGAATAAAGGTTCATGATTTATGATGGCATGAAATATATTTGCCGGCTATCTTGAGCAACTTTCCTCCATAAGGGTATACCTTGCTTTAAAAAGTTATGCAAGATACCAGCAGGACACTGGTTTGAGAACACAAAGCCCTTTTCAGGGAGAAAATGTCTCACAGCGAGAAATTTTCTACTGAATCCTGTCTCCTGCTCTTTGAAAATCATGCACATTTTTACAAAACACAAAATGGATAAAATGTCACTTGCTCTGTGTGATGAAACAGGTACAGCCGGCTTTGGTTCAGACTATTGCTTGGTACTGGTTGACTTCCTTGTTAATCTAATTTGCTTGGTTGTTATGTGCTTGGTGTTTAGCTTTGGAAAAACCAAAAGGTTGACTAACACCTTTGAAGGACACGTTGTATTGGCTTTGCCAATGCTTGGCAGAGATAACAGCGTCCTTAAGTGACGCAGGCAAATCACTCAGAAAGAGCTATGGTCAGAGAATTCAACCTGCAAATATAATGCACAAGCACCTACCTATGTGTGGAGTTCTACAGAGCCCAAATGCAATCTGTAGGATTCTAAGGATGTCCTTGTGTGTCCTTTCAGGAGTCACTTCCATGTGTAAGGAAGCATTTACTGACTAAATAAATATGAAAGTATACTAGTTTAATCTTTTCTATAAAAAAAATAGACTATTAATATGAAAAAATACCAATAAACATGGGCAAAAAATAAATATTGATAAATCAATGTAGGCGCAAGAGTTAAAATAATAAATCTCATACAACCAGGATCCCGAATAATTTTTCAATGGGGAGTTTGCAAGAGTGATGCTCTGATGTACGAACATCAAAGGTCTTTCTTTTACGCCCTATGCTCTTGAGAGGTACAAGGCTTCTTTATAACTAAGGGTTTGGGGTTTCTGAAAGAATACACCTTCTAATGATGCATCGCCTCTGACGCATGGGAGGCGTGAGCCGGAGGTCTGTTAACAGTCAGAGCTATGGAGCAGGGGTAAATCTGTGTTTACAGTGCATGAAGGATTGCAGGAAGTCCCTTGCTAAAAAGTATGACTGTACATTTGAAGCAGCTGCCTGCAGTGTTTCAGTGCATACAGGAAGCCACGGTGAACAATGTATGCTTGAGCTTTATGCACCATTAATTACAAGGTATCAACAAAGTAAACAGGAAAGTCCCTGATTACAATCCGCTGCTAAAAACTGTTTAACTCATTGCTACTTCGGGCTAAAATGCATCAATAAAAACACCTGCAACCCACTTCCATCCAAATGAAGTGGGTGTTCAGTTCTGTGGCTCTTCCCCGGGTGTTTCTTTTGGGATATATTTATATCAGAGAAACAAAACCATAAATGCAACAGATATAGTTTTTTTTTTGTTTAGGCACTTAAGCTGAATGTTATTTTCAGTTGTTGCCTCAGTGCAGTTCAGCATCCATAGAGACGCCAAAGGGGACCCTATGTCAGTACTTAAAAATGCAATGTCATTGAAATCGGACGCATACCCCCCCTTCGGCGCCTCTGCATGGTTGCATGGTTCTGCCAATAGGAGGGCGTGGAGCCGCAATCAAGCAGGCCCTCTCCAATTAAATCAGACGCAGAACAGGCAACGGCATTAATGCCCTTGAGGGTGCAAAACCATTTCGTGACATACAGGCTGGTTGCTGCTGCTGCTGCTGCTGAAGGGCGGAAAAGCCCTTGTGAGGTGTGGCCTCGTGAGGTTGTGGGGGATGGGAAGAATGTAGAAAATGCAGAATAGCAGTCGCAGAACGATTTATTTTTGGTCAGGATATAAGTTCTCAATCAAATGTACTTGTTTGTCTCACCTTCATTTAAAAAAAAAAAAAAAAAAAGTACTCGATGCCGTCACAGCTACTTACCCTATGCCTATTGAGAAAAGGCACGGTTGCCGCTTAGAAATCTATTTCGTGTACATAATACTATGTATGTTGTCAAACAGGTGTAAGCATATTGCAACAGATGTGCTTTGCACTCTCAAAATGTTACTCTTGAGGGAATGTATATACAAGTAGGTGAAAGGATTAGAATGGTGACAATTTTTGTGCAAATGTCCTAGAGATTTTAGAAATTGTCGGCCAACGTGAGCACAGCCCACCTCTAACCAAAAAAGCGAAATGGATCGAAGGGAGTTATATTATTTCTGAACTAAACATAAGTCTTTCATCTGCTACTCAGAGGGCTCTGACAGTGCCTCCTGGAGATAGTGTACAGTGTGCATTTGGATCTGAGGTAGAACCAGGAAATATCTGAGTGGGCACAGTTCAGTTGTGGCTAGTATAAGAAATGTCCCCATGCGTTGATCTCTTCGTAAGATGTTGCGGTGGACCATGTCTAGTGCCTTTTGGTTCATGTGCATCAGACTGCACCTGTGTGTATCACGTACCTAAGGCCTATTCCAAGTTTTGGTGCTGGCTGGGTACGTCTTTGTTACGCCGGGCAAGTATGCTGGAGCGCTTGGCCATCAGGTGGAAAGGCATCACTCCCAGTGCTGCAGCAGGGGCGGGCCTGGATTCTGGCTGATGCCTTTTCAATGCTACCAAAGGGGGCAGGCGCCCGTTTTTAACACAATTACAATGGTGTTCAAAATGGGGATTGCTTATTGAAACCTCCCTTTCTCCAGTAAGGAGTCACTCAATTTATTCACTAAGACAATCACGCCAACCCATCCTCTTCCACAACTAAGAAGCATTTTTGGAATAATGCTTGCTATGCTCCAAACCTCCTCTTTGTCAGCCTCTGTCCAGTACTGAGGCAGCAGTCTGGAGGACAGCCTTAACCTAAGTTCAGCCGCGGCCTGTGCAGGTAAGAGCGGTGGGCTGGGTGGGGGGGCGGTTTCGACAGACGAGAACGACGAGGGAAAATGAATTATTTATTTAATTTTCAGTTGTCACCGTTCATCGAAATCCCGCCCTCCACCTGGCCCCACCGCTCTCTACCTGCACGGGCCGCGGCTGCCTAAGTTTAACTGGTTTACAAGCTCTCATTTGTTTTCACACTCATAACCTCGAACACTCACTCTTGAAGAGCAGAGAGAAGGCACCTTTAAACAAAGTATGTAGAAAAAATGTTGCTGGTACTGTCCAGTACTTGACCAATATTATTTTGCTCAAGTAGCCTCTCACTCTCCCTCATCAAACAATATACCCTCATAATCAGGGCTTTAAGTGCGATGAAAAAACTGGGGGGTCTCTCAAAAGGGCGTGGCCGATGTAATTAAGGGTGTGGCTTAAAAACACGTAAGCTAAAAATCTGAGCTTAGCATAGTGTGCCACCGACTGACATTTTGCTGTTTCTATCATTGCATCCAGATATATAATACAAGAAGTAACATTACACCTACAGCAAGCCAGGACTGTTGTCTTTGTCAATGGTTAGTTGCTTAAAATAAATAAGCGACAACTATGGGTTCATTGCATAGAGTATTGAAAATGCTTCAGATCAGAAATGAGACTGTGAAAGTACTAAAACGAGCCTCTTTGAAGTTACATCAAAGGCTTTTAGCCGTGTTACTGCTGCAGAGTTAAGATTTAGTTTTTCACCCTGAGGGTGAGGGCACAAATGGAGAGCCCGATAGTGACTCGTCTCAGCCACTGGTTTTAAGAACTGCCGGTGCTCAGCACCGGCAGGACCCGGCCCAATTAAAGCCCTGCTAATAATACCATAAGAACACTTTCTCTATTAATCAAAATATTATCACATCACTCACCACAGTCTTACTACTGCTGCCCACCAACATTGTAATCATCAGTCCCTTCAACTCTCACTGGGCTCTTATAGAGTTGCCATGGAGCTCCATGGAATTTGTAACACGGTAAAGTAATAAGGCATTCGTCCATCCATGTCCTTAGTCATCTATTAATTCATTAACCAATTGACTTTGTAATGCATTTGTCCACTCACACAAGTGCCCATGCAAAAAGTCTACTCAAAGAAGAAACACTTCTCACTCAAAAACTAAGATCAAGAGACTTTGGTTATCGGTGTTTGGTCTGCTGTAATTACACTTTAACTGTAATCTCGTGCGTCTGCATATATTTTATTCTGGCAGTGAGATTACCTGAATGTGTTCTTCCCTAAAACTAGACACGTTGATAGGCTGAGTGAAGCGACAACACAAATGGCACAGACAAGCCCTTGAATGTTCTGCTAGACATCAAGCGACAGAACGACCCAGTCAATGGACCTCTCTCACAGGCATGTGGGGATGTTCACAATGGTCACAATACCGAATACCCTTTGAAAGCACCCTCCCAGGTATGGTACAGTCAGCACACTACACTCAGATGATGAAAACAGTCAACAACTCCAAGAGGTACAGGAACAAACAGCAAAGGTCCACTGCAAGTAAACCCACAATTCTTCAATATAAACCCATTCGCTGCACTCGTTTGGTTTATTAGGACCATCACAAGACCTATCACGCCTACCAACCCTATAGTAGACATTACTCTGCTACTCCGAGACAGCTACGAATGACGACCAGCTGTGCAAATTCCACTTGTTGTAATGTGCTGGGACCACATTACAAAAGAGAAAAGTTTTGAATAAAAAATGTAACATACGAAACATAACATCAAGTAACATAGAGTAACAATGAGATGGCAGTGTGGGGACTGTCAAGCTCTGCTAGCGTGCAAACCTTTTGATACTAGTGTAGTGAGTGGACATGTGCAGGTATGGTCATGCGTGCATGCAGTGCCAAAGGGAAGTACACCACATCCCCAGGAAAGCAAGGGCATGCACAATGTACTGGTAGCACAGCTTGCTAGTACTGGAAGAGGTGGGGCATGCTGCCTTATTTAATCTGATTCCCACCCTCATGCTTTATGTCTGAATGCCGTATGTTGTATGCCCACCTTGTTAGCTCAAGCTCTCTCCTATCACTGACTTGCTACAAACAGTATCACCATATAGCTCGCCAAAAGTTATCCTCAATTTAATTACCAAAAGGTGTAGAAGGCTCTGTTCCACACATATACACGTCAGCATCATGACTGTCGCAAACCATTTATTAACCACTTCAAGTTCAGATGTCTCTCAATAGCTTTTAGCAGACATTTTGATTCATTTGGACCAGCAATATAGGAAGCCAGCTGGAGATACTAGCCTCTGATCCATCATGCACTAATCATAAGACTAAGGGCCTGATTTTGAGTTTGGGGGTGCGGGACTGCTCCGCTCCCACACCGCCAAACCCATGGTTAAACCACCTACCAGTTTCTGAGTTTTTTCCTGGTCTGGCGGGCGGTTCTTTAGTGTCCCACGGCGGTGTAGGTACTGGGGTGCATGCACACAGGGGGGCACCCGATGCACCCAAAGGCCACACGGGACCCTGTAGGGCCCCCTTTGTTTCCTCTCCGCCACGGTTTTCATGGAGGTGGGACTGCCATGAAAACTGCAGGGGAGAGGAAACTTGTAATATGCTTGGCGGGAGTGCGGCGGTCCCTCCAAGCATATTGCGGCCTGAAGACTGCTGAGCCACCATCAGGGATCTCTGATCTCTGGCGGTTGCTGCGGTCTCAGGGCAGTCCTACTGCACTGGTTGTAATAGGGCGGTTGGAAGACCGCCATCCCCGCGCCCTCGAGAGTCTGGCAGTCCAGATTCGTAATTAGCCCCTAAGAACTCTAACAATCAAAGCCTTTCTACATCTCTGGTGAAAATATGATGCCTCTATGTTTTGGCCCCTAAAATATGGAATACTTTCCATTCTCTGCAAGCCCAAACTAGTGATGAAAACAACAAAAAAAATTACTTACCACGAAGCAAGATTTACAATAGGTTGCCACTGAGAGAACATAATGCCATACAATATGAATAAAAATAGAATCTCTTGTGCAAAATTAAACAAAAGAAAAGCAACAGTTTCTTGTTCTTTAAACACCTGCTTTAATTATTCTCCATGACCCGACTTTCTTTTCCCCTTGGCTGCTGGCAGCAGGCATTAGGACTTCAGAACTCAACTGTAATAACTTACTACAGTTGAGTTCTGATGTCATTTCCTTATAAGCGGCGACTGGGTGGATCACAAGTTGAAGATTATAAATAAATTAGAGACTGGTTTTATACAGGGATTGGAGAATCCCATTTATTACAATTCTAGTAGTAGGTGTGCTATTGCTAATAATAGTAGTTCTAGTAGCAATAGAATTAGTAATGTTCTTCTTAATAACAAAATAATAATAATAATAATAACAACAACAACAACAATAATAATACTTTAACAAAAACCGGTGTCACATTATTATTATTTTAATTATCATTGCCATTATTAATTCTGAAACTATTTTCTAAATAAACTTGATTATTTTGCTTTGAGAACATATAGGTGCCATACGTAGGTACTTGGCATCAGCTATGCAATCACCAGGCAAGTGTGTAAGTGAGCACCTTTTTACGTAGAACACGCTGCTAGCTGAATGGACCCCAGACAACTAGGCTGGCCAGCTGATTATGGTGCCAAAAGTCGAAGGCCCATACTGACCATCACAGTCAAATTTCAGTCCTTTGGAATGTTGGTTTCACTAGGCAATTTATGAAGAAATGTAACACATGAGGAAAAACATTAAAAAATAAGTACTGCAACGCAGGAGACTTGAGAGGCACTTGAGGAGGAGTACTGAATTTGTGTCAGAGGTTACATGTGGTGGGGCCCGACGTCCATTTTTTGGGTTTAGGGAACAACACTTATTTTTCCTCATCAGAATTTGACCCACAGCAAGAGAGAGAAAAACACAAAAGGAGTAAAGAAGGCAGAAGAGAGAGATAAGAACAGCAACAAAGGGAGAAAGGAGTGACGAAAAATAACTTGCAAGAACGAGATAAAGGGGCAGTGAGAGCCTGGTGGTGGAAAAAGGAATCAAGACTACACAGCCTTGGTATTCGGTAACATGGAACAGGCTTCTGACTCTGGCACTTATTCTTTTAAATAATGAAACACTTGTACCGAAACACATTTTTGAGGACCAGCACTTATTTTTCAGGCCTCAAAAAATCTACTTGCCCACTAGCTATGGAGAGCCATATTTTATCAGGGCAAGGTATTTTTAGGGCCTACTGACCATGGGCTGAAAAGGAACAGGTGTTCTGTTCATTTACAAAGTGAATGAGCAATAAAGATGCCTTTAAATCTTGCTTTTGTCACATCTGCTGTGTGATCTAAGACAGAGGTTAAATGTCAGTTTATATCTTCTTACTAATTTCTGCTTGTTTTATCCTGGAAATTGTTGTTTACTTTTCATTCTCTGACTGCAAAGTTAGAGGATTTTGTAAAGTGAACTGTCTATTATGCAGCAGAACAGGAAGTGTAAAAGGAAAGGCTGTAGGATGTCACATTTTTCTAACATACATCATGTAAATAGCTTGTAAATAAACAGTACAAATATTTCTAAATATATCTGCAGTTGGGGTAAGCATTTTTTGTAATTCAGAAGTGTGACTGAGACAAATTTTAGCAGGATCGAAACAAATCATACCACTTTACTTGGTGATGTGCAAATGATAAAAATGATTTCCGAAATATTTTCATTTGGGAGCTATATAGCTTTATCACTAAACTGCATGTCAGTGGAAATTTTGTTGAACTATCAATGACAAATATGATGTCTGTAAATGACAACGTGCTACCTCATCATGCTTTAGTAATATATTTATTAAAAGTGAGAGATTCTAACATGAACTGAGAAACATTTCTACCCACCCCTTGATTTTGATGCCTATATGTGGGCTAGATTCTTATTTTACATGGGGCAAATGTTTAGTTTGGTAAATAAAAATGTACAGCAGACAAACTGAACTTACATATTTGAAGGTGCTCTCAAATGTGATAATGAAGAAATATGCAGCTCAATGAAATAAAATATTTGCCCAATATCACACAATTTGAGACCAATTTATGGGTCAAGAGCATTACAATGAGGTGGAGTAGACTATTAGAGTCACTAGTCCTGCAGGTCTGTTAACATTTTTAGTATTCTTCAAGACCTGTTTTTCATCATTAGACTTTGCCCAGGAGCAAGACAGAAAGGCAGAAAGAAAGAAATAAGGAGGAAGAGAAAGACAGGAAAACAGTTATAAAGTAAGAAAGCAGAGATGACAATTATTAGCTAATAGTGAGATAAAGTGACAGAAATTGGTAGAGGAAAAAGACACGAGGTAAAATAAAAAAAAGCCTTTGGTATTCAGCAAACCCAGCATTTGGAAGTGCCGGTGGTGGGCTCCAATGAAGAACATGGTGCCTCTTCACCTGTCTATTTTTACAAAATAAGCACTGGACCACAAGTACATAGCACTTTAATTGAGCTGCACCCAATCCTATTTCTAAGACTTTACAAAGGCGAGGCAGGAGAACTCATTGAAGTGCCCTTTGGCTCAACATCAGTAGCCTAGGTAATCTCAAAGGCTTGGCTTGGCTTGGCAGGAGATGGCGCTTTGTGGCGCAGGGGAACACAAAAAAATCAACAAGCAAAAAAAAAAAAAAAATGAGGTGAACATGTTCAACAAAATGATTGTTAGCGATGGGGCTTTCAAATACTAGGAATTATTTAAAAAGTTGTAAAAACTAGAAAAATATAAAACGGCTTTGTGTGTCCCATTGATCGTCAACAAGGAACAATGCTAAAATGACAGTTTAACTACTAGATGGACTGAGTTGAATTTAGGCATGAAATGAGAGGTCCTGCTGGGTCAGGAAATATGCTCAACATAGTATGATTAAAATTATTATAAACTAATTTATTAGGAAAGTCACTCTAATATATGATGGTTACTATTCTGAAGGTGTACCATCGTCATGGCTTAAAAAAAAACAGGTTTCACATACCGGTGGTGTGGTAGTGACAGAGGATACAGAGATACAGAGACGCAGCAAACTGAGGGAACTGAAGTTATGTTTTATGGTCCCAATGGCAATGGGGAGGCGGGGGGGCTGGGAGGTTTAAAAAAAACTTACCTGATCACCGCGACTCTCCTCTGTCTCTCCCATGTCATCCGTCCGCTCCTGCTGTAAGAAGAAAGCACCCAGGCTCCCCTGAGCCAATCACAATGCTGCAATGCAGCATTGTGATTGGTCTGAGCACCGCGGTTCATCGCTCAGACGGGCAATGGGAACCTGGGCATGTTCTCCACCCAGGTTGTAATGCAGCCTGGGTGGAGAACATGCAAAGTGTGCATGACGGTTTGGCCAGGCCAAGACGACCGACAAAACCATCATGCGCACTTTAGAGTGCAGCAACCACTCCTCCTCCCTCGTCACAGGAGCCCAGCCCTGCCAGAACCTGGCGGATACTAAAAATAAAATGATAATAACTTATGATATTATCATTTTATTTTTTATTTTACACTGCTCCTCGAGCAGTGGGGCGACGCTCCTCCGCCTTTGCAGAGGAGCTGCCACTAGACACTGCCGTTTCCACTAAAATTAGTATTCGCAGGGTGTTAGCAATATTGCATGCAGTATTACTGCATATAAAATCTCCACAGATGATACTGTGGAAATCCTTCAGGCCAAACCCAAAGGAATTGGAATTAGGGTATAGCATGGAGAAATTGGAGCAGTTAACACCTATTTCTAGGGTTGTTCCTCATTCCACAGGGGACCCATTTTGTAATTCTATGGTAACTCCGAAAGTAAAATTACTGCAGTGCAATTACCGCAGGACATGTAATGTGGCCTTAATCTGCTACAAATTCAGCCATCTGCAGAACTGGAAAGAACAGAGAGGTGTACTGTTTGGATGTAACACCATCACATGATACAGGATTCTGACTAACTCGCTCTTCACACAGAGGGAGAGCCTGGGAGGGGATGGAGGAGGAAGCCAGCACCACCATCCCCAACGCAAAGGCTGCGCATTGTTTTCCTTACTGCTGAGAGCAAGGAGACACTGGTTACAGGCCTAGCAAAGGCCACACAAAGGACAAAGGGGACTGCCATGACAAGTGAGACTAGAATAAAACAGGAAGTAAACAGAAAGGTCTTTTGTTCAACACCAGAATGTATTTACATGAGGAAATACAACGTTTTCTGCCCAGGAGACCAGGGTTTTTCGACTGCTGAAAAAAGTGGTTTAAGCGAAATAGGCTCTAGCCTACATATCACACAAATAAAGACACCACTGAAAAAACAGAGGTCTGCTGCATACTCAAGGACACAAGTAAAGAGTTAAACAGCCACAAAACCAAAACGTTATTCAAGGAGACTGATGCCTGCTAAACACATAGGTAAAAAGTCAGGGAACCAACGACTCCAAAGGCACGGGAAAAGAGATATTAGCCTACCACACTATGTTCAAAGATATGGGTAAACTGAAAGATTGCTACCGAATAACACAAAAAAAAAACATATTAGGAGCCCTAAGACTCGCCAGACATATAGGAAACTAGGAAGTGATTTCTTCAGCGTTAATGAAAACCCCCGAGTCATTGAAACGAAGAGTTTGGAGATAAACGCATGTCACCTACAGTCAGAAAAAAAGAAATGTTTTATCTGAATCTTTCTCTATAGCACTCCAAATTTTTGCACTCCAAATATTATGAATACATTTTAACAGTACAACATAAAAATTCCACAATTTCCACAGGGGGCGTGGCTAGCGTCCACGCAAGAAGGCGGCTCACTTCTAAAGCTCTGCCGAGCCCGCCGCTTCAAAAGCTGTCTTCCAGGCCCTAAGCAGCTCCCTGACCGCCTGCTAGGAGGAGCAGTGTCGTAATAAGTAGGGGTAACTTTATTGCGGGCACAGTGCAACTGGGACCTGGTGGGATCCGTTTCCTGGCTTGCCTTACTACCCCGACGCGACTGCCAAAATGGCGGCATCGGCTTCCCGGGCGCTCCAAAGTGACTGAACGTGGACAAGCGGACATTACGGGAGTGTGAAGCACCACCACTCGCCCTCCTCCTGGTGTCCTGAGACAACCACCGGACACTCTAGAGACCTCTGCAGGTAAGCTATACATGCTGACATCCTGTGCCAGCCCCATGAGGCCTTCACCCTTCACCGGCCTCAGCAAGCATTTTGATCAGCTGATCTGCCCCCGCGACCGTTGCTGCCCCTGCGGCCCGACTTTCATTGAACAATCTGCATGCGTGTAACATCTAAATCTACCCTCCTGTATGTGTGCTGTTACATGTGTGCTGCTGTTCACGCTGACGTCCTGGGCATAAACGCTGATCTCTCTCTGTGGCCCTTGCAGCCTGCTTTGGGGAATGGCCCTCACTGGCCTCCCCTGTGATCTACTACCACTACTAATCCCACGACTAAGAATGCGCTATGACGGGGAGGGTAGCTAGAGGGAGGCTGTGGCGCCCTAACACTATTGTAGCTGAATCCTTGCATTCTAGCTACTTTTTGCCCCCCACCCCAACCGATCCGATACGGCTCACACTGTCTAAGAGTCTAACCCCTCCTTCTTGCTCCAACAAGAGGCATCAGATATCCTCAAAACATGGTGGACCAGAGGGATAACAGGTCAGTTAAAGACAAAGAAACTAAACCGGGACTTAAACTAACAAAACCTGAAGCTCTGAATCCTGACTCGCCCATCAAAGAGAAACATGAGAGCCAGTACACCCTTGAAATGATACTCAAAAAACTGAACGAAGTCCATGACATTGTTCAGCGCACAAACACCAACACTGATATGTTGCGAATGGAGATCGCTACGGTCAGAAGGGACCTCAAGGAACTTAATTTGAGAGTAACGAATCCTGAAAACCGTATAAGCATGGCTGAAGACCACCTAACAGCCCAATCCAACCACTTCCTCAAAAATGACAATTCCATCACTGCACTCAAATGCAAACTAACTGAATTGGAAGATTGCAATAGGAGGGGTAACCTCAGAATTTTTGGTCTCCCAGAAGGACTGGAAGACAAAGCCTCTTCCACGATCGCCTTTCTCAAAACATGGATCCCGTAAACCCTGGGTATTACTTTCAGCAAAGACTTTGAATTTGAACGTGCCCATCAGGGGACCTCCTTCAAACCGAAAAACATGTCCACCACACGAGCACTGATCTTTCGACCTTTTTGCTGACAGCATACAGAACTCATTTTGTCACATATGAAGAAGACCAAGTCACTTCTCTGACGAGGTGTAAAGATCAACCTTTCCCAGGTCTAAGCCAGAGACATGGTTATCAGGAGGATAGGGTCTAGCCCTTAAACGACCACTTCTGGACAAAGCGATCCAGCACTCCTTCATTGGCCCAGGCAAAGTCAAGATTGTTTATCGTGGCAAGACCCATGTGTTCTCTGACCCCAGCAATCCACAAGTGTTCCTGGACAACACTGTAGAGACTCACATGGAAGACTCTCCAAATAGCGCTGGCTGAGTGCATATTGACATTTGTCATTTGCTCAGTTGGTCCATCTTATTTCCTTTTCAGTTTCTTAAGATGCTTGATAATTCCACATATTGCTCTGTGTCTACATTATGTGACTAATTTCACCAGAGTACCTTGGTCTTTACTTTGTTTCTAAAGCGTTAACCTTTTTCCTTTCAGGTTTCACCTCCCACATGCTCCAACATACTACACATGACCCACTTGTCCCACATACAATACACACATGTACCGCAAACTACAACCCTCACATATCCTGCTCTGTTATTCCATGCTCATTTAGCCCTTTACGCGATGAGTACAAGCTATCCATCTCCTCTACATGTCTCCCCCGGCATGACACTGTACCAATGGAGTGTATGGATATTTCCCACAGGATCTCTACCTCTGCTGGCTATGAGGCTTAGACCGGCTCCATGCTTCACTCATCACCTCCTATGACAAATTCTACCACTATCGCCATGTCCCCCCATCCCATGCCATTTCTGTACCTATTACCACACAATGTTATACACAATCTGACAAATGGCTCTTTATCTATCATTTATACTGCAGCCCTGTGCGATCCCTCACAATGACTCTGCGCTTGCTGCTCCCTGTATAGCATACAGACGACCTGTCTACAAACTATTCAGGCCACTGTGCCTTATCCCCTCATATCCCCAGTCGAAATTAGTCAGGCAAGGCATTACCCATCACTTCATTCTATTACCTATACAGTGCCTTCCTTAAGCCAACACGCACCCTCATGATATTCCATTATTGCACAAGCTTCATGCGTTTGCTCGCTATACTACTATCCGCATGTTAACGTCCATTGACTCCTTACACTGTCCCCACATACCTCTACATGTTTGTGTGCTTGAATGTACCCATATATTACTGTACTTGTTATTAGTTTAGACCGTATCCATGATAAGCTATACTGAAGTCTGTATGTTCCTTGCTCACATTTGGTGTCCATTCAGGCCCTACTGTTTATATCTTGTTGTTCCACATTTGTAGCGGCGGGCTTGTGCCCTCCTTTTTGCCTTTACTGATTATATCTTACTGCTTGTATCTTGCAGGTGACACCCATTGGCCCCACACTTTACACCTCATCCTTTCAGACTTTTTTCTCCCAGTTGGAGAACAATGCTCTTCCCATGCCCCCCTGTTCCATCCTCAACACTCACTCCCCTCCCGCCCTTCCCCGGGTCATGTGATACTCATGCTCCCTCACTGACCACATCACAACTTGTGACCACCTACAATATCCGGTCTAACACGCTTCCATCGTCCATCTATGGCTGATCCTAACAACTCTATGCTTAAATTGATTTCCCTTAATGCCAAAGGACTCAACCATCCCGTAAAGGGCAGGACATTTTCTGATTACTGTCACTTCCTTAAGGGCGACTTAGTTTTCTTTCAAGAGACCAAAATTGCCTATAAAGAAGCACTTTCCTTCAGCACGGGTTGGGTAGCTGACATTGCCTGCTCTCCAGCTATTGCCCCAAAAAATGGAGTCCTTACACTAATTTCAAAGAATTCTGGACTCTTAATTATTTCATCAGAACCAGATAACATGAGTAGATGGTTAATTACATGGCTACATACAGCACCTCACTACGGAAATGTATGCAGTGAATACATACACCCCTAACATCGACTACCCTAAATTCTGGGATGCTCTTTCTGCCAAAATTGCTCTCTTCCCCTTGGATGCATGGATTATACTTGGTGGCGATTTAAACCTCTCTATGGACCCTGTCCTAGACAGGTGGTCTGCCTTCCGATACAGGATCCCAACAATCGCTTCACGCCTTAAGTTCGGCTCACAAACTAGCCGACGTTTGGAGACTTCACAATCCCACTGGTAGTGACTTTACCTTTTTCTCATGTCCTCATAACACTTTCTCCAGAATAGATTACCTCCTAGTTGTTCCCACTCTCCTTCCACAAGCCACCTCTAACTCTATAGAACCGATCATTATCTCAGATCATGCAGCCATCTCGATGCAAGTCCAGATCCTTCCCACCTCCCCGAAATCAAAAGACTGACGCATGAACTTGGAGATCCTGGAGGACTCCATCGCGATCAAAGAACTCCATGATGAAATATCCCAATTCATTCAGGTTAATCAACATTCTGTATACTCTCCGGTTACGCTCTGGGATTCCCTGAAATGCTACTGTAAAGGGCAATTCATAAGTCGAATGTCACGAAAAAACAAACTCATTAAGTCATTAGACCAACTGACCTCAGAAATCAAAGCTAAAGAACTTTTTTACCGCCAAAATAATGACCCAGCTACCCTGACACTCTTAAAACAACTTAAATATGAATTAAATTCCATTGTCAGTAAACATGTGCCTCTCTGGTTCCATGCCCAAAAAGGTCAAATGTAATTCTACCTCAATAATGCTGGTAAGTCCCTAGAGGCCTACCTGAAGATTAAGCGTAACTCTAACCTCATCCAAGCAATCAAAGATGAACATAGCACACTACAGACTTCGACTGAAACAATACTAAAAGCCTTCCAAAGTTTCTATACCAAACTGTACACCCCCCTCAATCAACAAACCTCTTGACGCTTGCTTGAAATTCCTGAATTCCTTACCCATTAAGCAAATCTCCAACGCCGACCAAATCTCGTTCGCCAATCCAATCACCAGTGAGGAGGTCATTAACGCCATCAAAAGTTTTCCATCTGGTAAGGCACTGGGACCGGACGGATACCCGATTAAATTTTACAAAACCTTCGCCCGCTCAATTATTACCCTGTTAGAACTGACTTTCTCCCGCTTTACTACCTCTGGCTCAGTAACAGGATCTGCCTCTGAGGCCACTATCGTGGTTATCCCCAAGGAGGGTAAGGACCACTCCGACCTCTAAACCTTTAGGCCTATTTCTCCTATTAGCATGGATGCTAAAATCTATGCAAAAATGTTGGCACGCCATCTCACCCCACCCGATTCCCAAACTAGTCCATCCTACTCAATCAGGCTTCATCAAAGGTCGCCTCGCTAGTGACAACATCGCCTCTTCTCTCATATCATCGAGAAAGCCTCCAATCTGCTTTCCCCACCGGCAGCGGCCATTGCACTAGACAGAGTGAAGGCTTTTGACAAGGTCTCCTGGCCATACCTCAAAGCTGTTCTCTCGAGACACGGTCTAGGAAAAGATTTAATCATGATGACGATGGCCCTATACTTCAACCCCTTCGCAAGAATTAGAATGAATGGATCTCTGTTTCAACCCTTTATGTTACAACAGGGAACCCGACAGGGATGCTCCCTATCCCCACTACTATTTTTACTTGCCATTTACCCCATGCTACTGATGCTAAATGAAGCGCCCAACCCCCAGGCATCTCTTTTAATAACTTCCTATATAAAACAACTGATTGTTTGTGAATGCCGTATGTTACTTTGTGCTGGTATATAAATACTCCTTATTAGATATCGCTGTAACAGAGCATTCACACTCGCTTGCAAGAGATATTATATAAAGCGAAGGGTTCGCAGCCCTCCCATTGCTTAGCATATGTTGGCTTCATTGTCACTCTTATTTCCTGCCTTCTAATTGTTCAGCGCCTGCTGGCATCACTTCCTCTTCTTTTGGCTGGAGCAAGGACAAAGTATTGATTGCTTCAGCTTGATTGCTGTTGTTCCACTAATCACACTGTGATTGGGGTACTACTTTTATTTTTTCTTCTTCCCGGTCAACCTTGTTGAACCTCTTACCATTTGTAGCCATGTTTTACTATGCAACACACACTTCAAGGAAGCTCTTTTCGCTGCTGAAATGGATGTTTATTGTGACAACAGGTGTTATCTGATTTTATTGGACAACAGATATTATCTGCTTTCAAATGTATTTTCACTGAGACATGGACATGGATGCCATTGTGTGAGAAGAGTTTTTGCCAAATCTCAATTTTTTCTTTTTCACACATGGAGAGATTAACTGATTTGCTCAGAATCACAGGGGTGTTGTGCAGAGACCTAATGAGCATTGGCAAAGCCAATAGATCTCATCTTTGAGACTATTGGCCCTGCCAATGCCTTTTGTTCCTGCAGGACAGCATGGGTATTGACGACTTTGTCAATGATTTGTACCCATGCTGTCCAGCAGCATGGCTGCTGGACAGCATGGCTAAAAATCCTTTAAATAAAAGGAAAATGATGAATCCATTGCTAATATACTTAAAACAAAACATAAGCCTTAGCTGCATCATAGCACATTTTCAAATTTGCTTTAGCAACACTGCAAAGCATCTGTGCTTCTGTACAGCATGGATACAAAACATTGTCAAAGCTAATAGCCCTCATAGGTGAGACCTATTGGTTTTGCCAGTGACTGCTTCATAAAAGCAAGTTTTTGATTAGACAATCATGTATTGCTGCTATTGAACGTATTTTGAGTTGTGAGCCTGTGTTCACACCCTTGGGTTTACCCCCCTGAAGAAGCCTTAGACTGCTCAACCCGTGCTACCACTGAGTGTCAAGTGCTGAGGGGTACTTGGCTCAGTTGCTCAGGAATCCGGTACTTCAGGAAGAAAAGGCCTTAACCACCACGGTTGGGCCCGGTAGCTCCTGCTTGTCTCTTGGCCTTCTGAACGGGGTTCTGATGGATGGATAGATGGATGGATGGATGGATAGATGGATGGAGATAGGTACTCTCCACCTTACATGCAAAGTAAAGTACTCGCACAGTAAAGTACCAAGATATAAAGGGTAAATGTAATTACCACAATGTACTGACTGACGAAGGATAAACAACCAATATAATCGCTGGTATTTCTTTAACAAACTGGACCCAAAACTCCCCATCATGATTTCCGTGCTCAGGATTAGTTACTTATTGAACTAGTTTCAGACCAAAAACAGACTTGAGGAATGGGAGGATCAGAACAGATTACCACAGTGATTGGGTTTATGAGATATTTAACAGTCAGTCCTGGAATGGCCATGATGGGAGGAGGATGCATTCTGACAACTTTCTTATCTCTTCCAAAGGTAATTAAAATAAATCGGATCTTTGAAGGGAGTGAGTGGAAAACGAAAAGGGGATTGGTCTGGGAGGAAGGTAAACGTATCCTTACCTGCTTCCTTCCTCTCTTACAGACAAAATACCTATGAAGGCTGATCCTCGGATATATCCAACATAACCGAGTGTTGCACATTGGGTCTATAGTTTGTGTGCGGGTCGATGCTAATTTCATGTTTCATTTCATAAAGGTAATAAGTAGAAGTCTATTAATAAGAGACTTTCTGACTTTCTTGGTGCATGTACGGGCACATAGGGCATGAAAAGGATCCATAATTCTTTGAGTTATTCTTCACCGCACGCGCGCCGGTGCCGCCGTTCTCACAATAGAGAAGCGTCGCCCGTTTTGGTCGGAAGACAAGAGGTGAACATAATTTGTTTTCCAATTCAGGGAAATGTACTTTGGAATCGTCCCCTTGCTTCCGCCTCTGTGGCTAAGAAACATTCAGGATAATTTGTCATTTCAAAAAGTTGGGCAAGTTTTAATTTGCCTGTCATGGTCTATTAATCGAAGGCTGCACAAGGGTTGTATGCTGTGTAATTTAGCACATACAAACCACTGCTTGATATTAAAAGGTGATAAGGAGCAAATCAAATATAACCCCATGGACTTGGAGGAATATAGTTAAGGAGGTCCAAATAAATTCTGGCCCGAACTGTTGAGGCAATGGGTTAGACAAATCTGAACACCGGCTGCAGAGAGACCCCAAACAGAACTAAAGGGTGCTGCCAACCCACAGGCCAGCGTGCACATATTGAGGAAAGGAGTGAAGCGGGTAAACACATTCTGCGCCCGGCTGCCATGTGCACGGGTCCTCTGCAGTTTAATAATGAATGGCGGTGATTATTCAGATGGCAGCCCTCCCACCCGTCTAATACAAGGGTCCCTTTGGCTGGCACGCTGGGGGAGAAAGAGACTTAAGTAAATGATGACACTGCAAATCTTCACTCCAGAAGTTAGTGCTAGAACCATGGCGGACGCTGTAACACTTATGAGGACGCGACTCAGATGTGTGTTATCGTCGGGAATACCGCAGAGTTTGGCCTTGGTTCTCCCCTTTCCTACTGTATCGCCTCCGAGGTTTTATCTCTACCACAAACAATTCTAGCTACTTTTTTTTTTTTTTTAAACCTGAGACTGAAAGCTTGAACATTAACGGCGAGGAGTTTTTTTTTTCAAGTGCCAAGCTACCGGGGATTTTCGTTCTGAGATCTAATGTCCATTTCATTACCTTGGCTACACGTTTTAACATGCAGTGATATATCACTGGCAAATATCTTTCAAAAAACGGAACAGACCGCAAAATCACTGAAACGTAGTAAATTGTTCCAATTGTATTTGTTCACCCAGTAAAGTGATCCTTTACTAATCCGTTTCCCTGGATACTCCGTTGTTAGGTCATGTATTGATTTATTAAGAAGGGGTGTGAAGCAACAAGTGTCACGTTTTGGTTACTAGAGCCCTTACAGCGGGAAAGAAATATCGCTTCAAGGTTGGGATGGAAAGTTAGAGTAACCTTGTACTGGAGTTAATGAACCATGTCTAGCATTCTTCCACGTGGCCCATGTTTAGTGCTGTCTTCATCTGAGTGACTCCCTTTTAATCAACACATTGCAATTGCTGCATCTCAAACAAGGATAACTTCAGGTTTTTAAAGTTTAGTTTATTGAAGAGACACCAATAATGTTTGCACGTGCTAATATTATCTGCAAGATTATGGGTCTTGCTTCTATGACACCAAGGGAAGTTCTTTAAATCTACCTTGCGTTTCCACAACAGAATTAAATGATTTCCAATATTTTCAATTGTGTTTTTAATATTTAGGTGCACATAATAAAAAATAAAAAAATTGAAAACACTGCAGTATGAGGCATAACTAAGTTTAAAACGTTTTAATGAACACAATTTTCTGGCAGGTTTCTGTTAGATCTCTGTTGGGTCAGTGGTTAGGAGGAGAACAAGCAAGCACTGGAACATTCAACTTGAGCTACACTTCTTGAAAGAGACTGGGAAATCAGACAATTGTTCAGCTCCAAAAGTTAACCAACTTTTTTTTTACATACTATACCCCTCTTGTGTAAAGGTACACACTTTAGAAAAGCAATGGAAGACAGTTGTGTGCTAGTACAACACCATCACCGACAACCACCAAGACTGGGCTCTACTTCTCTAAAATTGAAGGCTTCAACTCCAACTCGTCACGGATGGGAGTGACGGATGCCAATGCTCCCATCTCATTTCAAGTGCAGCTCTATGGGATTGGTGTTTGACCAAACATGTCCATATTGAATTCAATCAATCTTGTTCCCAGAGCCACAGCCCTACCTCCCACCAGCACGCAACCTGCCTTCACATGCGGAGAACATCTACTCATCTAGAGCATCGACTGCCAGTCAGTCAGAGCTGATAGGAAGCAGTATTCAGCGTTTTTATAAAGCAAGCGTGCAAATGCTTGTAGTGAGGTTGGAAGAGTAACAATGTCATTAATTCCAAACAGTCTGGGATGCATAAAAAAGTTGCACTTGGCTGTAAACCAGTGAACGACTGAGATAAAACCTTGTCAGATGGTGCTACTATAGTTAAGAGAATAAACAGATTAACCATGCCAGCCATAACTTGTTTAGATGTATATATCGAAGTAGAAAGCACTCCATACTCTAGTATAAGTTCCTAGGTCCTGTAACAACTCTCCTGCTGGAGAGCAAGCAGATTCCTGAAACCCTCACTTTCATAATAGTACTGTACCTTTAAGTCACCTGCTCCAATAGCTGATACATGCTTCCCAGGCAGGAGCTAAATGTTGGCTTCCTGTTGCCAGCATCAACAGCAGAAGTTTGGACAGACGCTTGATGGTGCACCCACACCAGGTTCCCGGCCCTAGCAGATGATGATTCCAACGAGGCAGTAAGGCAAGCTGTGACTTTCAAATACAGTCTTCTGGGTAATTAGGGAATAAAGCGAAGAGAGGTCTATTGAGGACACATGGGTGTAAGAAGAAGCAAAATATCTACTGTGATAGAAAATGAGATCTTGAGTGCTGTAGGGGGAATACTTCAGGACTGGGCAATTCACTAAAATGGCTTTTGGGAATAGTTTTAATTTGCATCTATAACAAACGTGCGAGTACAAGCCGTTCTTTCACAGGAGATGGAAAGATCTGTGCACAGCATTTCTATGTATACTGATTGGTCATGGTTCGATGAATGGACACCCCGTCCCTCGCTGATCCTAAACATGGATCCTATGCTCAGCTTTTGTAAGAATCCAGTTCAAATATGTAATCAATCAAATTAATATGCGATTGATAGTGGATTGCTTTTCTTGGTGCTGTTCTTGATGCAATCTTGGTAAATTAGTTCAGTCACTTAGAGCAGATGTGATCTGACAAGACGATCTTCTATACTGAAAGAGGGGACTGAGCTCTGTCACTGAAAGTGGAGCCCGGTCATGGTACTGACTAAGCTGAGCAAAACTATCCTATGTCACAGACCAGGAGCACGGCCACACGATTATACATCACTGAGACTGGAGTCTAACCAAACCATTCCATGGCACTGGGAACAGATTCTGAGTAGATTATCTTCAGTCACTGAAACTGGACCAGACAATTTTCAGTCAATAAGACAAAAGCCAGTCAACCAGTCATGGCTATTACAGCCTCGACATATTCAGTCAGCGAGATTAGAGTCTACTGCGCCATCTTCAGTCGCAAAGGTGGAGCTGAGATAAGAGACTGATCTGACAATATTTAGCCGAAAAGATTGGAGCTGGTTTGGGGGCTGGCAACATATAAAGGTTGCCTGCAAAATGTTGCAAAGCTTACAAACATGCAGGTGAAAAATCCTGGACACAAAAGCTTTATCCCAAAAATTGCCCCACAACCAAACAATTTAAGAATTCTACTTAAAGTGAGGTTTTGCAACGATTTGTTATCTTTTGCAGGATTTTGCACCTGGCAACTTTATTTTTATACATTTGCAAAAAACAGAGGGGAAAAAAATCACAAATCTTGTGGATACAAATCGTTGAAACTTCGCATATCCCCAGCATGACAAGACCATTTTTATATACAAAGTGGAGCTGAGCCATCTTTCTGTAGGGCCTTAACACCTGACATTTCAGAAAAGCATTGCCACATTACTCAACAACTCTTTTTTATGCACACGAATGAACAAATTAATAGATATATTTGCTAAGCAGTGGCTCACCACAAAGTGGCATCATGGCACTTAGAACTGAAACGACCTAAAGTGGAATCACATAACAATCAAAGATTATAGGGTAATGTGGAACAGGCCCAGATTACCAATTTCCTAACTACTTTTTATCACTCTCCAAATGTAAGTGCATTGAATCAAACTCTTTACTTCAACATGTGCTAAGACAAAAAACATACATATATACTTATATACATAATGTCACTTTGTGGTGAGCCACTGCTTAGCAAATATATCTATTAATTTGTTCATTCGTGTGCATAAAAAAGAGTTGTTATATATGAGTAAAATATAGATTTGTAATATAAAAAGTAACTGTACAGTGTGGTGTCTAGGAATGTCCCAATAACAAGTTGCTGCTCCCAACTTCGTAATCACATTCTGGATTTTGTAATCTATCAGCTATCAGTCTCTCAGCTACAACTTTCAAAGCAGGGAGAGGCTAAAACGGTGTGACCGTAACAGAGCTACGTGTTCCGTTACCTAGCACCATTAGTGACCGTGGAGCCAGTCCATAGAGCTACTCTTCCTTATGCTAACTTGACTGCGGTTTGGGCCCATAAATTGGGTGAAGTCTGTTAATTATTGATAAGAATTGCCTGTGCTATAAGTAATACTACACCATGAAGAAGTAATTTGCTACTTACAATGCGGCTGCAAGCTCTATTCTTTATTGATACTAAGAATCTTGTGTACTTTTTGGGAATGTCATGCTGCCAGTCCCTTATTTCTTAGGAGGTGTGGAATCTATTACTCTTTCCACTGAAGGAGGAGATAGAACCAAGTGCTTAATTGGAGCCAGTGGTTTCCAGCACTGCCACTTAATCATCAACACCGTTGCTTTTCATGATCACCAGTTAAGGACACATTAATTTACGGGGAGATTAAGTGATTTGCCCAGAATCACAAGATGTTGAGCCGAAACCAAGACTCAAACTTGGTTGCCCAGCGCCAAAGTCTGCAGCTCTGGCCATTGTGCCACATCCTCTCCCCACTTTCATGGTTAGTAGTTGGTTCTGTTTTAGGCGGCGCTAACAGGAGAAATGGGCTGGCACAAGCTGCCTGCTGACGAGAGCCCGGCACTTATGTTTTTTTTTTTACAAATTAACCACTGAATGTACCTATCCAGTTACAGAGTGGAAGGGGTGAGTCTTGCCCCTCATTACAATGTGGGGGGTAGAAGTCCTGTCCCCAAATACACTGTTGGTGTGAAGGCCCTGTCCCTGATAGCACTGTGTTAGTTAAGATGTGTCAACACCCGCTTAAGTGGGGTTCTCAACCCGATTACCCAGTGTGAAGAAGCCCTGTATCTTCCATTACATTGTGGGGTGGAAAGCGAAGGTCTGTCCCTTAGGGTTTCGTGAGGGGTGGGGTGCATCTCCATGATTTTACAGTGGGAGGTGAGGACCCCGTCCTAAATTGTAGAGTGGGAGGTGAGGCGTTTTTCCCTGATTACATAGAGGTGGAGAATGTTTTGTCACTAATTACATTGTCGCAGGGTTTGTTCTTTAATGTGTCGTGAGTTTAGAATGTGGTTTAATAGAAAAGCGGTGATGAGAATATAACATGAGAATCCAAAAATCCAAAAAACGCTTTGAAAGAAATTCTAATTTTATGAATGAGAAAATTAGAAAAAACGTAATGGCATCAGTATCAAATCCATGTTGTAAGAGATGATGAAACAGTTTAAAAACACCAAAATCAGCAACAATACTTAAAAGAAATTGTGGGTTTGTAAGACTCTGCACTAAAAAGCAAAGTAATGAAAAAAGTGAAAATCAACGCGCTGGGTTGTGGTAGTCGTTTTTCAATTTCCACAGCAAACCTAAAAACAGAGTGAGCATGTATGGCAGACAAGGGAAAAAAGGAAAACAGTTAAAGAAGTAAAGTCCATGGAAACGGTAAGACAGAGAAGGTTGGAGGGAGGACAAAAACAATGAAGAGCAATATAATTTACCCACTTTAATTATTTGTTCAAGAATTGGCCCCTCTAATAAAGTTCAAATAAAAGTAACAACAATGGATTGAGTAAAAGATATTCAGGCGGCTGTGTGGAGAAAAGAGGGATGTTGGATGGGTCCATTCACCCTCCCCAAATATTGACAAAAACAGGAAAAAGAAAAGAATTTCGGGGTAGGAAAGAAGAAGGAGACGGAAGAGTAAAAGGTGGGTGAAGAAAGAATGAGGGTGTCAAGTGGACCTACCATGGGAAAAGGGCCAAAAAACAAGTAAATGTAGCGCAGTGGGTGAGGGTTGAGGTATGAAGATATAGAAGGAAAATTAGGTAATTTGTGGTCCTTTAAAAAAAAATACGGGCAGAGTAATCTTATGATAAACTGCATTCACTAAATTAAATTCTAACATTTCGTGAAAGCCATTTATCTTGAAAATTTCGAGGAAACAGGTTAGATGAGTGGATGCTCAAATTTGGTATTCTCAAAGTTTGTTTTTCCAGAGGTCACCTAAAACCTTTATGAGAGATGAGGCCTCTCCATTAATCTCACAGTGGAAGGCCCTTTTCATGCTTACAACGTTAGCAGTGAGAGCCCTCTACATGGTTACAGTGAGAGTCGTGTGCATGGTTACACTAAGGCCCCTGTTCAAGGTTACACTAAGGCCCCTGTGCATGGTTACACTAAGGCCCCTGTGCATGGTTACATTGGGAGCCATGTGCATGGTTACACTGGGAGCCATGCGCATGGTTACACTAAGGGCCCTGTGCATGGTTACACTAAGGCCCCTGTGCATGGTTACACTAAGGCCCCTGTGCATGGTTACACTGGGAGCCATGCGCATGGTTACACTAAGGCCCCTGTGCATGGTTACACTGGGAGCCATGCGCATGGTTACACTAAGGCCCCTGTGCATGGTTACACCGTTTAAGTTGAGGGCACTGTGCATGGTTACACTAAGGCCCCTGTGCATGGTTACACTGGGAGCCATGTGCATGGTTACACTAAGGCCCCTGTGCATGGTTACACTGGGAGCCATGCGCATGGTTACACTAAGGCCCCTGTGCATTGTTACACCGTTTAAGTTGAGGGCACTGTGCATGGTTACACGGGGAGCCATGTGCATGATTACACTAAGGCCCCTGTGCATGGTTACAATGGGAGCCATGTGCATGGTTACACTAAGGCCCCTGTGCATGGTTACACTGGAAGCCATGTGCATGGTTACACTAAGGCCCCTGTGCATGGTTACACTGATAAAGTTGAGGGCACTGGGCATGGTTACACTGTGAGCCATGCGCATGGTTACACTAAGGCCCCTGTGCATGGTTACACTGGGAGCCATGTGCATGGTTACACTAAGGCCCCTGTGCATGGTTACACTGGGAGCCATGTGCATGGTTACACTAAGGCCCCTGTGCATGGTTACACTGGGAGCCATGCGCATGGTTACACTAAGGCCCCTGTGCATGGTTACACCGTTTAAGTTGAGGGCACTGTGCATGGTTACACGGGGAGCCATGTGCATGGTTACACTAAGGCCACTGTGCATGGTTACACTGGGAGCATGTGCATGGTTACACTAAGGCCCCTGTGCATGGTTACACTGTGAGCCATGCGCATGGTTACACTAAGGCCCCTGTGCATGGTTACACTGGGAGCCATGTGCATGGTTACACTATGGCCCCTGTGCATGGTTACACTGTTTAAGTTGAGGGCACTGGGCATGGTTACACTGGGAGCCATGTGCATGGTTACACTAAGGATCTTGTGCATGGTTTCACTGTTTAAGTTGAGGGCACTGTGCATGGTTACACTGTGAGCCATGCCCATGGTTACACTAAGCGATACAAAAGGGGATGATGGACGGAACGCTTGAGCCAATCAAACACTCACCCCCAGTCAACTGATCTGGGTTTAATCCATCATCATTCTTTAGCTCACTCCACCACCCCAGTTCAGACATGGCCATATGCAAATCAGTCTGACCCTGTGCCTCATGGGAACAGTACAGCCCGAACTGCCAAGCCATGTCTTCCCTGGACCGGAAACAAGCATCCTAGGACCGGTTTCTGGCATTCCAGCCGTCATCAGCCAGGCTTGCTTGAATCCAGTGGCAAAGTGAGCAAGGGACCCACGTCTGGGCATACCCCCGCCAACTTAGGGCGAACAAAGCGATACAAAAGGGGATGATGGACAGAACGTTTGAGCCAATCAAACACTCACCCCCAGTCAACTGATCTGGGTTTAATCCATCATCATTCTTTAGCTCACTCCACCACCCCAGTTCAGACATGGCCATATGCAAATCAGTCTGACCCTGTGCCTCATGGGAACAGTACAGCCCGAACTGCCAAGCCATGTCTTCCCTGGACCGGAAACAAGCATCCTAGGACCGGTTTCTGGCATTCCAGCCGTCATCAGCCAGGCTTGCTTGAATCCAGTGGTAAAGTGAGCAAGGGACCCACGTCTGGGCATACCCCCGCCAACTTAGGGCGAACAAAGCGATACAAAGGGGATGATGGACGGAACGTTTGAGCCAATCAAACACTCACCCCCAGTCAACTGATCTGGGTTTAATCCATCATCATTCTTTAGCTCACTCCACCACCCCAGTTCAGACATGGCCATATGCAAATCAGTCTGACCCTGTGCCTCATGGGAACAGTACAGCCCGAACTGCCAAGCCATGTCTTCCCTGGACCGGAAACAAGCATCCTAGGACCGGTTTCTGGCATTCCAGCCGTCATCAGCCAGGCTTGCTTGAATCCAGTGGCAAAGTGAGCAAGGGACCCACGTCTGGGCATACCCCCGCCAACTTAGGGCGAACAAAGCGATACAAAAGGGGATGATGGACGGAACGTTTGAGCCAATCAAACACTCACCCCCAGCCACTGGATTCAAGCAAGCCTGGCTGATGACGGCTGAAATGCCAGAAACCGGTCCTAGGATGCTTGTTTCCGGTCCAGGGAAGACATGGCTTGGCAGTTCGGGCTGGACTGTTCCCATGAGGCACAGGGTCAGACTGATTTGCATATGGCCATGTCTGAACTGGGGTGGTGGAGTGAGCTAAAGAATGATGATGGATTAAACCCAGATCAGTTGACTGGGGGTGAGTGTTTGATTGGCTCAAACATTCCGTCCATCATCCCCTTTTGTATCGCTTTGGTCGCCCTAAGTTGGCGGGGTATGCCCAGACGTGGGTCCCTTGCTCACTTTGCCACTGGATTCAAGCAAGCCTGGCTGATGACGGCTGAAATGCCAGAAACCGGTCCTAGGATGCTTGTTTCCGGTCCAGGGAAGACATGGCTTGGCAGTTCGGGCTGGACTGTTCCCATGAGGCACAGGGTCAGACTGATTTGCATATGGCCATGTCTGAACTGGGGTGGTGGAGTGAGCTAAAGAATGATGATGGATTAAACCCAGATCAGTTGACTGGGGGTGAGTGTTTGATTGGCTCAAACATTCCGTCCATCATCCCCTTTTGTATCGGCATGGTTACACTAAGGCCCCTGTGCATGGTTACACTGGGAGCCATGCGCATGGTTACACTAAGGCCCCTGTGCATGGTTACACTGTTTAGGTTGAGGGCACTGGGCATGGTTACACTGTGAGCCATGCGCATGGTTACACTAAGGCCCCTGTGCATTGTTACACTGGAAGCCATGTGCATGGTTACACTATGGCCCCTGTGCATGGTTACACTGTTTAAGTTGAGGGCACTGAGCCATGTGCATGGTTACACTAAGGCCCCTGGGCATGGTTACACTGGGAGCCATGTGCATGGTTACACTATGGCCCCTGTGCATGGTTACACTGTTTAAGTTGAGGGCACTGGGCATGGTTACACTGGGAGCCATGTGCATGGTTACACTAAGGATCTTGTGCATGGTTACACTGGGAGCCATGCGCATGGTTACACTAAGGCCCCTGTGCATGGTTACACTGTTTAAGTTGAAGGCACTGTGCATGGTTCCACTGTGAGCCAGGCGCATGGTTACACTAAGGCCCCTGTGCATGGTTACACTAAGGCTCCTGTGCATGGTTACACTAAGGCCCCTGTGCATGGTTACACTGGGAGCCATGTGCACGGTTACACTAAGGCCCCTGTGCATGGTCACACTGGGAGCCATGTGCATGGTTACATTAAGGCCCCTGTGCATGGTTACACTGTTCAAGTTGAGGGCACTGTGCATGGTTACACTGAGGCCCTGTGCATGTTTACACTAAGGCCCCTGTGCATGTTTACAATAAGGCCCCTGTGCATGTTGTGGAGAAGTGTGGCTCAATGGTTAGAGCGGCAGACCCTGATGCAGAGATCTGGCCCGGGACCAGGGTTCAATTCCCGCCTCGGCGGGTCTTGGGCTCAATTTCCTCGGACCTGATAATTCTCGCCTCGGTGCCTATTCTAATCATGGGTCCCACACTGCAACTCTGGGCAATAGCTTGCTTAATCTCCACAACGGCCCCAACAGCGCTGGGATGCCTGGCTTCACCCTGGGGGTGCCCAGGAGTGGACATTTCACAGGGAAAAGCCAGGAAGGGTTCCACAGCGGTATGCATACAGCGCCAGGACACCCCTTTGGGGGTATAAGTGCGCTTTACAAGTACAAATTTCATTTCATTTCATTTCATTTCATTTCATTTCATTTCATTTCATGTTTACACTAAGGCCCCTGTGCATGTTTACACTGGGAGCCATGTGCTTGGCTGCAATCTGGGAGGTAGGGCCCTGTTCTATTCATACAACGAAATGCGGGAGCATTGTCTATGATCAGACGGTTGGATGGTGAGTAAAAACAAAAACACATACATAAATACAATGTCCAACGAAACATAATTCAATCGACCTGTACAGCCGACACATGTTCTGCTTCTCCTAAAGAAGCGGTGCTTTGGTTGAAGGTGCGCTGCAGTGTGCCCGCTTCCCTCCCTCCTCCCCGGAGACCCGGGCTCTTTCAGTACAGCCTGTGCTTTCACGCTGGCCCACTTTGCTGAGTTCCCTGTAATGTGGGAAGCTGCAGGGAAGGAAGAGCTGTGATATGCTAATTCCAGCGGCTGCAGAATCCAAGTGTGCACCCCGGGCCAGCCACAGCTGCCTCTGCCATTGAGAACATATTTTAACCCTTTCCAATCCGACAGTTCATGGTGTGTGGAAAGTACTGAATGAGAAGCAGCTTCTGCAAAAGCAAGCTCCTGGTGGGCAAGCCGGCCTTGGCACCTCCTGCCAGACCTACCACCTTCAATGCATTATTCACTGTGTGAAGAGGGGGCAGAGCTTTGGAGGAAACGGGGCTTTGTGAGGAGAACAGTCTGGGAGGCAAATGTTGCGTGCTCCCCGCCAAATCATTACCCCCCCCCCGCCCCCTACCCCGCCACCACCACCAAAAATAAAAAGCTCGCTGATGCTGCCGCCCCTGTCCTGGGCTTTTTTAAAAACGTAATGAATAGTGCCTGCTCATAGTCTCCAAAGATGAGCTGAAAACCCACCCAGCGTAGGGGTTTCCAGCTCGCCTTCCCTTCAACTGTGTGATATGGACCCTTCACTGGGTGACTGTGTGAAGGGAGCTGATATGGTGTGACACATGGTGGCAAGGTGTGTGTTGGCAGGTCTTTGCTGTGCACAAGTGTAGAAGTCACAATTAAGCACAAGGGTTTATTTGGCAGGGAGCAAAGGTGTATATTGTCTCTTAGGAACCTTAAACTCCTCCCACTCAGCCAACCTATATTCAAATGATAACCCTTTCCTTGTGGGAACCTCTTCACAGGCCATGTTCACTGTGTGGAAGGCTGCAAGGGGCAGCTCCTACCTGGCCGCTCCACACTGGACCAGCAAGGCCTCCCATCCCTCTCCTGATTATAGGAGTTCAATTTGTCACTATATTGCAAGCCTTAGCAGCAAGTAACAACGTTTTGACTTGAATACAGAAAAAAGAAATGCCATGTGGACAAATATAATTAATTTTAAATTTTCCCATTGTAAGAAATTGGGAGTATTAGTGGACGGGGGTGAGAACCCATCTAAAATAATAATCACAATTCTTGTCAGGGTGGACCACAAAAGTAACTAAATAAACCTGTGGTTAACCCTCTGGTAGCTTGGCACACAAGCAGACACCCTTAGCTTAGAAGCAATGCCTGAAGTATTTATGCAGTTCTCAAACTAATAAAGTGAAAACACAACACATGAACAATTCGAAACCAATTTAGAAAATAGAGTAAGTTTTAATAAATAAAATGATACAAAAACAACAAAACTCCAATCAGTAGAACAGAAGTTATTAATTTTTTAAGTTTAAGATTAAAAATAGCACCAACTGTGGGTATCTGGTCGTCCCGTTGGAACTCGATACGAGGACTGTTTGGCATGACTCCGCGGGGATCTGAGTTGCCCTGCGTCATAATGCGTTGGATCTGGTTAGGCTTTCAGTTGGAAACTGTGGGGCTCTGAGCGACTCTGCGTACCACAGCACCAGATCTCATGAAACCTTTGGTGAGAAGCTAAGTGGTGCACCTCTGTGTTGCTCTGTGCTGTTCTGCATCACACTCCATTGGATCTGGTGGGGCTTTCAGTCGAGGGCAGAGCAGCACTGAAGGGCTCTGCATCACTCAGAATCAGATCTGGTAAAGCCTTTGGTGAAAAGCTGTGTGGCGCGCCACTCCGGGACTTTGCATTGAATTCAGTGAAACCTTCAGTTAGGCAGGGACAGTGCACTCAGACTCCAGTCAAGGGTCCAGGACCTTGAATACAGCTATTAGGGTCTGGTCAGTTGAAAAGCAGGAAAGGTCTCTAGGTGCTTGTTGTGTCCATGTAGCTCAAACAGGAGGTCATCCAACTGGCTCTTGGAGTCCCTTCTGGAGCCCTAGCTTCAAGGCAAGCAAATCCAGTCTTCCTTCAGGTCTCAGACAGCAGAGCAATCCTCCTTCAGAGTCTTCCCAGGTCCACGAGCATTGTGATTTCAGATTCTGGGGATGTCACTTTTATGCCCAGTACTAGCCTGTGAGAAGAGAACACCCCTTTGTCGAACTCTAAAACTGGTTCTGGTCAGTTCTTCCCTTTTAACTGGGTTTGGCTTCAGCCTGGTTGGTTGAAATAAAGGGTGGGCAGGCCCAGGTGTGAGCTGCATCTGCCAGTGACAGAGTAGTCTTCTTCTGAAATTAGGAAGGGCTGGGTGCAGTCCCCAGGCTACCCTTTTAAGTGCAATCAAGGAAGGGCACAGTTCCTCCCCAGCCATCCTGTCAGAAAGATCGCCAACTCTACACATCCAGTTAAGTTGTCCACTGTTTGGGAGCAATACACAATACACCACAGGACAGCCATTAACAGGCAGGTAACCCTGGACACTTACAGAAAGGCACATTTGGCTTAGGCAGGAAAATGCCAACTTTCTAAAAGTACAAAAAACTGGATCTAGCTATATTATTTCAACCACAAATTTCTTGTTAATGACATACAACATGATAAATTGTGCAAAAGAATATCAACACCTACATATTCCTGTGCACAATTCGCAATTTATCATGCTATGTGGCATTTGTGCTGAGCACTGATAAATTCAGCACAGTTCTGTGTGGTTTGTTTATGCACACAAAAAGGTAGAAAAGTGGTCTTTGCATGACATAATGTATGTTGCTCCATGTGTAAAAATCATTATGAATGAAATTGTGAATAAACACAGGGGCCAAGAAAACTAATTTACTTGTCCTTGTTCATAAAGAAATCTATGGTTGAAATAAAACAGCTAGATCCAGTTTTTTTGTACTATTCAAAGAGGCCCAATCTAGCAGGTTAAGAAGGACCCTATTCAGTTATAGGTCAACTTTCTAAAAGTGGCATGTTTAAAATAGTAATGTAACATCTTGAACATTGGTTTGAATTTTAGATTCTCATTGCAATGAGTCTTTGAATAATTTTTCTAGCAAGTCCCAAACTGTAGTTATGCCATCATAAGGTGTTATAATGTAACCCATTGTTTTTCTATGGGAGTCCCAGCCTTGCCACAGTGGACAAGCATTGGCGAAGCCAATAGGTTTCACCTTTGTGAGATCTATTGGCTTTGTCAATGGTTTTAGACATGTTGCACAGAAGGCGGACTACTGTGCAACATGGCTGAAAGAAAACAAATTAACAGCGCTATAACACTGTCAACTCTGGCCACGTCATGACACATTTTTTCCTTTCCTTTAAGTCACGTTGCACAGCAACATATCTAAAATACATTGACAAAGCCAATAAGTCTTGCATAGACGAAACCTATTGGTTTTGCCACTGCTCGTTCTTGACTTCAAACTCTTACTCTTGAAGTAATTGCAGGCAATAACAGTGGCGGCTGGTGACATTTGAAAGTGGTGGGCGTAAAAGTTCAGGGTGAGTGCCCAGTGGTGAGTGAGCCTAGCGAGCGAGCCTGACCGCCATAAGGGGAGCTCGGTGGTCCTCCTCACTATTTTTGTAATCACTCTGGCAATCCCCAGAGCTCAGCTAACCGTGGCCTATCAGTATTCAGATGCTGATGCAGATGCTGTGTAATATCTCCAACCTGAACACCAAACATTTCCTTTAAGTGCACCCTGATAAACCATCCTTCAGTTTCTGATGCCACATCTCTCCGTCCTTCCACTCCAATTAACCACCCCCTTATACGGCTTCTATCTGTGCCCCAGTAAGCACTTTTTATGGTTCCATCCTGTTTGCACTCCCTTGTGCCGAGATGCCCCTTCTATTTTTGCCCCATCAATAAATCCTAGGTGCCTTTCCCGCTGTGACTGCTGAGTCCAGACTTCCAACTCTAATTTCTCCCTTAATCTATAACCCCTAATCCGATTTTTATTGCCATCCTCCCCAAAATAAATACACTGGGAGGCCCACACCAAATTTTGAAATGTAGCTGGAAGAAATCAGCGAGCAATCCGGCTTTGCAAGACTCTTCTTCAACAAAAAAAAATGCATTTCATTCAAATTAAAACATTCAGTCGGCCTTCGTGAAGTTTTACTGTCCATTGAAATACAGATTGGACAGGAGAACCAACCTCTGCCATGCATGTCACCCTAATGCTAATTTTCTCTCACTATAAACATTTGGGACTTGATTAAAAATGCTATTTTCCTTTTGCATTCTTTATTTCTGGTGTGCTATTTTAAAATAAATAATGATTGCGACCGTCTCAGCTATGTCCTTTATGTGCAATTGCAATATAGTTACATCAAAGAGAATGTCACAAAAGACACATTGGTGTGCACCCTCATTGAGCTTGTCAGATGGCCGCTTAGGCCGTCCACTGGTGAGAAATGAGAGACACTGACACTGCCGCCCAATCCAGTCCCTCAGTTCGAGGGGGATGTGACTGGAACGGGGTCCCTTTCACGTGGTTGTCCTCTCTGTGCCTCAATTGGTTTCTATAGCAGCCTGCCTTCCCATCTTTAAATCCGGCTGCTGTCTGTCCTTCGATCCGTCCGTCCTGACGGCCTGCCCACCCATCTATCATGCTCTGTGTTTCCATCCTGAACTCGCCATCTGTCTGTACTGCAGTGGGCACATTGGCATCGCTGCACCACCAGCAGCCTTTTTGTCATCCTCAGAAGGGCAGGGAAGTGTGAGAAGCACCCCTTATAATAACCGCATCACTGGGGCTCAGCGCCGCTATCAGACAAGCACAAGTGACAGCAAAGAACTACCAACAACAAACAATTTCGTACAAGGCCGTGCAGTGTGAGATAAACTGCAATTTTGGTGATGAACATAATAAACTGTTTAAGAAGCACAATCACTCTTGCTTCCAAAACGGAATGTAAATTACATCCCGTTTTGGAAGCAAGAGTGATTGTGCTTCCTTTAAAACAGTTTATCAATCAAGGCCAGGCCCAGGGGGTCGAGTAGGTGGAATCTGAGGGGCACGCGGACGACGTATGGTGCACAACTTTTTAAGCAGTTTACCCTGGGCCCTGATGTGCACAAAGGGCGCGCAAAGTGCCTGCGAGGCGAGCGGCCCCTCCCCCAACTTTCTCGGAAACTAGGAACAAAGACATACGTTTTTCTAAAATTCGAGTCCTGCCACACCGTCAGCTCTCTGGGATGACCTTAAACTGGCGTAAACAGCTTTACAAATTTTAAATATGACTAGCATACGTACTTCCCACAGGTCAAAAACAAACAGGCCTTTTGAAGGTCAGCAAAGAGAGGGGGCACTTCAACAGTTTTCCTGCCGTCTAAGCTCATGCTCGTAGCTCCTCTACAGACACAGACCGGCCCCAGTATCAGTTATCACCTAAAAAAGGAGAAGCCATCTCCAGCACAAGCCCGGAGTGTAACATAGCACTACAATAATGCAGTCGCGGCTCGCAATACTCACGGGGGGTGGTCGCGCGGGAGGGGGGGGGGGTTAAAAATAAAGTTAAAGAAAACTTACCTGACCGCCCGGGTCTGCGCCGCCTCTGCTGCTGGGCAGGGGTCCTGCATTGGCGCCTTCAACGACGTTTTCTGCCGCGTTACTGGAGTGGCTGGCAACCCCTCTCAGCCAATACTGACGCTGCTCCAGCAGCGCCAGGATTGGCTTGAGCAGGGATGCTACCCGCCCATTAGGAGACCGGGGGCTGCGGCATGAAGCAACCCTCGCTCTCCTAAGGGGAAGGCAGTGCGCATGTTTGGGCTGGTCGTAAAAATGACCAGCCCAAAACCGAACATGCGCACTATTGCTGTAGTGCGCTGTCACTCAAACCCTGAGTGCTGCCGCAGCCCCACTCCCTTCAGCGTCCCTCGTTCTACTTCTGACGCTAATTCCAATCAGGAGTCCTGATTGGAATTAGCATCAGAAGTAGAACGAATAATTTGTTATTGGTAATTTATTTAAAGGATGAATGGGGTCGTGGCATTAGTGGGGCAAAGCCCCAGCGCCCCAATGGACGCACCGCCACTGGGCAATAACCTCTTTGTACAGCTACATTCTGTTCATAGAGAAAGGGACCAAATGTTAATTTGCTGTTAGCCAGAGCTCTTCAAAGCTACTTTTCGTATTGCTGTGGGCTGACGACGGACATTTCTGACACACATAGCCAGTGATTAATTTGTAAAAATAGAAGTGCCAGGAGGCCACTTCCGCTTGCACTGCCCACTGCTGCTGTCAGCGCTGCTAATAACAGGAACAACACAACTACTAGCCATCATACACCGACAAGTGTGACAATTCTGACTCTTCCAGACCCCCAAAGCTATAAGAATGGCTTTGGCGGCAGGTATTAGTCATTTTTAAAGTGCATTGAATTAATAACCAACTGTTGTTATGCTTGCCTCTAAATGAGACAAAGAGCACCACCATGCAGCAGACTGTCATAAGTGCCGGTGTTGGCAATTAATTGCCGGTGCTGAGCACCCGAAACCACTGGCTTAAATTAAGCGCTGCACATAGCTGACGTGTCGAAGGACTTGAGCAATAAAAACTCCTACATTTTTGACACTGTAAATTCGGCATGGGAGCCCCACTCGAGTGTTAGCATTCCACTCACAGCTTGGCACATACATTGAGTACACTTCGGCCGGGTGCAGATGAAGTAAGAGTGAAAAAGCAAAAGATGATATATTTGAAATACACGTAACCATCCTTAAGAGACGTGTTGGAATACATTGTAATTTACATGTTTTTTTAAATAAATACAATATATCTTTAAACATTGAAATGCCTTATTTCTTACAATTGAGATCAAAATGAATTTTCTTACTCATTTTAGACATTGTAATGTACTGTAATGACACAACTACAGAGGGAGCAATACAAGACAAAATGCAACAGCAGCACTGAAGTCCAGAACATCTGCATTCCTGAAGCTATTCTCACGGGGCTACCAGTAAAACAATCCCTTGGTAGACTGGTAAAAGACAACACACAGACAATCACCCGTACATGTGTATAATGTATGGAAATGTAACGATGTAGCCAGAGAAAGGACTGGCACTAGTCGCACCAGTCCCTAGGTCACTGAGGATGCCCAAAGTAATGCCGTATTCGTTCCATTAGCAGGTCCAGGAGAAAAACATCTAAAAATAGTGCGTCAGAGGTTTCACAACTCTAGATAGCACTGGTCAACATTTTGTTCCATATAGGCAGGGCTTTAAGTGGGGTGAAAAAACTGGGGGGTCTTTCAAAGGGGCGTGGTCAATGTAATTAAGGGTGTGACTTAAAAACACATAAGCTAAAAATCTGTGCTTAGCATAGTGTGCCGCCCGACTTGTATTTTGCTGTTTCTGTCATTGCATCCACATCTATGATACAACAAGTAACATCATACCTACAACAACTCAGGACTATTAGCTTGGTCAATGGTTGTTAGGTGCATAAGATAAATAAGCAGCAACTATGGCTTGTATATAATATTGAAAAGCTTCCACTTAAAGCCCTGGTGACACCACGACAATGTTGCTGCTCTGAGTTTCAAAAAGAGAAGAGAAATCCAGAGAGAAAATACCTCTCTTTAAAGGATTTCCCTCCCCCTACAACGCTCACCTGGCATGACGTCATGCTGTAACTTCTCCTCTAGTAAGAAGTGAGCAGTGTGAGCACGCGCACATGGATGTGACTGCTGTCACTGCAGCCCAGAAAAAAACAGACCGCCTGTGCCAGGGCACAAAACAGAGCCCGATAGAGACCCGTTTCGAGGCCTCCTTTAAAAAACTGCCGGTGCTCAGCACTGGTGAGACCCGGCCCACTTAAAGCCCTGGGTATAGGTTTATGTAAAGCAGACAAGCCAGAGACACGAAAATTGCAGACAACCAGAAGGGACAGAATGTACAAAGTGCAGAGAGCATTCAAGAACCTTTATTTTATACTGTAGCACTTACAGTATGCGTATATCATTTGGGTAGCTAAATATTTTCCAAAACATGCATGGTTTTAAGCCTTGTAAGCCATGTGAAAAACATATAAGGAAAAAAAAAACGCATAGTGGGAAGCAATAGGAGGAGGATGGTGAAGGAGTGTGACAGCAGGGGGAGGGCGGGAAGTGTGGAGAACAACAGAGAGCGTGAGGAAAAAAATTGATCCATTAGCGGATAAACATTCCAAAAGGAAATGGTCCAATCTCCACAGAAAACACAAAGACAAGCGGGAACACGAAGGGAGACAGGAAATCACACACAATAACCAATAGAAGGCAAAGAAATTAGAGTTTCAAGCAAGCCAACAAATGGTAAGTAAGCGGCTGACTGTAAGCCCCTTTTAAGGTCTTTTTTTATTTACAAGAGATTTCGTACACACATCGCTAGCACTATGCAGACGAAGCTTAAAAACGTCTTTGAACATTCAACTTCCGGCCCATCTCCCTGCTTCCGTTCCCAGCCAAGGTCATCGAGAAGATCGTCAACAAACAGCTAACCCGATACCTCGAAGAAAACAGCATCCTGGACCCATCCCAATCGGGGTTCCGCAGCAACCACAGCACTGAGACTGCCCTCATCGCCGCCACCGACGACATCAGGATCCTGCTGGACAATGGTGAGACCGCAGCCCTCATCCTGCTGGACCTCTCCGCCGCCTTCGACACCGTCTGCCACCGCACTCTACGCACACGCCTCCACGACGCAGGGATCCGAGACAAGGCCCTGGAATGGGCCACCTCCTTCCTCGCCGGCAGAACCCAGAGAGTCCGCCTCCCACCATTCCGATCCGAAGCCTCCGAGATCATCTGCGGCGTACCCCAGGGATCGTCCCTCAGCCCAACACTGTTCAACATCTACATGACCCCGCTCGCACGCATCGCCAGACAACACGACCTCAACATAATCTCCTACGCCGACGACACTCAACTGATCCTCTCCCTCACCAAGGACCCCCTCGCCGCCAAATCCAACCTCCATGAAGGAATGAAGCCCGTCGCCAACTGGATGAAGATCAGCCGACTAAAACTGAACACGGAGAAGACAGAGGTCCTCATCCTTGGCTCCAACCCCTCAGCCTGGGACGACTCCTGGTGGCCAACGACGCTGGGAGCAGCCCCGACACCCACCGACCATGCACGCAACCTGGGAGTCATCCTCGACTCAACGCTCTCCATGGACAAGAAAGTCAACGCAGTCTCATCCTCCTGCTTCAACACCCTCCGCATGCTTCGCAAGATCTACAGGTGGATCCCGACAGACACAAGAAGAACAGTCACCCAGGCCCTCGTCAGTAGCAGACTTGACTATGGGAACGCCCTCTACGCGGGAGCCCCGGCCAAGCTCATCAAGCGGCTGCAACGCATACAAAATGCCTCCGCACGCCTGATCCTCGATGTACCACGCCACAGCCACATCACCCCCACCTGAGGAACCTGCACTGGCTCCCCGTCGACAGGAGAATCTCCTTCAAACTCCTCATCCACGCACACAAGGCACTCCACAAGACTGGCCCAGACTACCTCAACAGACGACTCCTCTTCTACGTCCCCAACCGCCAACTCCGCTCCGCCGACCTCTCCCTCGCCACCGTCCCTCGCATTCGAAGAACTACCACCGGCGGCAGATCCTTCTCCCACCTCGCCGCCAAGACCTGGAACACCCTTCCACTAAGCCTCGACAGACCCAAGACCTGTTGACCTTCAGGAGGCTACTCAAGACCTGGTTGTTCGACCAGTAGCAGCACCCCCCCCCCCTTTTCTTTTTTCCCTAGCGCCTTGAGACCCTCACGGGTAAGTAGTGCGCTTTACAAATTCTGTGATTGATTGATTGATTTGAAGAGTTTTCACTGTGAGGACATGTAAAACTTAAGCACCCATGTCCTATTTTTTAAATACCCTCCAACCTATGGGCATTTAGGGCCTACCTTGGGGTGACTCATAAGTATTAAAAAGAAAGGTTTCAGCCTGGCAAAAAGTCTATTTTGCCAGGTCAAAATGGCAGGTTAAAACTGCACATACAGGCTGCAATGGCAGGCCTGTAGACATTGCAGTGCTACTTTAGTGGGCGGCACAATGTATTCTGCAGACCACGAGTAGTATTTAATTTACAGGGCCTTGGTGCATGTAGTACCTTAAACGAGGGGATTATAAAATGAAATGTACCAGTCAGGGGTATACCAAATCACTTTACTCTTGCTAACCAGGAAATCTAATGCCAACAAAAAAAGGGCTTCAGTAAAAGAAGGCAAAAATCTGGTGTGATCCTGCCGAAAGGTCACATTTTCAACAGCCATGTTTGGATCTTACTTTTTATTTTAAGTGTGTCAGACTTTACCTTGTCCATGATACACGTAGGCCAAGCTCTTAAAGCATGGCAGGGAATATCTTCTAAGACTTGATTCATTGCTAACTGTTAGTAAAATGTAGCCGGTTGTGGTGAGAGCTGAGGTATGCAAGCATTAACCTTTTCCCCCTCTCTCGCTCAGGTAGCAGGCAAGCGATTCAACGTTAGCTTAATAAGCAAATACATACTGCATATTCCCTGTGCGAGCGTAAGCAAGACTGGCTTTCTGCACCCCTCCCCTGAAACCATCCAGTACTTTTTAGGTCTTGCCTGAGCCAGCGCATGCGCTGCTCTGGCGAGACATTTAGTGAGTGGGCTTTAAAAAGCCGACCACAGCTTTTTGGGTGGCATAGAGCGGGCGGTTACGCGCACAGTTACGAGCAGAGGCGCCATCTGGCTTTCCTCTCGCTCTCCCAAGCCCGCTCTCGTGCTTCAATGCCCCTCCCCCACCACAGAGAGCGTATCGCGGCCGCAGGTCTTGTCGCACTCCTCCACCCCTCCCACTTGTTTCCTTCTTCAAGCCTCAAGCCCGCGTGCACTCCCCCACCCCTCCCACTTGTTTTTTTTGGTTTCACAAATGTAACACTGACCCTTTCCTTGTTATTTCCTGACTCTGGATTTTTTCCCCAAAAATTTGAATGAGCACTTTCCATAAGTGTTCGTGTTTTGTTTCTCTTGCTCAGCGCATTTCCCGCTTCACATCCGCCGCGCTTTATCTTTCAGCATTGCAGCAGTTTTGGGAGGTGTTTTTACTGTCGGCAGAATGATAAACATTTTTAAACGAACTAGAGTTTCTTGTTTGTGAAAAACAGCGCTATTTAATTCTGTTGTTTCCGTGTGTATAGCCACCTCCCTCCTCATGCCGCCTGCTTGCCTTGCTCGCGTCTCCCTTATGTGCATTTGTTTTCCTACCTTGGCGGCCTTAAGCGCACACTGCACCCAGCCCCATTCGGACCCAAACAGCCATGCATCTCGCCCCCCGCTCCTCACAAGCTCCTGCAGCACTTTGGGCTCCCGTCCCCTTGCTCCTAGGGTGTTTGTTGCCCGGGTGGACTGCTGCCTTGCTCATGTTTCCTTTTTGTGCATTTGTTTTCCTGCCTCTGCACAGCCTGTGGGGGTTGCACAGATACATGGGGAAGGACAGGTACTGCCTACTTTTGTTTTTTTATTTTATATTTTGGGTTGGCATGGGAGAGCCCGCCGAGACTTGTACCCAGTTCCTAGATCCAAAGTCTGCAGTTCTGGATGTTATGTTACATCCTATTTCCCAAACAATCTACATTTTGTGCATCCAAACGTGGCTACTTTAAAAACCTTAAAAATGTCTAACAAATAACTTATTCAATCCCAGCTCTACTGGCCCTTTAAAAACCATACAATATTTACATTTTCCATATTGGCAAGTCTCTGCCTTTGTTTTTGTTTTTTTGGTTGGCACATGGAGAGCATGCTGAGATTCTAATCCGGTGCCCCTGTTCCAAAGTCAGCAGCTCTGGATGTTATGCTACATTGTCTCTCCCTAACAATCTGCATTTTTTGCATCCAAACGAGTTTACCTGACAGCCATTTAGTAAGGATTGCCATAGGGATAATAAACTGTGATGTAACAATCCTCGTCCAATGTAATTTCACAGTTTGTTGTATTAATGTATATGAGCGCTACGGGAATCTTTGCTAAAGTTCTATTGGGTGAACAGAGAGCGCGTTTGATGGTAGTTCACTAAGGCTTGCCATAGTGCTAATTTACTTTAATGTATAAAGCGTCCTAAAAATGCATTGAAGGTGCTTTCTATTCACCCAACAGGAGTTTAGCAAGTATATTTGAGCTACTGTGTCATTTTGTCGTACACTACAATAGACTCCTTCGTATTACAAGAAAAAAAGAATATTGTGTAACTCATGTCAGGTGTGCACATATGTAACCTTAAAAAAGCGTACACCCAATGGCAACTTTTATTTTTTTTAAACATTTTTTTTACTAAATTTAGATTTGGAATTTCTTTTGTTAAATAATCAACGTGTAAAGGCTTTGAAGCTTTCCTTAGTTAGATTTTTCCAGCAATACGGTAAAACGTATTGCATGTAGGCGGTTAGATTAGTACTTACCTGAAAACCCAACATTTGTGGTCTGTTTCTGGAAGATTTTGATGGTGTCAGCAGGGGGTTCTCCGTTACAAACGTTATATTGGTCTATGTGGGGGGTTTTCATTACGATTGGCCGCATTGACCTTTTCCACATCAGCACAGAAAAAGCAATAAAATAACTTCAGATGGTGCTTATCAGATTGACGTCGTGGAAGACAGGGTCAGGGATTTCGTGCTCACAGTCTCTCTCTTTACCACAGACTTTTAGAGTGTTACTAAGGAGCAATGTGCACGCGAGTCTTGAACCCGGTTGCCCAGTTCCAAAGTCTGGGAAACCAGATGTAACAACATCCAGAGCTGCAAACAATATGCATTGTTTGCATCCAAATGCGGCAACTTAACCATTAAAATGTCTAATAAACAACTAATTTACTTCCAGCCCGATTGGACCTTTAAAAACAAAACTGTTCTTACATTTTTGTTATTGGAGTGTCTGCCTTTTTTTGATTGACATGTGGAGAGCATGCAGAGACTTGAATCCGGTTCCCCAGTTCCAAAGTCGGCAGCTCTGGATGTTATGCCACATCCTCTCCAAATATTGCTGGGCATAAACATCATCCAAAATACTCTTTCATTGTGTTTGGCTAGGAGTGGCCCAGTGGAGCCTAATGAGTGTATCTATATCCCGCCAGAGCCAAAACCACAGCTGAACCTCTGCTTTGTCCAATAGTGAGCCTCGAAGAGCTCCAGGAGAGGTAGGGATGGTAGTAAGGGGGTTGGCTAGCTGCCTGTATTGGGAAATCTGAAGATGAATCGCTAAATGTTTGTTTCCTCGGTCCCTGCAGCCGCAAACGACCGAGCTCGCTTACCTCGTTGAGGGGTTCATGGCAAACAGCTCGGGTGCTTAGCCAGAAAGCTGCAACCCAGTCATTTACCACAGCCAGTGCTCTGGCGCTGCAGCCAGTGCTTCTACAGCTGATACAGCGCTCCAGTGGCACAGCACTCCTGCAACACAGTCACCGCTTGTGCTTCACCGACAGCACTTTTACACCACATTCAGGGCTCCGACATTCACTGCAGTCGATGTTCTGGAACTGCTCTACTGTACCACAGCCATGTTTCCTGCGTCACATCTTATACCATAACAAGCATTGGCATAGCCAATAGGTCTCGCCTTTGGGACCTTATAAGTGTTTAGTTATGCAGCACAATATCCTTGGTGCAACAACATCAAGTGTTGCATGGCTAAACACTTATAAGGTCCCAAAGGCGAGACCTATTGGCTATGCCAATGCTTGTTTAGCTTGTTATAAACTATTCTAAATTCCACTCACGGGCTTAATTAAGGTGTATGAGATATCATTTTGCTGATTTACTTCTCTGCCCGTATTCCATCGTTCCACTAAATGCCCGTACTAAATCTTGCTTCTCTCTCTCACATACATATATTAATCCTAGTGGCATCTTCGCTTTGTTGGTAACTTATGGTGCTACTGTTTCCTGTTTGTGATTGATTGGTTTTACCCAGGAGTGGAATTTATATATTTTTTTATCTTATTTATTTTGCGTAGCCTACTTTTGTTCTTTTGTAAACCACTCTGTTGCCGTTGGACCAGGTTTGAGCTATAGAAAACTATACACATAAATAAAAATAAACCCTAAAGGCCAAAATGTGCAGCACTCATTAGCTCTGTGAGGAAGGAAACACCCTGAAATATGGAATGCCCTGCAGTTTGCGGCATTCACACCCACCAAAGCCTCAGGAGGCACACCCTGGGCCAGCCGGTGACATTGTGGTCAGCACAAAACGCTGAGTATGCACCGCCATCCTTAAGTAGCGAGCATCATCTTCTGTATGCAAATCAGGCAGTCACTTACACCCCTCATTTCCTGTGTGTTGCTTTCTGAAACTTTGGTTGCTGTTACTCATCACCCACGGCTAGCGTGGAACAGATCATCAAGCCCTGAGCCGCTTGAGGCTGAGACCACGTACTGAAGAACACAACCTTAATGGCCTCCAAGTATCAGTAAGGAGAAAATTATAGTGGAAAGTTTCATAATGAAATTTACTCCCATTCATGATTTTACAAAGCCGATGTTGGTGGCTATGAGGGATGTTTAATATCAAAGCGGTTCATCATTATGTTGATTTAAGTTTTGAGGAAGCTGGAATATCCTCATTTCTCATCCAACCAACACAGTTTGTTCTTGAGTGCAACTAATTCAGAATCGGTCACAAAATCATACTGTAAGTGAAAGGGGCCACACTTACACCTTTTACCATACACTATTTGTCCCTAAGTGCATTTACCATTAGTCTGCCTTTGCACTACTCTCTGAGCAATGTGTGGTGGTAAAGCACCACAAGGCTTTCAACGCTTATACTACCAGGTTGATTGGTCTCAGTACACTCCATTTCGTCAGAATGGCTAAGACATGAAGACTAAAGTGTTTCCAGGTGTAATCATCTTTTAAGAGCATATTATTTTGGTTGCAGGAGAAAGGAAGCTTGTAAGGCTGCCACAAAATGTGATTAAATTCAATCAGAGGCCACTTTCTTGGATCTAGACTGACATCATCAGCTATCCATCTTCCCTCATAACTGAATCGTTCAACTAGGAACATTATTCAACTCCCAACTTGCCAACATCAATTCACTCTACCTTGGCCTGCAAAAAAATAAATCTCCTTTCACAATTGGTCCAGTACACGGTAGTCAGCAGTATAAATAGGTTCTAGGAATTCACTTCTTTGACCTAGAAATCACATCACCTAATATTAGTCAACAACTGGAAGATCTCTGAAACGCTCTGCCTCATCCACACATTCATCCATTAAAGAGATTAAAGCCTCTGTCCTACAGATTAAACCATTGCATCCCTACCTTCATCAAACCAAAACCTACTCCAGATCACATAAATGTGCAACAGCACAGACATGCTATGCTTTTCCCGCTTACGGAACGTGCATCCTACTGCAAACCACATTCACATGTGGCCACTCTCGCACTTCTGAAGCATTTTTAGGTGATATGGTTTGCATGTCGCAGTCATTCAAGCCATTAATTCATTCATACATATAAACAGAGAATGACCATGTGGAGGTAAATATAGGGATATTTGCAATAGTATCCAAACAGTTCAGTCGATGCACTCTCCAGTGAACGCCATTTCCTTTGGTATGTTATATTAGCCGCATTTGTATATGTTAGCACACATTCTGCCATTATTACACTCCCAGTGCTTCCACTAGGTTGGCGGTTCCGCGGTTACCATCATAGACTGGAGCCTGATGTTACCATGTTATGATACCTTTTGTGTATTGAGTTCTGGTTACATTCGCGGGTAGGCGGTTACGTCTTCTTTTCCAAGGAGTGGGTGTATTATTTTGGAATTTAAGCGGTACAGCTGAAGGACCAAGTGCTTAGGCTTCTTCTAGGACACAGGTCTTCAAACATTTTGTGCCACATCCCCTGCCCTTCCCTCATGCAAAACGTTTTCAGGTCAAGTGCTCCTCCAAAAACTTCATGGGCGAGCAATTGGGGAAAAGGTGTAGGGTGGGGCTTAATAAATCTTTTCAGGGTTACCTTTCATTTAGTGCATAAACCACACGAATGATAATAAAAGTGAGCAGAGGCAGAATTGCCACATTAAAATAGAATACAGAGAGTTTTTAAGTAATTCTTATTCAAGAACCAGATCTTCTCATATCAACACTAGACCAAATCTTTGACTACTTTTTTATGTGCAAAGTGCCAACATTAGCTGCAGGCTTAAGCACATCTGTCTTTCCTCTGCACCATTCCCCTTTTATGCCTCTGTTTGCAGAGACAGCGTGGAAATACTTGCACCTCCAAACTTTTTACTTAAAATGCACCAACCCTCCTGCAGCCCCTCCCATGACCGTACGTTCTAAGAAGCTGAGTAACTTGGCACCCCTACTGAGGATGCGGAACGGTCCACCAGGGGGCGTAATGCATAGTCTGAAGACCTCTGTTCTAGGCTGACAGACAAGACCTGCTGCGGCTCTCTATAAACTTTGTGAAGTGGATATTGGTTAGACTTTTTGATCATGTAGCACACCCATAAACGTAAACAGCCTCCATTGTTCTGTGCAACTAGCTCCTGAAAGCAGTCAGTAGATATTTTTCTGAAGATTAAGGAAAATAGAAAACACAAAAATAAGTTTAGAAAATTATAGTATAGTATCCTATACTGGTATTTTAAGGTGGATAGGGCCAGATGTATGACCATTGGATTTAGCGCCTCGCAATTTGCGACAAATTGCGAGTCGCAAATTGCGAGGCGCTAAATCCAATGTGCAACAGTGTCTCAGACACGGTTTGCGATTCCCAATGGGAGCGCAAATTGCGAGGCTCATGAATATTAATGAGCCTCTCGCAATTTGTGAGCCCATTGGGAATAACAGGCCCTCCCAGGGATGGTGGCCTGCTTGGCTCAGCAGACCACCATGTCTGGGACCTCTTTTAAATAAAGCAGTTTTTTTTCTTTTTAAATGCAGCCCGTTTTCCTTAAAGGAAAACGGGATGCATTTAAAAAAAAAAAAAATGAAACGTTTTCGTTTCATTTTTTAAGGGTAGGTAGTGGTCCCTGGGACCACTGCCTGCCCTTAAAAAATATTTTTAGAGACAGTTACAAAGTGGAAGGGGGCCCCTGGGGACCCCTTCCAAATTGCGAGTGCATTACCACCCTCTTGAAGAGGGTGGTAATGTGCGAGTGTTTTGCGACCGCAATTGCGGTCGCAAAACATTCATACATGGGCTTGCGCTCGCTATTAGGAAGGGAACGCCCCTTCCTAATAGCGACTCGCAATTCCTAAATAGCGAGTCGCAAATAAATTGCGACTCGCTATTTAGGAATTGTACAAAGCCCTTTCACATTTTGCATGCGCAAACAGGTCGCAAACCCGTTTGCGCATGTAAAATAGGGTCGTACATCTGGCCCATAGTCACTTGCAGTTTCTAGTCGCATCTACACCCTAGGATGCAAATACATCAGCCAAGGACAAGTTTGTTTTATGTTATATTTGACACTTCACACTATGTTTTGTTGTCCTGTGTTAAAAAGATGCTTTGCAAGTTAAGAACTCACAGTTGTGTCCTGAGGGCAATAAAAGAAAGCTGTGCAACAGCAGCAGCTGAGTGATATCAATACGACATTACATTATAGAGTCTTTTCCTGCCTTTCTGAAAAGCAGCATGCTAAAACTGCCCGCAGCATTGCTCTAATGCAGTCTGTGGCAAATAAAGTATTGTGGTCTGGGTTCTCTTAGCATATCAGCAAGACTGGATTGTGAGCACTGCAATCACCAGCCTTCGCTTCTAAACCGCAGGATGATTAACTCTATCAGTGAAACAATTTAGTAAACTAGTGGAGGTCAAAATCAAGGTCCGAACCAAACTTAATTTTCTGGCTAGCCACATACACAAATTTCCACACAATTATAAGTAACTGATGATAATACTAACCAATTTTATAAGGCACTGATAACCTGGCATGGACGCAGCCCTCTACAACCAACACTTTAGAACCATGCAACAAACCTAGAAAGAGTCACCATTAATAAGCTTGTATTGTACCCCTGAAAATGAGATCCTTGTTCTTTCATGATCACAAAAACAAAGCGTTCAGAATAGTCCAATAGCAAACCATGATGCCCAACTTTTATTTAATGCTCCAGGTGCAGCACTGGATGAACATCCATAATTTGGGGATTTCTGATTAATTCCAATGATGAATGAATGAATATTAGTCTTGTAAAGCGCGAACTTTGCCCAAGGGCGTCAATGATTCACTTAATTTTAAGACGATATCTAAATCTGATAACATTATCATACACACATGAAGTACTTTGAAAAATAAAACAGTATTGTGTTTGATCAACAACTCTTTTCCGAAATGAACTCAATGGTGAGATTGAGGTCAATGTATGAAGGCCAGATCAACTCCATGATGCCCACAAAGGATTTTCCCATTATGTATGTCCTATCTTCTCTATCTGCACAGATAACAGTTGTTACATTGTTTCCACGGTGGTCAGGTCTGATCATTAAGTCTGCTCTAGGTAATATTTTCTCCAACAAGTGTACATAAGGCCAGATCTGCACTTCATGTCTATTCCAGGCCATATCTGCTTCATCATGTCTAGCTACGTCACACTTGCCCATGATACGTTCTCCAGCTAACATTTGTTTCATGAAGACTACTCTATCACATATTTGCATCTTAATGTTTGCTGGAAATTATAATTCAAGATCAGATCAGAGGCTTCATTAAGCCATGTTTCTGTGATAAAGGTAAACTATCAGACACTAGAAATTAGAAGGCCAACAAGCTACTCTGGGTGATGGGGAAGGGGACGTAAGTAAAGCTGCCTTCAAGGTGGACGAAGAGTTAAGGCTACACTAACCACTCATAGTAGAGTTTGGTTGGCAGTTAGAACAAAAGCCCTTTGCTGGATGTGTGCCAATTATTTTGCTGGGAGAAAGGGGCACCTAACTTATCTACACCTATCAGCAAGTTACAAATCAGTGAAGGGACTTAGGGCATACAGAATTTAAAGAAGGAAGAAGAATAAGAGATCCTATCTTGATGTAAAGGGGGCCCGAGTGAGAAAGGGCAGTCTCTCCTGCCAACTGCACAGACTCCAGATGGGTTTGCCTTCGGCGAGCCACCAGCCGTGCGTAATAGGAAGAGGACCTTCTGCACATGTTCAGATAGCATGGAAAGACTAGAGCACACCAAAAAAATGGCTGCTGTGTTTGGAATAATAAATAGTTTCTCCCAAGATGGCAGACAGGAGTCTATTATCCCAGTAAGTTCAAAGCTCTTTCTGCTAAGCACAGAATGTAGTGGGCAAAGATCACTCCTGCTCCACAGCTGCTTCTCTAACTTATATCTGCATATCATGCCTTCTCCAGGTCAGATCTACCCATCATGTTTTCCCCCCTCCGATCATCCCATCAAATCTTCTTTAGTCCAATTCTGCTCTCTTATGAAATAAACGGGTCAGGCTTACTTCATTTAGTTTTTTCCAAGTATGACGAGCCTATCATGTCTTCTCCAGGTCAGATCTTCTCATCAAGTCTTCCTGAGGTCAGACCTGCCTTCACAAGATTAGATCTGTGTGTCATGTTTTTTCACATAAAACTGCCCCATGCTGCCTTCTCCAGTTAAAATGTGACCATCTTGTCTTATCTAGGCATGTCCGACTAGAACAACAACCCCAGGCAAAATATGTTCCATCATGTCTTTTTCAGGTCACATCTGACCATCATTTCTGTTCCAAGCCATGGTTAGATCTTGAAATCTTGTTCAAGTCTGATTTGCCGATCATGTCACTGTCGGTTACATCTTCCTCAAGTCTTCTACAAGCTTGATCAGTTGTATCTTGTCCACTTTTTGTTAGATCTGTGTCATCCTGTATTCTCTAGGTAGGATCTGCTCCATTATGTCTACTCTAGATTAGATCTGCCTATCATGTATATTCTAGAGTGCATCTGCTTCATCATGCCTCCGTATATATGACCTGCTTAATCAAGTCTCCTTGGGTTTGATCTCCTTCACCATGTAGCCTCCAGACATGAGCTGTTTAACTGGGTCTTCTACAAGTATACTGGCTCTATCACATCCATAGAAGGACATACTTCCAATTAAACATAAGTAAAGTTTGCCTTTTTAAGTCCCCTTTGGACCACATCATATAACTGAAGTGGAAATTGGTGTCAGGAAATGGCATTTGTTTGCTTGATTGAGTAAGGCGGCTGGATGGAGGTTGGATATTTTGTGTATTCTTGCTGTTCACTTCAGTTTAAAAAAAAAAAGAAGTGCTTGGAAATATTTCATTTTAGTCAGAGCTGCCAAGGGTTTAGCCTAGTTGATTTATCAGCCATACTTAAGGTTTCTCAGTACCAAGCGATTTAGCTGTTATCTCTATCTTGGTAAACATGAAAGCCAAAATCATGTGGTTCCCACCCTTGTTTGCGAATCTCTTGTAAATCTATTCTCATTCTAAACATACCTCAGTTTTGACTCACTATCTAGAAGTGTGCAAACGTGCACTCACAAACCCCAAAGACCATGGAAAAGGTTAGCTTCCACATAAGAGATATTGCATTTTCATTTCTATCTAGCTAAAGTAAATGGGTAGGTACAAAAGTAGCTGTACCAACCACAAGCTAAAATACATTTTCAGTTATAAATGCATCAATATTCACAATGTATTATAAAAAAAAATGCAAATGGATACTTGTGTTACATGTATAGGATGACAAACTTGTCACAATAGTGCACTTAGAGGCCCAATCCATGTTTTTGTATCCCATTTGTGGAGATGGCTATTGGATAAGACTCAAGCAGATAAACATTTTGATTCAGAAATTAATTGGGCAAGAAGTTAGGTACATTTGGAATCCCCTGTACAGAAATGTGGAGCCTTGAAAGTCATGGTAGCTTGGGCATAGTCACCTGTCAGGATTGCCTCTGAAAGTTTTATCAGGGCTCTTCAATACAATGTTTGATATGCGACAGTCCTGCTCCAGACATACATGTCTTTCAAAAGGTACATACTCAGTCAACCTGAGCCACAGAAATACATATATAACAATATGTACATCTTTGGCTGCACTAAGGACAACATTACTTTGTGGGTTGAGATGTTTACAATGTCAAGACTACTTTGGCGTATAGATGACACACCCAAAATAGCTTCAATTGCATCAGGGCTTAATAAGTGTAAAACAAACATAAGTGAAGGTGTAATCGAGAGAGACTGCCAACAGAATTTCTGAATGCAACTTGTCGAAGCCAAGCCTGCCTAATCTTGAGTACCACTTATAGCTATTCTGTTTGAAAAGTTTAGCAAATTTGACAAACTTCATGAAGTTGCAAAGCTAGTAACTGTTCTGACAATGCCCATCTGGGTGACATTTCCTGGAAAATTATTTCTATGCTGTACATTCTCCCATGTGTTTTTTGCAGGAGAACCCCACCACAAAAATAGATTTCGCGGGGGTGTTTCCAGAAAGACCAGCTTTTTGCATGGTATGATTTTTTACCTTATAATGTTACGTCTGGAAGGAGGCAGTTTTATATGTTTACCAGAGCTTGTGTAATCCCCAAAAAGAGCATTAAAAGTAGTGTTGAGATTGGGGCTATTACTGTAGCCCTACGTTGATCTTTCTTTCTATATGCATTGGACTGGGTTACTAGTGTGCAGTGGCAGCTCGCTGAGGGAGTGGTGCGGGGCGGTGGGGGGGGGCGGGGTTTGGGGGAGGGGCAGGGTAGGGGGGTAGTTAACTCGGACATACGACAGACAGAACTCAGAGGGAGTTCTGTCCGTTGTGAGTCCGAGTCCACTACCCCCCCACCCTGCCCCTCCCCGGCCCCACCGCCCCGCACCACTCCCTCGGGAGCCGCCACTGCTAGTGTGTTAATCAACCTTTGAAGTAGTTAGAGTCCTCAAGACAAATGGAAACTTTTTTAAAGGAGACCCTGTGCCACATAGCACAGGATGAGGTTTTGTGTTGTGGAATCGTGTGACAAATACAAAAAGAATACGCTGGAAATTGTGAACTCTAAACACTGTATAAGGAAGGGAAAAAGATGATATGAAGGGTCTTTTGACTGTTTAACACTGAGGGACCTTCTTCCGCATAACATTTAGGATTGTGAATTAAAGTATTGGCTTTTTTCATACAGTGAAAGCACTGACTGGGCATTGATTTATTAAGTGACATTATGTGCTCTGTGGAGTCCTAACTTTCTATCCCCTATAACCTCACTGACTAAGCCTCAGACTGCACTGCCTTTATACCCTTTACAGCAAGGGCTAAATCGGTGCACTTAAAACTCGGTTAGAGTCCAATAGTAAGAGGAGCCAAGGCTACTGACCATCTTCTTTGCATGTGTCAAGTGTTCCATTGATCAAAACTAATAGATGCCTTTTCGATGCAGACCCTCTATCAAATACAGCAAGAAGGGGCTTAGCATGGTGTGACACAGTGTCAAATACAGAAGGAAGGAGTGGAGCACTTTGAACTCTCTGATGAATAAAACGTGAAGGAGGTTTACAGTGTGAACTCCATAACAAGTGCAGTAAGAAGTGAGTTTACATTGTGAACTGTGTGACTAACAGAATAGGAAGGAGTTTTCCTTTGTGAACTATTTGTCAAACACCATAGAAAGAGGCTTTCTTTCAATTTTCTAAAACTGAGAAACCTTCTTATACAGATCTCTGGTTCAGGAGGGGCTAAACAGGTTGAGTTGTCATTGTGTACATCTGTACTTTGATGAAGAGCATTTGATTATGTGTGAATTAAAGCACTTTTACTATTAAAAGTGAAAGATCGGACGGGACACTAATTCATTGTTACTGCTGGCTTTTCTTAGTTTCTAATCCACACCGCCTACCTGAGTAAGCAGAGGAGTTCTCTGTGTGGCTACTCCGATGGTCAAGCACTTGTAACACCCCTGGTTCAATTGACAAATCATCAGTGTGCAATTTGTGACCACTTTTTGTGACTGGAATCTTTATACATCAGGCCAAAGAGCTTTACCGTTTTCCATCTTCTTGCATAATTAACTCATTCAGCCCAGCATTTTACTTAGCGTTCTGGGGCTTGTAGTTTTATTGATCACAATAATCAACAAGGCTTCAAGTACCATAATGAAATGTAAATAATGAATTAACAGGCCGGAGAAATGTATACGCTCCATTATCTGTTAACTTAAGAATAATAATGTGCTCTTTCAAATAGTTTACAGGGAACTGTGGTCATTTTAGAACTAATACACTTTGTCAATATTCGTAGGATCCTTGATTCCATGGGCCGAAAAGCAGCTTCTTTGGCTCAGGCAGCAAATATCTCCCTTCAATCAAGAACATTTAGTATTAAAAGTTTCAGTGGCATACCAAAGGGGGTACAAAGGCAAAAAGGGATGATTGGGCGACTTCAAAACCAAGCTGAGCACTAAAAAAAGTGGACAAGTGTCATGCAGTGAGCTGCTCACAATCTTAGGCCCCGATGCCACTGCACCTGTCACATTAGCAATAGCTGGTTGTCTATATAGTACATCATCATGCAATCCAAGGGGGTAGATGGCTCATAGATTCTGAAAGTAGGCACATCAAGCAGAATAAAGAGAGGCGACGGTTTGTGTTCCACTGTGCTTTTATAAAATGCGGTATTTTTCTGTACTTCAGAACACTTTTTTATTCACATAAATGTGTCAACTTCTACCTCTCTTTCAATCTTTGCCTTACGGATACAATGCAGTCATGGGCCATATTATGTTAATATTACTGGTGAAAGGCAATTTTTCACCAACATCTGCCCTGGCTAACCTGTGAAAAATGACAGTTTCACAGAATGACTACAGCAAAATACCTGCCCAGAATTGGACGGTTGCTCAGTCAGTACAATTTTTCTGAAATACCCAAATGCGTATGCAGACTTGAGGCCTGCCACCACAATGGTGTTAGTGAGAGGTGTTGTAGTTACCCACATCTGTGATAATCATTGTGTCAACCAGGGGACAATGAAATGCTGAGTGGATTCAACTATTATTTAAGTCTCAGGTTACAGCAGTGGCCTTCATACTTTTTAATGCTGCACCCCTCTCCTTGTAAAGAAAATTCATCAGGGCCACCCAAGAGGAAAAATATATTTTTCACAATTATTCTATAAAAATGGCATCTCTAAACATATAAAATAGTTCACACACTGCCGTTATGCTCAGTTATTCCATTAAAAATCCATAACTGCCAACATGATATGGGCACCCTGATCTCCCTAAAGTGTAAAAGGATCCACAGAGTGAACCTTTACCAGAAATGGGCCGGAGGGACTTTGGGGATTATGTAACCTCCTTCCCCCTCAACACCTACTTCTAGCCAGGGCATAGTGACAAAAGACGTCATGATGGACCACCTAGCAACTCTGTTGTTTTCCACTTATAGCACAATACTGTTTTCAGCATGTTGCTCTTATCGACTAGTACATGCCCTCTCCACCCATGATCAATCCAGGCCCCCCAGGCATTCCACTACCCGGTCTAAAGACCTATGGGTCTATAGCAAAAACTGCTGAACAGAATTACACCAAAATCATCAGGAAGCTAGATCCTGGTCTGCAAATTGTGCTTTTTGTGATTTGGTGTAAATCCGTTCAATTGTGTTTGAGAAATTTAGAATAAAAACAATTGTATATTTAGCAGGTCTCAAGAGACTCTTGCAGGAGCGCCAGTTTAAAAACAGAGCGTTCTGATAGGCCCAGGGAGCTTTATTTCCCTTAGGCCATCTTGCTCCCACAGGAGTCAAACTCCAGTGGCAGCGAGTCCTCTGACTGGCTGCCAGAATCATTACAGGACTCTGGGACTTAGTCCCCTGTCCTGAAGTTAACAAAAAATAAAGATATAAGGGGGCATGGTAGGGACACCCTGACCCCCTAGGACCCATGAGGGGGACCATGGGGTCAAAAAGAAAAATAAAACGGCAAAAAATGCAGCGACCCCGCTAGACTCTTGCGGGATCAGAAAAAAGCAAATGGCGGCAGGGTCGCATTTATAAACTATAAGTTTGGGGGAGCCCAACCCTGGGGCTGTATTCATAATGGGGAGGGTGGCTGAATGGCCCCTCCCAGTGCCTATTTTTTATGGGGAGGGGAGACGCGTGGCCCCACTCCCTGTGCCATGACAGACCCGGGGAGCCCAACCCCAGGGCCGAATATACTGTGTATGGGGTGGGGGGGGCACATGTACTCAATGAGGGTTTCCTATATGTCTGTGGTTGATGGTTAATGTGAACTTTGCTAGCTGTAAAGTGTATGGTATAGGGTCAATGTCGATCATAATGCATATTTTCTACACCTAAGGGAGTTGCATCCATGATGGCAGGAATGATGGATGAAATTCTTCTGAGCTATTTTGTATTTACAGTCAGGCCTTCAAAGCCATAGTCAACAAAGCTTGGATCAGTGATGTCATCAGTGATGTCATAAATGATGTCATAGAACATGTCATGAGTAATATCATATGTGAGGTCATAAGCAGTGCATTACTTGTGAATTTCTGTGTTTTGCTGAGCTCAAAACATTGATGTCGTCATTGACAAATTCCCCAAACTATAACATTACTTTAACCTTTGGGGTTTTTTGGTGAATTTCTAAGGTTTATTTTTAAACAAAAACAGATTTTCTTTTATCATTCTTACTATAGTGTTAACATTTAGGTTTTTTCAGTGAAAATATACATACAAGTGGCAGTTGTGTAGTTATAGTTAAGATTCCGAGAGATAGGAATTCCTCAAATTTTTGCTCGCTAAATACTTTCCTCGGTTTTATGATTCTCCACAAAACTTTGCACACCTATTGTTTTTTCTACATTGCTGGACGATGCAAAGTTTTACAGTGATTTGTCAAGGGTGTAATGTTGTCAGCAGTGTAGGCAAGTGTCGGCTGCACCAGTATAGTTGTCCACAATCTATCTAATACTCAATGATGCTCAACTTGCCATGACCCCACCACTTAGAAGTCACATATAAGAGAAAATCTGTTCCTCTCCCAATGAAAGTGATAATGTCAAGGAGCATACAAATCTATACAATTCAATTGTCAAGTACAAGCAATATCTTCGAATCCATACAATTCCAAAAAAGTATAGAGAAGGGAGTCTTGAAAGTTCTTTTATTCAATTTTTTCTTTTATTCTCAGTTAGGTGCAAGAATGCATACATCAGCCCAGCCAACGTGTTTCGTCCCACATGGACTTCCTCAGGGTTGGGTCTATCTTTGCTATTTCGATGAAGCAATGTATGGATTCGAAGATATTGCTTGTACTTGACAATTGAATTGTATAATTTGTATGCTCCTTGACATTATTGCTTTGATTTGTCAAGGGGGTGCAAAGAAAAAAGGGGGATCTCAAAATACGTTTTCCCCTCAATGCATTTTTGGACTTTTCAGGACAGATGTTGCGCCAAAATGGCTGAACATATTTTCATGAAATTTGGAAGGAATATAGACTATGGTGTGGAAAGGATCCTTTTTGGGGTTTCATGAAAATATGTTCAGCCATTTTGGATTTCTAAGGTACTAAAACTTAGTGATATCTCAGGCTGGGGCTTACTGTGGAAGTTTAGCAAATGTTTGTGAAACTACAGGGGTACATGGCAATGGCAAGGAATTATGTGATTGGCTAACGACTGACTTTACAAAAGGAAAAGGCAGCCGTATCGTTTTAAACACACTTTGGCTGTGTTCTGGGTTAGGGATTTAGTTCTAGGTAAGCAGTAGTCTTATATTTTTTCCCTATTTCTTACCACTTTATTGAAATGGTAAGAGGTAGGGAAAAATAACAATACTTTTCTATATATATTTTTTTCAAAAAGTTGCGGAGGACCACAGTCCTACCTAGGAAGTACTGCAGTACTTAAAATATTTTTTAATTAAATATGAAAAAACTAAAAATACACTGTACTCCACTATATTTTACTCACATAGTGTAGTGCAGTGTATAATCAAGTATTAACATATTTGATTCTTTACACAAAAGGCTATGGAGTACTGTGGTAAAATCTACAAATTACAGCACTACTTAAAAAAAATTAAAATGAAATGCACTGTTCTACACTATAGTTTACTAATATAGTGTACCACAGTGTATTTTACATTTGTTTGATATTTTTATCCTTTTTTACTGTAACCGCCACTGTACTTTTGAGGTACTAGCACAGCAATCCGTAAACGGTTGTAAAACTATATATAAAAACGTAAATACATTTCGCTACCCATTAACACTTTAATAAAGTTGTAATAGGTAGTGAACAACAATAAAAACTATTACTTACCTTTATCTAAATTATTAACCCCGAACACTGACAAAGTGTAGTAAAAAAACATGGCTGCCTTTTAGTTTTGTAAAGGCAGACACGGCACTACACTCTACACCACTCCGAGGTGCTGTACAAAATGCATCTCCAATGTGCACCACTCCAATCTATTCCACTCCAGTATACGCTATTTGACTGCATGCCACTCCACTCTATGACATTCCACTGTATGCCACTCTCCTCTGCACCAGTCCACTCTATGGTATGCCCCTGTACGCCACTCCACTGTCCACCACCTCGCTGTACACCACTACACTGAACACCACTCCACTCTATGCTATTCCACTGTACATAACTCCACTCTATGCCACTCCATTCTGCGCAATTCCAATGTATGCCATTCCACTCTCTGCCACTCCACTGTACGCTATCCACTGTATTGGGCTCCATTTCATGCCACTCCACTCTACACCACTCCACTATGCACCACTTAACTCTTTGGTATTCCACTGTACGCCACTTCACTGTTCGCCACTCTACTCAATGCCACTTCACACCACTACACTCTAGGACACTACACTGTATGCTATTCCACTCTATGCCACTCCACTGTACACCGCTCAACTCTATGCTATTCAACTGTACACAACTCCACTCTACTCTATTCCACTGCATGACACTCCACTGTACGCTATGCAACTGTATGCTACTTCACTCTATGCCACTCCACTATATGCTATTCCACTGTAGGACACTCCACTCTCTGCCACTCCACTGTACGCTATTCCTCCACTATATGCTATTCCACTGTATGCCGCTCAACGCCACTCCACTGTACGCAACTCAACTCTATGCCACTCCACTGTATACCACTCCACTGTACACCACTCCACTATACACGAGCCCAGTCTACTCTATTCCACTATATGGCACTCCACTGTATGCCACTCAATTCTACTCCACACCACTGTACGCCACTCCATGCTCCGTCACTCCACGCCACTGCACTGTATGTCGCTCCACTATATGCTGTTCCACTATACGGCACTCTACACCACTCCACTGTACGCCACTGCACTGTACGTCACTCCGCTGTATATTATTCCACTGTACGCCACTCCACACCACTCTATGCTATTACACTCTATACTACTCCACTTTACGGTTCTCCAATGTACGCCACTCCACTCTATGCCCTTCCTGTGTATGCTATTCCACTGTACGTCACTCAACTCTACGCCACTCAATGCCAATCCACTCCACTCATGCTATTCCTGTCTACATCACTCCACTATATGGCACTTCACTCTACACTATTCCACTCTACACCGCTCCACTCTGCACCACTTCACTCTACACTTTTCCTCTCTACGGTACTCGACTCTACGCCACTCTACAATATGTCACTCAACTCTACGCCACTCCACTGTATGCTATTCCACTGTACGCCATTCGACTGTATGCCACTGTACTCTATGCTATTAAACTCTACGCCATTAAACTCAATGCCACTCCACTCTATACTTCTCAGCCCTATTCCACTCCGCTGTACGCCACTCCACTGTATGCCACTGCACCGTAAGCCACTCCAGTGTATGCTATTCGACTGAACGACACTCAACTCAACACCACTTCAAACCACTCCAAGCTATGTTATTCCACTCTACGCCACTCCACTGTACGACACTACACACTTCAACACTCTCGTCCACTATACTCTGTGACCCTCTACTTAATGACGCTCCACTCAATGATACTCCACTCTACGATTTGAAACACTTTTTTATTAAAAGGTAAAAACCATTGAAATTCAATTAAAAAAACAATGCTTAAAGCTTAGTTATATTTAGGAAAACTTTATTTATTATCTCTATAGGAACCAAACTTGAACTGCACAAACATTAGAAATTCTGAAGTTATAGTTTTACCTTAAATTTCTATTTTACACACCACCTTCACATTATTATAACTTGCGCACCTCCATACCCAGTGTAGTGATCTATGTAGCCACACCACAGTAAATATAACTTGTGCCTTCTCCATGCACTGCTTATACCCTTTCATATTACATCACTTATACCACCTGAAATTATAGCATACGTAACAACATTTATGACATAGCAAATCACATAATTTGCGAGAATACAATATATGGTAGAGTGGCAAGTTATTGTTAACGTAGTGTAGCTACTGAGTTCACTACACTATCTCAAAATATTACCCGAAAAACAGCACAGTTTCCATTCTACCGGAGAAACAAGCCTTTGAAATAAGCATTATAAAGGACTTACACCCTCAGTGATAGCACCAAATGGTAGTCAATCTGTGAGATGAATAAGAGAGGATTGATTTTTCTGGCTCTACATGTGCTTGTTAAATTTGCTTTTTGTCTGTCTGTGATTGTCATGAGAAAACCACAAGGGAAATGAGTCATCTGAGGGCTGAAGGGGAACATGAGGAGCAATGAGTCTGATCCTTCACAGCTATTTTGTGCTGTTCAGGATAATCAGCCCTTTAACATTAAGCATGCAGTAAGGGGTGGGGAACAGGAAATTTAGTGTCTCTGTGAGAGCATTACCAATCCCACCCTCAGCCCTAAAACTGCACTGTCTTTAAAGGAGAGAAAGTGTAGGATTCAGAAAGAACCAGCATTGCTAACTGCGTGAAGCCCATATGAATACAGACACAGACAGAAAACCACTTTGTCAATGAACAAATAAATGGTATTGTTAGGTAAAAGTTAACTAAAATATATCATGGCACTGCATAACATCACGTCAGAAATGAAGAGCTTGCTTCTTAAGAGCTATGATAAGCAATCGATTCTGGATCCCATAAGCGTAACGGTGCACAGAAATAGAATTCAGTTGCCGATGTTGTATGAATTTAAAAAGTTTTTCAAATGTATGCAGTTAGAAAATGTGCAAATTTCCCACAAAGTATTTTTACCTCCAGCAAAACCGCATTTTAGGGGAAATATCTTATTTGCTTTTGTGTATTTTATTAGATTTCACAAACTTTGTGAAGTATCTGAAGTTGGGAAAAGCTTTAAAAAGCTTTCTGACATTGGCCAATTCCAGTTTCACACACCACTAAGTAAGAGACCACTTGAAGATGAGAGAAGAGCCGATTACAAACACTTTTTGAGATCTTAAATGTAACTTTGGACAACCACCAAAAGTTGAATTTTTGGTAAGAATTCACAAATTGTCACTCACAAATAAATAAGCTCCAGACTTCAGGTATTCACTGTTGTATGAAATCTGACAGTATGGTGGATTTTCTTCAGCCTCAGCCTAGGGTTGTGATGAGAACATAGAAATTCCAGGTAACTGGAAAGGGTGGGCTGGTCTAGGCTTCACCCTACAGTGGTCAGGGCCCACAATTGGTGGTGGTACGCGCCACAGAAATGGCTGCACCCAAGAGTCATTTTGAATGCTATAACTAGGGTTGTGGGCGGAGGTCTGTGCCTTCTTGTATTTCAGTGAATATTTGTAAAGTGAAACATCAATGTCTTCTTCAATAACCAAAAGTTTTTTCTTCATCTTTTTCACTTCTTACCCCATATACTGTATTCTCTCTCCCCTACACCTCAACTGCTTTTTCTCACCCAATCAACTCGGTGTCTCTTGATCCCCCCTTTTTCTTACGGGTATCTATTATATACCTGACTCACAATCTATTATATATGATCTTCTGCCACTCTGAACCTTCACCCTATGACTATCATGTTTTGTCTAAACCAGCCTTGAGAAAGCTCTCGGCCAACTGGCCACCGGGCAAAACACGCGTCGGCTGTTTTTCGTGTGTAATATCACATTTGGAATAAATCATTAAAAAAGGACACAATCTGTCAACAAAAGAACATGAGTCTTGGAAATTATTACTCTAACGACATCTAATAAGAAGGCACATACCTCCGCCCACAACCCTAGTTATAGGAAATTCCAAGTGACCACTGTGATACAATGAATAGCTCCAAAGTTCTGCATTTGTGGAAGTTCACATATATTCCCAATGATTCTTTCTCACATCAATGTTGCATATTGTATGCGGCCCATGCTCCATAGCGATCGGTTGTAACTTTCACCCAGTCTCACACAAACAGATAACCACAAGTGGTGTATTGTACTTTTAGGTGCTATCCTTACCTTAAATCTTTGAAATTGCATATCTCCGGATCTACTGATTGGACTTTTGTCATTTTTTGTGTCAAAAAATGTCATCCGTTTTACTCTGTTTTCCTGAATTGGTGCATGATTTTTCTGGTGTTGTGTTTTCACTTTATTACTGTGTGTGTTGCACAAATTCGTTACACAATGCCTCTAAATTAAGTCTGACTGCTTTTGTGCCAAGTTACCAGAGGGTTAAGCACAGGTTAATGCTGTGACTTTTTTGTGTTTCAACCTGACAATTTCAATCAGACAAGGATTGTGTCTGTTGCTTGAGTAGGGTTTCTCCCAACAACCCAATTTCTCACGATAAGTTATTCATAAAACCTGCAGAGTTATGCAAAACATCACAGACTATATAACAGAAGCCACAAGGCAACCGGATGACAATCTGAACTACAGGAAACTATCAAACACTGACCGCAAAGGTTTCTAAAAAAAAATCTAACAGATGCACTTATAGAAGGATGGTTTAGTAGCACAGAATATGAATTAATGCCCATAAAAATTGGGCCACCCTCTTTTACTTCTCAAGATCCACAAAATCTGGGCAACCCACCTGAAGACGGATTATAGCTAGAGGTGGATTTACTGCTGAGCCTCTATTGAAGTCTAGACATTATTATAAAGCCCTTCACTTCTCACATTATATCCAGTACTAAAAATTTAAAAAAAAGATGCACTAATAAGATTAAGAGTTCTACATTCCATGTTCAATACATCCAACTAAATTTTGGTCACACTGAGTCTGGAAGCCAGATACACGAATACTGTACTTAGACAATGCCCATGCGTTATAAAGCTGTAGCTAAACAGGAGAGAAAGGCCCAATAAACCACAACGTTCCTACTGAGATTATTATGAAATTTTCCTTGAAAAGAAAATACTGAAGCCTCTAGGATGAATTTAACAAACAACCTAAAATTGCACCAGAACTGGCTAATTTATACATATCGGAATATGAAAATAGGTAGATGCATAATAGCAATGAACAAATCTTACAGCACTAAAGGCACACCAACAATGCTGTGTGTATCTAGGAAGGTATCGAAGATGTCCTAAACTTTTTTCAAGGTTAGTTAGATTATAGATCACATAGATAACATAAATAACATAACATCAAGTTCACCATTAGTAACTGCAAGACCAGGATCAATTTCATGGATCTTTGGATAAAACTAGGGTTGTGCTTAATTTCATATTTTTTACCTCAGAACTTCACTTATTTTCTTGAAAATCACACATGTACAGAAAAAAGAATTCAAAGGTGCTTGCGAGTATCTTGTGTGAAATACCTCACATGAGTACAAAATATCTCTTTTTTTTTTAAAGACAAATTTTATTATGTTAAAGGTCAAGTACAGTGCAGAGCTCCTTACCTCAGGAAACATCTGCCATATTAGACACCGCAAAGTGCAGTTTATACTTTATCATAATCATGGTTATGCAAAACATCAAAATATCTCTTTCGAAGAAATTTTTTGCTCAAACAGTATCTCAAGCAAGATATGACAGGAATTTACAGAACGCACATTTTTATGAATTACTTGAGGTTTGTACAACACAACATTCAGACATTTTGTAGATTTCATTAGCATTATTATAATTTCATCTGGGCCTGGATAAAGCAAATCTCTTCAGATAAGAACCATGGGAAAATACATTATTGCAAGACAACCATGTCCATCCAGAAAGTAAGAGAAAACGTGCCATATGACTAGTTTCTCTGCATTAGAAGAAATTGAAGCCTAAATGAAACATACTTTCATAACTCAGAAAATAGAATCTCCAAACTCTATACAAGAAAGTACCCAGGAAATGGCTCTGCAGTGTAAGAAAGTGATTATGGTTGTGGGCACTGACTCGAAGGACCTACGGCCAGATGTACGACCCTAAATTGCATGCGCAAACGGGTTTGCGACCCGTTTGCACACGCAAAATGTTACAGGGCCATGTACAATTCCTAAATAGCGAGTCGCAATTTATTTGCTACTCGCTAATTAGGAATTGCGAGTTGCTATTAGGAAGGGGCGTGCCAAGGTCGTCCCTTCCTAATAGCGAGTCTCTACCCTATGTACGAATGTTTTGCAACCGCAATTGCGGCCGCAAAACACTTGCAAATTACCGCCCTCTTTAAGAGGGTGGTAATGGAGTCGCAAATGAGAAGGGGTCCCCAGGGGACCCCTTCCCCTTTGTGACTGGCTCCAAAAATATTTTTTAAGGGCAGGGTAGGCAGTGCATCCTGTTTTCCTTTAAGGAAAACGGGCTGCATTTTTTTTTTAAAAACCTGCTTTATTGAAAAGCAGTCCCAGACATGGAGGTCTGCTGAGCCCAGCAGGCCACCGTCCCTGGGAGGGCCAGCCATTCCCAATGGGGTTGCAAATTGCGAGTGGCTCATTAATATTCATGAGCCTCGCATTTTGCGACCCCATTGGGAATCGCTAACAGTGTCTCTGACACTGTTGTACATTTGCTTTTGCGACTCGCAAATTGCGACTTGCAATTTTTCGCAATTTGCGAGTCGCAAAAGCAAATGGTCGTACATCTGGCCCCTAGTGCCAAAAAGGAGCTACTTAGATCCAATTGTGAGAAATGGGCCACAAAGTACATCTCTCCTAAGGTAGAGAATCTGAGCAGCCCAAAGCTTACTCAAGTTGATGGTATTGGCTACAGACTCACAACTAGGCGCAGAATAGCTATGCATATTAAACCAACCTCTAACCAGTGTTTTGTTTTATAGAAGTGCATTTGTGTACTCACAGCTTGATACTGTACATGCAATGCACACAGATCAAGAAATAGCTACAATTCTTTAGGTGGCAAAGAGAAGTCTGTGCTTATAAGTAGTTAATTAGCCCCAAATGGTATGAGGAATTCCCTATCTTTGGTAAGGGTAGTCATTCATATCCACACTAGGTTTCCACCTCTATTGAAGCAAGTCCCAGTGCACCATGGGACTTGAAATCATAATCGCTGCATTCTCAGAAGGGACAGGTGCAAACGCTTCATGCAAACCAGCACATGCAATATCGACTGCTCAAGTGTCTCACAAACCGTAGCCCATCTAGTATCTAAACAGCAGCCATCCTATTCTTCTGTTGGTGGCCACTGCACTGACTCAAAACGGAACTAAAGATCGTACCCAAAGTGAGACCTTGATGTTGTGGACCCTGAGGACGTATACAGGGGTTCGGGGACCAAAGTTGGTGCTTCGTGCCCGCATACAAAGATGCGTGGCTGTGGTGACAACAGAGTGCAGATACAGAGGAAAGGCAATCAGGTTGTAGCTCATTGCCCTAGGACCAATACATAAGCAGGCCCTTTGCAGTTGAGCGGGGTTTTACCGCAGCTGCCAGTATTGTGACAGGCAGTGCATAAGTCAAGTTTACACGTACTCCTGACTCATTCTTTTTAAAATCTCCTCTTCTGAGCCTACAGGGAGATTGGGACAGACATACCACTAATAATGAGGGACAGCAGCTGACTTTGTCACTTAGTGCTCACATTTTATATTCTAGCCCTACCTGCACAGCTCCTTATTGTCCAGGTAGTTGGGATGGGTTTCACTCTTCTAGGAAGCTTCTCATTGTAGGGATACCTCCAATCCCCACATCTTCCCAGTGATCACTCCTTCCCTCAAGCTTCCTCAAAGCAGAGCTTCTAGCAGGATGTGGCAGGACTTCCGATTTTGTTTCCCAACTTGGCAAGGAAATTAACCATCAGCCAGCCCAGTCCTGGTGCTTCAGAATGTTTTGTCAGCTCAATGTTGTGGGACTGACACGTCTAGTCTTGAGAACTGCTGGCAGACTGACCTGGAGATTCTACCCAATATTTAATCCTGGTTGGCAGACAAAAATGTGTACTTGAAAATCCAGTTCACTTTTTGGTGAAATCTGGTTTCAGGGAAGTAGACTTCCCAGGAGAAGCTCATTCATAACCATCTAATCTGAAGATATGGAAGAACAAAGAGTCGAGAAGGGTGGGCTGTGACAGGAGATAAGGAATAAAGGCACAGAGGAAGAGAATCCTTTCCTACCTGGCTACTACACATAGCTGTCTGCCACAGAACTCTGTTGAGAAGAGGGGAAGCAGGAACGGTGCAATGGCTGGCTTTATATGTCAAAAGAAAATTGCCCCATCCTCCATTCAGTAGTACCCTTTCAAATGTCCTTTGAATGTTTCTGGATGTGCACTTCAAATTACATCAGTTTCTGGCAGGCTCCTCTCCAGTTTCCGTTTTGTCGGTCTTCCAGACACTTGCATTCCAAAATGCATTCCTTCACAGATTGGAATGGAACAGAGGGTGGGATGGCCAGGATGTTGGACCCTGTGTGTCACACAAAGAGATGAGGGAATATGTGGCACTACAAGGTTGAGTGGGTCCCCCCCCAAAAAAAAAACACAAAACAAACTCCATGTACCATTTAAGTCCTTGCACAGCTTCAGAGACCTGAGAAGGATTTATTGAAGACTGGAGGATGGGTTAGCCTAAGCTGCCGCATCCATGAAAGGAGTCTGGGGAACCCTAACAGGGACATTGGACTTTTGTGGACTCTATCCAGAACTGGTTCAACCAGCTCTCCGATTTCCCCTTAGGACCAGTAAAAGGTGGACTTGCTGGGGACTCTGGAGGGAGTTGTCTCCTGGACCATTCTCTTTACAGCATATTTGGCTAGTTTTGACGTGGATGCTCCAGGAGTGGGGACTACAGAGTCTTGCTGGAAAGACAGTGGCTAAGAAGTGAGCCAAGGACAGTGGTCTGCCATGGAGAACCTTAAGGGGCAATGGTCTGAAGACCAGAGGTCAGGAGACCACCAAGCCTGGACAGATAGGCAAGTCTAGCATCCTACACCTGAGCTGCTAGTAAAGAATGGAAAAAGATTTGTCTGAGGCTGTGCAGGACTACAGGAAACCCTCTCAGAAATTGTAATAGTCAGGATGCCCATGAAGAGAAGCCCAGGAGCCTTCTACCAGGATGCTGCAACCCCCATTCAAATCGCTGGAATGGGGCTCAAGATACCCTCACTTTTGCTAGTTGTACTTGCATAGAATGTGAGGATTGGCAGTGGATGACGTAGAGCCAGAGTCACTTGCTACCATCAAGAAATCCTCAGCCCTGTCTACGAATTCTACCCAGGGAGCCGATAATTGGTGGAAACCACCTGGGGAACCTGAGCGCCATCGCTTGTCATCTGCAAAAAAGGCCTCTAAATGTGAGGGAACTGGAATTATGTCCCTGCAAGCTGCAGAGACCACGAGAGGAGTACCACTATTCCAGGCACCTCAGGCTTGCGGCAAGGGTCCTGTAAGGAGAGGGGCTCCCCAGCCACCAGAATCATCACCTGCTCCAGCTCCCTGCAAGAGTGAGGAGCACCGCGGGAAGAGTGTGTGCAGCACTGCCCGATACCTGGGAGCAGTGCTGGGCAGAGCAGAGGAGTGGCACTGGCCTCACCATGTTGGATCTACTGCTGTTGGGTGCCCCACAAAGGGGCAATGGAATCCACCTGCAAAAACACGTCTGCTTGGAGGCGTTAGTAAAAAGGAACAAAGTTGCAGGAGCTCAAAGAAAGAAAACACTTCCTTGGGTTTAGGACTGTCATATAAGCAAGAGGTTAAAACCTGTATATTTTTTCAGTAGGTGGTTAGGATGCCGCAGGCTGCCTAAAACAGTACTGAAAATATTTGCAGGGATGGCCTGGAGTTTCTGCAAGTCCACATAATCACCGCATCCAGTAAGAAAAACTGGTAAGCACCAAGTCTCACAGAAGGGAGAAATATTGGTCCCAGGAAACGCGGAGGTCTTTTGTCAATGCACTCCAGGAGCTGAGTGTTAGTGAATGCCATTGGGGCAGTGGATCCTGTCTGCTGAGGATCCAGAGCGTATGCTTGGCAACCCGGTGTAAAAAGAAAAAAACGTTCATTCTGTGATCTTTCACATGTGATATTTGTTGTCAATGCCAATAGGTATGCTTTATTGAGAGTGAATGACAAATGTTACTTCTTCTTGGTAAAATCAAAGGCTGTTGGTTTCAAACCAAAGCAACATGTGTTGTATAAGACCGTAAGTCTGAATTTATAATTGTGAACACTTGGACGAATAAAATGGGACTGAACTTTTAATAGTATACATCTATGTGTATTTTGCTATAGACAGCTAGAAGAGTTTTGATGTTTTAGGGGTTAGGGATCAGAGTGTGCTGGAGCATGACTTGTTCAAGGTGCCTCAAAGCTACACTAGTGTAGATTTAGGAGTTAGGTGTCCACTATCCTTTCTTTGGGCTGTGTAATTTTCACTCCTTTTAATTTGTTAGGCCCTTTTAGGAGAAGTTCTAATGAGGGCTTCTATTGCCATTTTGTAAATATCTGCAACTTTGTGCATAGTATTTAGTTGTGTTGTTTAAAGTAGATTTCCTTTTTAGGGAAAAGGCACTGAATAGTCAATGATTTATTTAGTGTGATTCTAGGCATTGCTGAGTTCTAGGTTTCTAACACCTCCCTGAGTCAGCCCCAGATTGCTCTGCCTCACTGCCCTGTGGGCCAAATGCGAAAAGGGGTGCTTGATTCCCAGTTTTAGGGTCTGTGGTATAGGGGCCACAGAACACCAAAGATGAAGTCCCCAGCTGACACAACTGGGGTCTAGTAACTTCTAGTTACCCTGAGACCTCACCAACCACATTTCCTAAAGGAAGGAGATTTTTTTTTAAAAAGGAAAAAAGTTAGATTTTTCAGTTGTTACAAACCACATTGGATTGTCTCAAAGGAGTGGCCTTCCATCAGTAACGCTCAGGACAAGGAACATTATACACGGAGTGATGAAAATTGTTGATAAGTAATTGAGACATTACCTCCTACTAATAGATGACTATGCTAGGACTACACAGTGCAAATCTTCACTAAAATATTTTTATGCCACAATGGGTGGAAAAGAAACATCAGTAATTATAATTATTATTGCTATTTCTCAGGGATACTAGTTACAACCAGCTCTGGAGCACTTCAGGAAAATGTCCACTATGATAATACTTAAAATGTTACAGACCAATGAAATGAGTAAGCGATCCCCAACCTGTCCATGTTTGCAAGTTATTAAGTAACCAGCCCTAATATCACCATGACTGCATTTCTCATCAACAAGACCAGAAACTGAGCAAGAGAGTTAACAAAACCTTTATCCCACGCCCAAGAGTGCTCCCTTTGGAACATGGTTAGAACTCATTGGCACGGGTGAACACAGAAGTGCTACACACAGACATGTTCAGCTTTCAGTACTGTCAATCCAGCAGCTCTTGTGAGCAATCAATTCACTTAATTGTGTTTCCCACCCCAACTTCCTAAATGTTCCGGCTATTTCAGAAGACAAGAGTGTCATTTATTACAAGTATAACTTTAAAACCCAGCCAATAAAAGCAATCAGCCAAAGCAGACTATATCAGGCGACAATACCACTGAGAACCAGCTGGCTAGACTACTGACGAGCAGGCCAAGCTTCTTGTGGCAAAGGAAGTTGTAATATGAAGATCAGTTTTTATCGCATCCCAAGAGGTAATCAGACCCCTCTTGGCTGCTGAAACTTCTGAACCTTTTCCAGAATATATGAACACAAGAAATATGATGCTTAACTTGTTCTAGTTAGGGAGGATATTGTACACAAAAGGTTCCGCTTTGCTGCTCCAAGCTGAAAAGGAAACGGCAGCGGGTGCACACGAGCACTGGTTTCACAAGGTAGAAAAAAGTGAACTAGTGCATTCAATTCTTTCTTCTTCCTTGATCATCCTAGGGCCATGTCTACACTGTCCAACTACTAGTCTGGCAAAGATGAATTGTTCAAAAGGTAGGACACCTTGTCTCCTCTCCCACTAGATATAGAAGACAATCCATTTGACAGTGGTGCTGCCCGGCCAGGGGCATGAACCATTCCCTCTGTTCAGTCTCCGCAGAATTTAAGGAATGGAGGCCTCTCATTCCACATCTCTTTCCACCCACATCGATTCACCAAGCCAGCAAGGTTTCTTCAAATATTTGTTGGCCCTCACACCCCAGAGGTATGGACAAATGAACCTTTGATCACTGTTGTTTACCTGGCCACACACGATCTAAGGTAACCATAACCTTCAAGATCAGCTTGACTCCCTAACAACATTACTTGTCGCGAGGACACCTCCCAACACTTACAATATTAATTTACAAGCAACGACTAGTCTGCAAAAGATAGCTGTTTTTGATGCACCCTATGTTTTCCCAGTTGGATAGAACAACCAAACCAACAAGAAACCTTGTCACCTCTCACAGCGATATTAAAGAAACTTAGCAGCAGTATTTGCTTTGCTAAAGGAAGGTGTAGTGTTGCTGGGCAGGATGAATAATTTGTTTGTGGAACCTTCCGAGCAGGAGGACGTTTCATCATTACTTTGCTATAAACTTTTAAATGAATTTGTTGAGAAGTCTTTGGTTGCAGAACTTTACCCAGACATGCAACCAAAGACTGAAGGAAAGAAAACAGTGGATTTCATTTGGGGACATATTCCTTGGTCTGAATGGTCAAATAAACCACAAGCGCATGAAGTAGGAGAAAGGCGGTTTATATGAGAATAGAGATCAAAGTCCTACCTAAATTGATATAGCCATAAAAAAGATCTCCTAATCCCTAAAGATCATTGTTGGGAACGAATCAATAATGGTCTATAATTCTTAAAAAAGGATGCAAACATCTCATGCGCTGGGTGTGTGAAGTCAGAGCATCCTTTTTAGGAAATATACCAATACTTAACACCATTATCAATTACACCTTGAAAATGGTCATTAGACCTTTTTGCAATTATACAAAAAAGAGGAAGCCTTCAGTGGGTGCATTTCTGGCAGCATCATTACAACACAAGGATGGGACAGATGCCATATTTAGGCAGCCTTCCTCTTAAGTTTTTTGATGTCGGATTGTCTTAATCATGGCTATCTCAAATTCCTGATCTCAAAGGAGCACCAATTTGATTGTTTGTCCTAGCCACTTCACTTCAGGTGTGCAGTCATCTCGAATGGGCATCTATCAATATAAGTAATTGGAAATAGACATTTAAAAGCACACAGTCCAAGAGGACGGTCATCTTGCATAACCAATTAGAGAGATGAAAGTCAATGGACATGAGCAGCAGATTCTCAGACATATTTTAGATTGAGCCACAGTAACATGTGAGAATAGCCAGTAGGGTGTGCTCTCATGATATGTTATGTTAGGTATTTTTATATAGCACATCAATTACCTGGAGGCATCCAGGCATGGCAAGGATAAGGAGGAGAGGTTGCCCATTAAAGGTAAAAAAAAAAAACAGCTTTGAGAGCCTTTCTAAAGGTTAAAAGGTCAGGGAGTGACTTAATGTGCAAGGGAAGGGAGTTTCAAAGTTTCGAGGCCCCTACTGCAAAACTTCTTCCACCCCTAGCGGGAAGCCTAAACGTAGGGACAACAACATTCATAGCAGTACTAGAACGTAGCGATCTCACTGGCTGGTACAATCTGAGCCTGTCTTTGAGGAATTTAGGGCCTAAGAACATGTAAGGCCCTAAAGGTGGTACCAGGGAGCCAGTGAAGCTTCTATAATGCAGGTTTGGCTGACTGAGATTTAGGGACTCCCAAAAGCCTGGCTGCCGCATTTTGGAGAGCCTGGAGCTTGTTGGCATACTCAGATGCAAACTGAGATAAATACAATTGCAGTAGTCAAGTTTGGCTAGGAGTTGGCCAGTTACGACGGTTGTTGTAGAGTAGGGGGGATATAAGGCAAGATCTTTTGATTATCTTAAGAGTGTAGAAAGATGCTATTGTCGCATTCACTTGGTCCCCAAATGCAAGTTTGTTATCCATCAGGATACCCAGATTCCTAACCTTGCTGGTTGGCTATGGTAGGGTTCCTAACTCCAAAGGCCAACAAGATGGCGTCCAGAAAGGAGGCATCCTTCCCAAAGATAAGAAGCTCTGTCTTACTGGAATTTAATTTAAGACAGTTATGATCCATCCAGTCACTGATGGGTATCATACAGTTATGGAGGTTCTGGCAGATGTTGTTGAGAGGATCGGAGAAGGATACAACAATTTGTGTGTCATCAGCGTAAGATGTTAAGGAAAAGTTGAATGATTTAATCAGTGCTGCCAGAGATGTAACATATATATTGAACAGTGCGGGACTTATTGAAGAACCCTGGGTGATTCCACATGGCAGGACAAAAGGGTCTGACTCAAATTCTTTCAGGGATACTATCTGTTTCCTTCCACATAGGAAGGATCTCAGGAGGGAAAAAGCCTGTCCCTTGATCCCAATGCAGATTGTGGTTGACCGCGTCAAAGCTAAACAAAACTCACATGGCAACAAATGGCTACGATATATATCACACAGCTCCAACAATTGAACATTTTGTCCCCCATTTACTCACCGTGAGATTTACGATCTTCATGAGAAGGATCAGTTATAATGATGGAGGCTTCTTAGGGAAGAGGTGATACAATTTAAACAAAGGAACCATTAAAGCCGAGCTAAAGTGTGCAGATGGGATAGAAATATGGTATTTAGTGCTTAGGTAGATTCCCAAAGTAGATGAAAGAGGAAAAAATACCTACAAAGAAGGGCATCATCTCAGTAGAATTGCAGGCCAGCATGCTCTCAGTAGTGGAACACTACTATTAATTGCCTGTTTACATTTCATTGGAATTCAGGTTCTTAGAACTTCCAATTTGAGGTGACCTCCAAGAGTATGGTTCTAGTTAATCAGTGAATGGTCCACAATATTCAGTTTAGCCAGAACATCAACATTAATGGTGAGGCAGAGCTGCATTAACTCCTATTGGAAACAGCATTACAACGCGGTCTTTACCCCCACATGCCATTACAATGCAACTGTTACAATGCCTGCGTTTTTACCATGCATGCCTTTACCATGCAGATTTTTACAACAACCTGCCTTTACAACGCATGCCACTACCACAAAAAATGTAAGTATAAAGGTAAGTATATGTAGGTGTTTTAAATATATATATAAATATTAATATTACCTACTGTCGCCAGTAGGTAGTTAGAGGTAGGACATAGTTTCCATAGGAAAAGCATTTTTTGACTTGGCTATATCTATGGTGCTATTTGACGAATCACCCTAAAATTTTCTAAACAATGAGTGCTGATGATTCTAGTTGTGCATAGAAAGTTTCAGAGTGATCTGTCAAGCGTGGCCCGAGAAAAAGGGGGGGGATCAAAAAAAGTGTGTTTCCCATTTTAATTCCCCATAGTGATTTCGAACACAACTACAGCCCGAAACGCTGGACGAAATTACACCAATTTTGACAGTAAGGTAGCTCTTGGTCCAGAAATCCATTCAGTAGTTTTTGAGATATTAGTTGGAATACAAATTTGTATATCTCGAGTCGCGAAGCTTTCGCGAATAATGATGATCCAGTGCAGAGATATAATTGGCTGCCAACTCTTCAACCAGGAAGTGTTGGTAGCCATTTTGGGACTCCGCTTCGGCCAAGTCCCAAAAAAAAAGGAAAAAATTAAAGTAAAGGGGGCAGGGTAGGAATACCCTGACTCCCTAGTCAGTGCAAAAAAGCCTTTTTTTAAAACAAAATATGCAGTGAAATCATGAATATTTGCGATTTCACTACAAAAAAGAAATAAAAACAAGCGCGGTCTCCTGCCCTTGTTTGAAGATTTGCCCCGGGTGGGCCAGGTCCCGGGGGCTTAAATATATATTAAAAATTAAGGAGGGGGCCATACGGGGCCCCAGCTCTTTTAGGGACCACCACCTCCCTAGAGCTTTATTTAAATATGGGAGGGGGGCCGCCCAGACTCCAATTCATTGGGCTCACTGAGCACCGGGCTCCACCACCACCTCCCCGGGGCTATTTAATAAAAGTAGAGAGGGGCTGCGCAGACCCCCCTCCTGGGGCTTTAATATGCCCAGGAGACCACCACCTCCCCAGGTCTAAACGAACAAAGATGCGGGGGCCACGCGGACCCCCCGGCCCTGGGGACCACCACCTCCCAGAGCTTTATTTAAATATGGGAGGGAGGCCGCGCGGACCAACCTCCATTGGGCTCATTGAGCACCCGGGTCCACCACCTCCCCAGGGCTTTATAATAATAGCGGAGGTGGGCCACACAGACCCCGCTCCGGGGGCTTTATTATGCCCCGGGGACCACCACTTCCCCTGGGCAAAATGAACAATGATGGGGGACTGCGTGGACCCCCAGCCCTCGGGACCACCACCTCCCCAGGGTCAAATACATATTTTAAACTGGGAGGGGGCTGTGTGGCCTCACTACCAGGTCATATAAGGCCTCGGGGGGCCACCCTCTCCCTGGGGCCAGCCCATGCATACTAAAGAAGGGGGACACACAGCCCCCCCTTATGGAGCCATTAATGACCCTGGGGACCGCCAGCCCCCAGGGCCAGCTCCTGCTATCTTCCGGGGTGCCCACCCTCGAGAGAAAGCAATTTGCTTTCGCACAGCTACCCCCAAGCGAGAGGAAACACTAACTCCACTCCCAGCACGGGGGAGCTGTCAAACTGCTCCCGCTTGCTGGGAGAGGAGTTTTAATATGTTTCCCTGTCCGCTGTCATGTGGCTAGGGAAACAGATGAAAGAATTGCTTCCAAAGGCAGGGAGATGCATATTTAGCAGCTCCCTGTGTGTGGGAGCAATGCAGGCTACCACAGGAGGTGGGGAGCCTGCTGGGACCGCAGGGGCACTAAGGCTCTCCCCGCGGTCCCTATCAAAGCACACTGGGTGGGACCAGGGCACTCAGGTAGACTTGGCCGGGCCCCAGGGATGGGGTCCCCGGGGCCGAAATCAGCCCGAGAAGGGGAGCTGCACGGTCCCCCTGCCCCACAGAATTTTGGTCTGGCTCTGGGGAATTGAGTCCCCGGGGCCGAAATCAGCCCAGGGAGGTGGGGCTGCGTGACCCCTATTGCACAAAAGGCAAAACAGAGGGCAGAAAAACGAGCAGAAAAAGTAAAACTGAGGGCAGAAAAATGAGCAGAAAAGGCAAAACAGAGGGCAGAAAAACGAGCAGAAAGGCAAAACAGAACAGAAGAGGGCAGAACAGAAGGCACAAGGACCTGCTTAATTTCTATAGAATTTAAACCTCATTTACATATATAAACATAGCAGGTGCCCCAATTGAAACTCTACTTCTGTAAAGGACAAATGATCCTCACCTCCTGAGCTTGATAAAGGCAAAGCAAGTGTGTTTTCTTGGCAATTCCACATTGAAAGACGATCTGAAATGCTTTGTGGACGTGAATGCATCGTTGATCTAATGGAGTGCAATGTGTAGTGACTGTGAGAAGTGGGTTCTTTCTTGTTCTTACCTGGTGAGAGCAGAGTCCATCGTACTCCCTTTAAATGACTATGAGTAGACAGATGTGCAAAATCACTGAAGGTCTATCCGTTTGGCCCCGCCCTGTCCACCTTAGCAGTATGCAGTGGTCTTCCTGCCTTTTGTCAGAATGGGCAGCTTAACAAAAGCCCCCCCCAGCACTTTTACAGCTGATTTTGGTGAAGCGTTCTTGATGCTGAGGAATATGAGCACATCTCCACCAAACAAAGAAGCACTTACTTCATATAGTTAAGAAGAAGGACCCTTGTTTGGTGGAGATTTACCTCTTGTACTCTTATTGTCTTCTCTATAGGAAAATTCATGTTATCACAAATTGCTGGATAAAGATGCATGTGGAACAATTACATTGCCAAAAACCCACACAAGGTCACTGGTGACATTTCCTCATGCTCCACTACGCAGCTGTAGTGTAGAATACGCACTGGACATTTACCCAAGGAGGTAGCACTTAGTAATTAACCAGTAGAAAGTACTGCAATTGGGTAGATATTTTGTGCAAAACTGAGGACTCTTTTTGGATAAAGGAGCAGGTGCTGTTCCATTGTGGCCCACTCACTGACACACCTACACAGACCCTTAAACACCCACTCACACACTCAGGCACTCAAACACCCCCTGCAGATCCACTCAGATACTGATACATCCACTCACAGACCCACCCAGACACACTCACAGACTCACGCACACACCCCATCACAGACCTACTCTGACACGCACTCATAGACCCACTCAGAAACTCATGCATCCACTCATAGATGCACTGAGACACTCACACCCACTCAGGCACTCGTGCACCCACTCACAGAACCACTGAGACACTCACAACCACACACACAGCCACTCGCACATCCACTCACAGACCTACTCAGACATTGTCACATGCACTCATAGACTCACTCAGACACTCATGCACCTACTCACAGATGCACTCAGATACTCTTACACGAAATCTCAAACCCACTCAGGCACTCATGCACCTACTCACAGAACCACTCAGACACTCTCACAGCCACTCACAGACCCATTCAGACACTCATGCACCCACTCACAGACCCACTTAGGGTCACCCAATCACAGAGCCACTCAGACACTCATGCACCCACTTATAGAACCACTCATACTCTCTCACACCCACTTACAGACCTACTCAGAGACTCAAGCACCAACTCACAGACCCACTTAGAGACTCACACATTCACTCATAGACCCACTCAAAGACTCACATACCCACTCACAGACCTACTCTGACACTCACGCACTCACTCACAGACTGACTCATGGAGGCACACGCAAACCCACTCAGACACTCTCACACCCACTCACACACCCATTGAGACACTCATGCACTCTCACACTCAATCTCAAAGGTTACAGGTTACAGTTAGAAAATAATATTTTTAAAAACCTTAGATATTTACATAAAAAAAACAAAGGTTACAGGGATGTTATAGATAGGAAATAACATTAAAAACCATAGAAATTATCTTTAAAAAACAAAGGTTATGGGGATGTTATAGTTAGCAAATAACATTAAAAAACCTTTGAAATTCACTGAAAAAACAAAGGTTACAGGGAAGTTATAGTTTGGGGATAGAAGCTAATATAGCTTACGCCCCCGCAATGCACTGCTTATGACCTCACATATTACATTACTCATGACATAGTCAGTGACATCACTTATGACATCTCAAATCACATTACTGATGACATTGTCCACAGAACAAGTCACATACCCACTCACGCCCTTATACAACTTCTCATACTCTCTTTCACACACCCATACAACCACTCACATTCCCATTCACAGACCCATACAGCCACTCACATAACCACTCACTCAGCCATACAGCTACTCATACAACCAGTCACTCACCACACAATCACTCACATAACCACAAACTCACCCATACTACTCACACACCTACTTATTCACCTATACAGCCACTTATACCCACTCATTCACCCATACAGCCTTTCAACACAGCCACTCACTAACACCCACACAACCACTTACATACCCATTCACACATCAATACAAGCACTCCCATATCTGCTCACTCACACATGCAGCCATTCACACAGACACTCTCCAATACAGCCACTCACACACAACTCACTTAACCAAACAGCCACCAACTCACCCATACAGCCATTTACACAACCAGTCACTCACTCACAGTCATTCAGATACCCACTCACCCATACAGCCACTGAAACACCCACTCACTCACCAGTAAAGCCACTCACTCATGCACACAGCTCCTCACACACCCACTTATACACCCATACAGCAACTCACACACCTACTCATACAGCCACTCAAACACCCACTTACACACGGATACACACAGTCACACAGCCACTCACATAATACATGCTAGAAATAGTATCACTCATTAGTAGTACACAAAGTATACTATTTTAACGTTTGTGTTACCTTGGTATATATGTTTAACTCACATAAACTTCTAGAAAAAACTGAAAATTATTAGATGATGTCAACAGTGATTTTAATATGTGAGGGCATAAGCATTGCATTGCGGGGGTGAGTTATAGTTAACTTTGCTAACTATAACTGCTGAATTTCTCTGGTTTTGTACTAGCAAAATGTCAGCCTAACTATAACGTTCCTGTAACCTTTGGTTTTTTCCAGTGAATTTATATATATACATACATCTATATATCTATATCTATATCTATATATATATATATATATCTATATATATATATATAGATATAGATATATATATATATATATAGGCTTTATACTTACCTGCTAAATACTTACTTTTTTGTTGTAAAGGCATGTGTGATAAAGGCATATGTGTGGTTGGTAAAGGCATGCGTTGTAAAGGCATGCATGGTAAAGACACGGTCGTTCTAATGATTGCGTTGTTAAGGCATGTGTTGTAATGACATGCGTGGTTCTGTCATACAATCACTCCTATGCCTACCTACCGCTAGTAGTATCTGCCCAACCTAGTTTTCTTTTTTACGTTTAAAGGTTCTCTGAAACACAAGAAGCAAGGAGGATGTACAATATCAAAGAAAGACCTGTGCCATGTTTTTCTTCAAGCCAAACAAGAGATGCTGCATATTTTTTCTCTCACTGGTCGTGTGTTGCATGCCAGAGGTAATTAGGCTACTGTTTGTCATTTTCTACCAGTTAGTGAGTAAAATACTCTCGGGCTGGGCACCAGCTGTTGTTCCAAATCACTTGTTCCTAAGGGCAGCGAGGGGGTCTAGTGTAGGTACAGTAACCTTAGTTGAAAGCTCTATTTTGAACTCATATGCAAATGGAAAATAATGCCCTGGTGGAGGTTGTAGCCCAAGAAATTATGACTGAGGAGACGAGTAGATGGTTGTGGGTTTGGCGGAGATGGGGTATGAGGTTAATTTCCTGCTATCTTTATCAAAAGGCTGAACAAAGGAGAAGCAATGAAGTTTGACAGTACCCAGTCTTCCAGTCCTGTGTGAAACAAGTGCGACAAATATGACCCTCTTTTGCAAAGGGATCCTTGCAGTACTGGGGAGGGTGTAAAGATGCATGACACAAGAAACCAGTGCTTGTGATGAGTGAATGCATTCCAACATTACACGAAGTCTTCTTCTGATTGAAAGCACCATGTCTTCAAATGCCAGACCATTTAGGACCAAAGGCAGCTTTGGCTAAGCTAAAGCGACACAGAAGATTAAAATAAAGGCAGCTGAGGACGCACACAAGACACATATTTGGTCCTCGGTTTCCAATGAGTTTGGGACATGAACTAAAAAAATGCGATCTAACATGATCCATTACTCAGTACGCGCCTTATTATGAGTGCCTCGGTAATCCTCTAGGTAACTCCGCCCTTTTGAACATACAGATCCAGAGCTTTAGAGGTAACTCCTTTTTGATAGTTCATCAGATAATCATAAGGCGACGCAACGTCCATGACTAGGCTGGCAACACACAACAGATACAACAAAAGAATCCCACTGGTTCAACATTTCAAGCATAGCATGACAAACGCATTGTAAACTGGAGTTCCTTTATCAAATATTTAAAATTGTTTTAAATACAGTAACCAAATGATCACTAAAAGCAACTTTTGCTCATTTCCGCCCAACAAACAAGAGCAAAAGGATCAAATTCGAAACATAGTTAACCAAGACCCACAACCAGGACTTTGTCTCATCAGTCCTGATTCAGGACAGGGCCCAAATCACTAGATTACACAGTGCACACACACTCCAAGCATGCCATCCCCTTCCCTTACTGACCGGCTTCCCCGCCCTGTGGTAGATGACAGCTCACCCAAGGCACTGCCTGGAGTTCATTTAAAAATAGTATCCTATAACATGAAAAGTGCCAAAGTGTTTTTTTTATTTTTTTTTATCATTTACCTCGAGCTTTTCTCAAAGCAGATTACATATCTGTCGAAATCTCTGTGTAAAATAAATATACATGCGGGTTCGACGTTGATCTCATAGAGAAACTTTTCTGGTTAATGTTGCTGGCACTAGCTGACACCCTTGTAGGCTGATACCCTAACCACTCATGTCCATTGCCAAATAGTTTGGGCCGGCGCCGTGTACTCTGTTCTGTACTCTCATTGAGGCATAGTCAGGCAGGTGCCAGGATTTGCGGAGAAAGAACCAGCTGATGCACACTTCAGAAAGAGGTTTTAAAACAAACATGATATGAGTAAGAAATACACGCTTCTACCCACAAACCGTCAGCCACCCTAAAAAAAAATAATAAAAATACATTTTCATGGAACAGAATATTATTTTTCTTTCGCCACACGGTCACTTGAGCTACTGTACGTCTGGGTGCATTTTTTGCTACAGAGAAATACATTCTAATTCTGGAACAGACCCTTAGGGTCGGCCCTAAAATCAAAGGATCGCTTGTTCTTCAGTTTCTGGTGTGGTAATTTGTGTGAATACAGTTACGGCATGAAGGGCTGTATTTATCATGAGAATAAATGTACAGTAAGTACGTCGAGACCCTGAGTTATAGCAGTGGAAAAAGGACACCTTTTATGAGCTCGAATTTAAATTGAAAAAGCAATTTCTGCATGCAAAGAACAGGATAGTCTCTTTCGTGTGAGACCACCTCCAAATTGGCCTTTCCGAATGGCCGATCTTAGTGGAGACACTGGAAGATGGCAGAGGGTAACGATATACTATAGAAAATTATCTTATCTTAAAATAATGTTAAGAAAATGACAAAAACATAACAAAAATATTTTAAAAAAAAAAAAACCACTGTCAAATAGTGTTATTTTGAAAATAAATTACTTTTTAAAATTTCCCAAAAATGCATATAACAACCGAGTGCACAGTTAATTAAGCAAGTTCAGCCACACATGGACACACCCTGTGTCTTGCATATCTCACAGCATTGCAATACAGTACATTCAGGGCACAGTACCAAAAAGTACATGTAACTATTACAGGAAATAGGGAAAAAAACACGGTCAACATGGACAGGATGGAGAATGGACGCTCAACCTGAACATGGTGTCCATTTATTACAAAAGTTGTACAATAAAGTGGACCACACCAGCAGGAAAAGGAGCAGATTAAGAGACAATGCCACATAGAGGAGCAGCAAAGGAAGAGGGTACAATGTGTCTACATAATACGAAAAAGGTCATTGGATGAGGTGGGACGCTCATATTTCAAAAATCAGATAACACCAAAGAACATAGGAATAATCTTATGTTCTGATATAGTATTTACTTATTTGGTGTTTATTTATATTGTATTGCAATACATAACAATTTAGCTAACAATGTTTCATTATGTTTGGTTCGTCACATAACCATTGTGATTTCTAAAAAGTTTTTCTTAGATTGAACCAGGTCGAGGTTGGGCAGAGGTGCAGATTTAGGAGCCGATTATGATGTCGGTCGGAGTTGCGTCTGACCAACATCATCGCAGAATCAGGACCGACCTCCTGTCGGCGGTCCCAACCGCAGAATAACAATGCGACCGCACATGATGCGATCGCATACTCCCATTTCCCTATGGGAGCTTGTGCTGCGGCCGTAAACCGGCCGTAGTACAAGCTCCCATAGAGAAATGGAAGATTGTGTTGATCCCTCACGGTACCTGCCACACGGTGTAGGGATGAACAGGGGGCACCATAGGTCCCCCCTTGGCCCTCAACTGGAGGCCATAAAGAAAAGGGGGCCCTGCTAGGGGCCCCCAAACTCACTTTCCGACAGGCTTTCCATGTCGGAAAGCCCGGCATGGAAAGCCTGTCGGAAACCGAGCATCGTAATCCCAACGGCAGAAACGCCGTCCATTGAGATTACGGGCCGGTCTCCGACTGGCCGACAGGCTCCTTGAGCCTGTCAGAATCCAGCCAGAATGACCAGTTGGCTTCAATTCCAGCCACCTAGATTGTAATTAGGCGGCCGGAATTGAAACCATCGATGTCGGTCGGAAAGCCTCCAACCTGAGGTCGGAGGCTTTCTGACCGACATCAAAATAGGACCCTTTGTATCCAGATATTAAAAGAGGCAAACTGTTGCAAGGGTAAATGCCCTAAAGTGTTCTATATCAATAAGATCTACAATCCACACACATTCTGTGCATAACCAAGCTGTATAGTGCTTTTGCCTGCAAGACATATTGTTACAAATCGTTTAAAAGTACGTGGACGTTTGCTCAATGGAGATGAGTTAAACTCTCTCACCTCATGCTGTTTATTGGCTGTTTGGTATATCAGCTCACCTTCCAGCAAGTGTACCTATTGAAATGCATGACGGACTATTTCACATCTGAAAAGTACACTTATTAATCACACTGTTTGTGACATACGATCCTGTATCTTCTATGTGCATTCTATTCGGAAAGCAATCTCTGTTGTTACTTTTTCTTAGCTTTGGAAAAGCCAGTACGGCAGTCGTTAATGTGATAAATAGCATTTCTGAAAGAAACACATGTAAACAGCATTTGTGAATGCCTGTTTACATGCAATGGCACATTAAACACAAACACAGATTTATTGGCTTTGCCAGTGTTTGCTTTTAAATGTGATCACTGGATTTCCTATTTCTTCAGATGAACCCATTAATTGCACTTTTTAAAAGTGCTCTAATTCTCTGCTACACCAAAAAATTGCAAATATATAAGCAGACATCAATTGCGCCCAACAATCAATTATCACATTGCATGTGTGGTTCCCTCTTGTCTAATTCTAATGAAAAGCTTCTAGCAAAGGCAGTACAGGTTTGCTTGCATTCCACCTAGACAACCAATGTGATCCTTTAATACAGGCTACTGACAACATCACTCACCAACCGGTGTGACTTGCTAAGATCCAAAATCGAGCATATTGTGGTTGGTGTCATGCAATACCTCAAATATTGCAGCAGTGGATGCTGCCAATCCGACTTGGGGGGTCTGCGCAGGGAAAAAAATGGAAAAAAAGTTTAAACACTTACCTTTCGCTGCCGGCCCGCGTTCATCTGCTCCCTCGCTGGCCCACGCACTTCTGCTCCCTCATCGTGCCGCGCCTCGCTGCTCCTGGCACTACAATCTCCAGAAGCACAGGCTCCCAGACTCCCTACGCAATACCAGCGCTTCTCTCATGCAATTATTCCCAGCATGAGCGAAGCGCTGGGATTGGGCGGAGCGGGCCAGTTTAACGCTCTGTGGTGACTGGGAGCCTGTGCCCTGAGAACTGATAACATCTCCCAGGAACAGCCTGAAGATATAAAAGTGTGCATCTCGGTTTGGCCGGCCGCCCACACCTACATGCGCACTTTCAGTGCTTACTATCACTCCACCCCTGCTGATGCGAAGACATGGCCCGCCCTACCCAAGACTTGCGGTCGCGGACTAGAAGTGAAAGATAAAATGACAATAAAATAGTCTCTGTGCTGGCATTTCACCAGTGGGGCGAAGCTGCTCTGCCATAGCAGAGGAGCCGCCCCTGAAATATTGTATCAAATGCATCCCTGGAACCACACTTTGGGTGCTAGATTGCCATTACAACTTCAATCTTTAGCATTCCAAGGCTTTCACATTTCGTTTGCATCTTTGGCAAGCATATTTATTTTATATTGTACTTTTTAATCTAAGTTTCTTTTTTGGGTTGGGCATGAATAAGCTTAGGCAATGCCTAGAGCCATCTTGGTGCTATCCCAAGTTTGGGGATGGTCTTGAAAAAAAGAAAATAACGTGCAATTGAAATGCAATGGTTAATTTCTTGAGGGCTGAGTGGGGGTGTTCAGGCTAAGCTTCCAAGATGCCACACTATCACAGCTACACAGGGATGAACCAACCCCTTAAAGACCCTGAGCCAAGATAATTCATTGCCAGGGATTTCTGGCAGCACTTTGAGCTCTTTCTCTCTAGCTCTTTGCCCACTTGGTTCTCCATCCAGACCTCAAATCGTGCCAAATACGTTGCACTTGTTGTTACTTTTCTAGAAGGCTAAGGGCCTCACTAGGAGCTCTCTTTTAATTCCAATGGGGCCAGTGGTGGCAGTCACAGGCCCACTTGAAATGATAAGATCATAATCCATACTGAAGATCCCTTCTGTTTCTTCCAGAGATTGGCTGAAAGCAGTCAAAATCTCTGGGTGAAACTCTGGAAGCAAATAAAGAATTACCAGTGGATTCAGGATCTGGAATTACCATATCCGCTTCTAATTGATTTCTAAGGGTCCTCTAAGGGTACCACTTGTAATCTCACGGTAATTCTGCCAGTGCACAGCAATGCTTTTAGCACAGTCTTTTTCATTTGATCATTCTTTAAAAGCAGGCACAGCAGAATGTAAGAACTCTGTTTATTGTCAACTGGGAGTCAGCTGATCCATGCCTCAAAGCAGCAGTAAGGGCCTTATCTTTTCCAGAATTTTTATATTTTGCTAGAGCATCTACAAATATAAGGAGATGCTCCACTAAGTCCTTCCACAGAATAAAAAAGGAAGGTTGAAATCCTTTACCTCCATATGGAATGCGTACATATTTGCTGCTCATTGGAGCAGGAGTGGAGGAGAATCTCAAAGGCTATGTGATGATTGGTTGTTGAACATGACTTACCTCTCTCTTAAATCTCCATCTATGCCACTTTGGCTCTCAAGACGTAAGTCACCATACTTTGGGGACTAATGTGAGGCAGGAGAAAACAGGCTGAAACGCTTTTTAAAATTTTCTTGTAAAACACTTTGTGGCAATCAAAGTGAGAGTACAGATCCAGACTGGCTCTGTTGGTGGTAGAGACTGATAAACACATTTAGAGATAGTCCTCACTTCTTAGATCAGGTGGGATAAGTGTCAGGATCCGCTATCATCTGAAGCAGTAGGGTTTTGGATCCTATTGCACAGTATCAAGTGTTACAAGTGTGTCAGGGCAGATAGTGTGAAATGCGCCATGGCCATGTGTCTTTAATGTGGAGCGGTCCTGTGTCTTCAGTGTGGAGTTGATGTAGGATAACAGAGTATGTATTGCAGGGTTACCTGAACAAGTGTTTTCTTGTCAAAGTTTCTAATGAGTTCCAGAGTGGGAGACTAGTTCACTAAAGCCTGCATGTTTGATTAATTCAATCCTGTCTGGAAGATCATCACGGTCCGAGTCAATCTTAAATTTTTCTCGTGATTGTATTGGGATTAGATGGTGTAGTTTGTTGAAACCTTTTCCCATAAGGGATTGGGCATAATATTTTGATTTTTTTAATTCATTATAGTATTAGTAGATGAGTGGATGGGTAGCTGGGTAACTGGGTGGGAATGTACCTTTAAGCTGTCAGTGACTGGTCAATGATTAGTGCCCACAATTGTGGTTGCAAACCATTAATACATACCATACCAAATCACAATTAAGAAGGAACATCCCTTTTGTGTGTCTTCCAAATCATGATTTGGAATGGCTCTAAACCCATTCAGAAATGCATTTCACACTTACAAAATAGGTTTAGTATATTGTGAAAATCTTTTTGCGTTCGCCACCCCTGTGATTTGCCAATCGTAGAGTTTGTGAATGCAAAATGGTTTTGAACATCCGGCCCTATGTTCTGTTGCCCCTTGGCCCTATTTTCTTTCTCTACTGCCAAATCAATATGGTCTGGAATCCAGACATCCGTAACCTTACTGCATGCCAAATTGTTCAGAGACTAAACAATATTTATTATACCTCAGCTACCAAATATCATATTTGCATTCAATATTATGGCATAGTATCAACCAACTATCGCAGAGCATGTAAGAAAATGGGATCAAGGGAGACTCCGTTGGCCCACTCCATTCCTGAGCTCTTTCCACAACAGACTGAAGGCACAAGCCTATCTCTTGATTGCATGTTGTGTGCATATAACGGACCCCTGTTTCCGACACTGTCATAGCAGTATCACTTCCTAGCATTAAGCCCACATCATAGAAAACCATAAAAGTTTAGCTTGGTGTATGTGACATTTATAAAAAAAAAAAAGGAAAAATAAACTGGACCTAACAGAATGCAACTGGAGAACTCGAAAAACAGGGTTATACACAGTTAAATGGCATATTAAAGGCTTTATCAACTTTTGCGAAGCATTAAAAATGCACAACATAGATGAAATCTCCATTTCAACCTTTACATCGCTATCTCCCGTGAGCAGCAAGTGCAGGATGCCTTCTTCAGCAAAGCCTGCTTTAAAATTGCATTGTGCTATTGTTAGCCGGTGCTTCCGGGGAACATCTTCACACAATTGCTGTGTCTGATAAAAACTGCCAGAAGGATAAAAAGAAAACAGTTCGGTATATTTAATAGAGAAAAACAAACCAAAATGCCCTTCCCATTTGAATGGCCATGCGCTAACTTAGAAGTCATTCCTGCTCAAAATTGTTTTTTCATTTAGGGATGGATGATCGATGTCTTAGTGCTTAGAGGGGTGATGCAGGATACTCAAAGTGGTTCACATTTCATTGTGTGAAAAAGATATGTGGTCATTCCCCCGTCAATCAAAGCATCCCTTGGTACCACCAAAGTCCCCAAAGCTTAATCAGTTCTACTGGGAAATAGGGTAATTGCACTCAAAGACAACTTTTATAAATTAGTCAAATCCCATTTTGTCTGTCGAAGTGTAGGTATATTTCTTGGAAAGGAAGGAACTCTACATATGGTTACAAAGCCATATATTTCCCAAAGTTCTAATTGGTTGTGGCATTTTTGCCCCATTAAAAAAAGGCCATGAACCAATTGTAAATAGCATGGATCCTAGCTGCACCTCACTGAAGATGCCCAACAATACTGATCTACTCTGGGGTTGCTTCTGTTCAGAGGGCCTGGCAGTTTGGGCTGTACTCTTCCCAATGCAGCAGGACGAAGATGTATTTGTTTATGGTTACCCCATCTGGAATGGTGCAGTGGGCAAAAAACATAAGGAGTTGAAGGGGCCGCTACCAATAGGCAGTGTCTGAGACTTTTCCAAGCATCCCTCATCACCTGTTGTTGTTTTACTATATTGAGACAAACGCAAACGAGCAGCATTTGCCAAACCACGCCCAGGCACTGGCCTCCTAATTGATAAAACACTAAATTTGAAAGAAGAGTGGCTAAATGTCTTTCGTGCATAACTAGATAGTTGGAACAAACCAGCGGTCAACAGAATGGGCAATTTAAGTCATAGTGGTTTGATTTAAGAAATACAACAGACCTTGTGACCTTGCCTAAAACCTGTCACCAAGCTTGGAGGCAATGGTGCTTCGAGAAGCACATCCTGAGGTTCATCTGGTGAACTTGTCTTAAAGGAGAAAAGGACCAGATTCTTGACCAGTGAACAATGAAACAGCTGCCTCTTTGACTGCGTCCAGTGCTCATACAGGAGGGCTGTCGGAGAACCAGGGGTCGAGCTTTATTAAAGTCAAGGGCTGCACTTGAATGATATCCCTGTCCCAAAACACCATGATTTGCCTTGATGTTTTACCTATGGAACAAAAGGTATATTTAGGTAAAAATATTGAAGCAGTGAGAGAGATTTCCCAAACAAGTACATGTCGTCCTTGGTGAGATTCGCGCAAGCTAGGAATTTCTGCATCTGGTTTTGGAACATGCTCCAAGAAAGCAGATGTCACCCTCACTATGGAGATAGGTTTTAGACGAGTTGCTATCATTAGTGCAGAAGGTGAAGTAGCACCGAGGCCACAGGACGCCGCCTAAGGGGTGCAATGCACCCCTTAAGTCTGTGTTTTACCACCCATTTGGGGGCTACGTGTAGCACAGATGAAGAAAAAACAGTCACATGTCAGACAGACATAAAACTGACTAAAAGTGACATTACATTCCCAGCCTCTCAGCAAATATTACAATTGTTCGATATGTCTTTTTGAACCCATTTACAGGAAAATACAAAAATATGGTTGGTATTTCTCTTAAATGGTCATGCGAATCAATTGTCTTGCAAGTCAGGTCTTCCCCAATCCCTTATGACCTTATCCAGTGGATTCTAAACATCATGGTTACCAGCGTTTGTAGTAGGACTATCTCCCAATGGGCTGCTGCATGTGTAGCATGTACCGTAGACTGGAAACACAGTGAAAAAGAAGCTTTGCAACAACAAGGATTCTTTCCTGCTAAAAGGTATTAAAAAGGAAGCTATGCCACCTGGATAATCTCTGGGCAAACACCAAGACACCAGGATAACGCAGAGTAGGCACACAAAAAGACCCTCAGAGTTCCAGCCGGTCCCAGGTGACTATGGGCACCATTTCCCGCCACTAAATCTGCCTTTTCGTTGCCACTGCTGAAAAGGCAGCCAATAAAAACCAACTGGAAGCTGTGTTCTCCCTTAAAATTAGCTTAGATGAATCCTGCACCAGTGCCCCCGTGGCCGGTGGCTTCGTGTGCTGCTCCCCAGAAGAACTTGCAGTGTTTCCTCGATGGACCGCAGGCTTAACCATCGCCGACATGAAAACAGCGCAAGAAAAAAAATGGAGGCCAGAAATAACACATTTAAAATGGAAAACATCCCCTCTGCTTGTTCCTACTGCTCGCACACTTACAGACATTCAACTCCTTCCAGCGAACACACAGCCACACTCTCATAAACCTGCAACCACCCTGGCCCATCTGCGTGAAAAGCGTAAACATGATCACGGGCTAGGCAAACAAACCTTCCCATCCTGGAGTGGGAGAAGCCAGATGTGGGCAGGGTTAGAATAATCCTATTTATAAAGAAAGGCGGAAGGCAGTCCGGGCAGGCAGTCCCAGCATACTGGGTAAAAGCGATTCGAAGCCGGACCAGCAAAAATGCAGGAGTGAGTGCCAAAGTCCTCGAAGAGCAAGATGGCCGACAGTGGCAACCTCCCCAGAATGTGATGTTTTTCCTCCACCGCCGTCTTCATTTGCTTGGCTTGGGGATTCAACTGAGCATGTTTCACAGTTTGGTCACATACATTTCTGCCCACTGGATAAACCTGTGGGGCCAGCCCCATCAGAGTACTGGCTGCTGGTTGTCAAGTAGGTTCAATGCAATGGTGGGTGCATTGAACTGATGCTGATATGACAGGTGTGAAAGGATAAAACAAGCACAGGAAAGGTCAGATCAAGTTTACAAAAGCCTACAATTAGTATTGGGGAGTGTTATGCACACTTTCATGAATACTTAGTGACTTACAATTCGGTCACTGCTGCTACGCCTCAAGTGATGTGACGCATGCTGCTTCTTAAGCTCTTTCAAGTGTTCCCTTTTTGTCCTCAAGCAATTTTGACTAGGCAACAAGAGTGCTTCCAACTCCACTGTAGAGTGGAAGTAGAGAAATTGTGACTGCTGCTGTTGTATTTTTCACATGCATTATATTGCAGGAATAGGCAGGGTCACCTCGACTCCAGAAGCAGCAGTGAGGAGCTGTTGGCCCTGTGAAAGACTCACGATTCACTTCTGGTGAAACAGACCTAGTCTGTGGGATGCACTTTCACGGTCAGGCCGCATACTCAGGAATGCACTTGAGCTCATGTCTAAAGGGTAGCAAGCCAGTGTCTGTGGTCAGGAAGGACAGGCAGATGCCTGGGGGGCTGCATCCTTGAGATTTAACGTTAAATCCTACAGGCTCCTTCCACAGGGTGGGTAAGTCGGCCAGAGAAGAGAATACATGGGTCAATAGGAGGTCTTGGTTTTAGAATTTTGAAATATGCAGGCCTCCCTACACAATGATTGTTGGTTCCTGATAAAGAAATATATTTTGGTTACAGGAATGTGACGTGGGGAGTGAAAAATAGGTAAAGCAAGATATAAACAAGCATTGGCAATGTCAGTAGGTCTGGCTGATCAACATCAAACTCCTTGCCTACTGCAATAATCTGTGAGATTCCATATAACAAAATACCTATCTGTACGCTTAAATGCAGAGCAATAACAATCCAACCATAAAATGCTTATTGGCTTTAACATATGCTTTTCACAATAAGTAAGTCAGGCCTAGTGCCTGCATCAACAAACAATCAGGCCTACAACCTTTATCATTGGCTTCCAACATAACCAACTCCAGCCCGCTGTGCTGGGCATAAGCTTAGTCAAGGCAACTATCACCCCTACTGCAATAACATCACAAATATGTGCAAAATTACAGTGGTCAAACAATCTAAATTACCGCCTAAAAGAGCCTAATAAGGATTATTAGTACACAGCTTCTATAAACGTGATTTGTTTGCGTGGGTCATCAACACCGAAACCCCTGCCTACTACTGCAATGTTTGAGATTCCATGTAACACATTACCTGCCTATGGGGTTTAGCAGAGTTTAATAAAAATCCTTTCTATAAAACCACTTACCTTTAACGCACACTTTTCACAATAAGTAAGTCAGGTCTACTGGCTGTGTCATAATGTTTCATAACAAATACATCAAAAAAATAAAATCTGACATAACGTTCCCCAATGAACAGATATGGCTGATAGCCTTTGCGATTGGCTGTACACCAACTGCTGTGAGGTGTAAAGCGTCCCTGGATAAAGCAGGCCTTGCACGTGACTCAGTGATGGAAGAGGTGCACGAGGAAGAGATGATGATAAATAACATCAATATTAATAGCATAGAGTGCACACAATAAACTGAACTGCTTCTTGACACTATATTAATAGCTGCTATTTTTCCGAGATCAGCGGAGTTTATTTTATTGACCTAGAAGGTTATTTGTTTCCTGAAACGTTTCGTTCTTGTGATCCGCAGATTTATGCGGAGCGGGCACTGACCCCCGTTCAGTAATTTCATAGTTATTAAAAAAGAATCAGGAATGCCCGGTAGTGTGGCAATATGGCAACTTTAGTTGACACAATGACTCCAGCCGCATGCGTTCCATATACTAGCTGCATCCTGCTACTATATTTCGAGATGTCCTGTTGAAGTGAATCAAGATAACAATTTGGGCCAGAAGTTTTTTTTAAAATACACGCAACGCAGCGCAGCAGCCAAAGAGGCTGCACTGCGTTGTGTGACAGGGGAGCGCTATTTCTGCAGAGATATGGCTCTCTCCTCCCCTTTCCCTACAGCCGGCGCTGATTTCAGCTGTCGAGCGCCACGCACACACCCTAGCGCCATGGCGCTAGGGTGTGTGCTTGAGTCTAGCCAGTGGCGTCACTAGGGGGGTGCGGGGGGTGCGGACCGCACCGGGTGACACCATCACATGGGGTGACACCATGAGCCTCTGCTTTAAACAGAGGCTCACAGTGTCACCCCATGTGATGGTGTCACCCGCCCCGGTGCGGTCCGCACCCCCCGCACCCCCGGACTCGGGAGTTACCGCACTGGGTGACACCAACCCTAGTGACGCCACTGAGTCTAGCCGAGGTTTTGTACAGGAAGGTAATCTTCCTGTACAAAATACCATGCCTAGAAAAGTTTTTCTTACTTTGTATGTGTGCTGTATAGTGCAACATGCAAAGTTGGAAAAGAAAGGCAAAATAAAAGTATTTCTCCAGTTAGCGCCTCCTTTGAAGTGGCGTTAACTTTTGCCACTAAACCCTTTCTACAATTCTTTGTAAATAGGGTTTTGCGTCAAAAGGCATGGGTGGTTGCATGGGAACACCCATGTACCACCCATGTAACGCCCCTTGGCGCTAAGTAACGCAAAGCAGCGTACTTTTAGGATACTTTCCAGAGCAAAACAAGTTTTGCGCTGGAAATTAAATTCCCCAAAAATATTTTGTGAGGGTTAGAGTCACTTTTGTGATGCTAACCCAGCGCAAAATGTTTGAAAGTCTACCACATAGGCTGGCTGGCCGGCCTGCGAGAGCACGTCCCACCTCACACAAGACAACTCGAAGGTGACCACAGGTTTCCTTTCAAAGGTAGTGAATGAGGCAAGGCGACAGAGATGCTTAGGTACTCTGTTTTGCAGACACCTTGACGACACAAGGTCATAGAACCGCCAGAATTTTATGCTATGTAAATAAATGCAACAACACAACAACGTTCACGATTTTTGTTTCAGAGGTACAAAGAAGGTTTTATTCCTAATTCCGGTCGGTCAATGAACAGGAAGTAAAGTCTTAAAATCACTGATCATCATAATTAATTACATAGCGTTTCATACCACATTTCTGCTGTTTCTAGGCACTGTAAAGAACAGACATTACTGTTACCCAATCTAGCAGTACATAGCTGCCAATTTTCCAAGGTCCGTGCATGACTAGTTAGGCCAGTGTCGGATTTTTTTTAGGATTGTGGGACTATTTAACTCTGTATAAAACTGGGACTACAAGTTCCAGAATTCCAAGGAAAAACAGGACTTGACTAACTAGCAAAGTGTGAACCTCGGAAACTTGGCAGCTATTGTTACTCAATTTATCCACTTTGCAAAAACCTTGCGGAGCTGATAATCACTACCTATCTCAACAATAATCGTTTCACAGAGCCATCCTGAAGGTGGATACATTCAGTCTGCACCTTTAATTGCCCTGCGGAAGCACACTCATTTGTTGCCCTGCCTTCAGCCTACTCCTGTCACTTCTGCTTTTTCTGCTGCTTCTTCACGACAGTAGATAACAGTGGTAAATCAACATGCTGTTTTTTTATTTACTTATTTACACAGTTTGTAAAATACAAACTTACTCCAAGGGCACGGGAGCACTTTACACGAGCACCAGTTACATTACACAAGGACAGATTCATGGTTTTAAGGCATGGGGAGATTAAGTGATTTGTCCAAAATCACAGTATGTTGAGCCTACCCCAGGATTCAAACCTGGTTCCCCACCTCCAAAGTAAGCAGCTCTGGCCATAATGCAACAACCACTCTCCTGTCACGTGACACTCATGGTGCGGGCTAATGTCACATTCAGCGTTTGTGTTTTTTGGTCTGGCTTGACAGCGTAGCTGTCCCCAGATCATATGTGAACCACAAAAAACAGCTTTCAGAGTATTACTAGAAGTGGAGCTTCGGCACCACCCACATATTGCTTTCCCTGACGACAGGAGTTGATTGGGTGAAAGTTGTGTGCTTGCACTGAGAACAGTGCTTGTATTGCACTTTTTGGCTTGTGGTAAAGCTTATACCCAAAACAGCAGGAAAGAGGTGTTACAGTGGCAAGCCAATAATCATGACAATAGGCCTGATCTGTTTAGTATGAAATGTTCCAATGAAGGCAAAAGGCCTGACGTATTTATTGTGAAAAACGTATGCTAACATCAATCCATTTGAGGGGGATTGTTGTTACTCTGTGTGAAAGCCTGCAGAGACGGATTTTGTTACATAAAATCTCACATAGTAGACAAGGTTTTCGGTGTTGTTTACCCCTTGAGACAAACCCTGGATATATCAAAGATTTGCTCTGCAATAATGCTTGTTAGACCCTCTTAGGAGAGACAGTATTTTGCTTAGCCAAGTGCAATTTTGTATAGGTTTGTTAACTTTAAGCCTGATGTTTGCTTTGTGTGAAAGCTTACGCTCAAAACTGTAGTCTATAGCTGGTTATGATGACAACGTCTAGGCCTGATTGATGCACTGGGAAAATTCATGTCCAATGTCGTAGGTCAGATCAACTTATTATGAAAAATTATGAGAAAGGCATTAGGCCTAGCTTAGTTATTGTGAAAGGCAATTATTAAAACCAGTAGACATTTAACAGTGGGTTGATATATTGTGTTACAGGCTATAGGGAGGTGTTTTGTAATCCGACAGATCACCCACACGTACAAACCAGGCGGGGGAATTCATTATTATGATTCTTGTTAGATCCTATTGAGAAGGGTTATATATAATTTTGCAAACTATTTTTCTACACATTTTAGTTGTATAACTCTATGCATGATGGTTCCCAGTTTATATGCACTTGAATAGGCCTGTGGTGATTATGGTGTCAAGCCAATGGTAAATGCAATAGGATTTATCAGTTAATTGGGAAAAAGGTATACAGATTCTATAGATTTGATCTGTTGATTATGAAATGTTATGACAAAGCCAGTTGGGCTTTTAAGGACAGATTGTTAATACACTGTGCTACAACCTGTCGGAAGGTATTTTGTTACAAGTAATTTTGCAGATACTCGAGGTAGGCAATGGTTTTGGTGTTGGTTACTTAATTAAACAAACCGGAGTACAGAAGATGTGCACTATGATAGTCCTTATTAGGCTCTCTTAGGAGAGATTTTATGTTTTTTGACAGCTGCAATTTTGTACATATGTGTCGTTTTATTATGGTATACCTGATAGTGCCCTGGGGGAAAGATTATGCTCAACACAGTATGGATGAGTTGATAATGGTGACGACCGAATGATAAATGTTATAGGACTAATTGTTATAAAAACATAGGATAAATCCAGTAGGACAGACATATTTATTGAGAAAAACGTATAACAGTCAATAGGAATGTAAGGGTGGGTTGTCATTGTTCTGTATTAAACACCACAGAGAGGTATTCGGTTACATGAAATATAACAGATTACCTTAATAGGCCAAGGAGTTGTTTTCTCCCTCCGGTCAAACTATGGGTATAGAAGATTTCTGCTGTGAGAATCCTTGTTAGACCCTCTTAAGAGAGATAGACTTTTGATTTGTCAACTGTAATTTTGTATACATTTGTAAGTTTATGACTGTATGCCTGATGGTTGCGCTGTGGGAAAACCAAAGCTCAATACAGTAGACTTGATTTGGTTATGGTGAGATGCCACCGATAACAGCTATAGGCCTGAATGGTTCACAAGGAAACTGTACCTGGGATACCATAGGTGTGATCTGTTTATTATGAAAAATTATGAGAAAGCCGGTAGGCCTGTTTTATTCACTTTGTAACACATATAATATAGCCAATATCCCTTTAAGGGTGTATTGTTTTTGCACTGTGTTAAAGTCCATAGTCAAGTATTTTGAAATCTCACAAATCACCTCCATAGGGGTGGATTTTCATGTTGGTTAACCCGTTTGACAAATCCCAGCGGTAAAAAATTTGCATTGTAATAATTCTTAGACTCTCTTCGGAAGGCCTGACATGCTTAGCTTCTTAGCTGTCTGGCAGGATCTTGAAATAAAACCAATTATATTGTAATATACACACACACACACACACAGACACACACACACACACACACAGCCTTTGGGTCAACCCTCATCTGCCATTCGTCTGTCTGTCATTTACACTCTGCTTTCATCCATGACAAAGTAGTGCATTGGGCAATGGTTCAGTCCTCATCCGTCATTTCGTCATTTGCTCTCTTGCATTGTGAATGCCAGCATGCTTGGATGACGTGCATGAGCGGAAAGATGAGTGAAAGAGTGTAGCTATGCTAACTTACTGAGTGTCTAAACCCACCAATGACACAAAATCACTTTCATTCACAAGCCAAATCTACCGGCATTGGCAATGCTTGTTTTAGGATTTAGGTTTGCTGCTGCCAAGAAAACCATCTTCCCAGACCTCCTCCAACCCAAGCTAGTGCTCCTCTGTACTGCCAGCAGCAGGGGGCAGGGCAGTTGGGGAAAAAGGCTGGAGGAGAAGAGGAGGACAGTGTCCTAGAAGTCCTGCCACCATACAAACACAATGAACATAGTCCATTGATGGGCCATATCTGCACCTATAGCTATCAAGGTGGCACATGCCGTAACAGCAATACCATACTTTTTGCCCTGTGCAGTCCTAAATATAAGGTCTAGCTAATAACAAATTAAATGGAACTCAGTTTATCAACCGTGAAAAGATGAAAGTATGTGCTTGCCCTGCCAAGATTCGCACTTCTGACCTTCAAATTGCACCAGATGGCAGAAGTGAGCTGTAATAAATATAGCAACATTCTTGTTATAGGAAAGGTGAAGCTTCAAGTGCAAATTCGCTTGCTTTTGTGGGCTGAAAATAGTAGGACCCGTTAAAAGTCTCAATCATTACGCAAGACCAGTTGACAAACTATGAGCAACAAACACGTAGGCTTCAAAAACACAGGAGCCAATCTCCTGTGATTTCGTGCCAGCATGGCAAACATAGGGGCACGTCTTCTGCCCTGGTTTTGCTGCATGGCTACACTGAGGCTAGTTTCCTGTCATGGTGTGTCAGAATGGTAAACTCAGGGGTTAAACGTGCATGTCAGCTTCACAAACGTAGGAGGCAGTGTCATGTCATGGTGTGTCAGCATCACAAACTCATGGGGCCGTCTCCAGACGTGCCATGTCAGCTTCACCAACAGAGCAGCCAGTCTCCTCTCATGCTGTGTCAGCATCGCAAATTCATGAGCCAGTTGCTAAACGTGCCATGTGAGATTCACAAAGACAGAAGGCAGTGTTATGTCATGGTGTGTGAGCATCACAAACTCAGGGGACCTTTCTCCAGATGTGCCATACTGGCTTCTCAAACACAGGAGGCAGCTTCCTGTCGTGGTGTCAGCATTGCCAACTCACAGGCCACTCTCCCAAATTTCGTGTGAGCACACAAGCATGAGACATATAATGCTATAACCAGAAATTTGTGGGACTGGATAGGTTTGTGAAACTCGGCCACATATCACCCACGTAAAAGACATACAAGAGCTTCTGTTTCAGGCCTGCACCATCTTCAAGACCAGACCAGCTGCAACACATACAAATCAATAATATAAAAAGCCCAACTCGCTCACCACCAAGCCCTCAACGCGGGGGAAAAAGTAAAAATCTATCGGGCAAATGCCTCACAACAAAAGCAGGACGTCACTAGACTGGAAATGAAATACTGCAAAAAGAGAAACATGCCTCGTCCTTATTAGCACCAAAATGTGCAAGAAGTTATCCCACACTAAGGGCTCACCAAATGTCTCCTGCTGTAACAAAAAGATCTCCTCTTGAAAGAACTTCTAATCAACCGATGAGGGCCTCATACACTGTGATCCCATGGGTGATTGGATAAATCCTTCGCTTCAATGCTGCCTTCATTTTTTTAGTAAATATTCTGCTAGTGCTGTGTTTTACATACTTTTAGTGGAACTGTGTGATGTTAATTTTTTTGTTTGAACTGTTTATTAAAAGTTTTGTACATGAAATAAAACATTTGACAATCATATATATTACCGTATGGAACCAGAAGGCAATCTGCGAGGTACAGTGTGTAAATAGCATCACAGTAGCATGAAGACGTAACTGTCATCAATTCTACCTAATCAACAACAAATGGCATACCCCATCTTTTACTTAAAATTAATAGTCCTTCGGCATGGCTGTTTATCCATGTTGTGGTACAGTTTAAATATACTTTACGTGTACATATTAATTGCATATATACAGCTCATATGGCTTCACTCCGCCATGTCACATCAATCGGTTTAGTCAATCAAACATTCTTATTGATAACATCTAAAATAATATTACAACCAGAGGGAGGGGTAAAGGAGGGGAGCAGGATCCTCATAGAGGTAGGTAATAACATGGACCTCAATCAGTACCGGAAAGTACCGTTTCTACAATCTTACATTTGCATATTTTGACTAATTGGAAATAATAAATGGCAATTTGGGGTATATGAAACGCACCTTACTGTCCAGCTCACAATACGGGCCACATTACGACACCTGTATTAAACAATAATAATCAGTGATAGGAATATCTGGAGGGCCATCCGGCGCCAACATCCCTTGAAGCGTGCACAACATTGCATTCCATGCCGTAGAAATGGAAAATGTGCGAAGACCCAGCGTATCTTCCCTTACTAAGGAGACCGCCTCGGCCTTAACCCAATTCAACATTGAATGAAACCATGCCTTCATCGGTGGAAGTTCTTCCGCTTTCCACCGGCGTGTAATGAGCCGTTTGGCCACAACTAGGCCCAGATCCAAAAACCTAGAGGATGCTTTGTGTTTTTAGCTTCTTGGGAATACTCTTGTAATACATGCCTCCCATGTCCGCGGCACCTCCCTATCAGTACTAGCGGGCAGCGCACTAATCACCTCGTCCCAGTACGAGTGCAGATCGGGGCAGGACCAGAGCATATGTAACAGATCCGCATCCAACAATTTGCAGCGAGGACAGCACGCATCTAGCCTATGAAAATACCTATTTATCTTGTCTGGGGATAGGTATGCCCTGTGAACAATGTAAAATTTAATCAGTCTAAAACGTGCATTTCTAGGGATCTGTCTGGGATTCTCCAAGACTAAGGGCCACTCCTTCTCGGAGTATGGTCTCTCCCGGTCCGCCTCCCATTTAGTTCGCAGCGGTGTTAAGTCCACCAAGGTGTGTTCTCGGATCGACTCCGTAAGCCACTTCACTAGATGACGCCCCGTGCCCATTATGTGCACATATTGCATAAGGAGATGTGTTGGGGGTTCCTGCGTAATGTTACCCCACCAGCACCGCATCATGGCAGTCCAGGGGGCATGATGCAGGAATTGACCCGGGGGAACTCCGTCCTCCTCCGTGATGGTGAGGAACGGCTGCAGTGTGCCCTCTCCATACAGGTCCCTTAGTGTAGTCAGGCCAGCCCCCGCCCAGTCTGTAAGATCCGTACCCTGGACTCATCCTCTCGCTGTCGGCATGCCCAACAAAGGCATAATGGGCGCGTATGGTGTGACATGCCTAGTAAGGCACAGTGCCCTGCGGAAACATTTCTGTGCAATCTGAACCAATAGTGGAAGCGATTCGTGTGATCTATTACAGGGATGGAATAAGAAGAGGATCCTGTCCAGGGAGTACAGAGGGTCACGTTCCGCCGAGTCTGACAAGTGTAGTTCCTCCACCCATTTTGCCACCCACAATATCTGAGATGCCAGGAAATAGTGCTCTAAGTTGGGTAAAGCCAGCCCTCCCCGCGACCGTGGTAGGTACAACTTCGTCAGCGCTACCCTGCACTGTGTGTTATTCCAAATAAAATCCCTTTTGACTCCCTCCAGGGAACAAAATAAGGACGCAGGCAGGTAAAGCGGGAGATTAGCAAAATAATAAAGAAGATGTGGCAGCATGACCATTTTTATTAACTCCACCCTACCTATAACCGAGAGGTTAAGCGTCTTCCAGAATTAGATTCGGGATTTGAGCGCTGTAACTGCCCTAGTGATGTTGCCGTCTATGAGATCACGGTCGTTATGATAAATGCGTATGCCCAGGTATCTGAACGCCACCTGTTGCCAATGCACTACCGTCCCGTCCACCTCCCAACGAGGATCCTCCACTCCAGGGGTAAAGGGGAATAAACAAGATTTACCCCAGTGCACGCTCAGCCCAGACAATAAAGCAAAGGATCTCAGCGTGTCAGGGATGACTCGCGGGATCGCCTGGAGATCTTTGACATATAGTAGAATGTCATCCGCATAAAGCGAGACAGCGTGTAAGCCATCCCCAAGGTGTATCCCCCAATCTGGTGCCAAGTTTCGCAGCACCATCACTGGAGGTTCTACTACCAGGAAAAAAATAAATGGGGAGAGGGAGCACCCCTGGCGGGTATCCCTTTCTATCAATATGGGGTCGGAGAACAGAGTTACCAGACGCACCTGGACCACAGGAACCCCATATAGTAATTTAATAAGGCTTAAGATGTATGGCCCAAACCCAAAGCGATGGAGTACTGCGAACATAAACGGCCACTCGACTGTGTCATACGCCTTCTCCAGGTCTAACACAACACAGCCAGCTGTGGGCCAGTCTACTGCAGCACAGCGCATCACCCGGAACAGCCGTCAGATGTTAAGCGATGAGTTCCAGGCCGGCACAAATCCATTTTGGTCTTGGTGGACCAATTGCGGGATCACCGGTGCTAGTCTTGTTGCTAGTATGCCCTCCAGAATCTTGTAATCTCCATTCAATAGCGCCAATGGGCGGTATGCACCTGTGGAAGTAGGATCTCTACCCGGCTTGGGAAGCGTAATCAGAGTAGCTTCTGTCATTGAGGTTGGAAGGGAGAGGCATTCAAGCGCCTCCGTATATACTTTAAGTAATTGCGGGCTTAAGGGGTCAGCATATGACTTGTAAAATTCGTGAGGAAATCCGTCAGGTCCTGGAACTTTTCCAGATGGCAGGGCCCTCATCGTACTTCTAACTTCGTCAATCGTGAGCGGGACGTCCAGCTCCATCCGCTGCTCCAGAGTTAGGGCCGGGAAAGGAAGTCTATCTAGGAACTCCTGTATCGCCACCTCAGAGACCTTCCGGGAAGACCTGTATAGTTGTGTAAAATGCGTGGACAGCTCACCATGTATTTCTAGCTGTGTGAGTTTGAGTCTCCCATTCTGAGACCGAAGCGCAGTGATGGGCCCAACCGACTGCTCTTGTTTGATTAACCAGGCCAGAAGAGGCCCCGCATAGTTGAACCAGCGTTGTCGGTCTAACAGTTCTGCGTGCTTCTTGCGCGCTTCTAACAAGACGGTCATTTCCTCAGCGTGTTCAACCGCTCTGGACTCTAACATCAGCAGCCGTCTTTCTATGTCGAGTAGATCTGATGCTACCTGCTTTCGCAGCCCACAGCCCAGTCCCAGACACTTCCCTCGCAAAATGACCTTCATGGCTGCCCACTCCACTAACGAAGATGAGGCAGTCCCTGAGTTAAGCGCAAAGTATTCCGCTATAGCCTCTCCAACCACCTCCCGGAACACTGAGTCCTCAAGCATTGCCGGCTGCAGCCTCCAGGCAGGGACCCCAGGAAGGTCACCCTCCCAAGCTAGAGTGACACAGTGTGGGTTGTGGTCAGACTGCGTACGTCCCCAATACTCCGAGCCTGAAATGTAAGGAAGTAGGGAGGGGGATCCAAAGAACCTATCCAGACGAACATGCAGGTTATGGGGTACTGAAAAGAAGGAGTACACCCTCACCCCAGGATTACGATGTCTCCAGACATCAACTAGACCCCATCCATTTGCCCAACCATTCAACACCGTAGAGTTAGTCGTGGCGGCTGTACCCCGAAGTGAGGTGAAGGATCTATCTACCCCCGTGTCTAGGACGCTAATAAAGTCCCCACCCAGTAACCACGGGACCTCGCACCATTTCCTCATTACGAGGGACAGCTGACTGAAGAACTGACCCTGATCCACATTTTGGGCATACACGTTCCCCAACAGTATGTGTCGTCCATCCAATCTGCCTTTTATGAGTACATATCTGCCCTCCATGTCAGTAAGGACCTCATCCATTGCAAAGGGCGTCCCAGGACGTATCCAAAGGAGGACCCCCCTAGCAAATAGAGAGTAATCCGTGGCTTATATTTGACCCCTCCATCTGCGTTGCAACTTTGCAGTCTCCACCGCATTTAAATGTGTCTCCTGCAAGAGTGCTATGTGCACGTTACGTCGTTTAGGGTAGGAGTATACAGCATACCTGCGGGATGGCGTTCGGAGACCCCGCACATTCCAGGTAAGTATCACATGACCCATCTTAGAGCTAAGTTAAGCAGACAAAAAATGATGTCCCGTCCCTCCCAGACCCCGTTATGTAGCAGTCGGATATGCACAGCAACATCTCCAATACCCCCCCCCCCCCGAGAGACTCCTGCGATAAAGGGGAAGCGGGATAATCCAACAAGGGGAAAGAACAACATTACAAGAGCAACCCTCACAACCTTGAGGTGTCGCCCAAACATGAAATACAGCAGTACAACCGTGTGTCCTACTGGTCCCCAATATACTGGAAAAACAGAGGGTTGTGTAACCATGCAGGGTGTACCATTATGAATCCCTCATTGTCATCTAATTCAACATCGCCATAAAGTGTAACATAAGGCAACCCCCTGGGACGCAGAGGCGCACTCACCCCATATCCAAACTTATCTTTTGCAATTAACAATATGCAGTTATATCACCCACAGCAATTCAAGTAGCACTACTTATACTGAGTGTCCGGCTTAGTCTCTTTCATACGATACCATCCGCCGTCTGAGGCGTAACGTCTGGCATTCTCAGCGAGATCTTGTCCGATGAGTCCGCCACCGAGGAGCCCCCATCCCCCGAGGAATGAAAGGAAGTGTCAGCTTTGTCCACCGGCTCCACCGTGTCTGCCATCTGTTCCGCAATGCGGACCACCGCCTGTCGCTCACTTCGAATCTGGTCTGGGCCAGGTGCTGCTGATAAGCCAAGGAATCGCCTCCCAGGTGGACTTGGTCGAGACCCCTTTCCGCCTGATTCCCCAGACCATTCAGCTGATGTGCCCGTAGGCCAGAGTACTGACCCGGCGTCTCAAGCCAATCCCATGCATCCTGGGGTGTGTCAAAAAACCTTGACTTCCCATCAAAGACTACACAGAGTCTAGCCGGGAACAGCAATGTAAGAGATATTCAGCTGTCGGAGCTGTCGCTTAACAGGCAGGGAGGACCCGCTCTGGCGCTGGACTTTCATTGCGTAGTCTGGAAAAAACAGCACTTTAGAGTTCTCAAATTCGACTTCGTCCAGCTTCCTTGTCTCCCGAGGATCACATCACGATCCCTGAAGTATAGCATTTTAAAGATGAGCGGTCGTGCTCTGTCACCTGGGGCCTGCTTCCTGCCCGGGACGCAATGCGCCCTTTCTATGGTAAAGAACGGGGAGAACTCCGTATTTGGCAAGATGGTCGTGAGCCATTGCTCCAGGAAGGTAACCACATCTTGTCCTTCCGCTCCTTCCGGCAGCCCAATCAGTCGGACATTGTTCCTCCGGGAGAGGCCTTCTGCGTCCTCCATCCGCTCCTCAAGGTATCCGATCCTGACCTCGTGAGCGTTTTGTTGCTTTTCTTGAAATTCTGTGGCCGGCTTCAGTTCTGCTACCTCCTGTTCCACAGCAGTGACCCGGTCATTTAAGTTCTGGTGATCAGCGTGCAGCAAGTTGAGATCCAGGGCCACTTTATCCATCTTAGCTTCCATTGACGCGTGAGAGCGCTCAATTGCGTTCAGGATAGCAGCCAGGCGGCCATCCGGGGCCTTCTACTCCTCCACCTCTTGCGGAGGATCCGCTTCACTTGTGCCTGCAGCTTGCGAGGAGGCCCTCGAACCAGCGCCTCTGGTGCGCCCCATTCTTCTCCTTCCATCCGGCCTCGCCCAAATTACCACTAGGGCCTCAAATCAACAAGAGTAGCAGGTCAGTGCACCACCTCGAGTGCATGAACCAACCCAGGCGTGCAATGTGCGGGCGCACAGGCACGAGCTATCCCAGTCGTCGTCTTTTTTGCAGGCCTACAGAGGCGCGACCAGCGCCCTACCCGTGGCGCAGGTTCCTCGTCCTTATGGCTGGCCAAGCATGTGGGCTAAACACTTCAGTAATCGGCTGGTGTTCCCCGGTGTCGCATTTGTAAGTCCCAGGCCTCCGTATACCGTTAATCATGCAGAATAGTCCCTCTGCTGCCCACGGGGCGAGCACCGACAGCACCCCGCATCCAGAGGCTTCTGCATGGCTCTCCGGGCCTCCCGGCCCACCACATGTTCGCTCTTCACCAGCCCTCGCACATAGACCTCGCGCTGCTTCCCGCCGCACCCCGCCTCAGCAGCCACCGGTTTTGATCGATCCCTTTCCTGCAATCGTAGGGGCACCGAGGTGCTACATCGCTCCTCCGGCCCTGCGTGCATCACTGCTGCACCCCGGCATGGCAGGCCCATACACGGCTGTATCCTCCACAGTGACCGTACCCTACATCAGCCGGCTTCCTGTCCTCGCCCCGGGCCAGTGCCTGCACAACCGGGCGTCGCTCCTCGAAGTGATCCCCGATGACCTTCCACAGCGGGTCATGGCCGGGCTCCTTCCTCTCTCTCCCGGCCTGTCGTATGCCAGCGGGGCTCCTTCACCCCGCAGTCTTCCCTCGTCCGTCCGCCGGTCACCACCCTACCGCGACCGCTGCTTCTCGTGCTACAGGACCAGGCCCGTCCCGCTCGTCTCCAACGTCAGCGGCGGTCCCAGGAGCCACATAGTCGGCACCTCTTTTCACCTCCGGCGTCTCAAAGACCAGCTCCCCTGCTTCCGACACGCTTTCCACCGTCTCGCTGGAAAAAAAGCGCGTTCACAGGAGTCGGGTTCTGCGAACCACATCCAGCCAGGGCCCAGTTGCAGTCACCTCGCGTGGTCGATTTCTCCCGCGGCCCTCCGGCCGCTCTCCGTCGCTCCACCTCAATGGCTGCAATCTCGCTGGTGCGGCATGATTTTCACCTCTGCAAGCCCCCGGGGACTTCACATGGTCATCAGGCACAGCACCATGACAACATTATGCGGCGATGCCGGATAAATGTGCCGTATTAAGGGGATGGATGGCGGAGCGATGTTAAGACACGTCCGCCATGCTGCCCCTGCATACCACGCCCCCACTGTGTGATGTTAATATGGCAGTTTTCATATTATTCTGTAGTGATTTGAGACCTGGTCACTCAAAAAATACAAAAATTCAATAGTAGCATTCAGGTACGCTCTGCTTTACTCTCATTTACACACACTCCCCGCATATGCAGAAGCTCTGCCTCACTCCAACTCCCACACGCTCCCCACATCTGCAGAAGCAAACCAGAAGGTCACTCATTCTCGTACATCGACATGGAACGACCTCCCTCAACACATCCGTAAGAATCTGAAGACCTGTCTCTCTGTATAAGAATCTTGAGGACCACAAATCTACACACCTGCCCAAGAGCCTGGATACCCTCTGGGGTGATTAGTGCACTATACAAATCAATATAACATAACATAACAATGCTTGTTTCGTTTGCTAAATCTCCTAGCACCAATAAGCCCTTGTGCTTATTTCATGCATAAAAATACCCTCGCTCAATTACTGACTGCTACACAAATGCAGGAAAACAACTGCCTTCAACCAAGGATGGTTGAAGGTACAAAATTACTCATGGTCATCTGGGGTGCAATGCTCCAGCCCACCATTTAACAATCCAGTGACTGTGGATTTGTAGTTTTGGTTCCAACTGAGTTAAAGGAATTAAAGTATCAGACTCAAATGAGGTAAATAGAAACTGCAGGACCAAAGCCTAGAGTCTCTGGTGAGTAGAAGGCTCATCATTCAAACCATGTTCCAGTCATAGCTCTTCCTTTTACAGATCATAAAAATTTGTTTTTTTATTCCATTTGACTCTGTAGCATGAACATGGACTACAAATCCCATAATGCACTGGGCTGTTAAATAGAAGATTTGTAAACCTGATCCATGATGATGAGATCATCTGTTAGTCCGAAGAGCAAAGTCACATTCATTGAGTTACTCAAATCAAAATGCTTATAATAGGCCAAAATGAGGGACAAGACATTCTGTATCTGTGGTGTCCACTGTAGGTCCAGAAGGTCTAGAACTTTGCCTATTTTTAGAATAACCACTGAAATTGTTAATGAGCTTCATTTAGGGTCATTCTGTATAAATTATTTTAGGTGGCTATCCTGAAAATCTGGCATACATCCGCCTCTCCTAGAACAGCACTGGACAAACCTGTTTCATAGAACATCTGTGTTGATCTACTGAGATTTTCCCTCTCCACGGAGGGCAGGGCTGGCTATTGTATGACACGTGGAAGGCAGGCAGCTGATGTGAGGGTGTTTGTAGTGGTTAATAATTACCAAGAGCTCTGGTGCTTACTTCTTCATTGCCATTTTGAATGGCAATATATATTTTTTCCCCATAGTTGTTTTATTATTCACTTTTATCTTTTTGTTCAGATTGCACACAAGGCATGTCATATTCCTCCAAAAGTGGATCAAAGGTTGTTTTGTGCATCATCTAATAGATTAGCGTAGGTCAGGAACATGGAGGACACAATATTGAATGGTCACAATTAGCATGACCAGAACAGTGAGGGACAAAATATCAAGGTATGTATACATTTTCTATTTCTAACTCCTCATATAGGTGATTTTATATATATATATATATATATATATATATATATATATATATATATATATATATATATATATATATATATATCCACTCCACAACGGGTCCTTCTGAGATCACTCCCGTAGACAGGAGGTGCGCTGTATTACCGGCGAACCCATGCCGGTTGTGATAATCCAAAGTTTCCGAGTAAGTAAAGCGCACTCACAGAGGTCCAAGATATTTATCATAAGTTTATTGAACCGTTACGCGTTTCGACAGAATTGTCTTGTTCACACGATAAAGTTGTTCTGTGAGAGACGTGCATAAATAACTAGAATAAACATAGACATAGGACTCAACATACATTAACTCTGTTTGTCAAGGTTATCATGGTGGCCATTTTGTAACGATAAAATTCATAGGCGTTTCAGACACATATACATACATATACATATACACACCCACACACACATATATCTATATATATATATATATATATATTCACTGAAAAATCAAAGGTTAAAGTAATGTTATAGTTAAGTGAATTTGTCAGTGGCAACATTAACGTTTTCAACTAAAAAAACCCATAGAAATTCACCGGTTATAGTTAGCAGCACTAACTATAACTTGTGCCCCTGCCATGTACTGCGTATGACCTCACATATGACATCACTCAAGACATGTTCTATGACATCATTTATGACATCACTCATGACATCTCAAATTACATCACTGATGACATCACTCATGACATCATCCAATAAGTGTGCTAGTTTGTTTTATAGTTTACATAGTGGCGGGTAAGTACCATATTTCTTATCTACCTAATTTTGTACAGCCCGGGTCCAGCTAAAGGGTGTTAGTGTTTACAAAACACATGTGCTCCTAATACACCACAGGTGTGTAGAGGTATTGAACAAGTTTTACATTTTTGTATTCAAGAGTAACTCTGTGTGCAGGTGACAGTTGACTTGTGTTCATTATGTTCCGCACAAGTTTTTTTGATTCTGCATAATAAGTTTTCAACAGGAATAAGATTCTAAGTAGTAGATACTAACTTTTGTAACCAGCCTAGACAGAATCGTGTCAGCATGACAATTTCTACATAACATAGAAGACTGTGTGCACCAGCTACTAACCTATTTACATGTGCTTGTTTTGCTTGAGAAGATGGGCTACCTGTAAATTTTCACCACAGTATGAAGGGTACAGGTAGCATGATGCTCAATTGTAACACAGGAATGACCGCCATTGAGATAGCTGGGTAGTGTAAGGCCATTAGCCATCCATCACAATGAAGCACATCTCCAAGCAAAGTATGTCCAGATTCCAAATAACCCAATGATGAAAGCAAAGGTTCTGAGGAATAGTAAGAAAAGAAGAGGGCACAAGGCTAGAAAGAAAAGATGGAATTCAGTACCGTTGAATTGTGAATTTTAGTAACACCTAGGTTATGATGAAGGAGGTTCACATGAAGATGTAGGATTAAGATAATTTATTAAAGTTACATGTGATCGCTCCACACCAGGAGCATGTTGACACCAGCTCAGCACTAGTTCTTCTGAGCTCTCCCAACTGACTGGTAGAATTCACTCCACACCAAGGGTCTACATTACTTCAAAGATGTCACAGACACAGAAAAAAGGTACTAGATGCACAGTGTACAAGTCAGGACATAACTTATTGTTTACAATATTTAGAAATGGTGGACGTGTATTATAAGGACCTACATTAAAAAGACTTGTTGTTAGTAAGAAAGAAAGCCCAGCATGCATGAATTCTGAGCCGCATTCCCATGTATCTCATCACATTAGTATGGTTCTCCATAAGATATGGTTAGTTACCAGATATCAGGGATGCCAATGCACCAGTATGCCAGGTTTGACACCCACATATAACAAGCATTGGCATAGCCAATAGGTCTCACCTTTGAGACCTTATAAGTGTTTAGCCAGAGATCTTGACTTTGCCTATGTCTTTAAGCTGTGCTGTACAGAAGTCTGCAGCATGCTGAAAAATTATAATAAAGAAGTGTCAGAAGCATTTTTGTTACCGTATATATACCCAAGAAAGCATTATGTACAACTGAACGACCATATTAAAAAAGTATTAACAATAAATAATGTCTTGAGTATTTTTTTGTCCTTTCAATGCTGGCATCTTCTACCTGCCTGTCCCAATGGTTGCTTGTTATGGGTTTTTTCTTATGGGGTGGGCATAAATAACAGTCAGTCAGTCAGTCAGTGAGAGTCAGTCAGTCAGTGAGAGTCAGTCAGTCAGTGAGAGAAAGAGTCAGTCAGTGAGGGTGAGAGAGTCAGTCAGTCAGTGAGAAAGAGATTGAGAGAGTGAGTTAGTCAGTCAGTGAGAGAGAGGCAGTCAGTCAGTGAGAGAGTCAGTCAGTCAGGGAGACAGAGTGAGAGAGTCAGTGAGAGAGAGAGAGTCAGTCAGTGAGAGTGAGAGTCAGTCAGTGAGAGAGAGAGTTAGCCAGTGAGACAGAGAGTCAGTCAGTGAGAGTCAGTCAGTCAGTGAGAGACAGAGTTAGTCAGTCAGTCAGGGAGAGAGAGAGTGAGAGAGTAAGTCAGTCAGTTAGTTAGAGTCAGTCAGTCAGTGAGAGAGATTGAGAGAGTCAGTCAGTGAGAGAGATTGAGAGTCAGTCAGTCAGCGAGAGAGAGTCAGTCAGTCAGTGAGAAAGAGATTGAGAGAGAGAGTCAGTCAGTGAGAGAGAGTCAGTCAGTCAGGGAGAGTCAGTCAGTGAGTCAGTGAGAGAGAGAGTCAGTCAGTGAGAGAGAGTTAGTCAGTGAGACAGTCAGTCAGTTAGTGAGTCAGTCAGTCAGTGAGAGAGAGCGTGAGAGAGTCAGTCAGTCAGCTAGTGCGAGAGTCGTCAGTCAGTGAGAGAGAGAGTGAGAGAGTCAGTAAGTCAGTGAGAGTCAGTAAGTGAGAGAGATTGAGTGAGTGAGTCAGTCAGTCAGTTAGTGAGAGTCAGTCAGTCAGTGAGAGAGTCAGTCAGTGAGAGAGAGAGTGAGAGAGTCAGTCAGTCAGAGAGTCAGTGAGAGTCAGTCAGTGAGAGAGTCAGTCAGTCAGTGAGAGAGAGAGAGATTGAGAGAGTCAGGCAGTCAGTCAGTCGGTCAGTCAGTGAGAGAGAGAGTGAGAGAGAGTCAGTCAGTGAGAGAGTCAGTCAGTGAGAGAGAGAGTCAGTCATTTAGTTAGTCAGTCAGTCAGTCAGTGAGAGAGTCAGTAAGTCAGTGAGAGAGTCAGTCAGTCAGTGAGAGAGTCAGTCAGTCAGTGAGTCAGTCAGTGAGAGTGAGAGTCAGTCAGTCAGTCAGAGAGTCAGTCAGTGAGAGAGTGAGTGAGAGTCAGTCAGTCAGTGAGAGAGATTGAGAGAGTGAGTTAGTCAGTCAGTGAGAGAGAGAGTCAGTCAGTCAGTGAGAGAGAGTCAGTCAGTGAGACAGAGTGAGTCAGTGAGAGAGTCAGTCAGTGAGAGAGAGTGTCAGTCAGTGAGAGAGAGAGAGAGTTAGTCAGTGAGAGAGAGAGTCAGAGAGTCAGTCAGTTAGTCAGTCAGTCAGTCAGTGAGAGAGAGCGTGAGAGTCAGTCAGTTAGTGAGAGTGAGAGAGTCAGTCAGTGAGAGAGTCAGTCAGTGAGAGAGTCAGTCAGTGAGAGAGAGAGTGAGAGAGTCAGTCAGTCAGAGAGTCAGTCATTTAGTCAGTCAGTCAGTCAGTGAGAGTCAGTCAGTCAGTGAGAGAGTCAGTGAGAGAGTCAGTCAGTGAGTCAGTCAGTGAGTCAGTCAGTGAGCGAGTCAGTCAGAGAGAGAGTGAGAGTCAGTCAGAGTCAGTCAGTCAGTGAGTGTCAGTCAGTGAGCGAGAGATTGAGAGAGTGAGTTAGTCAGTCAGTGAGAGAGAGAGAGAGAGTCAGTCAGTCAGTGAGAGAGTGAGTCAGTCAGTGAGAGAGTGAGTCAGTCAGTGAGAGAGTCAGTCAGTGAGAGAGTCAGTCAGTCAGTGAGAGAGAGAGAGTGAGAGTCAGTCAGTTAGTCAGTGAGAGTCAGTGAGAATCAGTCAGTCAGAGAGTGAGGGAGTCAGTCAGTCAGTGAGAGAGAGATTGAGAGTGAGTCAGTCAGTGAGAGAGAGAGAGACAGTCAGTCTGTGAGAGAGAGAGTCAGTCAGTGAGAGAGTCAGTCAGTGAGAGTCAGTCAGTCAGTGAGAGAGAGAGTCAGAGAGTCAGTGAGAGTCAGTCAGTCAATCAGTGAGAGAGAGAGTCAGTCAGTGAGCGAGAGATTGAGAGAGTCAGTCAGTGAGAGAGAGAGTGAGAGTCAGTCAGTTAGTCAGTTAGGCAGTCAGAGTCAGTGAAAGTCAGTCAGTCAGAGAGTGAGAGAGTCAGTCAGTCAGTGAGAGAGAGATTGAGAGACAGTCAGTCTGTGAGAGAGAGAGTGAGAGAGTCAGTCAGTGAGAGAGTCAGTCAGAGAGTCAGTCAGAGAGTGAGAGTCAGTCAGTCAGTGAGAGAGATTGAGAGAGTGAGTTAGTCAGTCAGTGAGAGAGAGAGAGTCAGTGAGAAAGAGATTGAGAGAGAGTCAGTCAGTCAGCGAGAGAGAGTGAGACAGAGTGAGTCAGTGAGAGAGTCAGTCAGTGAGAGAGAGAGAGAGCGAGTCAGTCAGTGAGAGAGAGTGAGAGAGTCAGTCAGTGAGAGAGAGCGAGAGAGTTAGTCAGTGACAGAGAGTCAGAGGGTCAGTCAGTGAGAGTTAGTCAGTCAGTCAGTGAGAGAGAGAGTCATTCAGTCAGTGAGTCAGTCAGTCAGTGAGAGAGTCAGTCAGTGAGAGAGTCAGTCAGTGAGAGAGAGAGTGAGAGTCAGTCAGTTAGTGAGAGTCAGTCAGTTAGTCAGTCAGTCAGTGAGAGGGAATGAGAGAGTCAGTCAGTCAGTGAGAGAGAGAGTCAGTCAGTCAGTGAAAGAGAGAGTGAGAGTCAGTCAGTCAGTGAGAGAGTCGGTCAGTGAGTCAGTCAGTCAGTGAGAGAGTCAGTCAGTGAGTGAGAGAGTCAGTCAGTGAGTGAGAGAGTCAGTCAGTGAGTGAGAGAGTCAGTCAGTCAGAGTCAGTGAGAGTCAGTCAGTCAGTGAGAGAGTGAGAGTCAGTCAGTCAGTGAGAGAGTCAGTCAGTCAGAGAGTCAGTGAGAGAGTGAGGCAGTCAGTCAGTCAGTGAGAGAGAGGGTCAGTCAGTCAGTGAGAGAGAGAGTCAGAGAGTCAGTGAGAGTCAGTCAGTCAATCAGTGAGAGAGAGTCAGTCAGTGAGAGAGAGGTTGAGAGAGTCAGTCAGTGAGAGAGAGAGTGAGAGTCAGTCAGTCAGTGAGAGAGAGTGAGAGAGTCAGTCAGTGAGTGAGAGAGAGTGAGAGTCAGTCATTCAGTCAGTCAGTCAGTGAGAGAGTCAGTCAGTGAGTCAGTCAGTCAGTGAGCGAGTCAGTCAGAGAGAGAGTGAGAGTCAGTGAGAGAGTGAGTCAGTCAGTGAGAGAGTCAGTCAGTGAGAGAGTCAGTCAGTCAGTCAGTCAGTGAGAGAGAGAGAGTGAGAGTCAGTCAGTCAGAGTCAGTGAGAGTCAGTCAGTGAGCGAGAGATTGAGAGAGTCAGTCAGTGAGAGAGAGAGTGAGAGTCAGTCAGTTAGTCAGTTAGGCAGTCAGAGTCAGTCAGAGTCAGTCAGTCAGAGAGTGAGAGAGTCAGTCAGTGAGAGAGAGATTGAGAGACAGTCAGTCTGTGAGAGAGAGAGTGAGAGAGTCAGTCAGTGAGAGAGTCAGTCAGAGAGTCAGTGAGAGAGTCAGTCAGTGAGAGAGTGAGAGTCAGTCAGTCAGTGAGAGAGATTGAGAGAGTGAGTTAGTCAGTCAGTGAGAGAGAGACAGTGAGAAAGAGATTGAGAGAGTCAGTCAGTCAGTGAGAGAGAGTCAGTCAGTGAGACAGAGTGAGTCAGTGAGAGAGAGAGTCAGTCAGTGAGAGAGAGAGAGAGTCAGTCAGTGAGAGAGAGTGAGAGAGTCAGTCAGTGAGAGAGAGCGAGAGAGTTAGTCAGTGACAGAGAGTCAGAGGGTCAGTCAGTGAGAGTCAGTCAGTCAGTGAGAGTCAGTCAGTCAGTGAGAGAGAGAGTCATTCAGTCAGTGAGTCAGTCAGTCAGTGAGAGAGTCAGTCAGTGAGAGAGTCAGTCAGTGAGAGAGAGAGTGAGAGTCAGTCAGTTAGTGAGAGTCAGTCAGTTAGTCAGTCAGTCAGTGAGAGGGAATGAGAGAGTCAGTCAGTGAGAGAGAGAGTCAGTCAGTCAGTGAAAGAGAGAGTGAGAGTCAGTCAGTGAGAGAGTCGGTCAGTGAGTCAGTCAGTGAGTGAGAGAGTCAGTCAGTGAGTGAGAGAGTCAGTCAGTGAGTGAGAGAGTCAGTCAGTGAGTGAGAGAGTCAGTCAGTGAGTGAGAGAGTCAGTCAGTGAGTGAGAGAGAGAGTCAGTCAGTGAGTGAGTGAGTCAGTCAGTCAGAGTCAGTGAGAGTCAGTCAGTCAGTGAGAGAGTGAGAGTCAGTCAGTCAGTGAGAGAGTCAGTCAGTCAGAGAGTCAGTGAGAGAGTGAGGCAGTCAGTCAGTCAGTGAGAGAGAGGGTCAGTCAGTCAGAGAGAGTCAGAGAGTCAGTGAGAGTCAGTCAGTCAATCAGTGAGAGAGAGTCAGTCAGTGAGAGAGAGGTTGAGAGAGTCAGTCAGTGAGAGAGAGAGTGAGAGTCAGTCAGTCAGTGAGAGAGAGTGAGAGAGTCAGTCAGTGAGTGAGAGAGAGTGAGAGTCAGTCATTCAGTCAGTCAGTGAGAGAGTCAGTCAGTGAGTGAGTCAGTCAGTGAGCGAGTCAGTCAGAGAGAGAGTGAGAGTCAGTGAGAGAGTGAGTCAGTCAGTGAGAGAGTCAGTCAGTCAGTCAGTGAGAGAGAGAGTGAGAGTCAGTCAGTTAGTCAGTCAGAGTCAGTGAGAGTCAGTCAGTCAGAGAGTGAGAGTCAGTCAGTGAGAGAGAGATTGAGAGTGAGTCAGTCAGTGAGAGAGAGAGAGAGACAGTCAGTCTGTGAGAGAGAGAGTCAGTCAGTGAGAGAGTCAGTCAGTCAGTGAGAGAGAGAGTCAGAGAGTCAGTGAGAGTCAGTCAGTCAATCAGTGAGAGAGAGTCAGTCAGTGAGCGAGAGATTGAGAGAGTCAGTCAGTGAGAGAGAGAGTGAGAGTCAGTCAGTCAGTCAGTGAGAGAGTCAGTCAGTCAGTCAGTCAGTTAGGCAGTCAGAGTCAGTCAGAGTCAGTCAGAGTCAGTCAGAGAGTGAGAGAGTCAGTCAGTCAGTGAGAGAGAGATTGAGAGACAGTCAGTCTGTGAGAGAGAGTGAGAGAGTCAGTCACTGAGAGTCAGTCAGAGAGTCAGTGAGAGAGTCAGTCAGTGAGAGAGTGAGAGTCAGTCAGTCAGTGAGAGAGATTGAGAGTGAGTTAGTCAGTCAGTGAGAAAGAGTCAGTGAGAAAGAGATTGAGAGAGAGTCAGTGAGTGAGAGAGTCAGTCAGTGAGACAGAGTCAGTCAGTGAGAGAGAGAGTCAGTCAGTGAGAGAGAGAGTCAGTCAGTGAGAGAGAGAGTCAGTCAGTGAGAGAGAGTGTCAGTCAGTGAGAGAGAGAGAGTTAGTCAGTGAGAGAGAGAGTCAGAGAGTCAGTCAGTGAGAGAGCGTGAGAGAGTCAGTCAGTCAGTCAGTGAGAGAGTCAGTCAGTCAGTGAGAGAGAGAGTGAGAGTCAGTCAGTGAGTGAGAGAGAGTGAGAGTCAGTCATTTAGTCAGTCAGTGAGAGAGTCAGTCAGTTAGTGAGTCAGTCAGTCAGTGAGAGAGAGTGAGTGAGTGAGTCAGTCAATGAGAGAGTCAGTCAGTTAGTGAGAGTCAGTCAGTGAGAGAGTGAGTGAGAGAGACAGTCAGTCAGTGAGAGAGTCAGTCAGTGAGTGAGTCAGTCAGTGAGAGAGTCACTCAGTCAGTCAGTGAGAGTCACTCAGTCAGTCAGTGAGAGAGTCAGTCAGTGAGAGAGAGAGTGAGAGAGTCAGTCAGTCAGAGAGTCAGTGAGAGTCAGTCAGTCAGTGAGAGAGTCAGTCAGTCAGTGAGAGAGAGAGAGATTGAGAGAGTCAGGCAGTCAGTGAGAGAGAGAGTGAGAGAGTCAGTCAGTCAGTGAGAGAGTCAGTCAGTCAGTGAGAGAGAGTCAGTCATTTAGTTAGTCAGTCAGTCAGTGAGAGAGTCAGTCAGTTAGTGAGAGAGTCAGTCAGTCAGTGAGTCAGTCAGTGAGAGAGTCAGTCAGTCAGAGAGAGAGTGAGAGAGTCAGTCAGTCAGAGTCAGTGAGAGTCAGTCAGTCAGTGAGCGAGAGATTGAGAGAGTGAGTTAGTCAGTCAGTCAGTGAGAGAGAGTCAGTCTGTCAGTCATTGAGAGAGTCAGTCAGTGAGACAGAGTGAGTCAGTCAGTGAGAGAGAGAGTCAGTCAGTGATAGAGAGTGAGAGAGTCAGTCAGTGAGAGAGAGTTAGTCAGTGAGAGAGAGTTAGTCAGTCAGTCAGTGAGAGAGTCAGTCAGTGAGAGAGAGAGTGAGAGTCAGTCAGACAGTTAGTGAGAGTCAGTCAGTGAGAGTCAGTCAGTCAGTGAGAGGGATTGAGAGAGTCAGTCACTCAGTGAGAGAGAGAGTGAGTCAGTAAGTCAGTGAGAGAGAGTGAGAGTCAGTCAGTCAGTGAGAGAGTCAGTGAGTCAGTCAGTCAGTCAGTCAGTGAGAGAGTCAGTCAGTGAGTGAGAGAGTCAGTCAGAGTCAGTGAGAGTCAGTCAGTCAGTGAGAGAGTGAGAGTCAGTCAGTCAGTGAGAGAGTCAGTCAGTGAGAGAGTCAGTCAGTGAGAGAGTCAGTAAGAGAGTGAGGCAGTAAGAGAGTGAGGCAGTCAGTCAGTCGGTCAGTCAGTGAGAGAGAGAGTCAGTCAGTCAGTGAGAGAGAGAGTCTAAGAGTCAGTGAGAATCAGTGAGAATCAGTCAGTCAATCAGTGAGAGAGAGAGTCAGTCAGTGAGAGAGAGGTTGAGAGAGTCAGTCAGTGAGAGAGAGAGTGAGAGTCAGTCAGTCAGTGAGAGAGAGTGAGAGAGTCAGTCAGTGAGTGAGAGAGAGTCAGTCATTTAGTCAGTCAGTGAGAGAGTCAGTCAGTTAGTGAGTCAGTCAGTCAGTGAGCGAGTCAGTCAGAGAGAGAGTGAGAGTCAGAGAGTCAGTCAGTCAGTGAGAGAATCAGTCAGTCAGTGAGCGAGAGATTGAGAGAGTGAGTTAGTCAGTCAGTGAGAGAGAGAGTCAGTCAGTCAGTCAGTGAGAGAGTGAGTGAGTGAGTCAGTCAGTGAGAGAGTCAGTCAGTGAGAGAGTCAGTCAGTCAGTGAGAGTTAGTCAGTTAGGCAGTCAGAGTCAGTCAGAGTCAGTCAGAGAGTGAGAGAGTCAGTCAGTCAGTGAGAGAGAGAGAGAGAGACAGTCAGTCTGTGAGAGAGAGAGTGAGAGAGTCAGTCAGTGAGAGAGTCAGTCAGTCAGTGAGAGTCAGTCAGTCAGTGAGAGAGCGAGTCAGTGAGAGTCAGTCAGTCAATCAGTGAGAGAGAGAGTCAGTCAGTGAGCAAGAGATTGAGAGTCAGTCAGTGAGAGAGAGAGTGAGAGTGAGAGTCAGTCAGTCAGTGAGAGAGTCAGTCAGTCATTTAGTCAGTCAGTCAGTGAGAGAGAGTGAGTGAGAGAGTCAGTCAGCCAGTCAGTCAGTGAGAGAGTCAGTCAGTCAGTGAGAGAGTCAGTCAGTGAGTCAGTCAGAGAGAGAGTGAGTGAGTCAGTCAGTCAGAGAGTCAGTGAGAGAGTCAGTCAGTCAGAGAATCAGTCAGTCAGTTAGTCAGTCAGTGAGCACAGGTGGTGGAGGGCACAGAGAGCGCAGGTGGTGGAGGGCACAGAGCGAGGAGGTGTTGGAGGGCACAGAGAGGAGGTGGTGGAGGGCACAGAGAGGAGGTGGTGGAGGGCACAGAGAGAGGAGGTGGTGGTGGGCACAGAGAGGAGGTGGTGGAGGGCACAGAGAGAGGAGGTGGTGGAGGGCACAGAGAGGAGGTGGTGGAGGGCAGAGAGGAGGTGGAGGGGAGAGAGGAGGTGGAGGGCACAGAGGAGGTGGAGGGCACAGAGGAGGTGGAGGGCACAGAGAGGAGGTGGAGGGCACAGAGAGGAGGTGGAGGGCACAGAGGAGGTGGAGGGCATAGAGAGAGGAGGTGGAGGGCATAGAGAGAGGAGGTGGAGGGCATAGAGAGAGGAGGTGGAGGGCAGAGAGAGCGGAAGTGGAGGGCACAGAGAGCGCAGGTGGTGGAGGGCACATAGAGAGGAGGTGGTGGAGGGCACAGAGAGATGAGGTGGAGGGCACAGAGAGGAGGTGGAGGGCACAGAGAGCGCAGGTGGTGGAGGCCACAGAGAGAGGAGGTGGTGGAGGGCACAGAGGGGAGGAGGTGGTGGAGGGCACAGAGGGGAGGAGGTGGTGGAGGGCACAGAGGGGAGGAGGTGGTGGAGGGCACAGAGGGGAGGAGGTGGTGGAGGGCACAGAGAGGAGGTGGTGGAGGGCACAAAGAGGAGGTGGTGGAGGGCACAGAGAGGAGGTGGTGGAGGGCACAGAGAGGAGGTGGTGGAGGGCACAGAGCGCAGGTGGTGGAGGGCACAGAGCGCAGAGGTCAGTGAGTGCGCTTTTTCACTGATGGCCTTGACGATCATGCTGTACTTTTGTTCAAAACAAAGTTTACCTTCCTTTTTGTTCCGTCTTGTTGCCGATCGATAGTTGAGCTTCCCTCAAACCGCACCCCTTTCATGTTGCTTTCCTCAACCCACAAACTCATTGTTTCTTCCCGCTATTCTCATCCTTTGTAACGCTTCCTCCCACCTGGGCCTTCTGTGTAGCTCCTCCACACCCACACATCGAGAAATAAAAATGATTTGCGCTACTTATTTTTTTCTTTTTATTTAATGTTCCAACACGGTAAATGTAAAAAATAACTAGAGTCTTGTTTTATTTTGTAGGCTGTCGCGTGTGTGGTGCATGCCTACAAAATGATGCGTCACAGCACCATAGCGCCTTTTTTTCTTTTTTCTTTAGCCATACTGTACAGCTTCGGGATGTTCTATAGCGTAGTTAAACACCATTGGCAAAGCCAATAGGATCCAAAAGCTTAGACTGTTGCCTTTGTCAGTGCTTGTTGCATAAGGGTTTGTCCGCTTTGATTGCAAGATGCTCGTTTAAACACACAGTCATTGATCTTTTGGTATTGTCCTGCAAAATGTCGGTGTGTTTGTGAGATTTTTAGCTAGTGGATAAAGGTAATGGAATAAGCACATCTAAGTCATAGTTAATCAATGGTATAAGTGGAGATGACTGTTATGCCAGCCACAGGTGTATTAATAACATAGGAGAAAGAAAAGTTGCATAGTTATATAATAAAGAGCTAGGAATTATGTGGCATGTCAGTGTTATGGTCGGAAGTAGATAACTGCACAGTGTATGCACGTTTGTCGGAGGGAAGACTAAAGCGAATACCATTCTTCCATTCGCTCATCCAGCAGTAGCTGAATGACTACCAGTACAATGCTGAACCAATGTTTAATAGCAGAGGTAACTTCGTTCATTCAGAGAGCTGCACAAGTGCTTCAGTGCTACCCGGAAACTGCTGCCCCCTTAGCAAGGTGGGGAAAGGGAGAATGGCTTTGCTTAACACCAGCTCAAAGGTGGAGCCTCTACGTTTCAAAGTAGAACAAGCGGTCTGCACTTTTCAGCACTCGTGCTGAGGCGGCATCCACCTTGCGGGAGCGAGCAGCGGCGCGGCCATGTTAATTACAAACATATGGCCCATGCGCGCCGCTGCTCGCTCCCACAAGGTGGATGCCGCCACAAGCACGAGTGCTTGAAAAGTGAAGACCGATTGCTAAAGGCCCTCTCCTAGAGCAGCGCATGCGCGCTGCCTAGGCGAGACCTAAAAAGGGGATATAAACCATGTAGCGCTTCTAGGCGCCTCTGTGAGTTTTACGTTAAAGAGAGATATAGACTAGGCACAGGGCCGGGAACAGAGGTCTTAAAACAAAATGGGGCGGGCAGAAAACTATGAGGCACTGTGAAGAAGAGAGGTGGGAGGTAATAATAAATGAGAGATTTGACAAGTAACTGTGAAGGAGAGAGGTGAAATAAAACAAAAGAGCAGATTTCTATAGGGTTGTCAGACAGGAGATCTCAAAGGGGTGTGAATGGGAAAGAAACCTCTCCAATTGAATGTTCTAATGAGTTTGTAAGCACATGCTGATGTGTGCCAGGGCACAGATTTTGTATGCCACAGGCAACGAGACTAAGCAGCTGCTCGGCTGGCATGGACTACAACCTGGTTCATGCATTGTCCGTCTAACAGTAGAATGCTTTGCCCTTAAGGGTGTTATACTTTTCTTACCCCTGTCACCACTAATTCTGTTGGTTTTTTAAACCACTGAATCGTTGGGTGTACCATCTGATTAACATTTCATAAAATGCTTTAGATGAAAGCCGTGGAGAAATGGCATTTGCTAAAGAAATTCCCCGACGCTGTGGAGAGAGACACCTGAAAATGCCAAGAGGAAACAAAGTCTCTTTCTACTGAAACCTGAAGGGGAACTCCAAGCTTTTGTTTAATTTATCGAAAATCTCTACCTGTCCACCCACTCGCACAGACGCCTCCGCCTTTTTGTTTATCCTCAGCATGTGAGTAAAAAAAAAGTGGCAAACACTTTTTTGTGCTGCTGCCAGTGGGGGCACCCACTGTCACCGTATTATATATTAACATCACAGAACTGCTCTTCGCCCATTAGATGGTTCTGGACATGTTCATAATTGAAAATTCTAAATTCAAGAGCAAGGAATAATAAATTAGCCCACAACCTAAATGTGGCAGTATTTGACGACTGGGGACTCTCCTTGTTCTGACCGTGACTAGTAATGGTTATTGGGGAATACTCATTGACTCGTGCATGAACATTTCTGTTGATGTAACATAAATGGTCATACTTAAAATGTTATTACAGCATGCTAGGCATTTATTGTTTCCTCTTCCCAAGTGAATAGAATGGAGGAAATGCAGAGCTATATCACAGCATCAGGTGGCTTGTCAAAGTAAAAGAGCCCGCTAACTACCTCGAACCTCGGGATGTGCAAATGAGTGCTTTTTTGTTACAAAGTTTCACACACATCATGTGAAATTAAGCACGTGGCATGGAATGTTATTTGCCGATATCTTGCATGAAATTTTCACGTGAGGTCATACCTCACATGAAAAAGTCCCTCGGGATACCGATGGGAGGGTGTTTCCAGCCCAAACTGTCTCTCGGCAAGAATTTTTCTGCTTGAACATGTCTCCTGCATGCAAAAGTTACATTGCAAAACACGAAATTGATCAAATATCAGACATTTCATGAGCATCATTAAAAATGTCTCTTGGCCTACTACACTCCAGTCCAACTCCGTTCCCCCTACTGACTTGGTTTATAATAGGCAAGCAATCAATCCTGGCATAATATTATTTAAGGACAAGGTAGAACATGTCTCGTTATATTGCTGCTCCAGCCATAATGTGGTAAAAAAGCGGCACCATTTACATCCAGGTGCTCTTAAACAAGTCCCAGAGCACTACACTGGCAAACACCAGCACAAATTAAGAACTGCAGAACCTATAATTTCACCTGCAGCATCAAGGACGGAACAAGCAAATGCAAATGATCTTCTCTTTAATGATGTAATCAGAAGGTTTTAATGACCTAAATGGGACAGTCATTCCCACACAAGATATATGAGACTCTCTATAAATTCTTTACGAGACCGAGCAATTCCCAGTTACCTCATCAAAAGATCTATGTAAGTACCATTTGTTCCATCAAAAGATCTATGTGACACTCAATGGTCCTTCAGAGAATCTATGCAACTCCCTGTTACTCAGTCACATTATCTATGTGGCTTCCTATAGCTCCATCACATGATCTATAGTGATTTCCTATCCCTCAAGATCTATGCGACTCCCTACTTCTCCAACAAACGATGTATGCGGCTCCTACACCCCATCACACAGTCTCCGTGACTGCCAAAGCTCCATTAACAGTCTATGTCTCTCCGCCTCGCTCCATCACAAGACTATGTAACTTCCCATCACACCATCATAAGGTCTTTCTGACTCCCCACAACTCCATCACAAGATCTATGTGTCTTCCAATGATCCATCCAAGATGTACAGGACTCCCAAAGCTTCGTTAAATAGCATGCTACAGCCCCACCATATGATCTATGTTTATGATCTGTATCTACTAGACACATGAAATTAGCCTCACACTTCAGAGTAATTTTAGCATGAAATTTCTCCTACAATTTTCACCACCTTTCCCAAAAGACACTAATTTTCTATCATGTCAGCATGAATTGGAGGAATTCCTTCCATGTAAAATTTTCTCTCATTTGGTTGTGGAGTCCTACTTCTATGTTACTGATCCGACGGACCGTAGTTGCGTGTTGGCGTTACGTACATTTTTTAAAAGAGAAAGAAGTGGGTCGGCAATCTTAATATCGATGGCACACGAATAGTGAGGCGTTCACTATTGCAACTAGATTGGGTAAGAATCTTCACGTTTTTCTACATTAGGACACTAGTGTCGATTTCAGAACTAGCTTTGATCACCTGTTAATTACGCTTTAGGATCAAAGTGATGAGATACATTGCAGCGTCAACTGATTGGTGAACATATTCTCTATGACATCTTGGAGGTACGCCGCATTTGTAGTACACATAATCAATGGCGTTGTTGGTTTTTAAGAATTAGCTAACAATCATGTCTTCTGATATGGCAGGAATAAGACGACTAACAACCTAAGAGCAGCACCTGCTTTCTGGTTGCGTATCTCTTTTTGTTTGGTCTGCGGAGATTGGTGTAACGTGAGTGATAGTATTTTGATTCAACGTGTGGTTGGTGGCACACCTATTGTTAATTAGGGTGCACAATTATCAGCAATATTATCATATTGTTGAATACTTTGGAGCATGTACTCACTGGGGCATATAGTTCACTCATTTTATTTCAAGTATCATATGAACTTCGTCTTGACTTTCATTAGTTTATTGAACACCCTTTCGGTGAATGGTTTAAGGTTGGATAACTGCCTATATCACAACAAAGCACAGTTGATCACATATGATCATGTTAAATATTGAATATATTCATCCTGTCTTCCTACTTTGTTTGCAGTTTCCCCTGAGGAAGGAATCATCGAATTCGAAATGCATTGGGCGTTTACCATACATAGCAAATAATCTCGGATGGCCAAATGATTTTGTAAATGAAAATTGGTGGGATCATTGCCAATCTGTATTATGTTAAAAAAGAATGTTCAAAGAATTTGTTGAAATTGTAAATTAAATTGTATACATTGTGCAATTTGACAAAGATTGTGTATGTTTGATTTGATCAATTCAATAGTTGCGCATGCTGCTCCACACAATAATTATTGTATGGATTCATTCAAATAGCATGAATTTCTTGCCATGGGTCTTTTTTCACTCAGCTGTTCTGACATCAGAGTGGACACATCGCATAGCATAATATAAATGCGTGATGTTAGCGCAAAAGGGCCATCACCTGAGACAGTAAGCAGCTCCATTATCAGAAGTGCTTGCTTTCACGATTGCTGTAAACAGACATTACCGTAGCCTCAAACAAGCCATTTAATTATCCCAGACTTGCAGTAACATTTCAACACAAAAGCCATAAATGTATCCCACACAGGCCATGCAATTGCCCTACAAGACCCACGAAATCGCCTTAAATTATACAAATGGCAGATGTGTAGTGAAAATACACCAAATGAGCCACAACATTGCCATAAACTAGCTAAGATATTGTCCAACACTAGAACTGAAACTATTCCCTTCCAAGATATGAAAGCATTCCCTAACAGGTCATTAATTGTTTCATGTGAGTCATGAAATAGCCCCCTCGGAAATGATGACATTTCTATATGTACTGCCTATAAAATCTCAACCATCCCCTGTTTCCTCGTATGAGAAGGTGTGTAGCAGGCCATAACTTAAACACCACCTAATGCACTCATCTTTTGAACCTAACTAAATGTATTATTTTTGAATAGTGCACCTATCATTGTATTGCTTATGCTGCCTCTCTATGCTTTCTTCGATAGGCTAACTAACCGAGATCTACTCAGCGGATGTACATCCACCACACGCCTCTAAAAACCTGCATTCATTTATCAGATTTGTTTGACTGGTGTCTTTAAAACGTGCACTGTTCTGTACTGCTTTCCTTGCTTGATTTTCACCCATAGGACAGTCAACCATCTTATGTGGCATTATACCACACCTGCTCTTGATGCGCACAGGTTGGGAATAGACAGCTATCGCTAGGATTCATACAGTCAACACCCAAACTTAGCGCACATCCCACTGAAACCTAACCAGTCCAGAGCTAGACACACACACCCCAGCACACCTCCCCAATGCTATAGTTGGCATTTATCTATTGGACACCCAACAGCACTTTCCACCCACAGTACCCCCACACTACTCCTTTCCAGTTTCACGTATGATGCACCTTTTCCAAACGGATCATGCAAGACGGAATCCTTAACCCCTCATGCACACAACATGGCACCAAAGCAAAGCAGCAGGCAGAGCACCGCAAGCTCAGCAAACAGTACATTTCCTTGACCAAACCAACTTAAACAGGCAGCTCGAACATGTCATCCACAGGGCGGCACAATACTGCATCACTGCTAGAGAGACACGTCAAAAGATGCCGTGGTGAAAATACCTGCAAAGGGCGGAAATGGACAATGGACCACCCAGCTCAACACAACAGCACAGTCCTGTGGAGCGCTCATCCTTACACACAACAAACAACAAAGACCTTTATCTGGGACGGCCTCCTCTTAATTTAACATTAACAATCATGACCCGTTAGTGTATTAGGTTAACAAGCAAATCCCTACAAACCAAACATGCTCAAACAGTAGTACCCAGATCAAGATAGCCCTACTTTGTCATACTGATGTCAGATGGCGCTATGCAAACGCTCATAGTATTGCTTGCTGTCAGATTAATGGAATGCCACTATTTGAGGTGGGGAACTGCCACACAACTGAATGAAAAAAAGAATTCTGCATTGTTGTCTTCCACAACTCCATTATATTTCTTACTTCCAGAAACAGTGGGTGAGGACCCCTATTTGCATGCAAGAAAGCGCCATGCCAGTGTTTCAGGCCCCCACGTGACACACAAAAACTGTTCCCTTTGGATGAAATTTGGAATAGTGTATAAATCCCCAGCCAACCCTGAGACCGTAGGCCTGATCCTGGTTTCATACTGTGACCCAAGCTGTGCGATCTTGGCCAAAAAGAATGAACACCAGGATTAAGTGCTGTACATAGAAAATCAAAGCTGGATCACTGCGTTCAGTCTGGGAGCACAGGGAAATGATACTAGAGATGTACTAGGCACTAATGGTCATTCACTGCAGGAGGATAGAGGGTGAAAGTGTCGGGAGACACCAGCGGGCGGGGCATAAAGCATGAGGAGCTATGCAGCGTATAGTCACAATAGTAAGAGAGAGCACCTTCACTGGTGTGAGACGACCTTCACTGGGCAGAGGTCACATTCACTAGCTAAAGCCTTTGGGACACGGAAACAGTGACTACATGTGCTCACAGGTGATAGGACATGCATGTGTGTGAAAACCACACGTGGAGGCTGCCTCCGCCCTACTTGTGCCAACGGCCCAAGAAGATGCCAACACATGCTGCACGCCCAGCGTACCCGGGAAGCGGCCGCAGGTGCTCTGAATTATTTTACGTATTATCATTGTTATTTTTGCATAGTGCTGGGCACTCAAGGAACGGCTTCAATGTGCTTTCAAGGGAGGAGTTACATAAAGTGGGTAGAAGTGTGGACAGGTGTGATGGAGTTCCAGTGGAACGCCGGTTATAACTGTCCGGAGGGGGGCAGGCCTAGATCTCGTCAAGAGAGACCCCTCTTCATTGGTTTTCTGAATTTCCAGAGCGAGGGATACAGCCCCAAATGGTTCCAAAATGGATGCTCTTGAGAGTGAACATTGTGACGCCGCAGCGCGTGCTTCTTGTCGAGAGAAGGGGCAGCGAACAAAGGTGTCTGGATGGAGGGTTGGTAAGGCACCAACAATTAAACAAGGTTTGGTGTTCGCAGGTGATGCCCACGCGCCAGAAGGAAGGATCCGGGGGAGTTGGCAGAGTCTTGAGCCCTTCTCCATAGAAAGGCTGGCAAGAGCCATGCTAAAACGTCTGAAGTGTGGATTCACGCTTACATGGGAGGGTGGCTCAAGCAGATAATGAATTTCTCGCTCTCAAGGGCCACAGTGTAGAATGGACAGGTGCAACGTCGACACAAGACAGCCAGATTCCTGGCGGAGTTTTAGGATATCCACACGGTCGACTGGCCTACAGGGCAATCGGGCAGTGTGCGAGGGACTGGCCAGACAAGTCAGTGTGTGGGCCGGTACTTTGTCTGTTTGTGGGCCTGTTTTATGGTCTGCTGGGACCGTTTTTAGTGTTAATTTCCCTATTAAAACAATAATTGCCTGTAACAAGTGTATATCAATGCAGTCTTCCATAACTTGCAAAACAAATACAGTGTGTCTTCACAAGTTCAAAACTGCCCCAATTTGCAAACATGGGCCACTTTTTTAGTAATTTAATTCACTAATGGGAGCCACTTTTATTTTGGTGCTGGGGCCTGTTTTCTGTGCCAGTCCTACCCTGGATTTCCAAGCACAGGGCCAGCTCTAGGACGGTGCAACCAGTGCAGCCGCACCTGGCTCTGACCTCATGGGACGCAGTTTTTAGAAATAACACAGGTTTAAAAAGCGCCTGCTGCAGAGTTCCTTGGGTGTCCAGCAGTTTTCAAACAACAATAAAAAAGTCAAGATAACTCTGTTAGTTAATGTTCCTGCTGGAGAGAGAGAAGAGTTTTGACTAGTGGTGGTTTCCACTCATGATAAAGTAGCGCAGAGGGTTAATATGCCTGCTGCAAAGAATGGGTACCATGCAGATCACAGAACTGTATTTTATGTGGGTAGCTCAGTGGGTTACTGCTTTTGTCATAGAGACTCTTTTGTTACTTGCAGTTCATAAGTTATAGCCCTAATATAATACAGTGAACTATCATCAAAGGGGTGCATGCAAACTGCGTGGTATAGATTAGAATGTTATGTTTTTTCTGCAGTCTTTCATTATCCTAATGTTGCTAAACAGGTTAATTTGGGTAGAATTGCATTGTCATTAGTAAAGCCAGCCACTGTGGTATGTTTCAAAACCAGAGTTTGTGCTTCTCCAGACCACTCTCAAAACATACTGCCTAAAAGTATGGATGACATGTGACCTTCAAATCCTCATTGTCTTATGTAACAGTTCCTGTAGACTGATTTACATACGTATGATTAATTGGCTCTGTATAATGTGTGTTTGATGTATAGTGCTCTGACACCCTACACTGGCATGAATAGCTCTATAAAAAATGAAGTGCATGATTGAGATGGGCTAGGGAGAGATGAGGGGCACTGGTGGAGTGTAGTAGTGAGGGAATTGGTGGAGAAGGTTTTTGGAGGGGTACCAACACAGATTGTGGCACTGGGCACCGCCAGCCCTAAATCCTGCCTTGTTCGAACAAAACATATTTACATACAATTGATCGAAAGGAAGAGCATATATACAGTGAAAGGCTAGTCTGGCATGGATTCAGCCCTACTGGAACTACGTTGTACACCTCTGGTGTACAGGTTAAAGAGACCCTAGGGGAGCACTACACTGGAGCACCTTACTGGCTTATGTCCATCGCGAAGCAACTATGCCACATTTGTGGGTGTGAAGTGCTGGGTGGAAAATATGGGGTGTGTTTGTCGGGAAGCACGTTCTTCTCTTCTCGACTATGCATTGGTAACCAATTTATTCCTCTTTCACAAGCCAGGGTGTTACCTCAACAGCAGTGAATACCCAGAACCACTCCTTGTCTCCGGTACTCTCATAACAGCGCATCCTTCGACTCACTGTGTGACGCATCCATTCCCATATGGAAAGTGCTTTATGCTACAAGTGAAGCCACAGACCCGAAACCTCAAGACAGGGGTAGAAATAAGGTAAGAGTCACTCCATGCAGTGTATGAAGAAAACGAGAACTTGGCCCCAAGAGGGGGGGCAGACATCTGGGAGGGTGTGTTTCCTGCTGTGGGTGCAGCAACCAAGAACAAGTCCCTCAGGACTGGGTCAAAAATAGATTACAGAGTAGGCCTTGGTGAAATTCCCATTATGCTGGCTTAATCTCTCTTAATTTTGGTAATTTCTCAGTAAGCTTGTTAACATGAAATTCATGAAATGACACTATATCACGTAATTGGGTGCCATTCGCGGCAAAAATGTACCACAAGTGCTATGGAACAGTGTGAATGATCAAAATGTAAGCGGCTGTTGTTTGCGACACTTGTGGCTTTTTTTCTGTTTTAGTACAAAATGCGTCCTTGCATTCAAAATGGAAACAAGGACCCATTTCACTCTAAAACAGAACGCCAAATGTTAGTTTTGCATTTCATGTAATTACATGTAATTTTGCCTAATTTTTCAGAAATTCTGTGTAATTACACAAAAGCAAATTGTGTAAGTTTCACACAACCCTACTATAAACACTATGCGGGAAGGCGAGACATATCTTTATAATGTAATCATTGTAATTTTTTTTTTTTTTATGTTTTGTAAAGTGGTGGGTGTCATATTGTGATAACTTCACACCGCTGTTCAGCTGCATTGGGCAGTCCATACAAAAATGTGTCAATATGTGGAACGTGACTTTGCACAACAAGCGGGCTACTCTCAATGCCATGAACACACCAAACACGCGCCATGGGTCACTTGGAAGCCACACCTCTTCAGTGATGCCAGGGCTGTATCAAGTGACAAACAATGCATCTCAGTCAGTGAGGCTCAAAAGTTTAGAGCAATTTCATGAGTTGTGCGCATCTCAATGCAGTTCATGTTTTTCTTCTTCTTGTATTTCACATGAATGTCACCGGACTCCATGTCTTGAGGGTGGCTTTCCCCCAGCCTTGATTTTTCAGCCAGCAAAGCTGGGCATGCTTTTCTCAAGTAATAGCGATGATGTTGGTGATAACGCTGTAAATAAATGGTATTTAACTGTACTAATTTTACTGACCACTGAAAAGTGGACGACTGAGCCGGCTTTTCAAAGATTGGAACCTGTGACATCCGGGTCACATCAGATGTCAATAGCAAAGGTAATTATGCGGGCCTATCAGTAGGGGCCTACATGTGCCAGCAAGCTGAGTGTCAAAGGCTGAAAAAAAAAACAGGACTGGATGAAGTCACCCTCATGACATATGGCCGTTTGGCAGCTATGTTAGAAAACTTCAGAAATCTTGTAAAATGTTGAAGCTGTGCAGTTTTTGTCTCTTGTGATGCTACTAGTCTGAGAGCCTAGTCAGCAGAAATGGTACACAATTGAGAAAGTCCTTCCAGGGTCTTCTCTAAATCAATGTGCAAGAGTGAGACGGGTCTTAATCCAAAGAAATTGTTCCCTGATTTGAATGTAAAATATAGCCACTAATTTCGGTGGAGTGCACAGGGCTTAATTTGTAAAAGAAGAAATGATGTGTCCCAAAGTTTTTTTTTCAGAAGTTCTCCAGCACTCCTGCCAAATGTCAGGGTTGTGAATACCATGGCTATATAGTCCTTGATTTATTTAGCCTCTTGATTCCTTCATCCACAAGGAGACACTCCCTGCCTTTTTATCTCACTCTGGTAGGTTCTTTTTCATCCTTGCTTTCTCCCTTTGTCACAGTTTTTAGGTCTTTTTCTTCCTTCTTTCCCCCTTTCCTGGCTTTCTCTCACTTGTTCTGGGTCAAAGGCTGTTGATGAAAAAAGATGTTCCGGTGCCCTAAAAAGAGTGCCTGTGGGCCCATATGGGAGCCACCAGCTCAAATTCCACAATGATTTGGACACTCAAGCCCCTGAACCCCAGTGTGACTGCACCTGCTGCACTATTGACAGCTAAACCTCTGCTCTCTGCTAGAGTGACTCGGGATCTACAATTCATGATTTTGAAAGACCCGCTCTTAGACCAGCAGTGTTGCAAGATGATGCAGTTATTTTGGGAAACTAAACTACTATATGAATGACAGATGTTGGCCAATCTATTTCCCGTTCATGCCACACAATGCGACACACTGGTCACAGTGGCGAGCCCCGCAATTCCGCAACAGCCGTAGTGCATGATCCGAGTGCCGTCAGAAAAGGGGATTCCTGGTAGCACACACGCGTCAATTCACAAGAATCACAGGGCGTGACATCAGAAACCCTCTGAGCCTCATGGTATTACAGAAAGTGATGTTACACACACACACACACCCTGAAACTGATCATATCAAGGAACTGACATTACACACTCTTTAACCACAATGACATCGCAGGAAGAGATAGCACATTGGTTTTATCCACATGGCAAGATAATTTATGTTTAATTTAATTATGTTACACAATAAAATTATTATGTTAAGTTATAATATACACACCTCGGCATTCCGGCATGTGACAATGTCAGCGCTTTACAAAACTCTTTAAATAAATAAGTAAATATGTTGAAAAACCCGGTAAATGGAACAAAACAGTGCCCATCAGGAACCATAAACAAGCACTGACCATGCCAATAGGTCTGGCTTTAATGTGCTGCGCCCGTAGTCACGCAAGTACACAGCTCAGCCGACATGCACACAGGAACAACTCATCCTATGGCATAGGCACAAGACTCATCCTGTGTACACACTATGTACATCCTCTTCCATGCACACAGGCACAGTGCGTGTTACCCTTCCAAGCACACTATTCAAGTCTGCACTCACCCTGAACTAGGGTGACCAGAATTTTAAAGCCAAAAACCGGGACATTTCCCAAAAATAGAAGGACTGCAATTTTACTTCAACCCAGCGCACAGAATGCCAGTGCTCCTTAGGAGAGAATTACAGAAGAGGCAGTCAGAACATACATAAAATGCAATTTTTAAAGGCAATAGCATGCCTGTGAATTAAATTGCTTTTTTATAGCAGCTTCGAACTATCCCTGCTTTGCAAAACATAAAAAGATACCTTCCACCGTTTTCAGCCGACCCTCTCTGAAAACCGGGACATGAGCTTAATTTCCTGAAATCAGCCGGGACAGCTGGCGAAAAACCGGGACTGCCCGGGCAAATCCGGGACGCCTTCTCACCCTACCCTGAACGTCTCGGACACAAATGTTTCTCCGCACGCACACTGGCCCGCCAACAACCCCGCAGGCACACACAACACACCCTGCACAAAGACAGGCAAACCCTGCACTTACAGAGTCCCACTTAGCACTCACTCAAGAACTGCCCTCACCCTGGTCTCACACAGCCACATTCGTCACGTGCACTCACGCGGGCACCATTTATTGTCCAATAGTAGCCACAGTCCTCCGACATTTGCACAGGTACAGCACACACAGACACAATACTCACTCGAGGCTCGCACAAGCACAGTGCTCAAACCTGCAAAATAAAACAGTTATTCTCACAAACCCATAGTAGTTCCCTGTGCAGAGCGGCATGTTTTTGTAGCCTCAAACACACAATCCTTCTGAGCGGCAATGGATATTTTTGGAAGAGAGCTTGGCAGGGCAATCGCAGTTTTGCACCACTTGCCCTGCAAACATGGCTGGTGGGTGGTAAGCGAAAATACTGTACTTTACGTCATGTCTGCAGCTTGGCTGTACAAAAATGGGAAATAGCCTGTACAACGTGGGTTTTACCATGTTGTACGTTTACCATGCATTTTTTACCACGCATGTTTTTAGAACTCATATGCTTTTACAACGTATGCCTTTACCCCGCATTTAAGGTAAGTTTGGGGGTGTGGGGGGTGTCCCCCCACAAATACATTGTTTATATATATATTTATATATACATCCCACGATGAATCCACCAGATAAATCAGGATTCTCGAGCCACACAGGTAAGGTTCAAAGTTGTAGTTTATTTTGCTGGCAGAAAAAGACGCGTTTCGACCGTAAATTCGGTCTTGATCACATGACTCCCAGCCGGGGTCATGGAGTATTTAAAGGGAAAACGTGATTACAATACATGGTGACGTTTCAAGTGTGGACATAGGAAAAATATTTTTGACATTACAATACATATAATTCCTTCTGTGTGTTTTGACATTACAAATTATTAATCAGCCATATATCGTACAACAATTGTAAGCATACACAGTCATAGCGTTAACTGTCACTGAATTGAGGGTATAGTATCCAGGCCTGAACATCCAAAAATAAAGAGTTATTGACCGCTTAATTCAGAGGCCACACCTGATTACAAGACCTATAAACATAACGTATACTAATATATATGTACAACAAAGTTTACCACTGTAAACACGGGTCGCACTCACGGGTATTTAGATGATTCTTTTTATTATTTCATTTTTTGGTGAAAACCAAAGTGTGAACCTTTGATGATTACATTATAACTTTCTGACATCTCACACATGTTACATTTTGTTAAATTTCAAACAAACAGTGGTTTAGCACTTACAATTAAGCCCACTGGTGGGTGCATATACACATCTCGGTTATCTGTTTTACTAAAAATTCATAATCACCCCCATCTGAGTAATAGAACTCATATAGCTAGTCAAGCCACTGGACATATGACGGCTAGGCTCTGTCGTATTTGGGCTCCGCACCGCCTTGAAAGCGCAGAAACCTCCCAGCGAGTTTGAGCTGACTGGAGATAGATATATATATATATATATCACTTCGTTATCATATCGTTGCTTGCACCTCCTGAATGAGGAATAACTAACACGGACTGCAATTGTTGTGCGGATATTTTCTTTTATTGTGGATTGTTCGCCATTACTCGTTTCAGCCGCTGCCGGCCTTGATCACATGACAACGCTGTGCTATAGGATCAGATCTTTTAAAGTGACAAGTGCTGTGCTATTCATAGATACAGAGAACAGACTTAGTCTAGGTTATGCTGGTGACCATTCCTGTATAAATACTTATTGAGTGCATTGCACATGTCCCAGGCTTTTCCCAAACATTGACACATATATATGTACATAATGTTAAACATTTTGTTTGTAATCCATCAGAATGGTCATAAGTTAAGGTGCAATACCCTTTTCGTCTGATTAGTCCATATTGTGCTAGTAATAAGTGCAAAATAGTGCATAAAGTGACATTGTGCGTGCAAATCCGCCAAGCAAAAGCCATGGCTTGCTAATAAAGTGCATGAATGCATTTGTAGATGCTATATTTTAACTATTTCTAAAGACAGTGGTCCCCAGACAGAAAATAAGTTATAAATCAATAAATATAGACCAAATATTTGAACAGCAAATCCGAAAAAGAGCCATGGCTTGCTAATAAAGTGCGTAAATACATATCAGAGCTTATTTCAACACTAGCAGCAGAAGAGTTCAATTTTACATACAATGCGTGGTAAAGGCATACGTTGTAAAAGCATATGCGTTCAAAAAAAATGCATGGTAAAGGCACGCAGAGTATTTTCCTGCGTTGTTCCGACATAAAGCCCACAAAAAGAACAGTTTGAGAAATTGCAGGACGGCGGGTCTGTGAAGGTATGGGTGAATAACTGTGTGGAAGGTGCTGCGTGAATAGATGGAGGGATAGCTGGCAAGCTAGATAGAGGAATGTATTGATGAAATGTGAATAACCAGAAAGGTGGATGGACTCACGAGTGGATGGTGAGTGAGTGGAAAGAGGCATGGATTTATGTATACTGGAGGAAGGTGGATGCATGGATGTGAGCTTGTGAATGGAGGAATGGATGATTTAGCCATGAATACAAGGGTTATGTGTGACTGAACAGATGAATGGATGGATGGATGTGAATGTTCAAACATGAGAACAGAGCAAGCGATTGGGGAGCAGAGAGCAGGGAATAGAGAGGGAATGCACATACCGGTACTGTACTGGAAGCCATGCTTCCCTAACGGAAGGAGGGACGCACAGACGGATGATCGGCCGGACAGACGTATGGATGGATGGCTGGAGTGATGATGTTTTCTGTGTGGTGAGGAGTGGTAAGGTGATAGTGTGGAAGAGTAGTGTGGTGTACGAGGTGGTCTTGCAGTGCAAGGATGGTAATATCATGGTGTGGACTAATAGTGCGGTGCTGAGAACAACAGTGCAGCTCTGGGGGCCAGAGACGTTTCAATAGGGCTGATATTTAGTAGTCTGGTGTAGGTGGTAACTCTGTAAGGAAGTGTGCTTCTGGCATGTGAAGGTATTGTGCTGAATTTGTGGTAGTGTGTCTTTGAGAAATAGTAGTGATGTGTTGTTGTGTGGCAATGTGGTGCTTAAGTTGGAGTTCCAATGCCTGTGGGAGGAGCAGTGGTTCTTTATACTGGCAGTGCGGTGCGGAGGATAGAGGCGTATAGTTCAATGGTGGTCAGCAGTAATGCAGTGGGTCTACTCCGGTAGCGAGGTTGGCCGTGTAGTATTCTGAGGCAGAAGTGCAGGATTAGGAGGCAGTGCATTAAGGGGATGAGGCAGTAGTACAGTGATGCAAGCGGTGCCATGGTAGTGTGGTCAAGGTAATATTGTCGTCATTGTAATGCAGCAATAATTGTGGCAACAGGATTATGGTGGTGGGATTGCTGTGCAGGAGGCAATGCTCATACCAGGTTGTAATTTTACATGCGGGCGTCACGCATGTGGACCAATCACAGAAGTGTTTGCTGCATTGCTGTTGGCTTGTGTGCATCGTCACATAACTAATGCACTTGGTGGGGATGTTTGTGTGTGCAACATCTGACATCATCAAGTACACGTTACAATGAGTGTGAAGGTATTTATTTAATAATTATCAAATCACCTTACACTTCAGGCTACAGGCAACATAGCATATTACATTTACCACCTGCAATCAAATAAAGGCATTCTAAGAATTAAAAAATAGATCGCCATTGCACCAAGGAGTGTCATTTTAAGGTATTAAAAATGCATGCATATTAGCGTATCCTGAGTCATTCCACACACACAACTACTCTCTGAACTTAATGATGGAAAGGGGAGGGGAGCTGCAACTGGAAAATAGCAACAGTTCCTCATGACTGCTCTCCTCCCATGTGTACTTACTTATGCTAGACAAGAACAAACCGCATAGTTTTCCAATTATGTAGTAGACATTGTTCAATCGCATTGCAGTGGCTTGTGCGTGACCTAAAGGGCAAGCTCCACCCAGCACAAGAACAGGCTGGGTCAAACAAACTGATAAAAAAAAATGATAAGAGCTGCTTGCTGGGTAAGTACTCTTCCTGTAGAAGCACACGTCTTTGTTACACAATTAATACAGCATTACCTTGCCAGAAATTGCCCTTTGAGCTGATAAATTTCACAAAATATATATGGTTCCTTCTCCAGTAGAGCTAATCGGCACAGGTTTTAGATGTTTACAAAGTATACAACAGTCTTCTTCATTAGAAATCCCCTTTGCAGCGACTACTCAAAGTGTCAACAGTGCTAGAAAATCAAAATGGATTCCGATACTATTCTTGTGCACAGGCTGGCATGACGACTGGGTGAGTTCAACACCCTCCGCTGACGTAAGTAGAGGTCTGCAAATCACGTGTTCGAACCCTGGCAAGTGCAATTCAGCCTTCTAGCCATATTGGTAAATTGGGTAGCAATAAACCGGTTAGTAACACTGGCTATTTATAGCATTTAGAAACAAAAGCGAGACGTGAAACACTAATTGAAAAACAAATTATTATAGGCTATTTTGTATTTTTCTTTTTTTAGAGAAAACCTAAAAGAATCTGAAGTGAAGGTATTCACAAGTCATTCAAAACCAGGCCAAATAAGATACAAACATCCAATGTTAAGTGAACCTGGTTCGCCCTTCCTAATGGATTGAGGAGTTACATTCAGATTCAGGGCAGTACTGTCTTTTCTTTCCTGGTAATTTATGATAGTGTAAAGGAAAGCAGGAGTGCTACAGAGTTTTATCAGATTTTTGTGAATCAGCACTGTACAAAGTTGACATTTCAATTTTGACAACAAAATTCGCTAAATTTCATGTTATACAAAATTTGGTAAATGTCTCTAAATTTCACATTATGCAGTTTCACATAGCTTACAACGAGTGCACACCTTACTTAAAAAGTCACATGAACCTACTGCTGGTCTCTCGTGAGACTCTTTTACACAAGGTACGCATGAACTACCTGCAGACTATATGTGGACTGAAAGCAAAATGATGTGAAAAAAATCATGAAATAATTACACAATTTCACATACCCCTAATCACAAGGAAGGGTAAGTAGGAATAACAGATCTCTAGATGCCTAGAAGGGACTTTCAAACACAAATTGGTGCACCATATCATAACGTCTCCACAATATCAGCGCACTATATGTGGAGCACAGAGCCTAGAAGAGACTTGGAAAATGGCGAAGCACTTTAAAGTAGGCAAATCTGCCATACTGCTCATGAACTTACTCTCCATCTGCATGCGCTATTTAGGTTTCTGATGAAAGATTCAAAATATGTACATTTTCTAGTTTTGAGACTAAAATCCAGCCCATATTCTACAGAGCCATCACTCTGGTTACAATAGTTTATCGTGACTATTAGTGATTAACCCCTTGCCTGCATATGACGGAACCACACCGTCATGAGCCACGGGCGGTGTGTGCTTATGACGTCGTGGTTCCGTCATGCGGCTGCTGCTCCGCCCACGCGGCATTAATTCCCCGCCCGTGCGAGCGAATTAATGAGCGGGCGGGGCCGTGACGGAACTACGCTGTCATAAGCACACACCGCCCGTGACTCATGACAGCGTGGTTCCGTCACGAGCATGGCAGCGCCGCGCTCACCCCCGACCCCCTCCGCGCCAAAATTCGCGCCGCGGCCAAGGGGTTAATAATACTGTCTGCCCTTCCAAGTTTTCCCAGCTCCATGTGTGATGTGCTGCTCCAGTCCAGGTTTTTTTCTCTCTGAATTTTGGTACTTGTAATCCTGCAGCGGTCAGTCCATTTGGGCTGAGGGGCCACGCCCCCCACCTTTTGCCCCTCACAAATAGTGTCTGTCAGGCTGAACAAAGGTTAGCCTGACAGACAGAATTCATTTTCAGGTCAGGCAGCCAGGAGCCAGACATGCGCTAAATGCGCAGGTTCCTGGCTGCCTGAGCTGAACTTTGCTGGGCTAAGGCAGTCACAGCTCCTGTGGGTGTGACCTCCTCAGCTCAGCAAAGGTCCCTGAGGCCATCCCCTCAGTGACGAGGGGTAGCGTCACTGATTGCCTAACACCTGGGCGCTTCAGTTTTAAGCCCTGAAGCGCCCAGTGTCGAGTGTCAATCACACTCCATGACAGAGTGGGGTGGGGTCAGCAGTCTCACTGAGCCCATCCCACTCTGTGATGACGTTGGGACTGCTGCCTTCCCTCATTGGCTGGAGGGAAGGCAGCAGTCCCAACCCTCCTGGGACCTCCGACGCAGAGCTACAGGTAAGTGTGTGTGTTTTTTTTAAATTAATGTTTGGTGCGTGCGTGTATGTATGAATGCTTGGTAATCAGTGTTGTGAGTGGAAGTGTTTGTGTGTGCGCGCGTGTGAATGCATGGCTGTGAATGTGTATGTGTATGTGTGCGTGTGCGTCCCGTCCGCCCCCCTCCCTCCTAAACTTACCGGCCACCACTGTTGTAGTCTTGTTAATTCCATTATAAAACCGGACGACAAGTCCCAGAATTCAAAGGAAAAATCCTGGACTGGAGCAACACATTACACAGGAACCTGGGACACCTGACAGCTATGTACTGTTGTAAATCATTTAGGTTATGCTGCAGACTCTTGGCTATAATACATAATAATGGTGTCATTAGCAGAGGAGAACATAGTGTTGCAGGGTACACATACACACACACCTCCGATAGGTGAGTGCCTTTGTGTAGATGAAACAGCTTGGCCAGACTGTATCCCTGCTTCACCCCAAGAGTTGCAATTGTTAAGATAAGCCACCTTTCTGCGAACACCAAAGCCTGAAGATAAATATAATGTACGCATTTATTTACAATACATTAAGCCCTTACACAAAGCCAGAGATTTCAGGAGGCTTATTAATATTATAACTCCAGTCTTAGAATGTTTCAGGAAAAGTTAAAAATCCCCCAAGTATTTTACAAAAGAGTCGAAAAGTACCAATTTTGCATTGCGAAAAGCGCTGCCTTGAGGGCGCCATTAAAGGCAAAAAACTAGGAATATCACAGCCAACATCACACATAATATGAAAAACATCAGAAATGGTGACTTTTCAAAATTAATATAAACAGATAAAATCCAGAGTAAAGGGGATCTTTGTCTTATAAAACATTAAATCAATTCAAGGCACCAGCAGTTGGGTGGATCAAACATGGACATCAATCCTTACATTCTTGGTGCAGTAGGGAAACTTTTTACTGCCCTCTCTAGAATGTAGTTGTCCTGCACAGTACTTGAGCTCGGTGCTGTTAAGATAAATGTACACAGCATTAGTGCACGAGCGGGTGCCTTCCGCAATAAACAGTTGTAGTCAATAGCTCCTTTTGGAGATCAGGGCAATACAGATGCAAAGGATGCGAGTCAGTGGTTTTACTCCACACGGGTAGATCCCTTCCAGCTCCCCTTGATGTCCCCCAAGAGCAGCGTAAATCACATTCTTGCTACTTTATGTCTAATGCTGTGATTTAAGGAAGGAGACAAGGAGCTCTGGAACCCAACACGATCCTCAGAGTTGATCTGAGAGTAAAGTTCTGATTTTGACATTAGGATCCACATGCGTAAACCTTTGCCGCCTATAAGTAGTAACTGAACTTTTTGTGGAAATTAAGGGAAGTTTGCAAGAGAAAATCTCTGCACACCAGTCATATTGTGCCCAGTTGAACATCATTCAGTAACCATAGTTTGGGAATATTGTAACTTCTCGTAACCCAGGAACAATGGAGTAAACGTTTAGCAACAAGCATGCCTGCAGAATCTGTCAATGCGTTGAAACCTTAGTGCCAGACATTGTTTTTGAGCCTTTTTTTAATCTTGAGGAACACGATAGCACCCTTTCCACAAGCGGGACACCATATTTACATTTCCACAGACCAGACCTGCCACCTAAAACAAAAATGTACCCATGTTAGGAGGGGAGCAGGGCCTTGGAGGGGGCAGGGCCTCGTGCCCAGTAGTAGTGAAGAGGCACTTTGCCCCAGCCCCGCCCACAAATCCCCTCCTCCAAAAACAACAGAAAAGTAGCTTGCTGAGGCCTGTGCCAATGTCCAGGGGTGTTTTCATGCCCCTTAATGGATGACACAGTTCATAGCCTGCAAAAACGAACTAAAAATCCACTGTTTACGTTGGTTTTCAGCTCGTTTTCCCTGACACAGTGTGATTTTGGCTTCTTACCGGGTGACTGTGTGACGGGAGACGATATCCAGTGGCACAGTGTGTGATGGCAGGTCTGACTGGCTCTAAGCGCTAGGAGGTAGCTCCCTGTCACACACTAGCATTTTACAAAACAATTAAGTTAATAAACGTGAAAGCAACGCTGACCACCAATTATAAACGTGTTAATTGTCTTATCAATACAGGTGACCTCGGGGACCTCAGCTCTTGAGGGCCACACCTACTAACTCCTTGTACGGAGTCAGAAGTAGGTCATATCATTAAGCAGCCAGAATAAGTCACTCTACACTGACCTTCAATATTATCATTATTATCATTTAGATCTTGTAGAGCGCATGGCTACCCAGAGGGTTTCCCAAAACTAAGCAGCGGGCAAGAGGGCTTTAAGGAGAGAGTTCAGAATAACCAGGTTTTTAGCTCCTTCTGAAAGGTGAGCAGAGAGGTGCAGCCTCGCAGAGATTCCGGGAGGTGCGTCCATAGCTTTGGCCATAAAAGATCCACACCTAACAAGTGTGTGATATAATGAAGGCTCACAGTTTTCTGATTTTTATGATTTTCACATTTAAAAAGCAGGTTGGAAAGCATCAGTATTTATTATTAAATAATGAATAAACGGATAATACGTCGGTTTGGAAGTAGTTTTCAATACTGTGAATCATGACTGCCGGCCACAACATGCTCAGATTGACATGCAGGAAGTTTTTAAAAGGGGAAATCCTTTCCTAGTGAAATTTAAACAACTGAAGATGCACACTTGTTTGTACTTCAGTGCTGATGTTTTTATACAAGTGTGGTGATGTCTAATATATGACTGCTGTTAGTGTTAAAACATGACAGACACGCAAGTAGGCGTGTACATTTAGCAGTGAAATTAATGTGGAAATATACTACTCGCAGTTTCTGTTTCTTACAAAACACGAAACACATATGGGTACACACAGAAGAAATAACCAAAAACTAAATAAAAATAGATGAAAATATATAAAAATAGATTAAATATCAAAAAATAAACACCATAAAACCAGGATCCCACAGTCCCTGGGTTATGTGGCTCTCTTGATCTACCTCCAAACCCCCCGTGGCTGTGGAGACCATTCGCCGAAAACCTCTTAGATGCTTTTGAGAGGTCTTGCTTAGTGTGCCTTACAGTGCAAATTAGGCTGCTGTTTTTCTTTTTTTATCTTGCACAGGATGTTTTGCACATTTGATTTTCAACACAAATTTTAACAGCAGTTACTTCTATCAGGTCATCAGAGGTTCTAATTCCACGGATAAGCACTAAGTTTCTATTCTAAACCCTACAAACCTCACTAGAGAACAAGAGTCCGTGTTTTAATTGATAATCGAGGTTCTGGGATACAGTTGATCACATCTGCATAGTGTTCTATTGGAGCCACGTCACCACCCTGGAATTTCCTGACCTTCTCCTCGTGAAGTGAACCTCAGGCCACACCGTATATTCACGCATTCTAGGCAAATTCCCTAATCACCAAGTTATGTTACCACTATATGCACCACCAGAATCCACACTACCCAAAGCGTCAATTGTCCCTAATAGCATACTCCCACTAGGAGAACAATACATTCTGAGCAAGAAGATCCCAGAGGATCCAGAAAACAAACAAATCGGTATTAAACTCAACTCTTTAGATAGTGGTCGGAGATCCAACTATACACAAGCAGCGATGCTGATCATCTGGAGAACATTGAAACGTTTCCTGTGGCAGCCTACTCCATCCTTCCACTACCGAGGACGATGTTAGACATTTCATCAATTCAAATACGCTATTATCCAGACTTGGGTAGCAAAATATGGTGAGGCACACCAAAATCATGTTGGTGCACTAGATCTTGTGACCATGGTCCATCATCTGAGCACTGCTAACACTAACTACCATCAAACGACATGCATAAGAGTAGCTACAAGTTTGCCGCCACATAATTGGAACAGCCCTCTAGTTCCCATCCATGACACCACGCTGTTTCCTACACAGGCCACAACATAAACTCACTCACTCTCTACCAACAAAGCGCAGCAAATGGAGTAGTCTCTTACTCATGCACCCAAGAGTACTTCGGGGCCTCTCCACTGATACTACTAAAGAATTCAGTCTGCATTCTGTTAGACACTGCCTTGTTGGAGATTGTCAAGTCTACACATAACAGTACCCTGCTTCCACTGCCATAAGTTGGGTGTCTGAAGAAGGCACTCCCTTAACTCTAGCTGCATTTCGTTTTAAAACTAAGCATCTTACAGTGGAAAAGATACAATTTAAACAACTATAGGCAGGGCAAATCGAGAACTATTTGAAGACGACATTTGACACGAAAAGCAAAGAAGAATGTTATTGGGCGTTTTCCTTTACAGAATTTAGTTCTGGCACTAAAAATGTCAGACCTTTGCTGGAGAAATGCGCTAAAAGGTGTCCCCAGCTACACTGTGCAAGAAAGCAGGTGAAATGGTGTCTGAGGCATAACAAAGTGAAAAGAGGTGAGGGAGTAGCGCTCGAAGCTTAACAAAGTGAAAAGAACAAAACAGGGTGAGTGAAGAGGAAAAACAGAGAGAAGAGGAGGAGCACATGAACTCAAACTGAAAGCTCAGCAGGAAAAGGTGTCAAAAGAATACTTCAATACAAAAGGTAAAATTTAACAGTTCTACTATGTTGCTCTGCCCAGAAACAAAAAAGGCTAGTTTCCCTCCACATAACTAAGAAGTTACACTGTAAAATTCACTGTTAATACATCTATATTGTGGCATTTGAGAATTATTGCTCTGAAATTTTCTAGAAGAGTCGTGTACACAGGATTAATATGACTTCCACTCAACGAACCAAAAATCTAATTTCTGTGGACAGTGGAAAGCTGGCGGGGACAGCATGACCAGAATTAACTTTTGCGGTAATACCCAGTAACTATTATACACTTCATTCAGCCAACAGAAACCATGAAGAAGGGGGCGCAGGAACTAGGGGTGTGGCGGGTGCTGCAGCACCAAAGAGGTTGCAGCACCCCAGATTTGGAGGTAGGTCGGAAAGGTAACACGAAACAAGGTAGCCTTTAAATCATTTTCCTTAGAGGCAGCATCAGCCGCTTGTTCAAATGCAGGGAAAGAATAGCGGTGATTAAATGTAGCCCAAAGGACAGTGTGTAAGAAACCACCGCACATGCGCTTGTCAGGTATCTTTAAGTTTACATTAAGAGTCTTCAAAGAGATGGCATTTGCTAACAAACTTGTGTCACTCTCCCGGTCGGGTTCTATGAAGGATGAAAGAACGAACCACATGAAATAAACCAGTGTGAAAATAGCTTCTTTTTAAAATGTGCAAATATAAATAGAGGCTCATCGGGCCTTTAAATTTGGAAGGTAGTGGGAGGCAAGCTTCAAAGTAAAGTGAGAAAACAAATATTTATTTTACCCTTGTGTGCATGCATGGCTAAAAACACTCAGCTATACGAACAGTTTAATGTAAATAACTCTTTTGTTGAGTAACACTAGGATTTGTTCAGAATCCCCTATAATTTTACAGAGCTAATGACTCTGCGAGCACTCCCCTCGTCAAAAACGTGTTCCGGCACCAGTGTCATAAAGAGATGTGATAGTGCATTGCTTCCAGAGTCACACCAGCCAGTCTTTCAGAAATAGGCAACATCTTCGGCCCACTGATCCGCACACGAGACACTACAACGATCACTTCTACTGCAAACCGCTTTTACTTCACCTAAACGAACCATTATTACAAAACTAGACCCTTAAAAACATCTTTGCTCACTAATCACAGGCAAACCAACTTACACAACCCGCGGACCCATACGAAGGTTCGGCTAGATCAAAAAGCGCTAGAGTGCGGCACTAATTTGCAATTATTATTTTATTTTGGGTTATTGTACAGCGCTACCATCCGCCGCCTTTTTTAAAGGGGAGACTGAACCCCAATCTTGGAGTTGATGCATTCGAATATCCAGGGATGGGAAAGTGCCGGCCTCCGTGCTTGTCCGATCACCGCGTTGGGTGAGAAAGCCGAAGCCCTGTTCAGCCGTCTCCATTCGGCCTGGAGACGGCTGTCAGAAAGCGCTATATAGCATCGCAAGGCAATCCATGCCTCTAGGCTCTTTAAAATGAGGTTCAGTTCTGACTGGTTTCCTATACAACGCCCAGATGTATCATGATGAGGGTTTCTGTACAGAGGTTAACGTCACCTCCGGGACACTTGGGTCTGTTATAGAGTCTGGACATAGGTTTGGGGTGAGGGTGTTGAGGGGTGTTTTCTGGGGGTCCAGTCTTAGGCACCCACTTTCGTTATCTTCATAAACTATCAGACCCCGAGAAAATTTGCCTCTGATGATAGACAACAAGAAGAGATTTGGAGAGTCAAGAAATTCAGAGAGGAGTAAACCGTGCATAACAAAGTGACATGAGTGAACTCTGGGAGTAAGACATAACCGCTATACCGTTGCGTCAACTAAAGAAGGAGGCCAAGAGCAGACACGGCGTCACTGAATGGACAGGACGCGTGGACAGGTTGGGTTTACAACCTTGGGACTGAACCGTCTGGGGCGCCGCGCCACAGAACACACTGAATCCTAATACTGAGTGCTAAAGCTGCGCTCGGTCAGTTCAGCGCGGAAGCGCCTAAAGGCTATAAAACGAGCTCTGCGTCAAAGAGACAGCTGTATAGTGCCTTAAACACAGCACGTGAGTGCTTTAAATATAAAGGTTTAATCAACTATATAGCACGATATGTCGGTTCTTAGCCAGCATGCACACAATGTAGGCAGATCTGAGAAGGGCGACAAAGGGAAATGAATGCGCTGCCCAGGATCACACACTGTGGTCGGAGAGGAAGCATTGGCACCTTCCATCCGCAACTGACCAACTCACCCCTGGATCAGGGCTGCATCACAGCGTGGGTCGTACTGGATGGTCAGAGGTCCTTCCCATATAATGTGGGTCCCACAGAACGTGGTCGAAGACTTTTGCCCTTTGGTTTCTGCACTGCAGCAAAGGATGTTGGGCCTCGTCCAGGGCGTAAACAGTCGATTCTGTACCACAGCACTGCGATGCATTCTAAAGTCCCGTACCACAGCTGAAGGTAGGGCGTGTCCATTTATGTACGACAGCACAGAGGGTTACCCACTGAGTTCTGCATCGCGGCAGAGTTACTCACGCTGAGTCGTGTACCCCAGCAGACTCACCGTCGATCCTTCCTGCACCACAGCAGAGCGTTGTGCACGGGGGTCCTATACCGCAGCAAAGGATTGAACACATAGAGCCTTGCACCACAGATGAGGGATGGACACAGCAAGTCCCGTGTAACAAGAGAGTTGCACACAGTGTGACCTGTAGCACAGGCAAAGCATTCAAATCATGAGCCACCGCAGAAGGTTAAAGACAGTATCGACTGTACCCCAGCAGAGGGTTGGGGGCGCTGAATCCTGAATAACAGCAGAGTTGCACACAGTACGTCCGGTACCACAGCAGAGAGGAGAGCGACGTCAAATCATGAGCCACAGGGCATGGTTACCAAACTGCAGCGCCTGCACCACAGTAGAGGGATAGTAGCTCGTGTGCCACAGCAGAGGGGTGCACACGTGGGGCCTGCAGAAGCGTGGCGAAGACAAGTCCGGTACCACAACAGAGAACTACACACAGTGGGTCCGGCACTGCAGAAGAGGGGTGGACACTGCGAACCCTGTACCACAGCAGAGGGGTGCACACGTGGGGCCTGCAGAAGCGTGGAGAAGACAAGTCCGGTACCACAGCAGAGAACTACACACAGTGGGTCCGGCACTGCAGAAGAGGGGTGGACACCGTGAACCCTGTACCCCAGCAGAGGTCAGCACACAGTTGGCCCTGTACTTCAGAAGAGGGTTGGACACTACGGTCCTGTACCACAGCAACGTTGCACACGCTAAGTCATGGGATGCGTCAGGTGGAGAAGGGAGCAGGTATCGCGTCGAACCTTTACAGCTGAAAATGTCGGGTACGGCTTGCAGGGCTACACAGAATCCGCGAACACAGACCGACAGCGCCAAGACCCCCAACGCGCAGGTGCACACACCGGCAGCGACAGTGGAGTGTGCCATAGTCTAGGTATGGAATCCCTTTAAGGGCCTAGCGATCAATGGTGTAGCAGGTGCAGTGGTACCATGGCCTCCGGGGGAGAGGGACACCATGCACCCCAATTACGACTGTCCTTTACTCAACCACCGGGGGGGGGGGGAAGCGGGGGGTCTACTGCACTCTGCATTAATTTTCCAGACAAAAGGCAGATTATTGGCACCGGATAATCATTGCTATCCTAAGTTACACCACCCCCACCCCAGGGTGCCACTCCGGATATAGTTGGAATAAAATGTGACCTCCAGGTTCAGTCAGTGGCATTCGAGTGAAAGCGCGCCAATCAGTGCCAACCAGTTTATTTAGTACCACCCCCAGACTACTGCGTGTCACCCAGCCTCGGGAGCACCACCCAAGACTATCCAGTACAATTACGGGCTTTTTAATGCCACCCAGGCCTCTACACAATCCACTGGGACACGCACGAGCCCAGATCTTCCCATTTAATAACTCGCCCCAGGGCAGCTGTAAGTTTAATCACAGGGCGCGCTGGCCAAGAGTCAGACCGAAAACCCCGTGAGTGCACACGCATTACTCACCAGGGAGAGGGCCAGTCGCTGTCACCCGGAGCAGCGCGTAGAATCCTCTGCCCTGGCAGCGGCCACTGACACCACGCAGCGTCTGACAAACGCCGCTGATACCCCGAGCTGGGCAGGCAGAAACGGAATCCCCGGGAATCCCCTGGAGACCCCACTTAACTGACAGCAGACATACTAATGACCCTCCCCCAGCCCGGGAGCTTTTCGGAGACAATGGCCTTGGCTTGACAGTGACCTGCCACCCGCGATGGCGTGTCAATGCCTCCGCGAAACAGGCATGTGCCTGACTCTTCCTCAGGCCTCAAGTCCCGAGGCAATGACTTCTACGGAAAGCTGCCTTGCATGTGACTGACGCTGTCCCACCTCACCAGACTTCCAAATTCAATGCCTTGTCGGAAAATCACAAACTTCGCACGTCACTGCCACTTGTGTTTGATAAGACTGGCTTTGAACGTCTGACACACGTCCGATTCTGCCCCATCTTTCACGGTCTCTCAAACCCACAGGTATGCTGGGAAACCCCCGTTTGCCATGTGACTATTTCGCCCGGTTCATACTAGCCGTGCATGGACAATGGCATGCCAAGAAATCCCATCACTTGTGCCCAGGTCTGCGCACCTGGCATGTGACTAACTGTGTGTTTGAGATTGCCTTGATATGTCTGATATGAGACTGACTACACGGCTCCCTTGTGATGCTAATAGTATGATAGGCATGTATTTATCTGGCTGCTGGCATCTGCCCTAGCCTATGTGATACTTGTGTTTGACTTTGCATGTCTACAGGTGATTTAATCTGCGTGCATGACGAGTGAATGACTGCGTGTGTCATATGGGTGACTCAGTGTTTGTAGTGCGGTTATGCAAGTCTGAACACAGAATGCTTGACACACGGTTCACTATTCACGTATGATAGATAATTAACCCTCAACACCGAACAGAGTGTTGATTCCGCATTCCTTACATGTTGTTGACTGCAAGCATGACGTGACTGACTCGGCATTTCTCTCATGTAGCTGGCTGCATACTTCAGACAAGGCTGGCTACATACTTCAGACAAGGCTGGCTACCTGCTTGAATGTGACTGACTCCATGCATGCATGACTCGTGGTTGTTTCTGCATGTCCGGCAAGTTACTGGCTGTATCCATCACGTGACTAACACCATACCTGACATACGAAGGACTCTACATGCCTGATACGTGTTAGACTTGTAAGCCTGGCCATTAGATGCCTCTGCTTAGCTCACGTGTGACTTTCTCTGCTTGCCAAGCCCGGTTCATGACGGATTCTGCAAGCATGGCACGTGTCTGACGACATACTTGGCCCGTAGCTGACTGAATGTCTGACAAGAGGTTGCCTCTCCACACCTGACACGTGACTGACTGCCTCTGCAGATCTGACACGTGGTCTCCGTACGCCTGACATGTGAATGGTTGCATTACTGACACACACTTGACTTTGTATCCCTGACATCATATGACGGGCTCTAACCCAGCCCTGCCGGCCTGCCGAGACGCCGGCCAGTAACGCCCTCTCCCAGTATGCCCGCAGCAGCAGATCCCATGCCCGGAGGCCCGACTCACCTGCAGAGACGCGGCGCCCGACGGCCCAGCACCGCAGCCTGGCGCGCTTCATGTCGGCCTCGGAGGTAGCGGGGAGCGCTCGGTGGCTGCAAGAGAGAGAGAGGGAGAGAGAGAGAAGTTTGAGTTCACTGCTCCTTATTTGGGCAGTGATGTCAGGGGAAGTTGTGCAGTCTGTGCCACCCACTTTTTCCATTCACTCTACACACTGCTTCCTGTTGTCAGGCGGCTGCCGGCTGCACACAGACAAGGGAATCCTTCAGCCCTTGGCGCGCACTCGGGGCTTGAGAAACGTGTTAGCCCTGGGGGCGGGGTCTGGGACTGCCCAATGGCGCGGAGGGTTCACGCACTTTCAGAGGAGTACTACGGGCTGCCCATGGCACGAGTCTCGGTCCGTGGACTGCCCTGCACGGAGAACAGCTAGTCGCGGCAGTGCGCCGTAGAAATAGAAATATGTTTACGCTTGAAGCGCGGGAACTGGGGGCTGGCCAATGACGAGGGCATCTCAGGAGGGTTCGTGCACTTTCTGCAGAGTGCTCTAGGCTGCCGGGGCTCTGGAGCTGTCCTGTGACGAGGAGGACACTCTGGGTAATTCCCTCAAGCCTTGGGGAGCGCGTTAACGCTAGGTGTGCTGCACCTGCACACGAGTGGAGCAGATGTCCGGCTCGGGAGAGCTGCCCAATGGCGATGGACTTTTACTGCATCGTCACGCGCTTGCGAAACTTGGAAACGCTAGGGGTGTGGTGTCTAAGGACTGGCCAGGGAACATGGCAGCTCATGGTGTTCGTGCACCTACTGCACAGTACTGCAGTCTGGTAGGGGCTTGATGCTCAGAGAGCTGCTGAACAACATGGGGGCTTGCGAAACTTGTTAATGCCTGGGGTGAACGCTAGGTCTAGGAGCTATCCATGACGTTGATAGATTAGTGGATTAATGGACATACAGCAAATGCCTGTGAAATGCATTGATGCCTGGGGTACGGGGTCTGTAAACTGGCCACTGAGGAGTACAGTTCAGTTGGTTAATGCTACTGCTGCCGAGTGCAAATAGACTGTTGTGGTTCTGGGGACATGGAAGTTCCACACCCATGGTTGTAATTGTATTGTAATTGCATTTATATAGCGCTTACTACCCCTGACGAAGCGTCTAGGCGCTTTTTCGGCGAGTAGCACGCTACTCCGGAACCCATAAAGGATTAGTGTTGAATTAGTATAGTAAAATATGAAAATAATTTGAGTGGTGGATTGGTTACCCAATGACTAAGACATTCCAGTGATGAATGATAGCTCAGGGGTTAGTGCACCTGCTGCAGAGTTCTCTAGAGATCCCGGGACAGGAGAGGCGAGTAAACTATACTGCAGTGGGATAGTTCAGTGGGTTAAAGCACCTGTTTGAGAATGCTGCTAACTGTCTGGCTGGGAAGCTGGGCTCCCATATGAGCCCAATGACGAGAACTTGCTACCGCTGTGGGATAGCTCCCTCGGTTAATGCACCTGCTGCAAAGTGATACCTGCTATTAAAACGCTCCCTGCGAGAGGAACCAAGCTTCTCGGACATACCGACCCTCCTGAAATGAATGATGCTTCTTTACTCCTCATAATTGCACAAACTATTGGCGTTCATGATTATCGTCTATTCTTTAGTACAGACAAGCACCTTCCCAGCTACGCTCCATAACTGAGCTCCCACACCCTTCCCAGCTGTGGACACCCCTCTTTCACCCAGCTCTCCCCTCTAACCAAGTGCTCGCTCCCCACCTAGGCAACCGTGCATCACTTCTAACCACGCTCCCGCGCCTCTCCCAGCCGAGGGCTCGCGTTTCTCCTGACCACGCTCCCTAGTTCTGCTCGTGTGCTTTCAGAGCACCCCACCCCACCCCTCCGCACTCCCCTTTCCTATGCTCTTCCCTTCAGTCACGGTCACGTGCCTTCCTCCACAACCGGTTATTCTCCCTCCGGCTGCCGGAGCTCACTCACCCACGAGTATCTATTCACCTTTCCACCCAGCCTGCAACGCTCACTGTCTCATCCTTACTTCATCGCCGCAATGCATAATAAGCACAACAAATGTCACACCTATAAGTGCATTTTTAATATAATTGTCTTAATCAGTTCTGTACACCCATGTTATACCAAAATCTTTGGCCTGTCTTTGTCTACGAAGCAACAGATCCACGAATACATTAAAATACAGCATTATTCAATACACCACTCAAAGCAGCACTGCACTCAGGGCATCATTAGCAGCTGATAGGACTTTACCCGTAGATACCAGAATTTAAGTTACTGGTCAGCATCTCCACAGCAAAGTCCAGCCATTACGAGTTTCCACTGGAATGGGGAATAATTTTGTCAGACCCCCCCAATTTACTGACTGCTTTACCAGGCAAATTTTTTAACCACTTAAAAAAACTAAAAAAACAGCCATTTTCAGCCTGTTCTCAGAAGGTGGAAAGTGTCTGCGGGACTGCTGGTTGAGGATGGGGGTGCGGTGGGGGGACAGCATGAAGGACATTCTGATAATAGTAAAACAAAAGCAGCGGACCCTATGGACTGCACCTGACCTGTGTTCCAAAAATGTAGGTCAACTTAAGTGAATACCAATGTGTACACACGCTACAGGTGCCTGCTGCTAAGGTGCATAAACCGAAACTGGTTACAAATGCCAATGTGAAGCATAGAGGTGCACCACAACAATAACCCATATAAGAATGTAATTCTTGTCTTTATTTTCTTTTCTTTAAAAAGCATCACATATAGGCAGTGGAGACAGCCAACGCGTTTCATCCATAACAATGGACCTCTTCAGGGCAAATGTAATAACAGGAGGTATTCAGCCAATTCGAGGTGTCAATATTCAGACTCAAAACTAGAACACCCAAACAATAATATCCTTCATCAATGATTCCGTTACATGAAAATGCAAGTAATATCTATCCTTGTCGACTTGGTCTAAGAGCGGATGTACGTCGCAGCGATTATTTCTTTCCCTTGTTGTTTTCTCCCCACTTGGAAATCATTGCTGCAATGTATATCCGCTCTTAGACCAGGACGACAAAGATAGATATTACTTGCGTTTTCACGTAACAGAATCATTGATGAAGGATATTATTGTTTGGGGGTTCTCGTTTTGAATCCGCATCTTGATGCCTTAATTGGCTGAACACCTCCTGTTATTCCATTTGTCCTGAAGAATTCCATTGTTATGGACGAAACGCGTTGGCTGTCTTCACTGCCTATATGTGATGCTGTTTAAAGAAAAGAAAATAAAGACAAGAATTACATTCCTATTTGGGTTACTGTTGAGGTTCACTTCTACGCTTCACGTTGGCATACTGCTGCTTGTCTAGGGGAGCATTATCTGCTCTCACAGAACCTCTGCAGGGGGATGGTAGGGGCCTGTCAATGATGCTACCCACAGCAAGTCTGATAGTCCCGATGTCTCTGGGCTCGGAATTATAAGGTTTACATTTTCAGACTCGAAAATTTGAGACCTGGATTTACTTGTAATGGAAACTTGGGTTATTTTACCCATTGCTATCGCTCCGGGTGAAAAACACTCACTAACAATTATGGCAAGGATGAAATACAAACCATGCAACCTTTCTAACAAAACCACCCATAAAAACAATCCTCTGGTTGCAACAGAGATGTTCTAGATCTGTGGTGGGCCGAGGGTACTCACAAGATGAAATTCCCTCCAACTGGAGGATTGTAAGTTCAGAACACCACGCATTCAGAAGCAATCCTTCACTCATGCTGTTTCCAGCAGCTGGAATTTCTAAAGAAACCCACACTTCTTACCTTTGTGAAACACTTAAAAGCAAATCTTTTCCACCAAACCCTTAATGAAGCACCTCATGTTTTTCGAGCCTGGGACTACACAGTCCCAGTGCCAATGTTTTACACAAAAAGCAGCAGAAATGCCTCTAACGACATGCACATCTAACACATTGTGTTTGTCGGAAAGTACCATCAAAAGAAGAGAGTAACAAGTAACTTGTGGTGCTCTCAAAGCAAAAACCTCTCTCCGCCGGTGAGAGGCTAAATACAAAACTTTAGATCGAGCAAACAGCCCATCCGAAGTTTATACACCATAGCACACACAATGCTGAGGCACACCCAGAAGTCCAAATGTTATTCAAATAGTTTGTGTTAGCCCAAAGTATTTCAAAGGAAGTCCATAAATAAGCTCTCCTGTGTTTCTTGTAAATTCTTTATTCCATTTTCAAAAACACGGTTTCTCAACAAAAGCAGCCGACACGTGTTTCGTCCAAACGGACTTTCTCAAGGCTGCAAATAACATGAATCTACAATTAAAACCATGAATATCAAAAGCAATGTACATACAAACACTTATACAAATCAGATTAAAAACACAATTTTAAAAGGGTGACAGTTTTGAAGATATTTTTATATGTTTCACTGCTCCAAATAAATTAGAGACTACAAAAGTCAAACACCAAAAACGTATGCAAAACAAAAATCAGTTTAGAAAGAGGGACTATACCCTTAAAGAGCGCCAACACCAAAAAAGAAGAAAAAGGAAAACATGGGAAGGAAAAATTGAAGTTTCGACATTTATGGCATATTGAAGCACGTAACTAGTATAATCACTAGTTCTTATATGTAGCAAATTGGAATATCTCCATCCAGAACTCCAAAAGTCCTTTTGTAAAAATGGATCAAACTCAAGTACAAATAGAAAGCACAACAAAGTAAATAATAATTCAGCTATTGCAGTCAAGAGCCAAATTAAGTAAGAAGGCTAATGGGAAATACTCCTCTCTGTAGCGACCCATACATGTATATCAAAAATTAACACAGGAGTATAGCTGCATAAGTCATCTCCCATAAAGAGGAGACATATTACATTCCTTACCTAAATTCAATGGTAAGGGATTTCCAGTACTTGATAGAAAATCCTTTCTACAGTAAGGTCTGTTAGCTTCCGTTGTGTAGTCGAATTTACCTAATAAAAATATCCCAAAAAAAGAAAAAGAAAAAACGAAAAGCTAAAAAACGCCTGCTTAAAGAATTTAGAAATTAATAACATAAGCTCTGTTACAAGAAGAAGAAAAATATATAATAGGTATTCCACTAGAACGTCCGTCAATCGGCTTTATTCAATAGTTCCCAAAGTGCATAGTCAGTAATAAACGCATCCCCATGTATCACCTATTGCCTGACATACCTATGGTCCCACACTGTATATCCAGACTTGGATATAATAACAATGAGTATGTCCCAATATGCTCAGCTGAAACCCCAAAAGATAAAGTGGTGGGTGGTCAGCGTTTGTTCCAATAACCTGCAACAGAATTTATGCGCAGAGAATGGGCATATGTAGGCAGAGAGGTGCTACCAATCAACCTCTGGAGGACCTATCTATATAGCCACCAATTCATATCTAATTTTACCTATGCTTAAACATATTTTGCCCCATTCAACTTTAATCATCTGTCCCAATGTCCGAAAACCAGAGGAAGGCGACCCAACTTGTCCTTATAGTTTTACCAAAAAATCGTTACATACAACGCAACTTCAAATGCATACCTGTAACGGGAGAAATCAGTAGACCTCCCCACCGGCATTTAACGTGTATTCGAACAGGTCTTGATAAACCTGCAAGCAACGCAACAAATTAGGCTTGCCAAGATACAAACATGTTCTGCTGTACTAAAACGATAGTCCAAACTAGCATATAAACATTACCTGTATTCCAGTGCAAATCGCTCAGTTGTCCTTGCAGACGTTCGAGCCCGCCAAGACACATTCGCGTTTAAATCTCGTACGCAGGATAATAAAAATAGAAAGAGGCCACAGAAGGGGGATTGTTCCAGCCGGAACATACGCCATATTGGAGTGGAACAGCCAAATAGGAATTAAAACGGCCATGTTTCAAAAATATACATTATTATGGCCTAATATGCATATCTGGCAGAATAAGTGCTAAACAGGCAAACTTGAAAGGGCCGAGCAGGGCCACTAAATGGATTTCAATAATCGGAGACAAAGATGAATAGCATTCGCTTTGCTGTACATAATTGTCATATCAGGCCGATAGCAGGAAATTTAAACAGCTGTCAGAGCCACACTATCCACTCCGATATTGATAGATCTGGCCCCTAAAAAGTACAAAGCATCCAAAATAGTAAAAGAAATATGTTGATTAATACGTTAGTTGTGGTTGACATTTGCGGTCCCCAATTTAACAACATGGCATACACAGCTCTTAAGGTAAAGAAAGGGGTGTTTGTAAGATAATAGACAGACATAAGCACAGCATGATAAAACACTTCAGTATAAACACACAGTCAGATATGCGGTATAGAACAAAAATATCCAAACCCACAGACAGAGAAACACTAAAAATCTAAATCATGATACAAGACAGAGAGACTAAGAGTATTAGCAGTTATGGGTCCAGAAGTTATTATACACCCTAGATTATAAGAAGGTGTGTAGTTCCCTATCTAAATTCAGACCCAGGTCTACAGCCCTAAGTCTTATAAGCCACCTACTCTCTAATTGTCTTAGATGTAACTTTTTGTCTCCACCTCTACCTGCATCAATCAGTGTTTCGATCCCATGAAATGTGATTTTTATTTGGCCATCAGCCAAATGCGTATTATTGTAGTGCACTGCCAGAGGGTATTCTGTATTTTTATTTCTAATAGCTCGTACATGTTCCTGAACACGTTCTTGAGTGGTCGAATTGTGCTGCCCACGTAGATCAGGCCACAACAACATACAATGCAGTAAACAACATGTTTTGAATTGCAGTTTATAAACTGCTTCACAGTGTACGTTTTTGGGTGTTATATCGGAACTCTGTCAATTTGTTCTTGGCTAGGCAGCACATATTACATTGACCACACTTATGAAAACCAGATGGCTATGCTGGAAGCCAGGTTGTTGTTTGTTTCGGTTTCAAGTAGCTGTGACAAAGAGTTTGTCTCAGTGTCCTGCCTCGACTATGTACGATATTGGTTTTTTCTGTGATATTATCACTAAGTGTCGTATCCATTTGAAGAATGTGCCAATGTCTATGTAGAATTTTGTATAAATCGGGACTGGCTGCACTGTAGGGACCACCAGCTGCAGGTTTTAACTTATTTTTCTTCATTACACCTCCTACTTGAAGTTTGTTTATCCTGTAAAAGATCTTTCCGCTTTCACTTTTTGAATCCTATGTTTGGCCTTAGATATGATTTGTCGTGAGTAGCCCCTATTAATGAATCTCCTTTCCAGATTTCCCAATTCCGTTTCAAAATCCTTATTAGCACTACAGTTTTGCCGTACCCTAATCATCTCTCCATATGGAATGGCTGTAATCTGAGTCTGTGGGTGGGCGCTCGACGCATGCAGAACTGCATTGCATGCTGTTTTTTTACGAAATAATGTAGATTTAATCAGATTCTCTGACACATATAGCGTAGTGTCCAGATAGTCAATGCTCCTATCACTAAAATGGTAAGTGAAATGGACATTAAAATCATTTTCATTGAGACAATCCACAAACATTTCTAGCAGTCTGGATGTTCCTGACCAAAACATGAGCACGTCATCTATGTATCTAGTCCATAGAATAACGTGCTCTGTGTAAATCGCCGGGCATCCAGTCCACAAGTGTACCTTTTCATACAGACCCATATAAATATTAGCGAAAGAAGGGGAAAATTTTGCGCCCATGGCCACTCCTTGTCTGTCTAAACCATTTGCCATCATGTTTGAAGAAGTTGTTGTCTAAGACCAGGGTGATCAGATCTATAAGCATGGTGTTATGTTCGCATAAAGTAGCATTTCTAGTGTCCAAAAATGTTGGACCGCTTCCAAGCCTTTGTCTCTAGGAATGCATGTATATAGCGAACTAACATCCAATGTGACCAGTAGATTGCCATCTAACCATTCAAAATCCTCAACCTTATTAAGCAAATCCCTAGTATCTTTCAAGTAAGAAGGTAAGTTGAGAACCAGAGGCTGGAGAAACAAATCGATGTACTCTGATAGTTTCTCTGTAGGGCCCCCAATCCCAGAGATAATGGGTCTCCCAGGTGGAAATTGGAGACCCTTATGCACTTTCGGCAAGATGTATAGACATGGGGCTGTTGGTGTAGGGTTGAAAAGATATCTACATTCTGATTCGGCAATAATACCTTCTTGATTCCAAAATGACAGTTTTTTCTCTATAAGAGATGTAACCTCTCCTAGTGGGTTATGTGGCACTGACTCATATGCTAAATGGTCTGCCAATTGGCGGTTGATCTCCATAATATAGTCCCTTCTATTCATAATGACTATATTTCCGCCCTTATCGGCTTCATTAATCACTAGTTCTTCATTTTTGGATAAATTGAAAAGGGCCTCTCTCTCCTCTTTGCTGATATTATGTTTGACGTGTTTGTGTTTGTGTAGGTACTCATCCTCCAGTTTGTAAAGTTCCCTGGGAACAAAAATGAAGAACTAGTGATTAAGGAAGCCGATAATGGCGGAAATATAGTCATTATGAATAGAAGGGACTATATTATGGAGATCAACCGCCAATTGGCAGACCATTTAGCATATGAGTCAGTGCCACATAACCCACTAGGAGAGGTTACATCTCTTATAGAGAAAAAACTGTCATTTTGGAATCAAGAAGGTATTATTGCCGAATCAGAATGTAGATATCTTTTCAACCCTACACCAACAGCCCCATGTCTATACATCTTGCCGAAAGTGCATAAGGGTCTCCAATTTCCACCTGGGAGACCCATTATCTCTGGGATTGGGGGCCCTACAGAGAAACTATCAGTGTACATCGATTTGTTTCTCCAGCCTCTGGTTCTCAACTTACCTTCTTACTTGAAAGATACTAGGGATTTGCTTAATAAGGTTGAGGATTTTGAATGGTTAGATGGCAATCTACTGGTCACATTGGATGTTAGTTCGCTATATACATGCATTCCTAGAGACAAAGGCTTGGAAGCGGTCCAACATTTTTTGGACACTAGAAATGCTACTTTATGCGAACATAACACCATGCTTATAGATCTGATCACCCTGGTCTTAGACAACAACTTCTTCAAACATGATGGCAAATGGTTTAGACAGACAAGGGGGGGTGGCCATGGGCGCAAAATTTTCCCCTTCTTTCGCTAATATTTATATGGGTCTGTATGAAAAGGTACACTTGTGGACTGGATGCCCGGCGATTTACACAGAGCACGTTATTCTATGGACTAGATACATAGATGACGTGCTCATGTTTTGGTCAGGAACATCCAGACTGCTAGAAATGTTTGTGGATTGTCTCAACGAAAATGATTTTAATGTCCATTTCACTTACCATTTTAGTGATAGGAGCATTGACTATCTGGACACTACGCTATATGTGTCAAAGAATCTGATTAAATCTACATTATTTCGTAAAAAAACAGCATGCAATGCAGTTCTGCATGCGTCGAGCGCCCACCCACAGACTCAGATTACAGCCATTCCATATGGAGAGATGATTAGGGTACGGCGAAACTGTAGTGCTAATAAGGATTTTGAAACGGAATTGGGAAATCTGGAAAGGAGATTCATTAATAGGGGCTACTCACGACAAATCATATCTAAGGCCAAACATAGGATTCAAAAAGTGAAACGGAAAGATCTTTTACAGGATAAACAAACTTCAAGTAGGAGGTGTAATGAAGAAAAAAATAAGTTAAAACCTGCGCTGGTGGTCCCCTACAGTGCAGCCTGTCCCGATTTATACAAAATTCTACATAGACATTGGCACATTCTTCAAATGGATACGACACTTAGTGATAATATCACAGAAAAAACCAATATCGTACATAGTCGAGGCAGGACACTGAGACAAACTCTTTGTCACAGCTACTTGAAACCGAAACAAACAACAACCTGGCTTCCAGCATAGCCATCTGGTTTTCATAAGTGTGGTCAATGTAATATGTGCTGCCTAGCCAAGAACAAATTGACAGAGTTCCGATATAACACCCAAAAAACGTACACTGTGAAGCAGTTTATAAACTGCAATTCAAAACATGTTGTTTACTGCATTGTATGTTGTTGTGGCCTGATCTACGTGGGCAGCACAATTCGACCACTCAAAGAACGTGTTCAGGAACATGTACGAGCTATTAGAAATAAAAATACAGAATACCCTCTGGCAGTGCACTACAATAATACGCATTTGGCTGATGGCCAAATAAAAATCACATTTTATGGGATCGAAACACTGATTGATGCAGGTAGAGGTGGAGACAAAAAGTTACATCTAAGACAATTAGAGAGTAGGTGGCTTATAAGACTTAGGGCTGTAGACCTGGGTCTGAATTTAGATAGGGAACTACACACCTTCTTATAATCTAGGGTGTATAATAACTTCTGGACCCATAACTGCTAATACTCTTAGTCTCTCTGTCTTGTATCATGATTTAGATTTTTAGTGTTTCTCTGTCTGTGGGTTTGGATATTTTTGTTCTATACCGCATATCTGACTGTGTGTTTATACTGAAGTGTTTTATCATGCTGTGCTTATGTCTGTCTATTATCTTACAAACACCCCTTTCTTTACCTTAAGAGCTTGTATGCCGTGTTGTTAAATTGGGGACCGCAAATGTCAACCACAACTAACGTATTAATCAACATATTTCTTTTACTATTTTGGATGCTTTGTACTTTTTAGGGGCCAGATCTATCAATATCGGAGTGGATAGTGTGGCTCTGACAGCTGTTTAAATTTCCTGCTATCGGCCTGATATGACAATTATGTACAGCAAAGCGAATGCTATTCATCTTTGTCTCCGATTATTGAAATCCATTTAGTGGCCCTGCTCGGCCCTTTCAAGTTTGCCTGTTAAGCACTTATTCTGCCAGATATGCATATTAGGCCATAATAATGTATATTTTTGAAACATGGCCGTTTTAATTCCTATTTGGCTGTTCCACTCCAATATGGCGTATGTTCCGGCTGGAACAATCCCCTTGTGTGGCCTCTTTCTATTTTTATTATCCTGCGTACGAGATTTAAACGCGAATGTGTCTTGGCGGGCTCGAACGTCTGCAAGGACAACTGAGCGATTTGCACTGGAATACAGGTAATGTTTATATGCTAGTTTGGACTATCGTTTTAGTACAGCAGAACTCGTTTGTATCTTGGCAAGCCTAATTTGTTGCGCTGCTTGCAGGTTTATCAAGACCTGTTCGAAAACACGTTAAATGCCGGTGGGGAGGTCTACTGATTTCTCCCGTTACAGGTATGCATTTGAAGTTGCGTTGTATGTAACGATTTTTTGGTAAAACTATAAGGACAAGGTTGGGTCGCCCTTCCTCTGGTTTTCGGACATTGGGACAGATGATTAAAGTTGAATGGGGCAAAATATGTTTAAGCATAGGTAAAATTAGATATGAATTGGTGGCTATATAGATAGGTCCTCCAGAGGTTGATTGGTAGCACCTCTCTGACTACATATGCCCATTCTCTGCGCATAAATTCTGTTGCAGGTTATTGGAACAAACGCTGACCACCCACCACTTTATCTTTTGGGGTTTCAGCCGAGCATATTGGGACATACTCATTGTTATTATATCTAAGTCTGGATGTACAGTGTGGGACCATAGGTATGTCAGGCAATAGGTGATACATGGGGATGCGTTTATTGCTGACTATGCACTTTGGGAACTATTGAATAAAGCCGATTGACGGATGTTCTAGTGGAATACCTATTATATATTTTTTTCTTCTTCTTGTAACAGAGCTTATGTTATTAATTTCTAAATTCTTTAAGCAGGCGTTTTTTTCGTTTTTCGTTTTTTTCTTTTTTTTTCTTTTTTTTGGGATATTTTTATTAGGTAAATTCGGCTACACAACGGAAGCTAACAGACCTTACTGTAGAAAGGATTTTCTATCAAGTACTGGAAATCCCTTACCATTGAATTTAGGTAAGGAATGTAATATGTCTCCTCTTTTATGGGAGATTACTTATGCAGCTATACTCCTGTGTTAATTTTTGATATACAGGTATGGGTCGCTACAGAGAGGAGTATTTCCCATTAGCCTTCTTACTTAATTTGGCTCTTGACTGCAATAGCTGAATTATTATTTACTTTGTTGTGCTTTCTATTTGTACTTGAGTTTGATCCATTTTTTACAAAAGGACTTTTTGGAGTTCTGGATGGAGATATTCCAATTTGCTACATATAAGAACTAGTGATTATACTAGTTACGTGCTTCAATATGCCATAAATGTCGAAACTTCAATTTTTCCTTCCCAAGTTTTCCTTTTTTCTTCTTTTTGGTTTTGGCGCTCTTTAAGGGTATAGTCCCTCTTTCTAAACTGATTTTTGTTTTGCATACGTTTTTGGTGTTTGACTTTTGTAGTCTCTAATGTATTTGGAGCAGTGAAACATATAAAAATATCTTCAAAACTGTCACCCTTTTAAAATTGTGTTTTTAATCTGATTTGTATAAGTGTTTGTATGTACATTGTTTTTGATATTCATGGTTTTAATTGTAGATGTATGTTATTTGCAGCCTTGAGAAAGTCCGTTTGGACGAAACACGTGTCGGCTGCTTTTGTTGAGAAACCGTGTTTTTGAAAATGGAATAAAGAATTTACAAGAAACACAGGAGAGCTTATTTATGGACTTCCTTTGAAATACTTTGGGCTAACACAAACTATTTGAATAACATTTGGACTTCTGGGTGTGCCTCAGCATTGTGCTCCAGTGCCAATGTTCTCTCTTTTAGAAGCAAGAGGAGGCACAGCACAAATCTTGAGAGCACTTGATAAAGGATGTGGACTCAAACAATCTACAATTGTACTGGGGACTATGAATAGTTGTGAAGATACTGAGGCAAGAAGAGTGGATGGCATTGAAGAGTGGATGGCATTGAAGAGTGGATGGCATTGAAGAGTGGATGGCATTTGAAGAGTGGATGGCATTTGAAGAGTGGATGGCCATTGAAGAGTGGATGGCATTTGAAGAGTGGATGGCCATTGAAGAGTGGATGACATTTGAAGAGTCCGCTGTACTGACTATGTCTCAGACAGTGGCCAGGAAGACAGGGATAGTACATTGGCAAGGAAAGAAGGCTGAGCCACAACATGCATTGCTTTGTGATAGATGAGGTCATGCGGCCGTTGGGGATGCAAGGAGTGAGGAATGCCCTTTGACCTGGCAGCATTGTTGTTGATCTATTTGCATATTTCCCGGCGGTCTCTGTGTATTGCACTGTGCTTGGTGTTATGGCGGAACTTGGAGGGCCCCAGTGTGGTGGACGCAGGTGGTCCTTATTTATAAAACAGACTCCAGCTCGGACCTGGCCAGCAATTGCCCATTCTCTTTGCTGGAAACTCACTCTAAGATTCACGGAAAGGTCCTATTCCACCCCCTGAGAAGTGGGTGGAAGATAAGAATCCATGATGGCTTCAGGGTGGAAGTGGGGGATGGTGGAGCAGTTCTTACTAACGTAGCTAGTTATCGATAAGAACAGCTGAGTTAAGGAGGCAAGTTTCACAATTGTCTTGATTGAGGTCCAAACAGTGGCGTAACAAAAGCCCCTGCAGTGCGGGGGAGGGGGGCCTGAGCTCTGGGGGACCACACCGGCACTGGCAGATTCGAGGCCTGAGAGCTCCGGACTGGGTACGGATCGTGGGGACACCCCTGCATGTACTTTGCAAGGAGGGTGCTCAAGTTTCGTGAAGCCACTGCGTCCAAACCTCCTATGAGTCAAATGATCGGATACACCAGTGAAGGAAGCTTGTGCCTAACCACCTTTTCTTCAAACTATTCTAGCTAAGTATTCTCAAGATATGTTAAAACCAAGGGCGTAGCGAAGACAGTGAGATTCGGAGTGTGTGAATCATACAGTTCCCAACTAAAAAAATGTATGCCAAACGGTGGAGGGATGACCGAGGTTTGTGATACACGGTTCCCATGAGGAACAGGTTCAATACTGATTTGCATTAGGTGGGCCTCTGTCTAAGTTCCTGATAAAAAAAAAATAGCAACAAGTTATAACATTTTAGTCAAATGAGGATAACGAGAAAAACCAACAAAGGCATAGGAGACCCGACTCAGGGCCCCCAGACTCAGCTCTCAAGCCAAGAATGCATTTATTGGGGGGGGGTGTCACACCCCAAACACCCCCCCTGAAGCTACGCCCCTAGTTAAAACAAGGATTTGGGGTACGTAGCAAGCTGAGAGTTTTTATGTGCACCTTGTATGAGGCAAGAATGTGTCCTCACTCCCAACCTATTGAACCTCTTCATTAACACTTCAAAAGTCCTCCTCAAAAGCATGGCTGCAAATATTCCCATGTTTAGTGGTGAGAGCATCCTTTATTTTAATTTGTGGATGAAGCTGTGGTTATGGGCAGAACAGTGTCTACTTGGGCGGTAGGACATTCTCATCATAATAAATGGTAAGTGTCACGGATCCCCCGCCTCCTCCATGAAATGCACTGACAGGTTAGAAAGTCAGGAACAAAAGAAAATGTCATTTATGACTACTAAGATGATCTATTGGCCACCAACAGATTCTAGTAGCTAAGAGTAGAGTAACCTTAACACACCCTGCATAGAGTGTAACTTAATTCAATCAGGATGGCTCTACTTCTCCCTATCCTGGTTTGCCTCACATATCCCTGTGTGGTCGAACTCTCTCTATCCCCATCACCTTGGATTTGATCTGCCTTTCAAAAAGTTTCTCCTCCACAGATCTCTTCCACCATCATACCCTTGAATGAAATCCCTTCTTCTGGAAAACCTATGTCAACCAAAATGTATACACTAGGGCTCTTCAGTAAGAGCTCTGAAGTCTGCCTTCAGTCCCCTTGGTAAAGGCCTATTAGCAAAAGTACTTGCAGGTCTCATCTATGCAACCCCTATATGGCTGTTCATATGCTTCATTTCTATTTCCCCGCAAATCACCTACACATCCCCACTGTATTTTCTCCTAACTACATTGCCTAAGGAGATGTTACATCAACTTGTATAGCGTTTTTCCACAGTTTGTATGGCCACATAGCGCTTTCGGAATCTGGAAGCCTTCTACCAATCTGGTCCTTTGTCAAAGTGCTCTGTTGGAGTTGGTTATTTTTTTACATTACGTAAAAGTGATTCGTACAGGATAAGGACCAGCGAGGTTAGAAGAAAGGTATTATTTAGTGATGGATTATAATCGATAGCGCCAGCTACATGCTGTTTTGGATCTGTTTGCAGAATTATGTATAGAGCTGTCTGTGCAGAGTTGTCATTCTTTTGTTTGGGTTGGCGCAAGAGGTTTCTTTACAAGTTAAGTGGCCTTAATGCAATAGTCCATATGTGTGGTACAGACTAGCTACCTCCTTGATGGTTAATATGTAGACTGATGAGATTATATGAAGGTGCTACTGATGTGGCAAACACTTGGCCATCTGTACAGGCTGGAGTGCCTCCTGGAACCAGCAGTAAAGCAGATGATTTGCATTTGAAATGTAACAATCAGTACTGGAGTAGAGGCAGACAAGACAAGGTAGAACTAGCGGGCAAAAGGAGGTAAAATAAATTAGAGCTAGTGGGCTACAGGAAGGCAAGCGAAGGCAGAACTAATGGCATAGGGGTAAGTTAGACAAATTAGAACTAGTGGTCTACAGGAAGGCAAGCGAAGGCAGAGCTAATCCCATAGGGGTAAGTTAGACAAATTAGAACTAGTGGGCTACAGGAAGTTGAGACAAGGTAATGGTTTATCTGCTTTTATCAAACAATCATTTAAAAATCACTGTGCACAGAAATTAGGAGTTTGCATTGGATCGTTTCTTCGCGTTGCATGCGTCTTTTTGCTCAGCCAGTCTTCTTTTTCTTCTTCTCTTGCTTAGCCACCTTTGGTGGTTGACTGCTCACTTTTCCAGCTTGTACAAAAGAACCGTCCACCAGGGCACCAATTATTCAGGATGTGATGCCTAACAAAGCCACATTCACCAATGACTGCTTCATCATCCAAATCTGTAACCACCTGGTCAGCTGCAGTGAGTCCCTCCGACTGTTGAATCCGTGCCTTAATTGAATGAACAGTATCGAGATAAGAGATCTCGAGAGAAGGCAAATTCTGTGCAAGCGCAAAAAGCTGCATGGTTGATCCACTTTCCTTTGAACGAGTTTCGGCGAATCTACCAGAGGAAAAACACAGACTGCTCTACCCTCTATGGTATACAGGGTGAAAAAGCAGAAAAGGTAGAACTAGTGGAATACAGGAAGGCTAGACAAATTAAAACTAGTGTGCTACATATTGTTATGTTATGTTAGGATATTTTTAAAGCACATGGCTGCCCCAGCAATGGGGTGTCCCAGCTCTAGTCTTTACTTATTTAAAATGTTCACTGTTGTGCCACCACTGTTTTTGTTGTGTTTTTGTTTTCCTCCACTGTTTTCATTGATTTTGTGCCTGCCTCCATTCCGCCCCGGCTGCCCCTGCGGCCCCTCCTGCCCCGGACAGCCCCCGCTTCCAGCCTCTCGTCCCTCCCCCTCCCCTATTTAATGGCAGCCGCGGCGCGGTCGTGCAGCGGACGAGCGCCGCTGGCGCGTCGCCGTCGCACCAAAGGCAAGCTCGTCTGCCCCGTCCGCGACCCGCACCTGGAACCCTGTATCTCGAACCACCCACCGCTAAAACACAGCCGCCCTCCACGCACTCAACCCCGGAAGACTCAGCGACTGCCAACAGGCCACGCCAAACACTGCCCACGGCCAGTTCTCCTGCCTCCACTGCCGTCAGACCTTCACCACCACCGGCGACGCCAACACCAGCGACGTCCTAAGATGCATCCTCCTCAACGTACGCTCCGTGCACAGACACGCTGTGGAGATCTGGAACCTACTCAACTCTCTCTCGCCCGACATCGCCTTCTTCACGGAGACCTGGACCAACGCCTCCTCCGCCCCGACATCAACACCGCCATCCCGGACGGATACAAGATCCAGAGGAAGGACCGCCCCAACCACCCGGGAGGGGGCCTCACCATCGTCCACAATAACACCCTTCGCCTCACCACCTCCAGCGAAACCTTCCCCTCCGCCGAACACCTGCACTTCCAGAACCAGACCAGCTCCAACTCCACACTCCGCGACACCCTCACCTACAGACCCCCTGGCCCCCTTCGCCGCCACCATCACCGACCTCGTCGCACACCACGCCATCGCTTCAATGAACTACATACTAATAGGAGACCTGAACTTCCACCTCGACAACCCCAGCGACCCCAACTCCACAACCCTCTGTGACAACCTCACCAACATCGGACTCAAACAACTCGTCACCACACCAACCCACAGGGCAGGACACACCCTCGACCCCATCTTCGCAGCAGGACACAGCGTCCATTTCAGCCACACAACGCAACCCCCATGGACCGACCACCACTGCGTACACTTCCTCCTCCACAAACCCAAGCCACCCAAACCAGCCCCACGCCCACCGAGAAGGAACTGGAGCAAAGTCACCGACGAGCAACTCAACTCCACCTTCACCCGAGACAACCACACTGCGACATCCGATGCAAACCTCGCAGCCAGGAAATTCCACACGTGGATCTCCAGCGGCATAGACAAGCTCGCCCCGCTACGCAACCCGACAAATAGCGCCCCAGGAAAGCTGCCTGGTTCACCGCCGATCTCCAAGAAGCCAGACGCACCTGCAGACGCCTGGAGAAGAACTGGAGAAACAGCAAAACACCTGGAAACTACACCACCTACAAGGACGCCATGACGGACTACCACAACCGAATCAGAACCACCAAAAGGACTTTCATCCACAACAAAATCCTCGCCAACTCCAGCAACTCCAAGGAACTTTTTAGTGTCATCCAGGAATTCACCAACCCCCGCAGCGAAGCCACGGACATCACCCCGTCCCAAGACCTCTGCGTAAAGCTCAGATCCTACTTCCACCTCAAGATCAAAAACCTCTACGACAACTTCGTCGACCATCCGCCAGACTCCACAGCCGGCCCGCCCCCCAGACACACCAGCCAGCCCACCATCTCCTCCTGGACGCCGATCACGAGCGAAGACACCACCTCGACCATGAAAGACATCCACTCAGGGGCCCCCACTGACCCCTGCCCTCCACACATCTACCACAGAGCCGCCACCGCCATTGCACCCGAACTACAACGCGACATTAACACCACCTTCGAAACAGGCACCTTCCCTAACGACTGGAAACGCGCAGAAGTCAGGCCCCTGCTCAAGAAGCTCTCAGCTGACCCCACGGACCTCAAGAACTACCGGCCCATCTCGCTTCTCCCCATTGCTGCCAAAGTTGCGGAGAAAACAGTCAACGGGGAACTGACGAGATTCATCGAAGACAACGCCGTCCTCGACCCATCCCAATCCGGATTCCGAAGCAACTACAGCACCGAGACCCCCCCTACTTGCCGCCACAGATGACATCTGCACCCGCCTTCAAAAAGGCCACTCCGCAGCCCTGATTCTACTCGACCTATCAGCTGCTTTCGACACCGTCTCCCATCGCACACTCGTTGCCAGACTACACGACACCGGCATACAAGGAACCGCCCTAGACTGGATCCGATCATTCCTCACCGGAAGAAGCCAAAGTATTAGACTGCCACCCTTCCTCTCCGATCCCACGGAAATCACCTGCGGAGTCCCACAGGGGTCATCACTCAGCCCGACCGTCTTCAACATCCACATGGCCCCCCTTGCCGCCATCGTCCGACAACACGGCCTCAACATCATATCCTACGCTGACGACACCCAGCTCATCCTCTCCCTCACCAAGGACCCCACTACCGCCAGACTCAACTTCCAGAAAGGAATGCAGGACGTCGCAGTCTGGATGACCAACAGCTGCCTTAAGCTCAACGCCGAGAAGACAGAAGTCCTCGGCACCAGCCCCTCAGCATGGGACAAACACCTGGTGGCCCACCGCCCTCAGCACCCCACCGACCCCCACGGACCATGCCAGAAACCTCAGCATCGTACTCGACTCATCCCTCACCATGAACCGACAGGTCAACGCCGTCGCCTCCAGCTGCTTCAACACCCTCCGCATCCTCCGTAAGACTTTCAAATGGATCCCCCCGAGTCAAGGAAGACAGTCACCCATGCACTCATCACCAGCAGGCTGGACTATGGAAACGCACTCTACGCCGGCATAAACAAGTCCCTACTCCGCAAACTCCAGATGATACAGATACCGCCGCCAGACTCATCCTCGGCATCCCTCGAGACGAGTACATCAGCCAACACCTACGGAAGCTCCACTGGCTCCCCGTGGAGAAGAGAGTCACTTTCAAAATCCTCACCCACGCCTACAAATGCCTACACAACACTAGACCCAAATACCTCAATGACAGAGTCACCCTCCACGTACCCAAAAGAAACCTCCGATCAGCCAACCTCGTACTCGCCAAAACCCCTCACATCCACAGAGCCAAAGCAGGTGGAAGATCCTTCTCTTACATCGCGGCCAAGACCTGGAACGAGCTCCCGGCAGACATCACATGTGCCTCCTCCCTGAACACCTTCAGGAAAACTCTCAAGACCTAGCTCTTCGGCTGAACAGATCTGCTGACCCCCCGCCCCCCCCAGCGCCTTGAGACCCTCGTGGGTGAGTAGCGTGCTTACAATCCCCTGATTGATTGATTGATAGTCTTAGAAAGGCCGGCAGGAGAATAGACAGAGGATATAAGCGGAGAATAGCCAGGTCTTCAAGGCTTTTCTGAAAGCCCACCTGAGCTAGTGGATATAAATAATGAATAGTGTAGGGCTCAATGCGGAGCCCTGGGGGAACCCATGTCGCACAGTGTGAAGTTGTGAGTTGTGAGAAAGAGAGATGACCTGAAAATATCTTTCAGATAGTAAGGAAGTGAACCAGGTTAATGCCGTTCCACAAATGTCTATCTCCTATAAGCGTTGTAACAGAATACTATTGAATACAGTATCAAAAGCTGCGCTTAAATCAAGCAGAATCGGAGCAGAAGAACTGCCCTGATCTAAAGAGCCCTGCAGATGCTCGGTAACCGCCAGCAGCGCAGACTCAGTGCTATGTTGTGGTCTAAAGCCGTTTTGAGGAGAATCCAAAATAGAATTGGACTCTAAGAAGTTGGTTAGAGCATCAATGATGTGACACTCAGTAACTTTGGCGAGATAAGGTAAAAGGGAGATGGGACAGAAGTTTTCTGGTTTGGAAACATCCAGCGCCAATTTAGGCAAGACAAGGTAGAACTAGTGGGCGACAGGAAGGTGAGACAAAGTAGGACTAGTGGGTTAGAGAAAGGCAAGATAATTAGAACTAGTATTCTACAGAAAGGTGAGGTAAGGGAGAACTGGTGGACTACAGGTTGACGAGACAAGGTAGAACTAGCGGGCTGCAGGAAGGGTAGACAAGGTAGAACTAGTGGGCTACAGGAAGGGGAGACAAAGCAGAACTAGTGGGCTACAGGAATGCAAGACAAGGGAGAACATCTGGGCTACCTTTATATGTGTGGGGAGGGAGGCGGAGAGTACCAGGTTGCCTCTAGCGTCCATTGTTGACCCAAGACTAAAGACTATAAAACCTCGCTTTTACACGCACGGACCGCAAAAAAAACAGGAAATATAGATAATCATCCTAATTACGGCTCAACGTGCACTTCTCAATATGCAGTCAGAAAAACCTTTTAATGAAGAGGGAGGTGTGTGCTTTTCTCGGCAATATCTCTCTGTAGGGCATGTTTCAGCGACAAAGGAGGGTGCACAGTATGACACCGCGAGAGCAAAGGCTTGGAAGGCATCCCACTGGTGCATTATTTAGTGTTTGCTAGCACAATTTCCGGGAACTCAGAAGAAACAGAAACTCCCAAAATTAAACATGCTTTATTTGTGCACACGTTGCCAACTTTCAGTCTAGTCTATATTTATTTACTCAGTTGTGTACTCAGGGCAAGTGAAACGGAAGTGGTTCCCCACATATCTGCATAAAACATATTTTTGGAATCCCACAAACAAAATATACGTTTTCAAATGGACAACGCAGCAAAATATTCTAGAAGCAATACCTGCATTGTTAAAAAAATATTCCCAACTACACCGTTCCGGAAGGGTGTGGAGGGGTGCGGCCCTTAGAGTCTGGTGGAGTGGTAAACCAGGGGATGTTGCACTTTGTCACACTCGCACCCAGGCTGCTTTATTTAGAGACATTGTTCCTCTGGGTTTCAGACAGTGGGGTCTACGCTGTCTCTACAGTGGGGATCCTTAACCAGCAGCCCATCTACCACTGGGCCCCTGCCATGTCGCCGTGCACAGCTCAGGCGGAAATGCCTCACCAAACCTTGAGGGAAATCTCAATTTTGCCGGCAGAATGCTGCGGGGTTGATGGAGGTGGTGTCCTTGCCACACAACTATTTTGGTGGTCTTTCCACCAATCTACAAGCGATGGCCTAGGCGGTGATTTAAAAGGAGCAAATTCACCAGCTCATGTGACCAAAATTCCTGAGACAGGCTCATAAAGATGGGAGCATTTTGAAGTGCACATCAAGGGTTTAGTGGAAATGTCAGAATATGATGTCTGAAGATTGAGCAAGTGACAATATCATTAATAAGATGGTGAAAGTGGATGACAAGCCAGTAGGAGGTTCTGCTAGCGGGAAGTGGGGTGGGGGACGAGGCACTGTTTTCAGGTATCTCTACCCATTGTACATAAAGTTTTCATGGACAGGCATGTGTGGATCATTCAAATATTGCTTCAATTTAAGAAGAGTCGTTTGTCGCAACATAGCTAATAAACAGCGGTAACCCTGACCACGCACCAAAACAAGTATTCTTTTGAGTCTCAATAATCGTAGGAAACAAAAATTGAAAAAATGAACATTTCTAGCACCCTCACTTGGGGTTTCGACCAATTAGAACCTTGAACAATGGAGGCGCCGAGAGGCAGGACTATCACAGACCTGTGAGCGATTTCCGGTATGGCCCAAACCATTTGGCCCAGAGTTAACCTTATTTTTATTCTAACATTTAGCTCAACAAGAAAGGGCTTCATCAAATAAAGAGTACATATATATCTATTTTATATGAATTATACAAATTTAATCAGACACGTCAAGTCAAGCTCTAGGAAAAAAGAGAAACATGACATAAAATGGAAATTGTACAAGTATCAACATTAATCAAAAATAAAATGGGCCTATGATAGCCCAATGTCAGAACCCCTTTCAGAGGGCCATGGGGCAAGCAGGGGTTACTGGGCCCAACCGTGTGATTGAGGCCTTTTACTCCTGATATCCCAGGGCCCAGTCTATTATGGATCCTGAGCAACTGGGCCTAGTACGCCTTCTGCACTTCACTGTCAGTGGCATGCGTGGTAAGCAGTCCAAGGCTCCTTCAGCGGGAGGGAAAGTGAGAAGTGGATACAGGGGAGTGAACACGGGCTCACAATTCAAAATGCATGCAGCAGAAGCAATAAACCATTGTCCAGCCAAACACTTTTACAAAAAAGGCCCCCACAAAGGAAGAATACGATAGTCACAAACAATTGCACAGTCTTCTAAGGAGGTCGGGGCTCTAGTATCTCTCTGGAGATTCCCTGTCCCACTCACCCCTCGCATTAGCGATTGTGGGTTTTTTCCCATTTACTATTAGTAACATCCACAGTATGCTCCACTAGTAGTCTGAGTCTCAAGAGTCCACTGCAACTCTGTTTTAAAATCAATAGTGTTCCATTGCACACACACTCAATGTAGCAGCAAGTTCTCCTGAGGCCGTTGGGCCCAAAATAAGTCTTACCCACTCTGGCAGGAGGGAAGCATTCGGAATACAGGAGTGCACCCCATCCATGGGCTTCGACAATCCTGTTCTTGGTCCCATGATTGGGTGACGGTGCTCCCACTGCATCCTCAGTTATCTAACGGGGTAGAACAAGTCGCAGTCCATGGTGCTTCAAGTGACCTCCTCCGACACAGTGTCACCACCCCTCGCTGTCCACAGGCTCTGGCCTGGTCAACATTGCAAAGTTATACACGATGGCCCCTCCTGCCATACGGGGTCACCGCACCACTGATGCACAAGGCTTTGGCCCTTACCGCCTGGCAGTCTTTCACCAAGGCGGCCCCTCTTTGCATGTGGGGTTGCCGCACTGCTACCGCACAAGGCGTCAGCTCTTACTGCACGGCAGCCTTTACCATGGCGGCCTCTCCTGGCATACAGGGTCGCCGCACAGCTACAGCACAAGGCTCCGGCCCTACCGCATGGCAGTGTTTCACATGGCTATCTTCACAGTGGCCCTCTTCTGGCATATGCTGGTTGCTGACCCAGCCCTGCACAGGGGCAACAACCGGATTGGTGCAGCAGATTTTTCACACACCCCACACAGGGAGTTTAATTGACAGGGCTCCTTACTGGAATTTACTCCCTCCAACGCTCTCCTCTCACTAACAGGGCACACTGGTCTTGCCAAGCAGACAGGCTCTGGTGCTACAGGCTACAGGGCAGGTGTTCTTGGATTCCCTTAGTGATGTCCCCTCACCCAGCAGGGAGACTAGCAGACCTTGGCCCCCAGTCCTGGTCACAGGCAGGATGTCTTGCAGAGCGTTCCCTGCTCACACAGCCCGTCTGGCTGTTTGGCAGATGACAATTTGGGGGGTCTCAACCTCCCCTTCTTATAGACCATTTCCAATGTGATATAGGGTCTGGGTCTTTGTAGATTTATGTTGGTGTTCTGCCCTGTCACAGCTGGGGTGTCTACGAAGCTGAAAGTCCCACAGCACAGGTTATAGGAGTGATTATATTTCACACCTGGATGTCAGCCACAGTGATATGTGCATCAAAAGATTAGCCGAGGGCTCCCAGCCCTGCTCTTTATGTTTCTCTTATCAGCTCCATCTCCTTCCTGAACTGTGCCATGGCCCCTTCCTTGTGACCTCTCACGGAATCAAAGCGCACCCTTTGAAGTGTACAGGGGAGGCTGGTCCTCCCCTCCCCAGTGCGTGTCCCATGCAGCTTACAGGAATTCAGCAATCCACAAATCTCTTTAGGGGGATCTCTCTACCACTACTCCATGTTTCACCATGCAGGACTGGGTCTCCCAAAATGGAACCCAGGGCCCTCCATGTATTGTACCATTCACAGGCATACACACACACCCAGTGCATGTATACAGTATACACACACTGCACAGTACAGTATCCTCCATGTACTGTGCCCTTCAGAGGCACACGTACATCCAGCACTTGCATTCAATATAGGTGCACTGCCCAGCACTGTATCCTTTATGTATTGCACCACTCAAAGGCACACATACAACCTGCACATGCATATATCCTGCATGCACTGTACAGCGCTAAATTCTTCAGGTACTGTACCATTCACAGGCACAGATACAACCAGCACATGTATACACCATGCACACACTGCTTAGTACTGCACTATCCTTGTATTGTGCCCTTACCAGGCACACATAGAGCCAGCACAGATGCACCCCTCATGAACTCTCAGCACATCACACCAACCTGATGTAGGCCAAGGGCGAGTTTAGCACACAGCAGTGGAACTTTAAAAAGTGAATGAACCTGTATACCTCGTTCCAGTGACGCACGTTAAAAGGGCCTGTTCACTGCTACTGATCACTACACGGTATGCTGCCATCACCACGCTCATGCTGCTTGACTCCTGGTGAAGGCAGTTGCCTTCCACCACTATGAGGGTTGCGTTTGGGCACCCCTCCCGGTCCAACAAGACCACAGTACGTGAGACAGGCCTATGCATGGCGCGCACACACACGATCCGTATTCATCTATGACAACAAAACTCAGCATTAGGGATCCAGACATCAGTACAGTTGGGCACTCCAGGCAGGGGTGCACATCCATTACCATGCTGAGGACTTTTCCGTCCCAGCACCCAAATCAACCAAGAGTTCAGTTTCAAGTAGAGATTAAATTCAAATCCTCCAGTCAAACTATGCTACCTGGCCTGTCAAAACAGTGTGAGAAGCTGGTTCAAAGATGCACAACACATCCTCAGGATTCTGCCTCAAAGATGCAAAAGGGACAGTTTGCTTGATGAGGAACTGAAGAATAGGGGCATACGACACCAATTGAATCGCTAGAACAAAGTTGATTGGACGTGGGGAAGCTCTGACAAGGCAGGCTTAATCATTAAATCAAACTAACACAGGGGTCTAGTTTGAGGGTTAAATCAGGGAGTAGGCAGTTAAAAGAATCAAGGCTTGACACAAAGCTGTGCAGATATCTTAGATTTCTAATTGCGCCAACGTGATGTTGGTTCAGCTGGCTGGGCTTGGCTCAAATGTCTAATTGATGGAGAGTGTCTCTGTGGTTAGAAGATTGCAATTTTATAGAATAAGTTCAAACGTCCACTGAAGTTTTTAAAAAATCCACCATACAATTGCAAGTGTCCATTAAAGCCAGTTCCACTGCACCAAGTCCATTTAGCAGTGTCTCTAGGCTACTCTTGCGGGCTATTTTCTGGGGTTCACCCCCCCGAGCAGCTATCTCTAGTTCTTTTGACTAGCAGTCTCTCTAAGGAACCCTCCCTTGCTCTTTTCCGGTCCACTATTCAAGCTCCTTAGCGCAAGTTTCTAGAAAGCAGGTCAGTGCCCTCCAGCATGGAGGATTTTGTCAGCTATGCAGTAACCAATCATCTTGGACCAAAGTCCCTCAGCAGGCATGGACACTTAGGCCGGACTGCCACCGACAGGCCGGCGGTGGGGGTCCGCCCGACATCCAAGACATCGGCCCTACCACCGAATTACGATGCCGGCAGTAAGAGCGATGTCATTGGAGGGACCAACCCTCGGGGTATTGGTTGAAGGCCTAATCCCTACAAAGGAGGCGGTGCCTGTGGAGGCACCGCCTCATGGATCAATTAGGATGTCCCTTTCAGACAGCCTTTCCATTTTGGCCTTTCCGACATGAAAAGGCTATCGGAAAGTGACTTTGGGGGCCCCTAGCAGGACCCCCGTTCCCCCCTAGGCCTCCACTGTGCGGCCTGGGAGGACACAAGAGGTGCCCCCAAAACATCTATGCACCGTGTGCCAGGCACCACATGGTGCCAGGCACCCGGTGCATAGATGTTTAGAAACATACCCTTTACCATTGAAACTTGTGCTACTGCCTTTTCCGGGCCGCAGCACAAGCCGCAATGGTAAAGGCTATGTTTCCCACTGCCATGCTGGAGGTCACATCATATTATTGGGAGTAGAACCGCCGACTACTTGTAGGGCGGTTTCACTCCCAAAACGATGTAGGTCGGACGCTCGTCCGACCGGCATCGTAATAAGGCCCTTAATGGGCCCAAATATCCCTGTGGACAAAAGGTAAGGAAAGAGATCTCCTGGAACAAGACCAAGACAGTGCTAAAGACAATTCTCACCAACACTTTGTCAGGCATTCACGGCCTTTTCCGTGCACGTAAGCAGGAAGCATTCTGTTCTTTTTCAAATGGAGGCAGATTCTCTCCCTGTAACGGCTTAAGTAGGGCATTATATAGTTAAAATCAGTTTAATGTTTGTGTTGATGCCCAAACCAAGCCTAATACATTTTTCACATTTTCACTTCTAAATTTTAAGGATAATGATGCACTTTGTGTATTAGAAATGTGCTTTAGGGTATCAAATCCTTACCGAAGTACCATGCACATAAAACCAACTTTGCAGTCACTGAGTATTGCCAAAATATATGTGACAACTGCTGTAAGTATGGAAGATAACCTTAATCTAACTTCACCACAGAACTTTACAATCCCGACAACCAGTATGATACACATTTGATTCCAAAGATTGCAAATAATATGTCAAATTCAATTTTACTTAGCAGGATATATGTTACTGCAGCAAGAAATGTCAGGAAAATATGTAATCTATACTACACAGAGTTTAGGAACAGCGGAAACAATCTTCATTTGCTACCACTTCCAATACCTTTAATCTTGCCAACTGCGTCACAGAAACTGTGCAGACAGCTCCCTTACAAGAAGAATGGTATGGTAGTTTGGATAAAGAAGCATAAAACTTTAAAGTTGGCATATGTGACTGTGTCTAATAACCAGGCGGCTAAAACAGAAGGGGTCGATATACCAGAAGCCCACTGCAACACATTTGGGGATCACACACAAAAATATAGATTTCCTCAAAATAAATACAGGATTAACTACAGTAAACCCTGAACTTCTTTGCGACACTCAAACACACACACATATACACAGGCACATGCAAACATTCACGCTGCTACAAAAAATTAACACACATTCATATATATACAGATATGTTTTGGTATTTCTAAAATGCAAACCTAGCTGGCTAGGCACAGAGCGCAGTAAAGGGGCAACCACCAGTGGGGATACATTGTTGAGAAGGGGTGAGCAGTCAGCCTATTTGGGGTGGTGTTCCTTGAAGAGTTGAGTTGTCAGTTTCTTCATGAATTGTTGAGGTTTGCTGCTGTTTTGATCTGAGAGGGGATGTCGTTCCAGATCCATGAGGTGCGGGATGAGAAGACTTGCTTTCTCTTTCCTGCAGTGTTTACTTTTTTATCAGGGATTTAATAAAAGACAGTAAGTGTGTCGCTGATTTGTATTAATCCGAACCACGCCACTTGCCCGTCAGACTCACTGCTTTGTTTACACAGCCAACAAGACAATGTTTGGAGGAAGACATCTGAGATAAGTAAGTAGTCAGGGTGTTTGTGAAGTCAGAGGGGTTATAACATAACATGAGAGTGTATTTGTAAAGCGCACGTTCACCCAAGGGTATCTTGGTGCTGAATAACAGATGTTTATTGTTACCCAACTCAATGGAACTCATTTTATCGACCTCAGAAGGATGAAAGACTGAGTGGACCTGCTGGGATTTGAACCTGTGACCATGAGTTAAAACACAGGCCCTTACAGTCGATGCATTAGTCCACTAAGCCACCAGACCTGGTCAAACTGTACTGTGACATTAAAGATGCCATCACATACGGCACCATCAGTGACATCATCAGTGGTATCACACAAGACATCAGCATTATCATCATCAATCAAATCACTGGAGCAACTAGGATATGTTTGAACAGCAATATATAAGCAGACTTCTGTGCAGCCTTGTGACAAGCTGTACAAAGAATGTGCAAACTCCTAACAATAACTTCAAGTCAAGTAGATTTCCTACCAAGACCTTATGTTTACCTTGAAAAATCTAATAAAAAGAAATTGAGTACAAATATTTGCTTGCTTTGCTACTTCCAGAAAAGCATTTGATTCTATTGGGTCTCTGGAACGAAACATCAAATTAAGGGAGCCTAGAACGGGGGAATACATGCCATACTGAAATCTATGTATACCTCAAACAGTTGTAAGGTAAAGGCAAGCCGCATAGAAAGTAGGACCTTGAAGCAGAAATAGTTTTAAAGGGGCCAGCACAAAATATCCTTGTTTAACCTCTAGATCAAAGACTTGACCTCGTTGCCCAGGTCTTATTATGAAAGTCTCACAAATGAAATGCATATGCACATGAGTTGGTAATTCCAGCTTTGACCAAGTCGTAAATCTACAGCAAAACTACTGCTTAGCATGGGCCCTGATGGTATATCTAAAAATACTAGAAAGTCCAGAAAAACTCAAAAGAGGATAATAAAAAAAAACACGCATATTCTTTCTTTTCGGCACAGAGGTTGAGTACAGCACAGGCTACATCACCGGCCAGTCTTATCTGGGACCCAGAATAGGTACATCTGAAAATGTAAACCTGGATATAAAAAATTAACAGAAAAACCCCACAGTGCTTTCTCCATCACAAAGGAATTGTGACCGGTTTTTATAACCACAATAAAATGGAATGCTAAAACTACTACATCTTCCCAATTCTACTTTTTATGAGAGGAATAGGAGGTCACACAGCAAAAACATAAGCTCACAGAAAAACCATGCACTTCCATCTCTACAAACAGTTTGGAACATGTACGGAATCTCACTGATCAATTCATCCGTACAGAGTTTACTTGGGGTACCTCCCCTTATGGTTACTGTCCAGAAAAGATTTTTTAAACGATATTTGCACATCATGAAAAATTACCATAGGTCAGTCTCATACCATGCCTTTAAGGCCAAAATATAAACTCTCAGACAGGAACAAGAATACTGCCTTACACTCGCACTGCAGCCTAAACCGACAAGTACCTAAAATTGGAAAACGCAAGCAGGAGGGGATTGCCCAGGGACTTGGAAAAGGACCAGTAAAAAGCAATGGATTATATATATGGAGGCACACGGGGCAGCACAACAAGCTACAATGTCACACATCAGTGAAAAGAAAGCTTAAACTTATAGAATACCTCACTGTGGTCAAAAACCCAAAGCAGAGATAAACGCTCCCCAAATGCAGCGACCACAGGCCAGAAATAGCGACTGGCCCACACAGATTAAACCACAAACCCACAGAGGATAAAACCTGCGTACTGGGTGACCTCGGAGATGCATAAACTGAGAGACACTTTCTCCTACGCTGCCCTGCTGACAAAGCCACCCAAAACAGATAGAACAAAACCCTCAAAGCTATTTGAGAACCTAAATTGAACATAAGTGTCTTGTGTCACAAAATGTGAAGATAAGATACTAATTTGTTCACACATACAATAACAACAATTTGGCGCAATGTAATGGTAGACAATCTACTCACAGTGGCCAAGTGGAGGTTCTGGTGGGAGGGAAGATCAAGAAAAGCAGACGAACCCCTACAAACTTGTGAGTTTGTAGGCATTCAGAAAGTTTTCAGGCACTTTCCTACTCTATATACTGTCGATTTCCCCCTTAAGGGTAGGAATAAAAATATACGTGTGTCTAGAGTGGGAAATGGGAAGGAACACCCTGAAAACTGGCTGGAAAAGGGCTTCTTTCAGGGAAAAGACATTTTCCCTGAAAATAGTTTTAAGTGCAAATGCCTTTTTTTTAAAGCTTCTAGCAGTGTGTGAAAGCACTAGTAGTAGCTTGCACTGCAGGAAACTTTGAATTTCCAAAATCATCTCCGAGCTACTACAGGTATACTGCAACCACATCATCGACGGAGCACTACTAGAATTTCTGGCCAATTACAAAAAAGGCAAACACTTCAAAAGAAGACTAAACCTATGGGAGTACATTTATGACTTTTTCTGACATTCTATACATAGAATTCTCTGCACTTTGTGAGCAATCTTAAGACTTTACTAATACTCAAAAGGAAAACACTGCATCATCATAGAGACCTCCCACCAATTGTGAGCAGGGGAACACAGTTTGTCTATGTATCTATGTATGTATAATGGCCGAGGGCATCACTATATATACAGATGACAGAGGGAGTCTCTGTACAGCCAGAGAAGATCAGTTCAGCTCTCCAGACACAGACATATGGAGAGGGGAATGGTGCAGAGTGCAAGCAGGTAGTACAGCTGCACATTTTGCACACCCTGCATCTATTGTGTAACTTATATTGTGTACACTGCCTAACTTGAATTAAAAAAAATACAGGGTCCCAGAGGCTAAAGTTACTGAATACCGAGGCTGGCAATTCCACCTCAATTCGATTTTTCTACACCTCCTGACTCTTTACATTAGTCTTCCATTGTATATTTCATCCCTTCTTTCGCTCCTTGCCACCGGTTTTGAGTCCTGCTCTTTTTCCCTTCTTTCTGCCTTTCTATCTTTGGCTCTGAGTCACAGTTTGAAGATGAAAAATAACTAGCATTCATCATCAGCAAACATCACAAAAATTAAGCACTGCCTGCTTTGCACTTACTGTTTTGTAAAGCATGATGAAGGTTGAATCCATTGTGTATGCAAAATTCTAGGCCTGGGTGTAATTTCAATTATGCCGGAGTAATCAGAGTAATTTTGGTAATTCTGTGTTACTCTTTGGTACGGAATTACCAATAATTACACAATTACCCCTGCTCACCTTATTATGGGTAATATGGGGGGCAAAAAATCCTACCTCACATTTAGCGAGCACGAGTGGACGCCCTCACTTGCTATTCGTGTTCTACTGCATTTAGCACTATTTCTTATTGCATAATGCATCCTCGTGTCCATTTTGGATGCAAGGGTGCATTTTGTACTAATCAAATAGCACTAATTGCTGAGAGTAAGTTGGGGGAAAATCCTACCCCAAGACCACATTGAGTGCTATTTCATAGCACAAAATACATTCTTGCGCCCATTTTTGACGTGAGAGGACATTTTGCCTTAAGAAAATAGTGCTGAATGCTGGGAGTAATTTGGGGGAAAATCCTACCCCAAGAGCACATTCAGCTGGCATGAGTGGCGCCTCTTATTGATGTTCTTTTGTTGCATTTAGCGCTATTTCTAGCTCCCATTTTGGATACAGGGAGGCATTTTTGCACTAAGAAATAACACTAAATGCAGAATTACTCTTCTCATGTAATTAAGCGTAATTTTGAAGAATTCTCTGCTAATTCCGTGTGATTATGCTACACTGAATTGGAGATTAATTAATTTTTAGATTGCAATTTTTGTAATTTGTTTGTACATGTCACTTAGTTTATGTTTGTTTGCCTGTACTGTCTTTTGTACTTTTACGGTTTTACAAATTGAATATAGTATTTTGATGATGATGCTACACTGAATAATGTGAGCTTCGCCCACCACTACAAAAACCGAGTTAAGACCTCTGGATAGCTCCCCGTCTTTAGATGGAGAGTTTTTTTTATGAAGCTTTAAGTCTGTCAACCTCTCTCAATGCATATATGTATATAGCTACACTGAAAGCCAACTAAAACATTTAGTTGCTGACAATAATCTGCTAGATGATTTCCAATCAGTGTTCCAGCCTCGTTGCAGCACTGAGACCGCAATGCATCAAATAGCGGACAATGCACACTGTAACCACCTAGAAGGTGATTCCTGCCTTGTCACTCTCTTTGGCCAGCTCGACTCTGACCCGCTCCATAAACCATCCAACATTTCTAAACATATTTGATAAAAGCATGGGTTTTAGAGGATAGGTGCTAAGAATTTGTTCTCAACCAATAAAAATCTTGAACCCTCCTGTAGTGGCCCTTGCCTAGTACACACGACAAGGACACGTGGCAGTGTAGTAAGAGCTCTTTATTCACAGCTCTGTTATGTTTCCTTCTTCTTTCCCACTCTACTCCTAACTAACCCCTCTCCATCTAACTCCTCCCTTTCCGTTTCCACCTCCCAGGTTCCCGTTCCAGGTCCTAGCGTCCGTGGCTCCCATCTGCCACGATACCACACCTCCCCTCTCCGCACACAATTTGAACTGATATCAACAACAATAGAACAAGGAAGGCGCGCCCGGGGTGGGCTCCCGAGGTCGCGTCAAGAAACAGATGCTGCTGCAGGAAGGCGCGCCCGGGGTGGGCTCCCGAGGCCGCCTCCGGAAGCAGGTATTGCCGCAGGAAGGCGCGCCCGGGGTGAGCTCCCGAGGCCGCGTCAGGCAATCCACTGAACATGCGGGCAGATACCTGTCTGCACTCCGCCGTTAAGTACTGGCGCGATCAGCAAGCGGGGTCCACCTTCGTCCCCAGTTGTAGTGTCCCTTGCCTAGTACACACGACAAGGACACGTGGCAGTGTAGTAAGAGCTCTTTATTCACAGCTCTGTTATGCTTCCTTCTTCTTTCCCACTCTACTCCTAACTAACCCCTCTCCATCTAACTCCTCCCTTTCCGTTTCCACCTCCCAGGTTCCCGTTCCAGGTCCTAGCGTCCGTGGCTCTCCATCTGCCATGATACTACACCTCCTTCAAAGGGTACAACACTCAAACAAGAAGTCCCACGTGGATCTATACTCCGGTCCACCCTATACAATCTTTAGATTGAACCCCTGGGTGTCTTTCTAGAAAAAAACCCTCTAAACTCTTCTACAGGTTCTAAGTGGAAGATACACAGCTGTTTCTGAACGTATCCTCCACAAAAGACACTGAGGGGGCTTATTTTCAAGCCCCGAGCACCGCTGCACGTAATTTTTTCCCTTGTTAAAAGTGATGCACGGGCGGCGCAAGGGGCTTGTAAATAAACCCTTGAATTTCTTGCTCAAGTCTTGGGCAAAATAAAATCCTGGATAACCCTCCATCATCTCAAATAAACCCTTTCAAAATGGAATTCAAACGTATTTCTCCTCCCAGTTTTTCAACTCTGGCACAATGATGGTTTAAGGCCCTCAACATTAGGGGTTGTACTCATATATCATTGAATCTGCTAAATCCCAAGGCTTCCAGGTGACCATGTATCTCAGTCTTCAAACACACATCAACAACATAGCAAAGCAAGTGCAATTTGAAAATACATTTGTAGATGTACTTAAACATTTCATAACTATAGACGACTTTAAACAAGATGGCCTATTCCTAGTCCTCTTGAGACTGGACTATGGCAAATCCTTGTATTCACATGCATACCTCAAACTATATCTTGTTCTCATGGAAGTCTCCCTTCATACAGTGGCAAAACTCATCTAAGGATCCAAAATGTTTGACCACATTACCCCAGTCCTGATCCAACTGAATTTGCTTCCAAAAGAAGCAATCTGACTCTGAAGCTGGCCTGGAATTTTCTCCACTCTGTATACCAAACTATGTGTCAAAAAATTGATCATCTCAGGATACAAAAGACAACTTTAAAGCACATATACTGTTTTGCTTGAACACCTTATCAATAGTAAAGAGAGGACCACCAAGCAATTCCAAACAAGGGATCAAAGGCTTTGGAAAACTAACTCCTCCCTCTAAAGAGAGTTGAAGAGACAATTATTACTAAAGCAGCCTTAAGCATGAATTTTCACCTTTTCTCTAATACCTTAGAGATTCCCACTGGACATCAAGTCTCTGAAGACCCTACACATATTTGAGTCAACCACCCCAATTTGCCATTTATGTTCCTTCCTCGGTTTTGTAAATGTGGTGAGTTGTTGAGACTGCTGTCCTTTACAGATCACTAAAAGCTGTGTTGTCTGTGCTACTTCATTTCTGTAAACGAGGTGAATTTATCACACTTACTTTCACTCACACAGCATTAAAAATGTATTAGCTTGTATTTATCTATCTTTCTAATCAGAATCACTATTAAACGCTGGGCCTACACATAACCACAGTATTCACCTAAAAACACAGTTAAAACCACTAAAATTCACAAGTTATGGTTAACACTGCAATCCATAACTTGTACAACATCCATGAAAAACATAACTCGCTCAACAAATGCAATGCTCATGACTCTACCCATATGTACCTAATGCAATTAGCAATGTAAATAATCTTACAGATGAGATTACAAATCATAATACCAATAATACTATGAAAGAGAACACAACAATAGTATTATGTGCTGATTTTAGAATGTGGTGTTATGTAATCATGTTGTGCTTTTAGGTATTTTCAATTATTGGTATAAATTTGAGTTGTCCGCATTAGGGAATGACTGAAGGGTTATGGCTAGGCCCTGAGAGTCTAAACCTCTGTGGGCACCCAATACCCGCTTCTCCGTTGGCCTTGCAAAATAGATGGTGGCTGTAGGCTTTTAGCCAACCCAAAGTATACGGCCAGACACTGCAACACATCCACTACAAGTAGCCAAACTTTGCTGTTCACAGCAATGTGTGGCTGGTTTCAAGGACCCCAATTCGTGGTTGTGAACTCACACAGGTTCGTGGACCCAAGCTGGGGCTCTTGAGGGTCCATGGACCCAGTAACATGTCATTGAACCCCACAATATGTTGATCACCCTTCCACAAACCCTTGCTGGGTGTTTATGGACTTCAATGCAGATGTTGTGGCTCTCTGGGCAGGACTGAGGTCTGCAAACCCTGTCTTGTGGCTTGTGAATCCTGCCACAGGGTCTGTAAACCCTGCCTTGGATTCCATGGACCCATCAACAAAATTACCATTTAAAAAAATGTTTTAATGGAGGGTGAATCCTTTTGGGATTCATCACCAGAGCCATGGGACCCGGAGATACTTCCCCTGCCCCCGTATGGCTCCTTGAGCTTTATTTTTCAGGACCTGTGGCCTGAGACTTCGAGTCCTGTAATGGTGGCTACAGCATTTTTCTCCAAACTGTCATCAGCTAATCAGTGGTCTTTGGGTCCATGGATTCGCAATGGACAATGGGAGAAAAAGCTCCTATGTGCAATCAGAATCGATTTTTTAATTTTATTTAGAACCGTAACTGCAGTCTGCAGCCCAGCGTTCTCCGACCTTCACAGACTAACAGTCAATATATTTTTAGCATTCAAACACTTTCAATCAAGCTAACCTCTAAATGTTTTTAAACACAAATTTCTTGACCACTAATGAATGGGTTTACCTCAAACCAGGCAAAGGCGCTTCCTTGAGTAAAGTTCTAGTTTCATGACAAATGTGATATAAATCTGTTCAGTGGCTTTTCTGTCTCAGTGAGCAAAGTTTCCTATGGAAAGTAAAATTGGAACATACACCTTTTTGATACCCTTTTCGCCTGGCAGAACTGTAGAAAACTTGCTATGCAAATCCCAAATAGGATGAACCCCATTTTGTAAAACTGAATGCAGATTCATTGAGTGGGGCCAAACCTAAAAACAAATGCCTGAAAACTCTGATCTGCCCATGACTGAAGAGCTCTGTAACATTCTCAGTAATATATATGCATTTATATGTGTGATTATCCTCAACCTTTGGCATGGGTCCAGCTCTCACAGCAAAGTAACATCTTGATTATGATTTCTTTTGAAGAAGGCATGAGATATCATAAAAGCATAGGGCAGGAATGACGGCAGCACTCTGCAGTGCTAACAGGAATGAGGTGTAACACCTGCAGAAGAGATAAGGGGTTGGAGTGACTGATTGAGAATGTGTGTCAGGAGAGCATGTTGATAGGGACATTAACCTTTACAATGCTGAGAAATTGATCACAAAGAAATTCAGGTTGAAAATCCAGGAGGGTGTGTCAAAAAGAAAACATGAGAAATGCAATCCAGAAAGAGGACAGACTGAGCCTAGCGGCGAGAGGGCGGTAGAGGGTGTAAAGGGTCATTTTCACAGGACACGTTTCAAAACACACAGAGACAGCCACAAGCAGTGGAGAGGATGAGGCATAACTGCCAGAGCTGCTGACTTTGGAACTGGGAAACCAGGTTCGAGTCTCTGCGTCTGCTCAACATCCTATGATCCTGGGCAAATCACGTAATCTTTCCGTGCCTACCAAAAATGAATGTGTCCTTGTGTAACATAACTGGTGCTCATGTAAAGTTCTCCAATACCTTTGGGTCGAGTTTGCCTATATAAAACTGCAACAAAAAACAGGAGTCTATCCAGTAGAGAGCTGGAGAGTTTTTATATGCACAGGCATGTGAGAAGCAAAAAAGGACTGACAATTCAGTTGCATTGCCCGACATACTACTGCTGAAATGGCAAGGCCTGAATTGGTGAAATTTGGAGCAACAGGAGAGCCTGACTCTGATTTGCTGCTAAAAATCTGATTTTGCAGATAAATAGAATATAGTAGCATTGTAAAGATGCAAAAACATTTGATAAATATTAAAATACTGGATCCGCTCCCTGGTGAATCTCGTATCGCCACAGTGAAGTGTTTCACCAAAGCAGCTCATAGCAATTTTTCTTGGGCTTCGAGTTTTTATTTAAAATCCCGATCGGGGTCTGGTTACGCATTTTGTGGGCAGTGTATAGCGCAGTGGCGCCTCCTCCGCTAAGGCAGAGGAGCGTCGCCCCACTGCTCTTTGAGCAGGTCAAAAAAATAAAAATAAAATGATAATAAGACGTTATTATCATTTTATTTTTCTGTGCAACTCAAAGCCAGGTTAGGGCGGGGCTGTGCTTGCCGATGTAAGAGGGAGGAAGAACGGTTTTCACTCTCTAAGCGCGCATGACAGTTTGGCTGGCCCACGCGGGCTGGTCAAACCGCCATGTGCACTTAGCATGTTCTCCAACTGGCTGTGTTGCACAGCCCAGTGGAGAACATGCCCAGGCTCCCAGGCACTGCCTGAGCGGCCAAACAGGCCGCTCAGACCAATAATGACGTTGCTGATGCAGCGTCGTGATTGGCTGGGAGAGTCTGGGAGCCTGGGTGCTTCTGGTGCTGCCAGTGTCGAGACTGAGGACAGAGGAGAGACGGCGGGAGACGTTGACAGGTAAGTTTGTTTTTTATTTTATTTTCACACCACCACCTCTGTTCGGCGGCAGCCACCACTGGTATGGCATGGTGCTTTTAATTATTGTTTTCAATAGCGATGACTTGACGGACCATATTGTTGGTGTGGCAAGGTAGCACAGTCAGATTTTAGCAAGGGAATAAAATTAATGTAGGATCTATCATAATACCAAGAGGCTGATCCATGCCAAATTTTCAGAATATACAAATAATTTATATACAATGAATTTACGTGGGAATAATTTACATAGGAATCATTTACATAGTCAGATCCAGCTCTTGTGGATCAACGTTGGACAGCCTTGAGCTAAGAGATGGGCTGTGCAGTGGTGGCAACCAGTGCATAAGATGTGGGGTGTGCAGAGGCGATGGGCTGTACAGAAGAAACCAGCGTTGCATTGAAGACAAGCTAAGCAAAAGAGGTAGGGTGTCAGATGATGAGGGATGTTTGACAGAAGTGGGTTGAGCAGAGAGAACATGGTCAGGGGAGTCACCTTGTAGCACAGGGTGCAATTTGAAAATGAATAAATTAATCAATTAATAATACATTGAAAAAATCTTAGAAACCCATCACTAGGGCTGCCTAATACTAAGGCTGATTAGTGGATACTTTTATTATACAGAGAGGCTGACACTTTAATGGGGTAAAATTAACAATAATTCAAAGGATTGTATGATGCAACCACGAAAACTAAGGTACAAACTCCTAGCCCTCTACCGCCCTGAGGTGCAAATACCCCTACCCTCTCCCAACCCCCACGCAGTGCCCTCCCCTGCCCTGATGCCTAAAACACTGTCCCATAACCCTGTCCCTTAACCTAACCCTGTCCAGCCCTGACCTAGCCCTCAAAACTGCCCGCCCTCCCCTAAGCCCTAAAAACTACCCTGACTACCCATTCCCCTCCCCCTGCCCTGAGGCCTAATACCCTAACCCCTAATTTAAAAAAACGACCCCAACATTCCCCCAGCCCTAAAAACCACTCTGACCCCCCAGCCCTGAAAACTACCCCTCACCCCCCGGCCCTGAAAACGTGCCCCACCCTTCAGCCCTAGAAACTAGCCCCACCCCTAAATGCTAGCCCAAAACCCCCAGCCCTTAAAACTACCTCCAACCCCCAGCCCTGAAGACTAGCCCTGAACCCCCCAGCCCAAAAAACTACCCCAACCTCCCCCAGCCCAGAAAACTACCCCCGACCCAACCCACAAAAGTACCCCCGACCCAACCCCCAGCCCACAAAACTACCCCTGACCCACCACCAGCCCAGAAAACTCCCCCGACCCCCCCAGCCTACAAAAATACCCCGACCCACCCCCAACCTATAAAACTACCCCCGACTCACCCCCAGCCCACAACTACCCGACCCACCCCCAGCCCACAAAACAACCCCAGCCCACACCCCAGCCCACAAAACTACCCCGGCCCACACCCCAGCCCACAAAACTACCCCGGCCCACACCCCAGCCCACAAAACTACCCCTACCCACCCCCAACCCACAAAACTACCCCGACCCCCAAGCCTACAAAACTACCCCTGACCCACCCCCAACCCATAAAACTACCCCCGACCCACCCCCAGCCCACAACTACCGACGCACCCCCAGCCCACAAAACAACCCCGACCCACACCCCAGCCCACAAAACAACCCCGACCCCAGCCCACAAAAAGTAGCCGACCCACCCCCCAGCCCCACCTCTCCCTGCTTCTGTCCGTCCATTCTGCAGCTAGATCGTAGCATATGCCTTAACCACACACATGCGTGGTTAAGGCATATGCGTGGTTAAGGCATGCGTGGTAGGGCTTGAGGAGTCGGAACACTTGTGGTTTAGACCGCGGTGTTCCAACTGTTTCCCGTTCAAAGTAGTGAACAGACCCGTAAAACCAGTCCACTTCGTCTTCCTTACAGGAAAAAATCCAAAACAATTGCAAATCAAATGGCCCAGCACCACAATTTTGTTACTGTATGATAAACTTAAGTTCAAAAAATGTCAACACAATTGATTAACAGAATGCACAGATCTATTATGTTTGTTCAGAAGAGATTCCTTATTCATGTTCTTTATTTTGAACTGAGGTTTATCATATGGTAACAAAATTGTGGTGCTGGGCCATTTGATTTTACTAAGGCTGATTAGTATTGATTCCACCTTATGCCTCTCTCTCCACCTCCCTAGAGTTCCAGTCTTTTTATTTCACTCTTACCGTTTTTTTTTCATACATATTTTCTTCCTTTGCTAGTATTTTCCTGTTTTTCTCTTGCTTCTTCTTATTCTTCACTTTTCTGCCTTTTTCTATCTTGCTGTGGACCAAAGTTTGATGATGAAAAATGTGCTCCTGTCCCCTAAAATGAGTGCCACTGGTACAATGTAAGCCCTGAGTGGAACCAACTGTGAGGCGGTATCTAGGTGGTTACTCAAAGTGACTGACAGGAGAAGACCCACACGCCTAGGTAGAGGGTAGTGCCAGTAAATGGGCATTTCATTTGGGGAACCTATGGCCAGATCCCATATGTGAAAGGGCGATTGATTGAACCCAGACAGCCATCAATATCTAGGCCTATCACAAAGAAGGTGGAGAGGGGGCACTTTGCCTTTGGCTCTGTGCATCTGAAGGACCACACTCCTAGACAATATGTATATGTGTAACAAAGAAGAAGCATTTGCCAAGCCAGGAGGTCTTGCCTTTTGACCAATTGGCTTTGCCAAAGTTTTTTGATGATATTTTGCAGCTTTGGCAAAGATACAAAAAATCGCTAAATGACATGTACACATGTGTGAACATGCTTTACAAAAAACAGAGCAGCCACACCAAAAAATGACACCTGTCAAGGCCTCCAAAAATATGATAACTGAAATAAAATGTTGTTCAAAGACCACAATTGGGGTGGTGAAGAGGAACAAAAAATCGAGTGGCAGAGTGGGTAGAGAAAATGTTAATGGGGGAGGAAAAGGAGTGGACTGTGATCAACTGAGGAGCTCGAGACTGGCAGGAATAAAAAAATAAAGAAAATTAAGAAGGAGCAGGGAAAGCAGTGGACGAGCTAAGAGTAGGGGGAGGAATAAATAAGCCACAGTGTTAGGGAAAACAATAGATAAGCCAGGGTCCGAGTAGGGGAGTAACAAGGAGCACGTGCAAGTGAGGTTGTCATGCAGTGCTGGAAGAAAATGTAATACCATGAATGAGAGTAGTGGAAATATACAGGTCATCGAATTAAAAGTATGGTAAAGAAGAATCAACAAACATAGGAAGAGGAAAGAAAGCCATCAAATGAGAAGCAAGCAAATGAGTGACAAGAAAGCCAGCCAATGGTAAGCACTGGGCTGGCTTTAAGCCCACTGTAAGTCTTTTGACACCAGTTGGCTGTAAGCAGTTAATGAAGCCAAACCTCTAGGCAGTGCCAGATGCTCGTGGCTCCTGGGGAAGGAAAACTGGATTTTTCTTTCAGAGAGCTCACTTTCTTTCTTAACACTAGGAGTGCACCCTGTGTGAACTTTTTTATTCGGGTCCCCCAAAAGCTTCAGAGACCCCTGTCAACATCACATAAAACTGCCTTTAAAACACTACAAAATATTCTTTAATGCTATTAAATGAGAGCGTGTGTAAACTTCAACACAAGAAACACAAGACAGCAAAAATGTACGTTTGAAAAATATCCACCAAAATATCGACCATATCACCCCTAAGTATCTCCAAAGTTATTCAGAGATGCCTCAAAGACATAAGCACGTGACCACTGATATATATAAAAAAGATTGGAGCCAGGATAGTTCATGAACGGAGTCGTACAAAATGTGAGAAGAGTCTGGCTGAATTTTAAAATGTAAAACAAGGTGAAAATGTGGAGGGGAAATATCCATGTAAGATAAATATTTTGGTAGCAAGTGTTTTTGAGATGATGGGGCAGAATTATCAACACTTTGCTTGTGCGGCTGACTGCAAGTTCTTGGGTGGTGGGTCAGTTTTATTTCTTTGAGAATGGAAGAAATACTATATAACCATTTGAACGGCCTATGGAGACTTTAATCGCAGATGCAACTCCAGTACGCTAAGTAGTGTGCCCTTTTCTCTTTAGCTCAAAGTTTTCCCGACCCAGGTGCGAGGGCATAATGCTGGTGCATAATATTGGGCCTTGCAAAGAGGAGAGGCCCTTTTTGTCCAAAATCATTGTACCTAAGTGAGATTTTAGGTGCATGAATCCTCATCTCTCAGGGAGCCCATCACTAGCACAAGGAACGCCTGTATGTATTTTGTGAATGTTATGTTATGCAGATTTGTATAGCGCACTGATCACCCGAGAGGGTATCCAGGCGCTTGGGCAGGTGTGTAGGTTTGTGGCCACTAAGGTGCTTATACAAAGAGCCAGGTCTTCAGCTTCTTGCAGAACTCGAGAAGTGAGGAGGAGGTTTTGATGTGTTGAGGGACGTCGTTACATGTCTTGGGTGCGATGTAGGTGAATGCGTAGCCTGTTTTGCTTCGACAGATGTGGGGAGCGTATGAGAATGAGGGCAGTGGCGTAACAAAGGCCCACACAGCCCCCGCAGTGCAGGGGGCCCTGAGCTCCAGGGGGCCCCCTCAGCTCAGCTAGCATCTGGCATAGCTTGAGAGTTCCTTAGTAAGTCCGGAAGGGGGCCCCTACAAGTACTTTGCAGGGGGCCCCCCTCAAGTTTCTTTACACCACTGAGTGAGAGAGAGCATACCTGAATGCTACCATTGAATTTTTTTACTTTTTTAGTTACTAATGTCTCAAATCACCACAGAATAATCTGAAAACAGACATATATATTAGCGCCACACAGTTCCACTAAAACTACGGAAATATAAACTAGGCATAAAACAGCACATGCTGAGTAATTTAAAAAAACAGGCAGCATTACAAGGCAGCATTGGACGGTAACCCAGCCATTTAAATCACACTCGCGGATATGGTTTTTCAACAGCCAGCATGTCTTGTTAAAGAAACGTGACAAAGAAAAGACAAGTTTGCAGCTTTTCGAATTAGTTATGCTAGAGCAGGGGGCGCCTGGGACTCTATAGTCTGGAATTGCCCGACAGAGAAAGGGAACCTTCTGTGCTCTACACGTGTTTGGAAGGGAGTTTCTAGGCCTCGAAGGGATTGAGTTGGACAGAAACCTTCGAAGGAATTCGACGCCATGCCCCGGCTGGCGCAATGACTTGTTTCCTTTAGCTCACGGGGGTGCAATACGCCTTGCCACTAGGACTGAGGCTGCTTTGAGGTACTGAACACCCAGCACGTGCTTCCCAGAACTGCGCCTGCACCTCCCACAAACCGGCAAGTTCAGTAGAAGGATCTCGTTGGACTCGGTCAACCACGGGCCTAAGTGGACGCTGGACCATTTTTCCCTCCTCCATTCGAAGAAAAGGGAGGCCTTTGACTGAGGGATACCCATCTTTCTCTTGTAAGGAGTGCGCACATTTTGTTCACCAGCATAATTAGCAGAGTTCTCGATTTTTTTGCCTTCAGGAAGGCCGAAAAGACTTTGGGTTAACTTCGCTTGTGCCTGAGCGAATATCTTTCTCATTTGTGAAATAACTTTCACTCCATCACAAGCTTGTTTCCATTCTAATCAAACTGAGCCAGATTGTAAAATTGATTCAGAGGTTTCCTCTTCAAATTTGCCTTTTGCACAGCATTTAGATTAACATTGGCACAAAAGAAAGGAACGCTAATTGCCTTCTGAAGAATATATCTTATGCAGAATCATTTAGTTAGTGTTCAATGAGAATATGAGGAACGCACATTGTTTCAAAAGTTTGGATTTTCATAAAAAACGAAAAACTGCAAACACTGTAAAGATTTCCATGTCACTTTGCAAAGGTTGTGAGAAAGACAGTTTTAAAACTTCATGCACCCTTAACCCATGAGTAGACAGGTGAATTCAAAAGGGAGCTAGAGGAAGCAGAAACAGAAGAATACCCATAGTCCAGAAAGTGTCCAAGTCATAGCAGGGAGCAAGAGAAGGAACCAAGAAGATGGCCTTAATAGTGAAGGCCTGATGATGGGGAAATGGCACCCTGACACCAAACGGTTTAGGAACAAAACATCTCAAAGCATTGTGAAGCATTGTGGCCCAACAATTGGTGCTCAAGAGCACAATTTATAGTGTATAAAAAAAAATCATGTGACACCATGCTACATGGCAATACAAATGGTAGCAAAGCGCAAAATAAGTGCATATAACAAGATAAAAAACACAAATGCTCTGGATCCCATCTTGGAATCCTTGTAATATCTCGTGCTCGCAGTGCCACTCAGCAGCTTCAGAGTGCTCACACAACCATAGACAACAAATACGGAGGGTCAGAAAAATCTATAGAGCAATCTGGCAGTGCCAGACGTCAGCGGGGGCCAGCACGGATTGGAGGTAGGGGGGCGGGGGCAGGGGCGGGAGAGGGGGGGCGCGTTAGAAGCGGGCAGCAAAAAAACAAAACATACCTTCTCGCCGCTTCCATACCGCGTCTCTCCTCCGTTGTCCTCCCACGCTGACCTGAACAACAGGTAGCACACCCAGGCTCCCAGTCAGCCAATCACAACGCTGCCTGAGCAGCATTGTGATTGGTCTGAGCGCTGTGTTTCAGCTCTCAGACGCTGACTGGAAGCCTGGGCATGTTCTCCATACAGGCTGTAATGCAGCCTGCATGGAGAACATGCGAAGTGCGCCCACCAAGCAGTCATTGCGCACTTAGGAGGGCGCTACCACTCCTCCCCTGCCCCCGCCCCCTCACGCAAAGCTGCGGAAGTAGGAGAAAATAAAATGATAACGCAAGTTATTATAATTTTATTTTCTCTTTATTTCACTGCTAAAAAGCAGTGAGGCGACGTTCCTCTGCCTTAGCGGAGGAGCTGCCATTGCCAGAAGGGATAATCTGACAGGTCAGGGTGTGGGCCTTTTTTTGGCTCTTTGTGGGCCTGTTTTATGAAATGGTGGGCCGGTTTCTAGGTGATCCTTGACAGCACAGCTGTCCCCAGACCTTATGTGAGCAAAAAAAAGAGTTTTCAGGGTTACCACAGACAGAGACTGTTGCTCCAACTAGATGTTGGCTCATCAGAGTGGAGCTTTCGATTTGTCAAAAGATGCGTGCTTCCCCAGGAAGAGTGCTTACCCTCCAAACAGCTGTGATAATTTGTTTATCCTGCTACTTGAGACAGCCTCTTTATCAAGCAAAACTATTGTATTTGACCTTTTATTATATACGTTTATTATACCAATTGCTACGAAAATTTTGCATGCATTATTCTAAGGAGGCATTATTTGTTCTTCAACAACTTGAAACCTCATATGTATGTTTTATTACTGCCTCTTATTTACTGGCAGCTGTAAAAACTCGTGGGGCCGTAAACATATTAACAATTTAGTGTGGGGGGTATTTTGATGACTCAAGTACAAGGACTAACCGCGAATACTTTATGCTCTGTATATATAGCATCTTGTAAGATTCCTAATCAAATCGAAACAAGACAAGGCATTTTATCCTTTTAAATCCTTTGTTGTTAGAATTTTGGCTTATATAGATTGTGACACTGCTGCTGTACCTTGCAATGACATTTTGGCAAAATCTGTTTTTAGATCTATTTTAAATTTAAAATTTTACTTAAGGTGGTTGATATAAAGTACCATAAGTAATCTAGAGCTAATAGGAAATTAGTGATGTTGTTTTTAAAGGTTCTTATCATTTTACTTAAGTCAAATGATCCTGTTTTTAAATAATCCAATTATTTTACATAATGTAAATGATTTTGGACTATACTGTAACAATTTTATTGTCCATATATATGAAGTGAATTTTATTCTATGTACTTTTATGCATTTTATCTTTAAATGCGAAATAAAGTAATTGTCTGTCTGACTGATGTTTTGGTCACACAAATGCCACTGTGAGAGACGTTGCTTGACCTTTAAGGTCACACAGATGCCACTGCAATGCTATTAAACAAAGTCTCCCAGATAATTGGATAATGATGGTGTTTGTTCTTCACTGTTTGCCAGGTGTGAAAGTGTATGCTCCTTACAGCAGGGCTTTGTTAGTTCTGGCTTGGTGCAGCTGTCGCCAGACCTTGTTTGATGAACATAGAAGAGATTTCAGAGTACCACTGAGAGAGGGGCTTAGGCTCCACCCACATGTTGGTGCTATAAGTACAGGATCTCATTGGGCTGATGGTGTGTGCTTCCACTGAAAAGAATACTACCATTGCACTTTCTGGCTTGTGGATAAGCTTATACTCATTACAGCAGGACTGAGTTGGTAATGGTGGCAAGCCAATGTTCATGGCTAGAGGCGTGATCTATTTATTATGAAATGTCACAATAAAGGCTGTAGGAATTATATTATATACATATATATATATATATATATCATAAAAAGGCAATTCCAGCTGATCAAGACCTTGTGTCGAAACGCGTTGGTGTTAGTGGTGTGAATAAACGCTTAATAACTACGATACCCTGGAGTGCGGCATCCCTTTGTTTAATGATATATATATATATATCCCAACTATTTTCTTTCGCACAGGACTGAGTCTCTTTGTGACAGCGGGCCTATATTTCCCACAGACGGTGTCGCTCCACTCTAATATCCCATTGCCAGGCATTTCAATACTCAACATAACCAGAATAGCAATCTCCTATCCTTTTGTGTTTAAGACACTATCCCATCGAGAGAGAGGGGTCGCGTTCAGGAGCTTAGGCGCCTGGAATCAAGGATGATAATACAATATCGCACAATGCACCCCATAGGACATAATGGCGATGAAGCACTGAGGGTACATCTGGGATGAATTGAAAACCAGATCCACTACATATAAGACTAAGCCACATATCTAAGATCCTCTAGATTTTAATGACAGTTTTTATCCTCACTACTATTGGTTTAAAAATGTTTTGCTGCACTAATTATGTGGTGTTTCATTTTATGTCTAATTGTTATCTTATATATTTTTTTGCAGATTTCCATATTTTATTGTGATGCAAGTGGAAGGCAAAACGAGTAAAAGATAACTTTAATTGGAAGCGGATTCCAGCACACTATAGAGACTGCACCGTTGCATAGGTATCATGAAGTGTCGCACACACATAATTCCAGCGTAAAAGAATGAAGATGTAGCACACCAGAATAGATAGATTTAAGCTCGCTTAGCCCACTTGGGCGAGATATAATTGACTGACTGTTAGTGAGAATATCTGTAGATAGTGAGTCTTGGACATGGTCCAAAAAATGGAGTTTAAGCCCATATGGGCAGAATTGTAGTGTGTATCGTTAACCCTGGTTTCTCACTGTCAAGTTTGCGGCAAACGTATATTGAGTGGGGTGCACGAACTGCCCTGGCATGAAATGCGGGCAGATAACATTGTGGTAATGTGCGCGCTTACACAATAGAATAAGCGAAGGGTGAGCAATTTAATCACTCGTGCTGAAAGGGATATTGTAAACTCTATAAAGTTTCGGGATTTAAATTCGAAACTTTATTAACACAACAAGCAATGGCCGCATTAGATTAACTGTTCACATATTCTAATCCATTAAGATTTTTTTTGTGTACAAAGGATTCACACTTGCAAATTACATGGATGTATCAATGAGTTAACATTGAATCATTGTCGCAGTTTGTTACTGCAATTCAAAAGATGTATTTTGAACAGGAAGTCTGTTTTCATTGTCTATGACACTGGTGTTGGTCACATGATGTATTATTGAAGACTGCACGTAATTGCAACAAAGTTACTCGTGAGCAAGGAGCTGTGTGCTCCGAAACGCGTAGAGTTGCATTGCCAAGAATAAACACGCTGAAAAGAACTTGGGCCGTGGTGTGTTGTTCGTATTGAGTGGAACGACACCATCTGTGGGATATATATATACTCACGGATCCTAATCAACTGCAACGGGAAAGCATGGAAGATGCAGGCGAATCCATCAATCAATTGCCTAACATTTCTGGGTCGGTGCATACTAAATTTAAACCTAAGTCAACATTCTAACCAATCATGACTCGAGATCCCTTAGATATTTTCAATGGCAATGTTACTCCAGAAATTAAGAAACTTAATTACCGAATATCAAATGCTTGCAACAAACACAACTATCAGAGTGACAAATATTACAAACTAATAAAGAAATTACAAATGAATGACCAAATCATCATAAGAAACTCTGACAAAGGAGGAAACGTAGTAATAGGGCCTAAAAATGACTATCTGGAAGAAGCAATAAATCAGCTAAATGACAGAGAATGTTATAAAAGGAGCAATCTCCAAACAGCGAAGGCTTCCTGAAACGACTTCTATGCCAAACTACTTGCATAGAAAAGTGCTGGCCTCCTGAGCAGTGATGAATTTAAATATCTTAAGAATGATCACCGACTATGCCGGTGATATATTTTATACCCAAGGTTCACAAGGACGCCACCAAACCGCCTGGCAGACCAATCATCTCAGCCTGGAACAGCCTGCTAGAGAACACCTCCCGCTATATAGACTTTTTTCTACAGGAGCATGTACAAACATTGCCTTCATTCATACAGGACACTAGTGACTTTCTTAGAAACATCAGTAACTACAAGTGGGAACCGAGTTATTTACTGATGTCCCTTGACGTTACTTCCTTATACACTATTATACACCATCAGGACGGTGTAAAGGCTGTTGAACATTATTTAAGTTCTAGACCCTTGCACCTATACCAGCACAACAAAATGCTTGTGAATATGATTTTATTCTGTTTAGAAAACAACTATTTTTTATTTCAGAATCAAATATTCCGGCAAACGCGAGGTGTGGCAATGGGGGCATGTTTTTCACCGAGTTATGCTTGCCTCCGTATGGGATGGTGGGAGGAACAAGTCCTAAAAGTTAAATATGAGAATGTTTTAAGGAACCATGTGATTGCCTGGATGAGGTATATTGATGATTTGTTCGTGATTTGGTGTGGCACTGAAGACAGTGCACGCACATTCATTGAACAAATCAATATGAATTCATTGAACTTGCACTTTACTGCTACTATCAGCAATCGATCAGTATGCTTTTTAGATGTTGAGATCTATATAGCGGACTGTAAAATAGAAACAAAACTATATCGGAAGAAGACTGCAGAGAATACTTTACTGCATGCCACAAGTTACCATCCGAAGCATCTAATACACAGCATCCCCTACGGGGAGATGCTGAGGATCAGAAGAATTTGCAGTAACGATACTGACCTATTGCAGGCACAAACTGACAGTAAGAACAGATTCATGACAAGAGGTTATTCAGAAGTAGTAATAGACAATGCAATTAGAAGAACAAAAGCATTGAATAGGTCAGATGTTCTTGCACCAAACAAGAAACCAGACATACTTCAATCTGAACAAGAGACCAGATTAATACTTACATTCAATAAACAACAACATTCACTACGTAAGATCATTAACAGAAATTGGCCCATAGTCTTGAGTGATCCAGTTTTGGGTGAGCAATTGCCTGACACTCGAAAATTACAATCAGGAAAGCGAGATCCATGAAAGACGCTTTAGTAAGCAGTAGTCCAGAGGTCAGAACAACTAGTAATTGGTTGTCTTCTAGGAAAGGGTTCATGAAATGCACAACTTGTAGGGCATGCAGGTTTGGAATTAACAAAACCAGCTATAGAACCCCATTCAAGGAAGACCCGATTGCCATCAAGAAATTGCTCAAGTGTAAAACGGAGTATGCAATTTATATCTTGGAGTGTTCTTGCGGGCTGCAGTACGTGGGCAGCACCAAATTGCAGGTCCACAAAAGAATACTACAACACCTAAGGGCTATTACGAACTCCGATCCAACCTATCTAGTTGCACGGCATTTTAAATACATCCACAACAACAACTTAGAGCATTTAAAATACTTTGTTGTGGATGCAGTCCCGGCCCGAAGACAGGGTGGCAACCGAGAAGCGCTCCTAAGAACATTGGAAACTCGCTATATAATAGAACTGGACACCAAGACACCTCAGGGACACAACTCCAGTGAGGATTTCTGCACATGTCTATAATCCCACAACATTAAATAGCATAGTACAGTCCTGAGAGACATGTCCCTTACAATGAATCCGCTGAGTTCAAAGGGTTTTTTAATTACAATTAGCACAATTTGCACTTTACAGATATCAGTTCACAGTGGTGGCACCAGTTGCACCTAGCACTTTATTAGGACAGATTGCATAATAGACAGGAAAAAGGGCCAGGCCCACTTGGGCTTTATCCACATCTGGCATGACAAGTGTGATTATGGCTGGTGCAATCATTGATAAATGAACAGTATGAAACAGGTTCCCTAGGGAGACAATATTGAAACTATTCAGTTGGAATATATATAACAATGCGATCTCCCGGGGGGGGGGGGTGTAAACAATATATTTGCACATACAGACAGTTTTATCACAATATAGAATTTACTGTGTATAGTTATTTTTAATATTTGTACAACAAGTATTTCTAACTGTTTCAAACGTTTTAACTGGTTTTTAACTGTTTTAATGTTTGCACATAAGAATTAACCATGCACTTTATCTCTAAGTTCTGAGATGTTTTAAAAACATTAACGTTGTTAAGTATGTTTTCTCTGACAAATCACGTGTGTATGCACTGAGCATTTTAAAAATGCAAACTTACTCTGCAGATGCGTCATGTGATCAAGGCCTCTTCAGGCCAAAACGCGTCATGGCGGTGGTGTAAGGGCGGAATAAAATATATTTGCACCAAGTACTACGGAGTTCGGCTTTTGTTTTTCCTACGGAGAGCAGAAGTGCTAAAGTTTGAGGCCAAGAGCAACCAAAAAGAAGAATATTATATTGAACAACAGACTTTCTAAGCATGAGTGAACAAGCCTAGCAATAGAGTTTTAGAATAGCACTCTGACCTCTCCAGGACCCCGAAAATAGAGAGTACTGAGGACACAAATACAACAGGTCCCGATACCAGACACAAGTCTGTAGGACATTAAGTCTATGTTGAAATGTTTTTATGTCTAAAAATAGAACAAAACGTATTGTAATGTTTGATTTTGTCTTTATGTTTGTGAAAAGAGTCTCAGTTTTTGACTAAATGTATGTGTCTTGTAAATATTGTTCTTTTGACACTGTTTTTGTGAATATTGCAAAAGCTTTAGAGGTGTATGTTTGAACTTAAAATATGGGGAAAAAACCTTTGCTTAAAAAACAAAAGAGAACACAAATGAATGAAGCCCAGAGTCAATAAAAAGGACTTCTGAGGTACTAGTAATGTTTTATTTATGGTTACATAGGTAATTTTTTGTATTGTCACTACTCACAGATAACAGCATCAAGATTCACCAAAATACCAATGAAACACAATTCTACTTGAAAGTTTCCTCTGCCTCAGATATCCAATGCTGCAAATACTGCCTGCATATCATTCAAGCCTGGATTTACAGCACCTATTTAAAGCTCACCCCGACCAAGACAGAATTCCTGTTTTTTTGCCAAGACCAACAAACAAGAAATAGTACAAACCTGGCTCATTGACATGAACCGTGATGTTTTTGAATCTCACCTTTCACTGAATGCCAAGTCATTTGGAATCACCTTGAACACCAAGCTCATTTTCAAGGAACACATTGCCAAAAAACAATCATAGCTTGGTACCAGCTCTCCTTTCTAAAGAATGTAAAAGTTTTCTTCCAGAAAGCTACGTCAGAACTGCTTTTCAAGCCCTTGTATTCACGTACTTGGATGCTCATAATGACCTGCTTCATGACCTCCAGACCCTTTAAGGATATCCCACATGCCACAGAACTTCTCAATGGGTCCGAGGGAATATGATCACATCACCCCTATCCCGATGGAATACAATTGGCTACACTTACTGGCCCGCACCATCTTCAAAATCAGGTGCATAATTTACAAAGCCACCAAGACCAGTTTCCCCTACACACCCCACTCTCCCATGATCTTCCAGACAATCTCACCATCTCTGGTGGCTCTTGGCACAGCCGCAGCCAGGACACCATCAGACTACAGACTAAGAAGAGTAGAAGGAAACAGACAAGCACTGGCACAGCCATTAGGTCTCGGCAATGCCCGATCTATTGGCTTTGTCAATGTGAATGTCTTTTAGCCGTATTGTCTAGCAGCACAGCTGCTGTTCTGCATGGCTGAAAAAATCACTATGATGCGGCCAGTGCAGACCACGTCATAACAACTTTTTGTGTGTGAGGAGGGGTGGCTTCGTGCTATGGAAAAGAGCAAAGACAAAAAAATAGAAAATAAAAGTAGGAGCGACAAGGGAGGTAGTGGGGGATGGGTCAAGAAGAGAAGCAGGAGGGGATGGGGAGATGGGCAAGCAACGACGGGATAAGGCACAAGAAAGCAAAACAATAAGCAATAAAAACAATAAAAAAATACCTCAATCAAAGCAGGATCAGTGCTAAAAATTCAGAAAATAACAAGCAAACAATGCTCAATGAGGTAACTTAGAAAGATACACACACCGCATTCAGCTACCTGCAGGTTCCCATTATACTCTGTACACAGAGTAGACTTTCACTGCAGCATCATGAGACTCGGAGTTCTGGTCTGTTTGTTTACCTCAGTGTGCCTCTCGAGTGTGGAAACAGAAACAAAACAACATCACTGTTCTTTGCAGGACCCTCGAACTACTCTGTATGCTGCATGAATTAAGTATCTGTCAAACTCTAAAGTGCAATAAACAATATTTTCTTGCGCTATAAACATGGTGAAGAAAATGCAATAGCAAAACGAGAGGGGGACCCAACATTTGGGGAAGCAACAATAAAAAGACGGGAAGGGGGTGGGTGTATGTGCAAGTAAGGAAATAACTAGCAACACATTCCTTAACGGTGCTGCTGCATCTGTTTATGATTCACCAATAAGCATGGAAACAGAACGAAGTTTGATGCTTATAAGCTATGTCAAAAGGAGGTGTGACCTGCAAAAAAGTTTGTCACAAACTGAGGCTTGAAGTGTATGAACCCCGCCTCAGGTCGGGGAAATGAGAAGTCAATTAAGTTTTGTATGAGATGTGTACTTGTTTACTTTAGGTTCAGTGGTTGCACAGAAGGTACAAAACTAAATATAACACACAATACAAGTATGTGCACTGTTTATTTCTGTAAAATACGACTTGCGTAGGGAGACAAAAGACACATGTGGCAAACTTTTTTTGTTTTATAAAGTTATAGTTTAGGAAGTAACTGCATAAAGCAAAGAGAGTTTGGAAAACTGCGTCTGACATTTGATCTTGGTCTTTGAATGCACAGCAAATGTGATGAGATAAAAACAAGATTTACAGGCCTGTTTACGGAAACGGAGCTTGGAGAGAGTGAAAACATGAGCGCTCCAGTGAAGTGCTCAAAAACTGTGACAAAAGTAGTTCCTAAAACAGTTCCTAAAATGGGAGCAGAGGATGGATAGTAGCAATTGGTCCATGGTCTCAGAGAGGGCTAGACACAGGTAGAGACAAATGGGGAGAAAGAATATGAGAGCAACGATGGAGTCAGCAAATGGGAAGCCTATGGGCGGGCTGAAGCCCAAATATTGAATACAAAATGTCTCTATGAAGCAGCGCATGCGCTGTCTAGCTAAGACCAAACAAGACAGTGGGCCTTTTCCATCAATGCACCCAGGTTGTGGAAAAACGTACCCACATCCATCAGGACCAGCTAATGCTGCTCCAATTTAAGAAAGAGTTGAAGAACACTACATCACAATGCATTAACTGTCCACAACCCAGCTACCACTTCTATCACTCATTGACTTAATGCTTGTATTTGATCCTGCACAGTGGTCCACTGCCTTTGGCTAGTTTTGCACTATGGAAATACCATACACATACATACAAACAAACTTACATACATACATACACGCACTGGCAAAGCTAATAGGTCTGGCTTGCATTCTGAGTCCTGTCAAAAACATTTACAGAAAGCCTCAGGCTGTAAAAATGTAAATGAAAACATTGTCTTCTGTACATAAAACATCCATAGGATAAATAATGTAAAGTGTGATCAATTAGTGTACATTTGAAATGTAAAGCAGTCCCTCTATTCTTGCAATACAAGCACTCCATAGGCGGTGGAATTATATACCATATAGCCAATAGCATAATGTGAGTGAGAATTACAACTTGGAGCGGAGCCAAGCCCATTCTCTGAACATTTAAAAGTATTGACAACAAAAGGTAATACAGACATATATTTAAAATCATTGATAACCTGGGCGAGGGACCTTGACAAAATGTATGGTCGCAGAAAAAGAGGTTTTCAAATCTAGGGGTTGCCCCAAGAAGTGGGATAGGAAATGGGGAAAGTGGAATGTTTATAAGGGTGACCTGTGCGTCTCACCGACCACAGAAAGGGAAATGACGGAACGCCGAGGGAGCAGAAGGGAAACAGTTGGCTGAGTGACACCGAACTTTTGATTAATAACATTTATAGATAACGTATGTCTGAATATGTAATGATTGCTGAACTCTATGTGACTGATGTTGCTTTTCATTCTAATAAAAATAACTGTTAAAATCATTGATAACAACTGGTAATACAGACAGCTGCACTAGCAAGTCACACCTAAAAAGGAAGGACAGAGCTATGGATTCAGGAGCAATCCAAGCGTTTCTGCATTACTTCAGGCAGACCGTGTCTAGTGAGCAGAATCCAAGACATTGTCACATTAGAAACAAATAAAAAGCAGAACATAAGGAATGTCTTTTCTTTCTACACTCGCAGGATAAGAAATGCCATCCCAATCAACATGTCATCTGATCCTACACTCCAGCAATTCAGAAATAAACTCAAGACACACCTATTCATAGAACAATACTGCCCTACAATAATCACTCTCTACTGTTGTGCATTATTGCATTGACTTTGGTGGTGGATAAGTCAAGTCAGAGGAAAACTGGCCTAAAAGGGAAACGAGCTTTTGAAGAGGCCGATAGGACTGGGAGAAGGTTAGTCACATATCGAGAAGGTCTTGCCTGTGATAGGTTCTGTCCATGCGCAGAGCGGTTTAGAGATGTCCCCATTAAATCTCTCTGTAGCGAATTCAACCTTTGCACCAGTGACGACAGCAAGTACGTTCTTGTAGCCAACATGGTGTCTCAATGTCAGAGTACAAAACGTGCCTCTTGACATAGATTCTCAGACTTCTGAGGCTAAATTGCAAAAATGAACCTTTGCAAAATGACATTTTTTGTTGGACATACGGTACAAATATTGTTTTACTATACGAGTTCAAAGCTATTTTACCTGCATTTTTTTGAAGATTCCAAGTTTTGCAAAGTGTCAAAGTTTACCTTCAACTGCGAACGCATTTTTCTTTGCATTGAAAGAGATTTTCAGCACACTGTGCGATCATTTTCATTCTAATCAGTTCTAGCTAAGCTTGAAAATGTAGGCAGAATTTTTCGGTGCAGGCTGACTATTTGTTGAACTTTTCTATGCACAATAATATTGTGCAGAAGAACAGCAGTCCCTCAATTATGAGTATAGTTTTAAGAGATACCGACTCATCAGAATTTGAAGGACTGCAGTAACAACGGTGATACAGTACAGATCATCCGGATAATTTAGGCAGTTTTTAGCATCTGAAATCTCGGTGTGAAATACTAAGTAGGGAATGTGAAATAATACCGGGGATCAGCTTTACTAATTCCTCAAATAATTGTCCATTTCTAAGATACCCTCATGGTCCCACTTGTAATACACGTTAACTCCGCCACCACCCAGAATTCCCAGCATAAATATCTCGGGTGGGTGGAATTAAGAAATGTTTTAATGGGGCACTCGGATGGAAATATGTATGAGATGAAGAACGATTCCGTGGATGCTAAATAAGGAGATATATTCCTTACATTTCGAGAAAAAAATACATTTTCACGCAGATGTCAATATGCAAAACAAGTCACAAAGTTTTCCATTGAACTTTGCAAAGATTGCAAAAAAATATATAAAAAGCAAGAAAGAAAAACCTTTCCACAGTCTTGGCAGTGATGAAATGCAAAATCATGGGGCCCCTCTGCAGAATGTGATGAGTGGCCCCTGAGTCTCTTATATCTGATAGATTCATTGGCATTGTGGCTGAACGGGGCCCCCGCGCGGGGTTTAGGGCATCCTATGCAGTCAAGGGCCCCCCGCGCCAAATGACAACATTGGTTTCCAATTAATGTGTTACCCCATTTTTACTGAATTGCTCACTGCGGGAACAGGTTGGATTCACTTAAGACTGGACTGGGCAAACAGCTTTTTATGTTTTTAATCACAGCAGCATGGCCTCAGATACAACTGAAGAGAAGTTGTTTTCCCGGATTTTATCTAATCAAAAATATCGGCTTTTCCCTACCTTACTGATAAGACTGATTTGTGCAGTGGAAGGAGAGGGTAGATAACACTCAGTAAATTAAAAAAAAGTATCACGCCTTCCTGAAACCCCCATATGTGGCACCCTACTAAGGATCTGGTGGTTTACTGAATTAATGACTCCGCCGCATGAATCTGTGTTTGTCCTCTTTGTTGCAGGTTCAAGCCCCATGTGTTCCACTCACACTTTTACCGGTCCGTGGCTGAGAAAATGAGCACAACTGAGTTGGTTTACAATTATTTGTAAATAGCACCCTTATACTTTGTTATGCACATGGGTAACCGTACAAATGTAGCTCGGTAGTTTGAAGCCTAGCTCTACAGAAGCACTGATTCTTCTGCAGATACTAGCAAACCTTACTGCTTCCTGGCCTCCATGGGACTCACTGGTGTTACCCTCACCCCCCAATAGGGAGGCGCTGTCCTCCGTGTCCAATGGTTACACAGTCTTTGTAAAGGTATGCTATAATAATGAACATGTATTAAAAAATATTTCCTCATCATATTGTTTTAAGTGCCTTGATCCATATAAGATACGCCTCTGTGTGAGAGGTTAGACATGCTGGGCTCGATGCAGTATTTAAATGGTGTTGCATTACTTATCTTTATTTGTCGGTCCTCTCGGAACCACTCCGGATTCTTGCAGTGCCTGGTCTTCAGGTGGAGGTACATACCAATATGCATCATCTGCAGCTTGGAGAGGGCTACAGTTGTCCATCTGCAGCCCAAGGTAAATGCAGGCCAAAGAATAACAGCACTGGACACACCTGTTGAGTTTCTAAATTGTACTGCCACGGTGTTGACCATTGTGGCCGCAGGCACATGCCTGATAGGAGGATGTTGGGCATTGGTTGAATTAAATGTTCAAGGGTAGAATGCTGATGGGTGGTGGGAGTTTGGAGTTCTATTTCTGGCATTTGCTGCTTGAATCCTGGATCCATCGCATCGAGTAATAATCTGGATGAACTACCTGTTGGTGTCATCTTTTCAGGGGACTGCAATCCTTTGTGGGTACATGGGTGACCATTCCAGTTTGGTGCCTGCTGGCCAAAGTTTAAATGAGATGGTAGCCACGTGGAGTGTGCTGTCTGGTATTCAATGGCTCAACACTTATACATGTACCTGTTAGGCAGGGGATCTTCCACGGGCAGGCTGGATATCTTAGTTCTAACTGTAATTGTATGTATATAGCGCTTAATACCCCTGATGAGGCATGGAAGTGTTTTCAGTTAGTAGCACCCTACTCCGGAACCCAAAAAGGATTAGTGGTGAGTTAGTTTAGGGAAATATGAAGAAATTGAGTGGTCGACATGTGAGTCAGTTGGATTGAAAAGGATAATAGAGGGATAGAAGAGGGAAAGGTCTAGAAAGTGTTTATTTGGAGATCATAGTAGTAGTAGGAGGTTTGGGATGTGTAAAGAAGAGAGGGAGGGGGAAGAGTCTCTAGACGTGGATTAGGGAGATAAATGAGGTCTCGGATGAGTCTCAGGAGGGATACATGATGAAAGGGTTTAGAAAGGGCTGTTTGGGAGATCTGAATATTAAAATGAGGTTTGAGGTGATGCAAGGAGGGACTGAGGAGAAAATGGTTATTTTGGAGATCATAGTAGTAGAATGAAATTTGGGAGGAGTCAGAGAGCGGAGGTAGAGGATATAGTGAGAGAGATATAGGGTGGGATATAGGGTAGTGTATTGGAGGGGGTCAAAATATATATATATATTTTTTTTTTTGTTGTTTTTTTTGTTTACAGTAGGAGTAAAGTAATAAATATATAGGGCCAGATCTACGACGTGATTTTGCATGCGCAAACGGGTTTGCGACCCGTTTGCGCATGCAAAATCACTGTGGGCCATGTACAAAGCCTATTTAGCGAGTCACAAATTATTTGCGACTCGCTAAATAGGTTTTGCGACTCGCTATTAGGAAGGGGCGTTCCCTTCCTAATAGCGACTGCAGAGCCATGTATGAATGTTTTGCGACCGCAATTGCGGTCGCAAAACACTCGCAAATTACCACCCTCTTCAAGAGGGTGGTAATGGAGTCGCAAATGGGAAGGGGTCCCAAGGGGACACCTTCCCCTGTGTAACTGACTCCAAAAATATTTTTTAAGGGCACGCAGTGGCCCCAGGGACCACTGCCTGCCCTTAAAAAATGAAACGAAAATGTTTCATTTTCTTTTTTTTAAATGCATCCCGTTTTCCTTTAAGGAAAACAGGCTGCATTAAAAAAAAAAACTGCTTTATTTAAAAGCAGTCCCAGACATGGTGGTCTGCTGAGCCCAGCAGGCCACCATCCCTGGGAGGGCCTGTCATTCCCAATGGGCTCGCAGTGGAGAGGTGTGGTGCAGCGGCCAGGGCAGCTGACTTCGGAGCAACAGGGTTCACGGTTCGATCCCCGGCTCCGGCGGCAGCTCAGCTCAGCACCATGTGACTCTGGGCAATAGCTCACTTAATTTCCACTACGGCCCCCAGCGCCTTGAGACCCGTAAGGGTGAGTAGTTCGCGCTTTACAAATACGGATTTAGATTTAGATTTACAAATACGGATTTAGATTAATATTCATGAGCCTCGCAATTTGCGACCCCATTGGGAATCGCAAACAATGTTAAACACACTGTTGTACATGCAAAATAGCGCCTCGCAAATTGCGAGTCACAAATGACTCGCAATTTGCGAGGCGCTATTTTGCACGTCGTACATCTGGCCCATAGATACATAAGTACATGGAAGATATATGTGTATACGGAAGGTAATATATCAAGATTTAAGTTGTATTTAATAAACTCAGGCATTAAAGGATTGCTGTACTTTAAGTACATTTGTTTGTGTTAGATTTTTTTAAATTTATTTATATATTTTTTTCTTTTTTTCTTTTCCTTTCTTTCAATAATTCAAGAGTGAAGCAGCTGTAAATAAATGATTTTGATAAAATTTACAAATTGTGATAGATAAATAAATGGAGAAGCATAAGTATCTAATCAAATAACGTATATGAAAACTATGCAGTCACCTACATACATGTTAAGCATAGAATAATATAACCATAAGTAAAATGAATAATTGTTAAGCAGACCTAAAGAGTATCTATATATTTATAAACATAATTATTACACCCATTTATACAAAGGAACACACGTCTAGATACATACATATAATCAAATTAAATGCTTATATACATAGGGATATGCCGTACATTTCCTTGACTAGAACAAATGATGCACTAAGTTGAATCATTTATAAGTAGACATGGGGCTAGTTGCTTAATGGCTCTGGGCACCTGACTCACCGAAGAATCAATTGTAATTTAGTCATGTTCTAAATTTAGATAGCTCCTTTTCGATTACGGTAGGTGGTGGAAGAGGCGCTCATAATGTGCATTTTAATACTTTCAATGTTCACGCATCTCAGCTCCTACATTGGTGCTACTCTGATAATAATTGATGCCTGTTGGTCTATATTTGGCAAACTTTATTGCCCTCGTGAGAGTGTTGGATGCGATGTTACGATGGACAGCAATTTCCAACCCTGATCCTGTAAATAATGGCTAAGAACAACTAATTGAACACATACCAACACCTGAAGTTAAGTGCAGTGGAGACATGCTCTCTTTTCCTAGGTCACAAAGTCGAAGTACAGAGCAGCTGCAAATATTTTCCAAGCATTGGATTGATTTAGCAAGAAGTTCAGCGTTTACGGAATCAGCATAGTCTGACCAAGGTCTTAACTAGGCAATCATGTTCCTGGAAGCATCTACTGGTATTCAGAAGTATTATAGAGTTGCGTTGTAACCATTGCGACTATAGGCAAGTGAAATATTTTATATGCATGTGTTTCCATTTCAATAAGATATCAGGGCCCAACAGTTAAAAGAAGAAGGTAGCACCTGCAGAGCGCTATCTTGCATTTAGTGGCTCAGCAACAACATTTGGTGCAGTCCCTGGTGGGTCGTGGGTTTGGTTATTGCAGATTTTCAGATCGAACTGTTAAGGTAAGTGTGCCTGCTACTTTTACATTATCTCGAGAGTGGATATCACCCACGGACTTTTATGAGTCTGTGTTGAGGGACTAACAAATGCTGTGTCTGTATTTCAACTTTTAGGTGTTGTCTCCATGCCTTTCCATTTTTGGTCCTTTCTTCTAAAAAGGTTTACTGGGCATTTTGTGACTCTCATCATCTCCTTGTGTTTGCTTCGATTTTCTGACTCTCTCATACCCCATTGATTGTCTAACTTGCTACCAAGGAATGGTCGTAAGTTAGAATTGGCGAGTGAGTCACGTGAGTTTCCAATATCTATGAAGCTGGGTTCCTCGCAGGAGTTCAACAAGTCTGCTATTTTTATCAACAATTCCATGATGCCACAGTTTAAATTAACCCATATAGATTTTATTGGTCTAGTCCATGAACAATATTGATCTTCATTCGAAGTTTAATTCCTAACAGTGCATGGTTGTCCTTGTTTTTCAGCCAAGGCTTTCAGATCCAACACTACACTTGTAACCAACAAGCCCCTTTTATAACAATTTCACTTTTCATTATTTTCACCCACTATTTTCAACAAATCTTAAGTACATAACACAGCGTCAGAAACTTTGGTGTCCAAAAAATCAATGCCAAACACTCCTTAGCAATGTCTAGGTAGGATTCTGCACCTGGCACGAGGAAGGCGTTGTGTGGGTCAGGCAGGGTTCACCTCTTTATTGCTATGAAGTTGCGGTATTGGCGCTGTGGTTAGCAAGGTCTACACCTGGTCTGACTTAAAGACACTGAGTGGTTTCCTGTGAACAAGAAAAGTAAATAATTTCTGTGTGGATCTGACTTGGGGCTATTTGATGCGCATTAAGCGGCATTGCAGCTATTGTGTGGTACATAAGTCGGAGGCTTTGTCATCCTTTGAAGTAGAACACTCCATCCTTTGTATGTGGTCTGACAAGCAAAGTCTTGCCAAACACTGTCCTCAATGAAGCTCTCAACATTCCAAGGTTCTAATTTGACTTATATTGCTCCTTTCGGAAGAACATATATGGTTTAGCATTTACTACAAAGCAGGGGAAGCAAGGCCATTCTTTTATCATTGTTGACTATCAGCCTTTTGTTTCCATTTGCAGTAGAAATTAATTTTTGAAATAGGAAAAGGGAAGTTTTGAAAAATTCTACTAATTGCAATAGTCAGGCAAGAGCTTTGAGAATCCTGCGAAGGCCGAACCGGCCTTGTATGAGCCCCAGCCGAATGAATCGGCCAATGTCATATGAAGAACAAGATGCACATTATAAACTCCATTTGTGAGACTCAACATTTGCTTACCACTCTTCTCAACCAGTTGCAAGTCCAGTAAGTGCATTATTGTACCAGAGTCCATACTGCCTTAATTAGGTTTTGACATATGGATGCCCAAACAACATTAATTAAACCATCCCTATGAAGAAGGCATCTTGTGAACTTTGTTCTCTGGGACACTGTCAATTAAAGCTTATTATATGAAATTGTCCACATGTAAAAATGAAATGTACTTAGAAACACAACTTGGGAATACTCATAGACACATGCAACATGACAGAGGATTAAGACTGAAAATCCCATCTATTTTGTATAGTTGCTGCCTGTTCATTGATACACAAGCCTTATACAGTCTTGATCTTTCTCTTTGTCTTCTTAATACAGTTGTCCCCATGTGTCAATATAAAGGCATTTTTAACAAACTCAAACTCAGAGACAACTAGCCCCAGCTGGTGTACTCCGTTCCTACTTGTTCATCACACACAAGACCTACTTTACTTCTGCTCAGTAATTTTTTTTCTACATGATTTTATATGGGAGCTTTTTTGAAGCAATATAATTAAAAAGTTGTTAATCCCAATTGCTTATTTACATGTGGTTCCTGATGAATAGGCCACGTTACAATGCACGCGTTTACAATGCATGCCATTACAACGCGGTCATTACAATGACCGCGTTGTTACATCGCATACCATTACAACGCAAGTCATTACAACGACTTGCTGTAGGGGGGCGCTGGATTTTGGAATAGTATAATTTACTATTCCAACTCCAGTCTGTGCAACAGTAGGGAAGGTGTTGGATGTAAAATCCAACACCTTCTGCCCCCTACAGCAAGTCGGTGTAACGACTTGCGTTGTAATGGTATGCGATTTAACAACGTGGTCGTTGTAATGACCGCGTTCTAATGGCATGCGTTGTATCGCATGCGTGGTAAACGATGTTTACCATTCCTGATACATGAGCCCTACCTGGGTTCAAGCGCCCTTTTGTTTTCTCTCTACTGCCCTGCTTGTTTGTCTTTATAGAGACACCTCGTGAAATAATTTAACTTGAAGTCCACTGATCCTAACTGGTCTGCTCATTTCCTGACTGTTTATGATTCAATCCATGAACATGCTCTCAAACTTCACGCGGGTCTTTTCAGTTCAGTTCTTTCCAAATGCCCCAAACTTGTCCACGCCTCCTACTTAGGATTCCATTTAAAAAAAAAAAAAATTTAGGTGCTCCATGGTGGTGGTGCCTTCTCTTTGCCTCCCAAGCACTGGAACAAACTCTGCCCCCCAGAGTCCAAATCAGGTGGCCTTCCGAAAGCTTACTAAAACTTGGCTTTTTTCAACATTAAATTCTTCTGCACAATAGTAGGCCTTATCACTAGAGACAAACTTTAGCGTACTTGCATGCTTCAACAATGAATGAAATAAAATTAATACAGACATACAGTACACAGGTTCTCTTGAAACTAATTTAATGCACCTTTTACAACCACTCCAGCTGAGGTGCTGTAATCTTCCTTGGCCAATCCGTTCAGCGAACGGAAGATCCAGCATCGCTCTGGTGCCTCTGCTCACCCATATTGCACAATGTAGTCCTAGGAGTACTCTCCCAGTTACAAATCAGCATCCTCCGCAGTCCCAATTACTCATTAATACTCATCAATACGTGGTCAGATGTGCATCTGTCCGTCGCTGCTCTGATTTCCACCCATCGTATAATAACCCTCTGCGAATGCTAAGATTTGTCTATGATTTGCCATTCGTCATTTACTGGTGCTCCGAACCTCAACATGCTTAGATGTACCACCAAGCTCTTCGTGATCCTCGGGGCATGATGAGTCTTGGGACCTATCACCTGGTGATTCCTTTGTGCATGAGAGAGCATTTAGAAAATAAAAAAAGACAAGGACAGATGAAGGACACACTAAGGGCTCTATTATGAGTCTGTCGGTCCTAGGACCGACAGATTCGCGGGGTGATACGGTGACGGTATCCCCACCACCCTATTATGAGTTGTGTGGTGGGACCGCCACAGCACCGCCTCGGACGCCAGGGAACCAACAATCCCTGGCAATGTTGCGGCGCTCAGGAGGCATCCATATGCTTGGCGGGACCGCCAGTTATATTACGAATTTCCTCTCTGCCAGGGTTTACATGGGGGTTCTTACCCCAAGTAAACCCTGGCTGAGAGGAAACAAAGAGGGCCCTACAGGGCCCCCTGTACTTCCTCCGCCTGTGGATGCACACGGGGGGCACCAGTTCCTGCACTGCATGGACTTTTCAGTCCATGCCGTGCAGAAACAGTTTTTTGTGTTCCCATTGCGGTGCCTGTTTTTCAAGGCACCGCTGTGGGAACGCCCAAAAAAGCCCGCCAGACACAAGAAATACTCGTAATCTGGCAAGGGGACTCAGCACGGCCTTGCCGGTGCAACGGCGAGGCGGATCCGGTGCAGCATCGCCAAACTCGTAATCGGGCCCTAACTATGAGGTAGCCCTATCCTGAACCACATCACTATATCCTTTTTTGCTCAGTTTCACTGCTGTTTGCCAAATAGTCCAACTAATATCAGCAGCAGCGGCCCGTGCAGGTAAAAGCGGGGGGGCTGTGTGGTCGGGTTGGGGGGGGGGGAATTCGACAGACGACCACGAGGGAAAAATAAATAAATAATTAATTTTCCCTCGTCTTCGTCTGTCGAAATTCCCCCCACCTGGCGCCACCGCCCACCACTCTTACCTGCACGGGCCGCGGCTGGGAGTCAGAATAGCCCACTCAACGGGTTTCTTAGTGATTTGTGTACTCCTTGCCATCATTTCTTTCATATTCATTTTTTTAATTAGATTTTTTGCTTAAATTGGGTACCTCATGTAACTTTGCATCTTAGGAGACCGTCAAGTGTGAGCTGCCAGCTGAAGTGAAGCAGGATTTAGTCTTTCTTGCAGTTTCACAGATGAAGACCCTCGTGCTGGCCTCTACAGTGCAAGCAATTGATACGGCTATGTGGAGGGTTTAGTGCACATCCTGTGTTGCCCACATGCAGAATGTGCCTTTCCTGAGGGAGATGTTGCTTCTCTGCCAGTGAGAGTGATGCTCTCCTTCGTGTAAGACATGTAAAGATGTGCAGTTTGTATTTAAAGAAGCACAGTTATACTACAATGATATATCTCACCATCTCTGCATAGGCCCTCTGCTGACGGGAGCTCTGCTGCAGTGAAATAGTCATTGCGCCCAAGCTGGGACCAGAATCTGCTTGAACATCCAATGTTTGCCGGGCCCAAACATGTTGCTGTCTTGAAGACAGGGTTTTTTTTCCAAACTTCTCTGATGATTTCATGTATTCGAGCAAAGTGAGGACACTAGGTCCCTGGAGCCTTGAACCCTTCGAGTTCTACAGGCAGGACACTGGACCCTGCTTTCTGCCAGAGGGACAGGAGAGGGAGTGTGGAGAGGGACTGGAGAGGAAGTGTGGAGAGGGACGGGACAGGGAGTTTGGCAAGGGACTGGACAGGGAGTGTGGAAAGGGACTGGACAGGGAGTGTGGAGAGGGACTGGATAGGGAGTGTGGAGAGGGACGAGACAGGGAGTTTGGAAAGGGACTCGACAGGGAGTGTGGAGAGGAGCGTGCAAAGGGCCCAGGTTGACCCTTAGTAGAGGCCTGCTAGGCCGGGAACCCCCCGCTTTAGAGTACTGCACAAAGACACTGGATGCAGGTCTCGCCGAAGAACCACGAGCGATTCCTGGCCTTTATTTATTACATTCAGTCGGGCCCAGCCTCCTGGGTGAGTGTGCGATACAATGTATAGTAGAGGCTGGGTGGCACTCTACAGGGCCTGGCATTTCAGAATAGAGCAGCGTATTGGACTACATTCATGGAGAATATTTCGCACCGAAGTAGAGAGGCTAATGCATCAGAGAGGGCACTGATAATAAAGAACAGATTAGTAAGATATCTGTGTCTGTTTAATCATTACACCTATATCCACGACACAGCACCGATGTCTGGCTGTTCCAAGGGACCTGCACACTTCTTGAAATAATAATTTGACCTGGTCTCACTGGAATTTTCTCTGCCTAGTCATCAACAATTGTCAGGAACAAAAGTGCTGCTGATGTGCGTGTATGATTTATATAGCGTGAACAAAGCTGAAAAAAACAACAACAAAAACAGAAGTGAGCACTGCCTTGTGGCGTATCACTCTTTTGCCTCTTTTGTTCCTGACCAGTGGCCTTTAATGAGAATTTGCACATATATATATATATATATATTCCACAATGAAACTACGTACTTCTTCAGCAACGTAGGAACAGGCCACTCCACTCACGCTTTGAAGTTTCTTTATTTTAAGGCAAGCAGGTAGGCATTACGCGTTTCGACTCGCATGAGACTTAATCATATACCACTGTATACTGGTGGGTTCTGTTAGCATTTTAAATAACGTGACTTATCAACATTGAAAACGGACTAATGTCCACACTTCCACTTATTTAAGGGGGCAGTTAATTTTTTTGAAAATTCACTTCGTTTGTTTTGAGCAACAATGGTAAGTACAATTCTTTCAGTTATTCAGGCTCAATCCTTTGAACACAAGTGCTCATTCCATACATGTTTCCCATTGTGTTGCTGTCAAAGTCATTGGGCCATATGCATGAACACATTTTCCCATAGACACAGAATGGGCAAAACCCTTTGATGCAACTGGCTCATTGTTTCTTGTAGTTTTGGGACCACATTTCCCATAGTACTTCATAACTGCCGCTTCCCTCTCGTTCTGCATTTGGATTTTGTATGAAAGGAGTGCCCACCGGCTGCGATACTGAACACGACCGGAGTTTTGACGGAAGGGCCACGAAAAGAGGCCCGCCTCGAACTGAGAGAGTGATCTTTGCAGCAGCCAGGGTTTGTAAGAGGGATTTTTCCTACGCACATCATGCTATGAGGTCACCAGCTCGAAAGGCAAGTGATAAACTGTGAAATTAATCTGGTGGTAGCGGGACTCTCCTGTTTAAAATAGTGCCCGTTTTATGAAACTTTTCCGGTTGAAGCAGTGATTGCACTCGGTGCACTAGAAAGCAAGGGTAGTTTTGCCATCAACCAACATTGAAAGTTAAACGAGAGGGAAATGGCAGTTATGAAGTACTATGGGAAATGTGGTCCCGAAACTACAAGAAACAATGACTATTGACAGCAACACAATGGGAAACATGTATGGAATGAGCACTTGTGTTCAAAGGATTGAGCCTGAATAACTGAAAGAATTGTACTTACCATTGTTGCTCAAAACAAACGAAGTGAATTTTCCAAAAAATTAACTGCCCCCTTAAATAAGTGCAAGTGTGGACACTAGTCCGTTTTCAATGTTGATAAGTCACGTTATTTAAAATGCTAACGAACCCACCAGTATACAGTGGTATATGATTAAGACTCATGCGAGTCGAAACGCGTAATGCCTACCTGTTTGCCTTAAAATAAAGAAACTTCAAAAGCGTGAGTGGAGTGGCCTGTTCCTACATTGCTGAACAGTACGTGGTTTCATTGTGGAATATTGGAGGTGTCTGACACACCTGAGACAGGCTCCGACCCGTGAGGTTGAGGCGCTCCTGCTTGTCAGATCGGCGTTTGGATAATATATTTATATATTTGCACTATCACTGATCTCTTCAATGATTGGATGCACTGAATTTAAATGTGGTGGTCCGGCATCAGCGCGTCTTGTGATGAAGATCGCGGAGGCGATTGAAACGCATCTGAGGTGGACACTTGTCTGTACCATTTTGGGTGAATAAATTAAATATATGGAATTGTGAACCCGCTCTTTTTGAATCTTTTGGAGGAATACTTTTGGTGGTCCGTACCTGCGGTGTATTCCCTCTTGGCGGGTCAGGATATATATGGATATATATGGATATATGGATATATATATATATATATATATATATATATATATTCACCAAACACCCCTCCAACAGGAAGAAGTTAGAGGCCACTCGGGAGATCCTTAGAAGCACTATAATAGACAAATCGGGCATAATGCATTTCGGCAGAAATTGCTTTCCTCAGATGCCGCTGTATACTGGGAAACTGCTCCATCCACGCATTTTGAATGTCTTGCTGCACACCCATTGGTGGGAGTGCAGATAGCCCCTGCTCACCTGATCGCCTACCATCCACAGCCCTGTGAGAACTGCAGATCCCAGAAAGCACCATACCTGGGTAGGTAATGCAAGGGGAAGACACGGAGTTGTAACAAACCACAATGGTCTTTGGATGTTAAAATCAAAGGGCGCGATATAGTATGGCGAGGGGTCTGTTGGATTTTACCAGAGATTTTAACATACACAGACGAAACATGCACACACACAAACACATTCTGTCTGTCATCTCTGCTATGAAGGTCTTAAAGTATGTTGGTTATTTTATAAAATATTCTGTTAAAGTACCCCTTACAATCTGCTCTGCAGTACCTTTCCATTGCCCCTTAAACTCTGCTTCTCTTATAATGTATTTTAACATGATTTGCCAGCATGGTGGTTGGAAAACCTGAAACTCACACTCCCCTAATATTAATGACCAAGTTACACCCCTGTATGTATCTTGGCCCACAGAGCCAATCACCTGAAGGCTGACCCATAATTAGAACAGCAGAACACTCAGCACAACCATTTAGTCAAGTTGCCTTCTGTATATAAAGACCAAGGCCTTCATTTCAAAAGGAGCAGTAATCTTTTTTCTTTTGTATCTGCCTCCTAGATGTTTAAGATCTTCAGATAAGGCACTTCTGGTGATCCCACGCATCTGCACTTCAAGATATGAGGGCAGATCTTTCTCTTGCACAGTCCCTTATCACTGGAACAAATTCCCTCTTAGCCTTCGCTCTTGCTCAGACTTCACCTCCTTTAAGAAAGGTTTGAAGACTTGGTTGTTTTAGAATGTTTTATCCTCTTTTGAGCAGCACAGCACTGAGATACTCCTCCGGGGGTGAGTTGTGCGTGATACCAAATTCCCAAATAATAATTGTTGTCTTATAAAGCACGAACTTGTGCCGAGTGCATTATACAGGACTACGCAAGTGGTGACCCCACCCCAAGACAATGTTAGAAAGAGGAAGCAAGTAGTTCAAATGACAGCACCATTTTTCAAACATATTGGGTAAGTACTCACAATGCTGAATCCTTGCAAACCACCCATTAATCCCTAGAAGCAGCACCTAGTTTGCAGCCCACCAGGAAACAGCAGTTTACCCGAATGGTCAATCTGGACCTGATACAAACGTCCACCGTTTGACTAACCCTGGGCGGTGAACTCCGCTCAATTCGTGGAGTTTGCAGAGTTTTCCGCAACTCTGTGCTCCACAGAGCACGCAGAGTTCCCAAAAACTCTGCTCTGCTTTGCGCTTGTCAAGTTGGCGAGCGCGAGCGAGGAAAATCCACCTCCCGGCGAGATTTTTCCTTGCTTGCACTTGCCCAGGTCTAGTTGGTGAGCGCGAGCAAGGAAAATCAACATCCTGGCGAGATTTCTCAATGCTGGTGGTTGGATTTTTCAATGCGAGTGGTCGTGGCAGGTCGCGACCACTTGTGTTGAGAAACCTTCTGTACGCGTTGAGAAAGCTGACGCTCGAGTAGAAAATCTACTCGAGCAGCAGAAAGGAAGCTGCACGCTCTTGCGCTGTGCATGGTGCCATCCGCGAGGATTTTACAGCACGGGTCAAACAACCGGTGCTCAAAATCACCGCAAATGGCATGACCCTAACACACTCCACCGCTCGTAGAACTCCGCGTAGTGCGGCAGAGTATTTTTGTCACTTTGCGGCGGTCCGCATTGCGGAACTCCGCCCAGGCTTACGTTTGACTAAAGAGGCCTCACTGCATCCTCCTCGAGCTAGGCCCTTTTTATTTATAACAAATTCTACGCTCATCCAAATATAATTCCAGATGTCCTATGGCTTTACCGCGTCATCACACAACTCAGATGGCCCAAGCCTGAGTCTCGCAATCAGAAGACTGTGACAATCTACGGATGTCAGCACAGATCCGGTCACCATTCAGAAGAAATCAACGTTATTTATGCTGGCGGAATCTCACTGTAATTTAGGCAAGGTCTTCCTTCTCTGAACAAACAGCAATTACCGTCCGCTGAAAGGCACACACAATCCGCAATCTGGGAGGCGCTAATCAGAAAAACGGCTTCAGAGAAGGCAAACAGGACAATAACTAGAATAAGATTTCAGTAGCTTAAAAATTAAGTACCTTAAAATATGTGTTCCTGAAACATTTCGGTTTTCTAACATGTCTTGTTCAGGTGGAAGCTGGTCTGGGTAAATTATTGCAAAATGAATGTAAAATATTACTAGTTGCTGGGTGACATAATGACATCACACAAAACATAAGAAATAATACGCAGATATCTTGTGCCCATGATTTCTTTTTATCTGGGAAGTAGGGACACTCCAACCAGTCATATAACCGCGAACCACACAACCCTTATTGAACAGATCTCACAGTAAAAGACAGGCCGCAAAGAGATAGGACGACCAAAATTAATAGTAAAAAAGGTGTAATCAAAATTATGTTGCAAACATGTAACATTATATTTCCGGTGACTCAAGCATTGTTAAACGTATCTCTAAGATGTGCTGAAATGAGAACTGATCTTTTTAAATCGTTGCTGTTGCTTTCGGAATGGCATCTGCTGTGCATTCAAATATGCTCCTTCCTCTGAAGCTGCTGTTAGTTTTGAGGTTTGAGACAGTGTAGAGTGTTCTTTTTCTAGGTCTGAGCAGAGTTCGCAGAGTTCCGTGTGACCCAAAAACTCTGCCGTGCTATGCGGAGTTCCGCAAGCGGCGGAGTGCGTTAGGTCGCGCCGTTAACGCTTCTTTCTGCAGCTCGACTAGCTGTTCTACTCGTGCAACAGCTTCCTCAACGTGAACGGAAGGTTTCTCAACGTGAGCAGGAGCGGCCATCTGTGACCACCTGTGTTGAGAAAACTTGCCGGGAGGTGGTCTGGAGTAAGATTGTCCTCGCTCGTGCTCGCCAACTTAACATTAGTAAGTGAGAAGAAAACTCTGCTACGCTACGCAGAGTTTTTATAACCCCATGTGCTACTCGGGACATGGAGTGGGAAAGACTGCGCAAACTCCACGAGCAGAATTTCATGCCCAGGCCTATCTTTTGCTCGCTGACAGGCTAGGGGCATTTGACAAATTTGCTAGACTAGAACCAAGCCATTATGATTTTAAATTTTTTTCAAGGGCTTCCTTCATAAGTTCTAAGTCACGCTGCAAACACACTTGTGAATCTTAAAAAATCTGGTCATGTTTGTCTCCACTTCCTTTCCGAAGCAGAGCTAAGTGGAGTATGCCATCTTGGTCAGTGTAACGGTCATGTCTGATTTCTCGTCCCCCTGCATCAAGACTGGAGTAAGGTCAGAACATCTTCTGGAAACAGAGGATGTTTGCTCAGGGCTGGCATATTTCCAGTCTCTGTTGCTTTAGTCCTTGATACGCAAGGCTTCATTCTCAGTTTCTCGGCCTCACTTAGCCCAAGTGCATGCAGTAACTGATTGCAACACAGTGAAGTACACAAGCGCTATTACTCAACATCCCTTCCAGGGATCCCAGAAATGTACGTTTTTTTAAAGTCAGACTGAGGAACGTCCTATAAACAGAAAAGGTGTACAAGTAGCACGACAATGGGTTCAAACAAGCAGGTAAATATAAATATCTCACTAGTATCTGGGGGGGTGAAAACCAGCGAAGAGCCAGCAAACACAAGCCATGCATTTATAAGCATATTATATCATGAAGGTTTGGGAACGACACTATGGAATAGTATTATGTGATGAACTCTCCCCAATACCTTATTTGGAATGTGGTACTTTTGTTGTCATGAATTATTGTCATTTAAACACAATTAACGGTGTATTGGATCTAGGATTCATCCCTATGCTTTACACCCTTTTCTAAGCATGAAGCACAGTAAAATATGCGGCTAACCCCAAAGGTAATGCGCCTGCCGTGCATGAACACACCACAGTTTATTTCTGACCTACCCAAGCGAACATCTGAGCTATAATTGGCACTGAATGCTTCCACAACATCAGCAAAAAAAGGAGTACCTCGAGAGGTCGCAGAGTCCAAAGCAGACTTTTTCTCTTGGGTCTTGTGTTCGTCTGACCACAGCACTGGGGCGGTTGGCATAATGACATCCCTGTCCGAGACACAGAGTTCCCGTATGTGGCTGTGGCACGCGCAGGCTAAGGACGTCCAGCTCCAACTCTCAACGTGGAGGAGCAAGCTGTGAAAACATACCTTAAGACCATATACTCCAGCTCCGTGGCGCGCAACACTATTTGTGTGATTGGTGTGATCAAAAAATGTACAAAACTTTTTCTAAAGCAGACCAAACTAAACAACAGGTGTTTGTCCAACAAAGGCTGGCCTGACATCTTTTTTTTTGTTTTTTTGTTGTTGCAGTTTTTATATAGCACCAACTCGACCCGAAGGTATTGGATCGCTTTACATGAGCACCAGTTACATTACGCAAGGACCCATTCTTTTTTGGTAGGTAGGGGGAGATTAAGTGATTTGCCCAGAATGACAGGATGTTGAGCCAACGCTGAGACTTGAACCTGGTTTCCACTCCACCCCCCTCCAAATTCGGCAGCTCTGGCCGTTAGGCCACATCCACAGCCTCATGAGAAGAGTGTCTTCCAGCATTGGACCTTCCTTGTACAAATCAAGTCTTTTCAAGTGTGATTCTCCAACTGAATGCAACAAATACTGCACTGGACGCCTCAGAAAGCACTACTGTGGCAAATAGAAGCCAAGGGCTAGAAACTAGGTGTCCTTGCAGCATCTGAGGAACCGTTATTCCTTATCCTGTAACTACTAACACTGGCAGTACTAAAAATGCAAATGAGAGAATACTGTGACATGGCAGTAGCTAATTGTAGCCACCATTTTCACAAGAGCACCATTTAACTGAATCATCACATGACTTGTCAAATGAAGCTGAATGGCTATTAAAGTCACAGGTCGTTTCTGAAGAGCACACATTCAGGCCTCATGAGAGGCGAATCATGGCATGTTTAAAATGGCAAAAGGTTGGGATGTATAAAGTGCTCAACCGGCAAGTCAGGTTCAGGCCCAGCTGATTGAATTCCAGACCGCTTCAACACGGACAAGTAAATTCCATTTTGTTTCTTAACTTTAGTGACCACCCATGGAAGTATGGAGCACGCCTCACTGAATTCTATCTATTAAGATTAGTTGGCAGATATTGCATGTGCTTGTTGAAGCTTGCATGCTTACCGGTAAAGATAACCAGACATGGGTTCTTCTTTCTCAAAAAGTAATATTAGTGCATCAAGGCTACATAGTTTAGCTTTCTATTTCAAGAAGTTAGCTTGGTTACCAGATTGTTGGGACTCTAAACTAGCAGTGCTTAATTTGTGCCAGTGTTTACCAGTGCTGAGCACCAGTACTTATTTTGTAACACTGGTACATATTTATAAGAGTCCACCACATGGTGGCGCTATCAGTCTATTAAAAAAACACACAGGTAAAGTGTTTGAAAAATCCAACATACAATTAAAAAACTAGCAATAATATTACGGTGCTCATGGGATTCTTGCAGATTTGGGTCACAGAATATAGTCCCATTGACACATTTGTAGGACTGTAATGGTGGGTAGGTGTTGTTGATCCTGGTGTCTGGCAGAGCTGGCAGGGACCATAAGTGATGCAAGTTGCAGTGGCTTGCTTAGAAATATCTTGGGCCTGGCACATAGGGCCAGATGCACGACCCTTTCATTTAGCGCCTCGCAATTTGCGACTCATTACACTGTTTTGCGATTCCCATTGGGGTCGCAAATTGCGAGGCTCATTAAATTTATTGAGCCTCTCGCAATTTGTGAGCCCATTGGGAATGCCAGCTCTCCCAGGGATGGTGGCCTGCTGGGCTCAGCAGACCACCATGTCTGGGACTGCTTTTTAATAAAGCAGCTTTTTTTTTTTTTAAATGCAGCCTGTTTTCCTTAAAGGAAAACGGGATGCATTTTAAAAAAAAAAAATGAAACGTTTTCGTTTCATTTTTTAAGGACAGGCAGTGGTCCCTGGGACCACTGCCTGCCCTTAAAATATATTCAGGGGAAAAATATTTTCCCCTGCATTTGCAAAGGGGAAGGGGTCACCTGCGTACCCCTTCCCTTTTGCAACCCCATTACCACCCTCTTAAAGAGGGTGGTAATTTGCGGGTGTTTTGCGATCGCAATTGCGGTCGCAAAACATTTGTACATGGGGTTGCGCTCGCTATTAGGAAGGGAACGCCTCTTCCTAATAGCGACTTGTGACTCGCTATTTTGGAATGGTACAAACCCCTATTGGTTTTTGCACCACCATGTCTGGGACTGCTTTTTAATAAAGCAGCTTTTATTTTTTTAAATGCAGCCTGTTTTCCTTAAAGGAAAATGAGATGCATTTAAAAAAAAAAAATGAAACGTTTTCGTTTAATTTTTTAAGGGCAGGCAGTGGTCCCTGGGACCACTGCCTGCCCTTAAAAAATATTCAGGGGAAAAATATTTTCTCCTGCATTTGCAAAGGGGAAGGGGTCCCCTGGGTACCCCTTCCCTTTTGCAACCCTATTACCACCCTCTTGAAGATGGTGGTAATTTGCGGGTGTTTTGCGACAGCAATTGCGGTCCCAAAACATTTGTACATGAACGCCCCTTCCTAATAGCGACTCGCAATTCCAAAATAGCGAGTCGCAAATAAATTGTGACTCGCTATTTTGGAATGGTACAAACCACTATTGGTTTTTGCACGCGCATGCAAAAACCGTCGTACATCTGGCCCATATTATTTTACAAATTATGCACTGAAACTATGGATACTGAGCACTTCTTCATGCTGCAGTCAATTTCATTCCACGACTCGAATATTGCGAATAAATGCCCATGGGCAATTAATCTCACAGTGTAGATGCTGACTACAGGTGTCTGCAACTGTAAATTGTGAGCGTGGGACCCCATCCTATTACATGGGGGTGAGAGGCAAAATGAAAGAGAAATCAATCAACTAGTGAACATAAGCATGATCAAAACTCCACTTTTTGAACACTTGCACAGTATTTACCAACTAGCATCTCTTAGACTTGGCCCTCTATGCAGGGTCACCCCCAAACCTTTTGCCTTCACCCCTCCTTTTTTCTGAACCTGTTTGTGTTGGCTTTTAGGACTCTGTGCTCTTTGCCGCTGCTAACCTGTGCTAAAATGCTTGTGCTCTCTCCTGTAAACATGGTAAAAGTGGCTTACAAGTAAATTAAATGTGACAGTTGGGTGTAAGTCCCTAGTAAAGTGGTACTACATGTACCCAGGGCCTGTAAATGAAGTGCTACTAGTGGGTCTGCAGCACAAATGGCACCATCTACTTAAGTAGCCTTTTAAAATCATGTCTCACTCTCAAGCCTGCCATTGCAGCCTGGCTGTGCAGTTTCTAACTGCCATTGCGACCTGGAAAGATAAACCTTTTGCCAGGCCTAAACCTTCCTCTTTAATACATATAAGTCACCACTAGGGTAGGCCGTAAACAGCCCTTAGGACATGGTGCAGTGTATTTAAACAATTTGGATAGGTACTTTTAAGTTTTACATGTCTCAAATTCGTTTTTCACTATTGCGAGGCCTACCACTCTCATGGGATAACATTGGGTTACTGTATTATATTTAATAAGCGACAACTTTTTATTGGGAACAGATGGGAAATTCATGTTTGGTGACTAAGGAATTGTAATTTAAAACCCTCTTTAGTGATAAAGTCAGATTTTAAGTCACAATTCTGAAAATGCCACTTTAAGAAAGTTGATATTTTCTTGTCCAAACCATTTGGATCCTACAGCCTGTTACTGGATCACATGACTGGGTGTAGTTGAAAGAGCTATCACTGACCACACTTGCACTTCAAAGGCAATTACCCAGCTCACACACAAAGGATGTCACACTAGCCTATTGTGCCTGTAGACAGACTGGGACCAGGGCAGGGAGGCAGGAAATTCCAAACGCATCTGTGAGGAGAAGCCTCTAGACGTTTCTCCCATTTCAAAGAAGGCACCAGGTATAAAAATTAAACACTCAGACCCACTGTTGAGTACACTCCTGGACCTGTGGCTACTACAGAAGAAGGACACCCTGGTGCTAGAGGCCTGCCCTGCTTGCTGAGAAGGATGACCTGGCCTGCACCCTTATTCCAGACTGCAGTGACCTGCCTGAGCCCTGCTGTTCCTGATCCCCAAGAGGTGCCTCCCAGGTCCCGGATCCTTGGTGTGGCATCAGTTGAGCTCCTCTCTAAAGGAAAAAAGAATTCCTGAAGCTCTGGGCTCTTCACCACTGCTAACGGGCCCGCTCGTGCCAAGATCTTTCTACCTGCAACAAGCGCCATTGCAAAGCTCCAGAGAGCCCGACTCTTTGTGCTACAACGACAGCTAGTGATGACCGGCAATGCGAGATCTGCACTTCATGCTACATCATCGACAGCCTGTGGTGACCGCCAATGGAACAGTCCGCAACGCCCAACAGGATCTTCACACTACAACTATGACCATCTGCAATGCTTTCCTGCTCTTTGCAGCTTTTTCAGCAGGACTAACCTGGTCCATGTATCTGGCCTACGCTCCATTACGATCGGCCTGAACTTGTGACTTTCACCCCTTTTCGCATGACCAGATAACCGCAAGAGGTGTTTTGTGTCTTTAGAAGCTATACGTACCATAAATCTTAAAAATTACATATATTCGCTTCAAATTATTGAATTTTAGTCATTTTCATGTCAAATAATTGAATAAAATTTGCTCTATTTTTCTAAATTGATGTAGGATTTTTCTTGTGTTGCTTTTTCACTTTTTTACTGTCTGTCTGCTGCATAAATACTTTACACATTGCCTCTAAATTCAGTCTGACTGGATTTGTGCCAAGCTGCCAGAGGGTTAAGCACAGATTAATTCAGTGACTTTTGATGTTCGCCCTGACAAGGACTGTTGCTGTTGCTTGAGAAGGGCTCAAACCCCTCTCAACCAACAACCCCATTTCTCACACCATCTAAGATGCTAGTGATAACGTAGCCGCTTCCTAAAGGTATGTTCAATAAATTGGAACTTCTCAAATTATACATTACACAAGCTCATATAACTTACAACTTCTAGCTAATTTGCAAACATTTCCATTGGCACTTTACCTAAGCATTTAAGATTTATGCACTGCATAGATACCCACGGGCAATCTTTGGAATTATCAAAGGGATCAGTTCACATAGCTTCTCTTATAGTAGGTGTGTCTTACTCATACAATTTCAGTAGCAACTTACATCTAACTCAGAAAAAGAGACAGAACTGCTAACAGAAAAAGCTTTATGAAATGGGCACAAATGCAGAACACATTTGTATGTTCTCGAACACATGCCTAACTTCCTCATGGATTAATTTTATGTTTGTTCCATTGTTCTTTTCTCCAATAAAACATGTTTCCCCATGTACTCCACCAGACTTGCTGATTTTCAAAGTGATTTGTCAATGTCACCTAATTCTGACGGAACTACTTTGTGGTTAAATTCAGTGAATGTTATGTGTTCCTTTAAGTTAAGCAAATGCGTTGCAATCCTTTTGAGTATGTCTGCAATCTAGAAATCATTACTTCCACATTCCCTTTCCTCATGGGTAAATCACTTGCTCTCACAACATTCAGACTTACTCATATGCTACACCCAGGGAATTATATATAACTACTGTATATTATACATGAGCCCTCTAGATTTGTTTTACATTTTCTTAATCATGACTTAAATGTAGATGTTTGAATCATACATAAGTTTGAGTAAATTGAGTAAATTGCAAATTTGTCAGGTCTAAGAGCCTAATTACTACTTTGGCGTTGTGAGAGCGGGCCACCACGCTACCGCCACACTCCCACACCGTCAAAGCTATATTAACACAGCCCGCCAGATTATGAGTTTTCTTCTGGTCTGGCGGGCGGTCCTTTGGCGGTTCCAGGCGGTGAGCCTTAGAAAGGCACCACAATGGGAACGCCAAAGCTAGTTCCTGCAAAGCATGGACTGTTAAGTCCATGCCGTGCAGGTACTGGACGTGCTTGCAGATAGTGGGCCACGCCATGTGCCCCTCTGCATGCATCAGCATGTCCTTGAGGCAACAGGTGGCCCTGTAGGGCCCCCTTAGTTTCCTCAGCGAAACAGTTTTCATGGCTGCTCACCGCTATGAAAACTGTGGCGGTGAGGAAACTCATAAAATGTTTGGCAGTGCAGCAGCTGCACCACCAGCATATTATGGCCTCTGACCGCTGCGCCACCGCCAAGGGATCAAGGATCCCGGTGGTAACAGTGGTCCTGTGGCGGTCCCACTGCCGTATTCATAATACGGCGGGTGAACTGCCAGTCTGGCGGTCCAGGGTCCGCCACCACGGGTTCATCGGTCCAATAGACCACTGAACTCATAATCAGGCCCTAAGTCACACTTAACACCAGAAAAAGTCTTTATGAATTTGTCGCTACAGCTACACGTTAGTCCAAAGTAGTAGACGTCCTCTGTTAATTGCTATTTTGACCCATTATCCATATCTTTTGTGTAGCCCTAATGGAAACATGAAGAGTTGTAATGTCATGCAAATTCTTTAAGTATCGGGAACTTCCAGGTCTTTGAAAGCAAGGCACTTAGATTGCTCCACACAGCATCTGGAATCCTTTCTTGGGTTATGATCTTTGCTGAACATCTTTGATGTGCAAGGCATTGAACGGCAGTGATAATAGATATGAACATATTGGTAACCTAGATTACCTAATAGTCTAAAAGTTTGTAAAGTGTGGACAGGACAATAATGTTTTTGTCGAAAATGTGTTGGAATTTTTGAAGATACTGATCATAAATCTATAGTATTGGGTCACCTTGAAATGCCAGCGGCACTGACCATGCTACTGCATCACCTGTCAGTTACAAAAGAAATACTGTATCACCTGTCTGGTATGAAAGAATAAATTACTTCTTTGACTGTGCATAGGGGAAAGCTACTGGGTTACATAAAATATGGAAAGCACATTGGTTCAGTAATGTATGAGTCTATTTTGTGTCTCCAGAAAACATCTTGGAGGAGCCAAAGCAATCGGATTTGGAACAATGATACAAGTCGGATCAGGCTCTGGAAGAGGGGCTAACTCCCAAAAACTGGTAGAACAGGCAAAGGAACCCATAGAGAAGGATCAAGGGTAAGTTGGTTGCGTGAGCTGCTAAACTGTCAACTTTAGATGCTAACATAGCTATGTCGAACCTCGAAGCTGCTGTCTCCAGTCTTATGGTCTAGCATGTAAGGTGTTCTTTAATATTTTTAATAAACATGAATTTCAATTGCCTTAGCTGTCAGATTTCAGCATCTCGCTGGAAGACCCACCAGTCTCTGAAGATGCTAAGGAAGGGTTAAAATATAGTAAATTTATTAATATAATTGCACAAGTCAGCTGTATTACTAACCATACTAAAGGGAAGTGTGTGTGTAGTTTAAGTGAAGAAGAGCATGAGCTTGTAAGGCAATATAATGAGAAAAAAAGTGAACATTTTGAGACTGGAAAGATGAGAAGAAGGTAACAGAGCAGATTAAGGCTAAAGAAGAATTCAGATTGTCAAAATTGCAACCTAGATTGAGAATGGAGCATGAGTGAAAAGGTGAATTACATATTATTCGTCATGAACCTTAAGGTGTTAGATCAATTGAATATGTAGGTGAGAGTGAGTGTGAAAGAAGTTATGATCTTAATGGTGATTTCCTCATTGGCGAAGAACCAACTTTGAGAGGGATTTATTATGTGTGTGGTAAGACTGTTTATTTCAAACTATCACATAATTGGGTGGGTTCATGTTATCTTGCAGTGTTTCCTAGAGTTTATCACTTGAGTGGAGTGAATGATGCTGTTGGTCAGAAAAGAGTGACACATGGTTTTGGACAGATAGTATTAGATATATTAGGAGCTATGATTCCATTTATATGAGTTACTTTGAATGATGTATAGATTAGATGTTTGCCTACATTTGTGGACCGTTTTGCTTCTAGCACGGTTGGCGCTTTAATGCAGAGTTCATTGCTACGCATGCAATGATAATACAAAACTGCTTAATGTTATATATCCTTCTTCCAAAGGAATGAGGTATTTGCAAGGTACTGAGGGTCAGAGAATGCTGCACCTTCATACCCGATAACAGTAGGGTTATTAATGCATATGTCCACAACTTAACTAATATTTTGGTGAAGTCAAGATTTAGAAGAACATGGCTTGTGTAAAGCAGTAGGTTCCTGGATTAGTGAGATTGGAAATGGTTTTAGTAAGGTTCATGAATGGTTTGAAAGGATTTTAGTAAGGTTCATGAATGGTTTGATAGTCTGGGACGATGTATGTTTAGGATAATCATAACCCCTGTAGTAATTGCATTGATTTGTACAATTGTCCTGTTTCTCTTACATTTTCTGAGTTGCAATCAGCTTAAGTTCATTGAAGAATTAACTCAAAAGAATCAGAAAGTGATGCAGAATGTATTATATTGTCTTATTAATTTGATTAGGTTGTGTGTTCTTTGTGATTATAAAATAATTAGAAGGGGTAAGGATTTTTGTGCATGTATATTTTTGGTAAGGATTTTTCTGCATATATATTTTTGTGCATTATTAATGTGCAGAATTAATTTTTACACTTGATTATACATAGACACGCTGATATAGTGCTATTGTCTTTGGAGCCAGTTTTCTATGATGTGTAGAAGTGCCTTTTCCTGACTCTGGTCAACTAGACCTCAATTTGGGCCTAACAGACATATTTTCCAAATGAGAATAACCCTGTCCTCCCCCTGCACATCTCATTGTCTTTAATTTCTGCAGAATGTAGTCAAGCAGACTATTATTTGTTTATTTCCACTGTCATTGTTTATGCTGTGCTCAATGAATCTTCCCCTGCTCAGTCACAGAACTGCAACTATTTCTTCAAGGTCTTTTTGCAAGATCGCTGCACCCTATTCATTCATATTACACACTGTTGTCCATGTATCTAGTCTGTTCCACCATCTCCAGACCATATTAGCATAAAGGGACGAGATTAATTATTCATGTAGCGGGATAGTGCTTAGGTGTATTACGTTATATGAGACACTGCTCTGATTTGCTGTGAATGTTACATTTTCGAACATACCACGATGAATCTTCAGTTATGTTAATTTCGTATGCAAAAATAATGTATAAAACACTCTATTTTGCAGTTAGCCTGGGACTTTCCTGTTCTACTAGGGATGCTGTCCATTTCCCTCCCGATTTTGCTGCCCACCTGGGACTATTTTTGATTTTGCATTTCTCTGTAATTCTCTATTTGCTGAGAGCCTTCATGCAATTAACTTGTACTGTACTTTTAACATTTTTTGTAATAAATCTTTCAAGCATTCCATTATTGAGGGGGCCTTTTTACTTAATTGGCTGTATTTCTGATATTTTTGATGTGTTGGAAGGTGCCTTACCTCAAGGACACATTGACTCATGAAACTGAGGCTTTAACACCGTCTCCGATTCATAAAAATTGTGGGCTCCTTGTCGAGGTAAATTTTGGGGTGTCAAAATTACAAGGTCCCCCCATGCCTACACTTTTACATCGGGTAAAAGTAATTACACAGTTGGCAGCTGAGACGGATATGCCACTAGGGATTGGCGTTCGTACTCTTCAAATGACAAGCTACCCACCTTACCATCAGCACCTCATTTTTATGATCTGGTATTGAATGCACTCCACGATGCTTGGGAGGCTCCTACTACAGTAAAATGTCCTCTGCAAAATGGTCTTTAGAGGTATGTGCTTGTATGATAAAAAAGTTTAGTGACCAACATTCCCATTGTGAGATCTGTGGTTAATCTAAAGAGCACACGTTTATATCGTTTGAAGATGCATTCAACCTCTCATCCTTCCAAGAAATGTAAAAACAAGTGCCAGTGTGTTGGGTTATAATAAATATTAGTTGTAAGAGCTTAGAAAATAAATAATTTAAACAGTGCTTTATGCAATTATTGTTATTCAGTGCACTCTATATTGAATACCTAAAATAAATGAAAACAAAATTTATATTTTAAACGTCCAAAATCGTATGTCTAATTCACCATACCTGGAGTTGATGAGAGATTCTCTCAGGAGGGGCCCTGAGTCCCTCACACAGCAGACATGCATTTTAATTGCTTTTCTGAAGATGAGACTGATTGCCTATGTCTACAATCAAAAGTTTTATGTTTTATTGCATTCTCACTCTATTGTAAAATCCCTTGAGGCGCTGCAAATGCCTACTCCAAAAATTGCTTCCACTTGTTTTTATAATAAAATAAAAAAGCAGAATTAAAAAACGTAATTGCCTATACGAGATGCACAGCACATAAAAATAAAAAGGCTCTCACTCCGGAAAGGTTCCAAATGCATGCAATTTAACACACCCAAAGCAGGGTGTACTCTGGCAAAGAATGCAGAGCTTCAAATCCAAAGGGAGTATTACAGTTAAACATGTTCATTTTCTAGAGCTTGCTGCTTTTGCAAAATACTTTTTATCGTGGTTAGAGGCTCCAGAGTAAGTGCCCATGCACTCTGGATCTCTGAAAGGCATGCTTGGATGCACAAATAGGCCTGTACTTCCATCTCATCTTCTCTGCATTTTTTCCTGCCTGCGGCAAAGTTGTAGGTTACATTTACACTCCAGCTCTGTCTTCGTCCTGACACTATGATCACACCACTGTGTCTGTCAAGGTATCAGTTCTCATAACAACCATCAGAAAACTTTACCTCAGCAAGCGGGTAGTCTTTTTTTTTTGCAGATTTATATAGTGCGAACTCGACCCGAGGTTATTGGAGCGCATTACATGAGCACCAGTTACGTTACACAAGGACACATTCATTTTTGGTAGGCATGGGGAGATTAAGTGATTTGCCCAGAATCACAGGTTGCTGAGCCAACGCCGAGGCTCGAACCTGGTTCCCCAGCTCCAAAGCTGGCAGCTCTGGCCGTTAGGCCGAATCCTCTTCCCAAGTCTTCACGGACCGCATTGAATGAGGACTGCCATCAGAGAGGGTATTGATGGAGCAAGGTTTCATAAATGAAACTTGCTTGTATTCAATCCTCCTCACAGTATTAATTTATTAAACTTGTATTGTTAATACTAACCTTTGCATTCACGACACAAAAGAAAAAGATGCTTGCCTATGTGTTTTACTAATGAATAACGCTTGTCTGTAATCCAAAATGGCCGCTATGCGCGGGAAAGCTCAATGCGCATGTCGCAACCATATCACATGGTGTGACGTCTTTCTTTGCTTGGTGGGAAACTTCTGCTTCTGCGCAGAGTGCATTAAAATGGCTGCTTGATGTTTTCACATGCTTCAGCTTGCTCTCATGTCATTATTAAATTGTCGTATCCTAACGCTACTAACGCGGGATAGTATATATATTTAATTGGGAATAGAATAGAAATAGTGGGTATACAGTGAAACATTTTATTTGTGATTCTAATATTTTCTTCTTGCACTTTTATTAGTTCGTAAACTTGGGCCTGGGTTGGTGTTCTGAAACTCGAGAGGCAACTGGTTCTGCGCATGTGTCCTGTGTGCCTGCCAAATGAAGTCAACCTGGACGAAGTCCAAGGCCGTGACCCGATGGCCGAAGATGCTGTATTTTGGCCTTCCTGTTACACATTGATACAATGTCTGTGAAAATTGGTTTACATTTGTCATGAGACGGGTGGGAAATAAAGCGAATGTATTAATTTGAAGGGGTGGGAACGTAAAGACAATAGGCTTTACAATTTAGGCCAAATCAATATGGTACGAGAATCCACCCCCTGTCCCTGTCCAATCAGAAGTAGTGGCCCCATATTTTAGTAACATTAAGGGGAGGTACATGGGCGTAGAAGGGTATAATAGATATAGAATTAGCTAATTAGTTAGCACAGGAGAGCGGAGATGCTGACAGGAAGAGCTCCAGACCGCTAAGCTGATCGATTGCAGACTGAATCCCTGTCCAGAAGAGGTCCTGAGGAGGGGGCGGCGGAGTCCATTAGAAGGAAGGCACGGGAGAATCGAGAGAAATTGAGTATCAGAGAGGGGAACGACGAAGGCGTCGTTGTAGAGAGGTCACCGGTCCTGTCCTGATCCTGGAGGAGGTCTTTGCTCTTCATCCTTCTTGGGTCCTATTCTTTAACTCCTTGGCTAAGGGGTTTGGTTCTCGCACTTAGGTAATTATAATGCAACCTTTAGTTGCGCTGCTGTCTCTATCTTCTTCTCTTCTTTAAACACCGTCATTGATTAGCAATAATCATTTCTATGCTTAATCTTGGGTATCGCGATTAAGTACCATGTGGTTCTGTATTTTACTCTGCTGAATCTTTAGATAAACATTTTAAAACTTCCTGACTCAGTGGTTATTTCAGGATTATGTACTATAATGAATGTCACTCATTTTAAATTTCCCAATTAGCAAAGGATTCATTGGTAAGTCATTACTCTTCAATCAGAAGGTAATTGGTAGCAGGGATTTTGATAGAGAGTAACAACTGATAAAACCCAGCGTAAGTATTAGCGTAGTATGAATGTATGGGCCCAAGTGAGTATCTAGTGTATGAATGCTGTTTGCTAATATCGCGCTGGATCAGTTTTCTGGTTATCAGAGGATGGTTACTCTTTGTTAATTGGGTAATGAGAATTTTATTTGTATTTTTATGAACTAACATCCGCTTAAATTTTGAGTTTTGTTTTATGTTGTCTAGAATACCCCGGGGTAAAAGGAATAGCGGATGGTAAGTGGAAGCCATACTGCAGTGAGGTTATCTGTCAGGCAGAATTAGTACTGAAAAGTTAAGCAGGACTTTCAGTACTCGTTAGGGATTCTATGCGTGTGAGTAATAGCAAAAGAGTACGCTGGTGAAAATTTGATGTTATATCACCTAGAAAGGGTAACATTGGAGAAGTAACAGGTACTTCTGGAGCTTGTGTGAAGAGTAGACGGAAGTGTTTTACTCGTAGTGTATGTTTAGTAAACGGAAAGGTTTTACTAAGTGTGAGAGAAAAACTATCTTTCCTATTTTAGAGAAACTGGCACGATAGCGAATGTTTTATGTTGTTACTGAAATTTAATTAAGATTTATAGAGAAAATAAGTTTGCGTAAATTTTTGTAAAGGGAGGGTCAGTTGCCGGAGAGGGAGCTGACGTCACAAAACGCCGCGCTGAGATTGGTTGAATCAGCGGGTGTGGAAAAACCCTTGTAAAGGAGGGGTCAGTAGTCAGGAGTAGTACTGACGTCACAGGTGCCACGCTGGGATTGGTTAAACCAGCAAGGACAGAAAAGAGCAGATTGTAAAGGAGGGGTTGACAGATAAACGTCACCAAAAGGCCGCGCAAGGATTGGCTCGGAAATAAAAGTTAGCAGAGACTTGATTGGTTGATATTTTAGAAGCTAAAATCTTAGTGGATAAAAATTGCATGTTAAAACACGATCCGACTTTAACAGGAACTCGTCCGGATAGGAGATTCCTAGGTTTTGCAGAATATAATTTTGTACACCGAAGATTAGATAGAATGTACGGAGAGAAGAGAAAAATGTCCTTTCTGCAAAAGATTAAGAACTATTTTAAAAAGGATAAACCACTCAAAACTAGAGAAGGAATTATTATTCCACCAGCTAAAACGCCCGCTTCATTTATGATGATGGAGAGAGGTTATCATACTTGTGTATGGATGGAGAATTGGATAGAATATACCAAAAATGATGGAATACTAGCATTTCCCGAGAATGGCACGTTCAATGGGCGAATTCTTCAGAATTTGAGATTGAGGATGAATGACTTAGAACCCAGACCTAGATTAACTCAGTACGAAGCTCTAGAAGAATGGGAAACCGAGGCATTTGAGCGGGACCGATCTAGAAGTAATAGGAGTTATCCAGGATTTTTTCCCAGATATCTACGTGAGTCTAGGGACGGTCAGATGAAACAATGGAGAAGGGCAATGATTACAGAAGGATTATATCCATTGTTCTCAGCAGAGGAGAAATTAGGAAGTAAGTGCACAGAAAAGACAAAACATTTAATGAGAAATGAGGAGTCTGAAGACGAATTTATGGAGGAAATGTTAAGAAATCCCCCACCATATCAGGAAGGGACAAGTGGATGCACCCCAAGTGCACCACCAAAAACTCCATTAGTGCCACAAGTAATGCATGAATTCACCCCGAGTAGAATACTGCATGACAAAGAAAAGGAAGCCCTAGAAAAGACCAGAGCAGAATTAATACAGAAAATAACCCAGATAAAAGTACATCCTGATTCGTTGACCATACCAGTAACAATTGGTCCAGTAGTTCCATTATATGGTACTCAGGGAAGCTGTCCTCCACCGATACTTACACCTACTGCTGTGAATAATCCCAAACCTGAAGCTCCAGTTATAATTGAGGATCAATTTAGTGACTGTGAATCCACAATATCACTCATGGACTTGCCTATTCGAGGTTCTGTAAATAGCACTCCCAGAAAAGATGTACCTGGATGTTCAAAAGATGTAAGTTTAATAACTTCATCGGGAGCAAAAAGTGCCACCATAGTAACACCTGAAGATCTAGAAAGATGGGTGCAAGGGTCAGTTAAACAGTGCACACCTCCGAAAATAATGGACATTCATAAATTGAAAGTCGAATTAGAAGAAATAATAGCAGGAAATGTAGGACTAGAACGCTTAAATACCTATGATGAAGAAGAATTATTGTTTCTGTGCAGGAGTATCACCAGAAATGTAAGGTTATTTCATGAAAAATTATCCAATTTAGCACTACAGATGGGAATAGAAATAGGGAGATCAAAGGTACTACAGAAACCCTATAGAGCAGAATTTTCAGACAAAGATTTAGAAAATATGAATGCCTCTGGAAGAAGATTACAAATAAGAGAATTAATGTTAGTTTTGCAAAAATGGGGAGACCTAGATAAATGGAAAACTAGGTGGGCCAAGAAAAAGGAAGAAGCACGAACAAGTAGAACAGCAACAGAATATGTGATGAAAGAAACAGGGAAGGCAGACCAGATGTATCCCATGCGAGAAGTTGCGGGAGGAGGATATGTACATGTCCCATGGAGCAGACAGGATATTTTGTCATTTACGAATGATTTTCCAAAATTGAGAGAAAAACCAATTGAATGGTACAAGCAGGTTGACAGGTTTGTGAAGGTGTCAAAGGTATTGTTAAAAGACTTAGATGGTTTGTTTGACATAGTGGTACCTGCCGATTTGTGGACAGATTGTAAAATTACAGTCGATTGGCCTAGTGATGAATATCCTAGAGATCCGAAGACAGGTGCCCCGTCAAATGACGTGATGAAAAAGTATCAGCAGGTGATAACTTACCTGAAAGGGAAAATACCACCGAAAGAAACAGATTGGGTAAAAATAGATCGAACTACCCAAGAAGCTAATGAATCAGTACATTCCTACTATGAGCGTCTATTGCAGGTATTTAAACAGTATAGTGGATTTGAGGACATTGGAGACAAAAACATGAGTCAGTTTGTGTATCGATTTGTTTATGGTTTAAAGCCAGAAATTTGTCAGATGATTAAACAGCATATGCTGTGTTGGCAGGGAAAGCCCATAGATGAGATTCTGAAGTATGCAAAATATTGTGGAGACGATATTGAGGATAGACACAAGAAATTGCAGGAAAAAGTGATGTGGGCTCAGGTGAAAATGGCAGAAAAGCAGGGAATTAATTTGGAAAATCCGAGTGAAAATCAAGGAAAAGATTCTGGAACGAATGGTGATACTGGGAATGGTGGAAAATTTAGAGGACGAATGAGTAGAGAAGAAGCTAAAAAGAAATTTCCTTGTCATGGATGCGGAAAATTGGGGCATTGGAAGGATGAATGTAAAAAGATTCGGAATAATAATGGCCCAAATCAAAATTTAAATCCACAGACGCAGAATGACTCACAGCAGGGTGCAAATCCTCAGAGTCAGTTGCCACCTGCACCTATTCAGGGTAATGTAAGCAGAGCAAAGCATGGTACAGACATCGGATATCAAGGAGGAAGTGGTAAGAATGATTATATGACATCACAATTTCTTTTGCAGGACGATTTCTGTCAATACAGTCCATGACGGTGCCTAGGAGAGGGGAAGAAGGAGTGCATACTTGGCGCATCCTTACAGGTAGATCAGTCAGGTCCATATGTTGAAGGGAATGTGAAAGGTAATAATATTACTTTCCTTTTGGACACTGGTGCTACCCGGTCTACTGTGAGAACAGCAGACATTCCAGACCTTCCTCTCTCTGGTGAAAATATCCAAGTAGTGGGGGTAGCTAATCAGCAGATTAGAACACCTCTTACCGAACCCATGGAAGTTAAAATTGGAAACTTCAGAGAAATGCATACATTTGCAGTGTGTGATTCTAGTCCAGTAAACTTATTAGGTAGGGATTTGTTGTGCAAGATGAATTGTACCATTTTCTGCACACCGGATGGTGTGGCAGTTCAGACACCAGATGAAGACCATGTATATAAAATTATGATTGCAAAACAAGGTACAGAAGTGGATGAAATGTTTTCGTTAATAACAAAAGATGAGTTGCCAGAAGAATTAAAAGGTACAGTAAACCCCATAGTATGGGATTTCACCGGAAAAGAAGTAGGACTTATGGCTAAAATAGATCCAGTTAAAATTACTGTAAAGGAAGGTGCAATTTACCCGAATACCAGACAGTACAAAATGAGTGCAGAAGTAAAAGCAGGAGTCATTGAAGAAATAAATCGAATGGTAGAACAAAACATACTAAAAGAAGTAATGAGTAGCCCATGTAATTCACCAATAATGGGATTAAAGAAACCTAGTGGAAAATATAGGATTGTTCAGGACCTGAGGAAAATAAATAAGATTGTAGAACCATGTTGTCCCATAGTACCAAATCCTGCAGTAATTCTATACCAGATTCCGTGGAGTGCAGGATGGTTCACAGTAATTGATTTGTGTCAAGCGTTCTTTTCAATACCATTACATCCAGACAGCCAGTATCTTTTCTCATTTAAATTTGAGAACAAAGTTTATGTGTGGAATCGTGTTCCTCAGGGGTACACAGAAAGTCCTTCTATTTTCAACCAGATACTGAAAAAGTGCCTTGAAAAACTAGTGATGCCAGGAAGCTCAGTCTTAGTCCAATATATCGACGACTTATTGGTGGCATCGAACACCAGAGAGGACTGTGTTGTTGATTCCATAGCATTATTAAATCTTTTGGCAGAAGAAGGGCATAAGGTCTCACCTGAAAAATTGCAATTCTGTACAACAGCTGTTAAGTATCTGGGACACCAAATTGAGAGAGGAAAAAGAAGAGTAACAGCTGAAAGAGTAGCTTTAATAAAGAAAATGCAAATGCCTGTAACACAAAGACAAGTGAGAATGTTCCTAGGAATAGTAGGTTACTGTCGACAATGGATACCAGGATTTTCCATGTTAGCTAAGCCCTTAATTAACATGACAAAAAAGAAAGCAAAGGACCCTGTGGAGTGGGAGGATGAAAGTGTAGAAGCCTTTGTAAAATTGAGAAATGCCCTATGTTCAGCACCTGCCTTAGGCATGCCTGATTATAAAAGAGAATTTGCATTGTTCTGTCATGAGAGAGAAAATTGTGCACTTTCTGTCCTAACTCAAAGACATGGACTAGAAAGACGTCCTATAGCATATTTTTCTGCTACATTGGACCCAGTAGCAGCCGCGTTGCCAGGATGCCTAAAAGCAGTGGCGGCTACTTGTTTGAGCATTGAACAAAGTGAGTCAATTGTGATGGGACACCCTGTAAAAGTGTATGTTCCACATGCAGTTGTCATTCTGTTGACAAGAACCCGAACTCAGCATCTTACTCCTAGTCGGCTGACTAAATACGAAAGAATCATAATGGGTGCTGAAAATGTGACCATGGTAAGGTGTACTATAATAAATCCAGCAACCTTACTACCAGACCCATATCATGAGAGAATTAAAGATGATGAAGATGATGAACATGATTGTATACAAATTACAGAATTATGCACAAAACCACGCCCAGATATAGAGGAACAGCCTCTTAAAAAGCCAGACAGGGAGCTATTTGTTGATGGTTCATGTCAAAGACATGAAGATGGTAAACTAACTGCTGCCTATGCGGTATGTGAATTAACTGGAATAGTTGAAGCATCTTATTTACCAGGAGTCAAATCTGCACAAGTAGCTGAATTGATTGCGTTGATAAAAGCATGCAAAATTGGGAGGAATCAGAAAGTGACCATATTTACAGATAGCCAATATGGTTACGGGGTTGTGCACGATTTTGGCCAACTATGGATGCAGAGGGATTTCATGACTTCTTCAGGATCCCCCATTAAAAATGGACAATTTGTAAGGGAATTGCTAGAAGCAATACAATCACCAAAAGAATTGGCTGTGGTGAAATGTGCCGCACACCAGTCAGGAGATGACTGGGTGGTAGTCAGCAACAGATATGCAGATCTGGTGGCTCAACATTGTGCCAAAACCAGAATGTCAGTCAATAAGAGGGTGGAAAGAATGGGAATCAGCTGCCAACTTATGCTGTATATGCCACCTGAAACTTGGAATGAGGTGAAGAAATTGCAAGATGAGGTTGATGAAAGTGAGAAGAATTTGTGGATCAAAGTGGGTTGTTCCCAAAGAGGAGATGATGAAGTATGGATCAGTGCTGATGGCAGACCAGTCATGCCAGACTGTTTACTCTCACAAATGGCTAGAATGCATCATGGAGACACACACATAGGGAGAGATGCAATGATTAGGCTGTTCAGACAAAATTGGTACAATCCCAAATTCAGGGCTGTTGCAGAGAGTCTTTGCCAGAGATGTCTAACTTGCCAGATGCATAATCCGGGGAGGAAGACAGTAATTGGATTTGGAAAAATTGGAAAGGCAGAGGGTCCATTTATGAGACTTCAGTTTGATTTCATACAGTTACCACCATGTAGAGGGCTGAAATATGTACTAGTCATAGTGTGTCTGTTTTCAAAGTGGGTGGAGGCTTACCCTACTAGGAGAAATGACAGCATTACAGTTGCAAAACTGTTGCTACGAGAGCTCATTCCTAGGTTTGGTTTTCCAGTAACTTTGGAATCAGATAGAGGAAAACATTTTAACAGTGAAGTGATTCAAACTAATCTGTGAAGCATTCCAAATCAAACAGAAACTGCACTGTGCATATCGTCCAGAAGCTTCTGGAGTGGTTGAACAATTGAATGGCACTATAAAGTCAAGACTGGGAAAAATGTGTGCATCAACATCATTAGAGTGGCCAGATGCATTGCCACTTGTTCTAATGGGACTCAGAAGTATACCTGACAGAAACACAGGATTGAGCCCCCACGAAATAATGATGGGAAGAGCAATGAGACAAACACATGTTCCCACAAACAAACTGGTGAATATATCTGATGATATGGTTCTGGACTATTGCAAAGGATTGGCTGACCTAGTGCGTTCTGTCTCTCATCAGGTTGGAGAAGACGCAGTTTCCAGGCAGCCTGAACAAGAACATGATCTGAATCCTGGTGACTGGGTGGTAGTGAAGAATCACACCAGAGAAACGTGTCTATCACCTAGATGGGGCAGACCGTGTCAAGTCATACTGACAACGAATACAGCAGTGAAGTGTGCCGGATTTCCTAATTGGATCCATGTAAGTCACACCAAGAGAGTACCAGATCCTGAGGAAGAGAATCCTCAGACAACGCCAATCACTGAAGAAGCTGAAGGTTGCCCAGCTGAAGGATCTCAGGTTCGAGATTCCGGAGAAGCTGAAGAAGAACAACCGAGCACAAGTCAGGATTGGATACCAGTGGTAGAAGTTCCTGAAGTATACCACAGAACAAGAAGTCAAGTGAAATTGAAAGAAATTGAAGAAGATCAGATAGGTGAAGAAGAAGCAGTTCAGGAACAAGAAGAAAAGACATTAAGAAATCCTGAACAAGGTCAGATAGGGAAAGAAAACTGGACTCAAAACAGTAAAGACCTAATAGACTTTGATCAGGGACAGACAGGTCTAGAAGAATCCGGTCAGGCTGCAGAAGTTCACAGTGCAATAAGCCCTGATCAGAACAAGTTAGATCAAGAAGAGTGCACAGAAGAAGAAAAGCTTGAAAAACATGAACTTGAAGAAATAAATAAAGAACAAGGTCAATTATTGGAAACTCACAGTGGAGCTGTTACAGAGAAACCAATTAGACCTGAAAAGGAGCAAACAAGAAACACAGTAATTGAAGAACACGAAACAGTGTTAAGCAGTGAAATTAACGAGATCTCTAAAGACGAAAACAAAGAAACAGTGCCAACAAAGAAAACAAGAAAAGGAGATCATTGGCCAAGTGTCATTAAAAGAGTGAAGTACCACATAACAACCAGAAGTGAAGATCCAGATCAAGTGAATGAAGTGACAAGTCAAACTGAACAAGAACATAAAACTGCGAAAAGAAGAAGTAAAAGACTGAAACTTGTGAATAACAAATTCAAGGGTCCTGATTGGACTTACATCATCCTTGAAGATTTTGAAAGCTCAGAATCAAGTGACAGTGGTGGCGAAGGAACAAGTGCAGAATCGACATACGAAGAAGAAACAAGACCACCCTGACTAAGCAAAAGAATAAGCTAAAGAAAAGAAGAAAGATAAGAGGAGCAATCTTCCTTGTCGAAAAATGCCTGACGATAGAGTTACTGGGAGACCAAAACAGAAATGTTGTAGAAGATGCTGTGCAATATGCATATGTAGTCTAGTAATGGTGCTTATAGTATGGTTAGTCCTGATTGTAGCTGTTCCTTACCTTATGATAGTAGATAAAAAGATTAATAATAAAACTAAAGGAAGGACAGCAAACATAAAGGGCAATAGAGTAGAACTAATGGCAGAAAGTGAACCAGAAATTCATCATGAAGTAGCTGACAACAACACTAGTTTAAACGTTTTCACAAAGTTATTGTTTCAATATGTAGACACCATGGAAGTTAGTAATTGTTACGTCTGTATGAAGTTACCCGAATCAGTAGCAGAAGGATTAACATACCATCACTTACCACTGACATATGGCATATCATGTAGTGTTTTGTCTAGTTTATTTTATAGAACAGGGAAACTTCAGTATTATTATTCAAACTTAGATGTGATATTTTCTGAGGTTCCGATTCGTAAGAGTATGAACCCAGTGCTTAGTAGTCAAGACGCACAGTTTATGGGAGAATTTTTCTTAACAATGAAATCAATAGACATAACACATGCACATAGACACAATCTAACATGTTCTTTACTTGAAGAAGAAAAGATATTTTTGAATTTAGTAGAAGATAGAAGACAAGATTTTCAAAAGAAAGCTTCTGAGCATAAGGCTCATTTACCACCTTGGGCTGAGAAAGAAGGTAGTTACACACCTGGCAAGGCTCAAGCTGCTATGGCTCTGGATTTCGTAAAGACAGGGAAAATTTGTCTTCATAGGTTAAAGACTGATTATAACAATATTTTCATCGGTACCAGTGAATGTGAACACAATTTTTTAATTCTTGGAGGTTGGGGACTCAAAGGAGGAACAGATTCAGTTTTTCCTGGAATCTATTATGTGTGTGGGAATAAGGCTTACTTTAGGCTTCCTGCACGGTGGTATGGAAGTTGTTATTTTGGAATAGTATTTCCAAAGATATACCACGTAAAAAGAAACACTGGGAGCAATGAAAACAATAGTGAATTAATACGTAGTAAAAGAGCTAGTTTTTCAGAAATTGTAGGTGATATATTTGGTGCATTGATACCTTCAGTGGGAATAATTCTGAACTCCAGGAAAATATGTAAATTGTCTACAGTAGTTGATCGTTTATCGACGGATACTGCTGGAGGGTTTCTAATGATTAATGCAGAAATGGTTGCGATTAGATCTATGGTGATGCAAAATCGTCTTGCTCTTGATATTATATTGGCAAAAGAGGGCGAGTCTGTAAATTATTGAAGACGAAACATTGTTGCACTTATATTCCTGATAAGAGTGCAGAAATTGGAACGTATATACAGAATATAACTAAACTTGAGAAAGCACTTAAACCACTGGAAGTTGATAGTGTATGGGAAAGATTGACAAATAGTATATCGTCAATTGGTACCTGGTTTGCTAATATAGGGAAAAGACTTATAGGTCAAATATTAGTACCCTTAGCAGGGATAGCAATAATAATTTTGGCAATAACAATATGGTGCAAATGCTGTAAAAAGAATGGAACATATAGGGTTACAGAAAGAGGAAAGAAACGAAAGATAGATGAAATCGAACTTGAAGAATGGAGAAGTGAATTATACAAGAAATTAAAAGGAGATTGTAAAAATAGAAAGAATAAAGACGAGAATGAAGTAATTTGCTAGAAGTTGGCATCTGATTGAGGGTAATGTTTTTGATGGCTCAGAAACGCCATCAGAGAGGGGATTGATGGAGCAAGGTTTCATAAATGAAACTTGCTTGTATTCAATCCTCCTCATAGTATTAATTTATTAAACTTGTATTGTTAATACTAACCTTTGCATTCACGACACAAAAGAAAAAGATGCTTGCCTATGTGTTTTACTAATGAATAACGCTTGTCTGTAATCCAAAATGGCCGCTATGCGCGGGAAAGCTCAATGCGCATGTCGCAACCACATCACATGGTGTGACGTCTTTCTTTGCTTGGTGGGAAACTACTGCTTCTGCGCAGTGTGCATTAAAATGGCTGCTTGATGTTTTCACATGCTTCAGCTTGCTCTCATGTCATTATTAAATTGTCGTTTCCTAACGCTACTAACGCGGGATAGTATATATATTTAATTGGGAATAGAATAGAAATAGTGGGTATACAGTGAAACATTTTATTTGTGATTCTAATATTTTCTTCTTGCACTTTTATTAGTTCGTAAACTTGGGCCTGGGTTGGTGTTCTGAAACTCGAGAGGCAACTGGTTCTGCGCATGTGTCCTGTGTGCCTGCCAAATGAAGTCAACCTGGACGAAGTCCAAGGCCGTGACCCGATGGCCGAAGATGCTGTATTTTGGCCTTCCTGTTACACATTGATACAATGTCTATGAAAATTGGTTTACATTTGTCTTGAGAAGGGTGGGAAATAAAGCGAATGTATTAATTTGAAGGGGTGGGAACGTAAAGACAATAGGCTTTACAATTTAGGCCAAATCAATATGGTACGAGAATCCACCCCCTGTCCCTGTCCAATCAGAAGTAGTGGCCCCATATTTTAGTAACATTAAGGGGAGGTACATGGGCGTAGAAGGGTATAATAGATATAGAATTAGCTAATTAGTTAGCACAGGAGAGCGGAGATGCTGACAGGAAGAGCTCCAGACCGCTAAGCTGATCGATTGCAGACTGAATCCCTGTCCAGAAGAGGTCCTGAGGAAGGGGCGGCGGAGTCCATTAGAAGGAAGGCACGGGAGAATCAAGAGAAATCGAGTATCAGAGAGGGGAACGACGAAGGCGTTGTTGTAGAGAGGTCACCGGTCCTGTCCTGATCCTGGAGGAGGTCTTTGCTCTTCATCCTTCCTGGGTCCTATTCTTTAACTCCTTGGCTAAGGGGTTTGGTTCTCGCACTTAGGTAATTATAATGCAACCTTTAGTTGCGCTGCTGTCTCTATCTTCTTCTCTTCTTTAAACACCGTCATTGATTAGCAATAATCATTTCTATGCTTAATCTTGGGTATCGCGATTAAGTACCATGTGGTTCTGTATTTTACTCTGCTGAATCTTTAGATAAACATTTTAAAACTTCCTGACTCAGTGGTTATTTCAGGATCATGTACTATAATGAATGTCACTCATTTTAAATTTCCCAATTAGCAAAGGATTCATTGGTAAGTCATTACTCTTCAATCAGAAGGTAATTGGTAGCAGGGATTTTGATAGAGAGTAACAACTGATAAAACCCAGCGTAAGTATTAGCGTAGTATGAATGTATGGGCCCAAGTGAGTATCTAGTGTATGAATGCTGTTTGCTAATATCGCGCTGGATCACTGGCAGCTCTGGCCGTTAGGCCGAATCCTCTTCCCAAGTCTTCACGGACCGCATCGAATGAGGACTGGAACTGCGAGTCTTCATAGAACCCACTCAGGTACTTTACACAGTGGGATCGGTGGATCATGCATGTCTTATAGTAACACTGGTAAGAAACACTACACTTTGGGGAAAAGAGGTATATTTATCTGCAGGCAACGCTCTTAATTCTTGAGGCCACACTTCTTTGTACAATGGAACAAGGAAAAAAGGTTTACAGCTGGTGCATTCCTCATGTGTGGGACATCTAGTAGTTGGAGGATAAAACAACATGATCCTCAATAACAGGAAGTCTAATGTTATTCTATGTGCGCAACTCTAGACCCCTTCCTCTTCTGGGCAATGAGGCAAGTCCTTGCCTAGCAATTCTGTGTGTTGGTGAGCTCTTCCAATAACCTCCCAGTTTGCATCCGGCTTCTCCCTCGCGTTCACTTTTGTTGCATTCTTGAATTCCCTTTTGCAGATCTTCTGAGGATTTTGCATTGCTGTTGCCTTACAGCTGTCTCCTGGCTGATCAACTGTAACATCTGGACACTCCTTGTCTGTAACAGTTTGACCAGGACGTGAAACTCCTTACGCACTTGTAGTGAGTTCTCCTTTTTATTCTAATGTATACAATCTGCAAATATTATTGTTGAACTTTGTATATGAATTATTAATCATAGTCCCATCCTTTACAAAATGCCATCCTTGACAGAGAAGTTGTGTTGTCTGACTACCAACTTCCAATGTCTTTCCTTGCCTTTCCCCCCCTTCTCCGTTTCCTGTTGCGTTTAATGTTAGGACACTGTATCACTTTAGTGCCTTGATTTAAGGCCTAAAGGAAGGCAGAATACTCTCATCCAGAGTCAAATCTTTCTGAGGACCTGACACAAGGCCTTTTTTGAATTTTGAGTCTGTTTCGAGTTCTAGTTCTTTGTGATAGCTTCATGGATCTACAAGAAAAGGGGGTTTAGCCAAATGCACATACAAATGGTTGCAAGAGAGTAGTTGTAGACTTGTGATTGGTGTTTATCCTTGACTTACAAATAGGACAGCCAACATGGTTAGCCTGAATGTTGTACTATTCGCATATGTCATTTCATTGGTGCTGCATCGTCTATAATGTCTTGTATTTGTTTGTGATGGTGCTGTGCATGCATGATGCTCATCTGAATCCAGTCTTTTTGGTATTGAGGTGCATGCTGTGATAGCAAAATCGCCACATGCCACTTCAAGCTAGTAGCGCTATGCCATCAGTACACTGCACATAAAGGACAGTAACCCAGCACAGTGCATTGTACACTAAGGACAGGCGTCCACTCAACTGAATGTAGGAGTACCAGCTCACCACATAGTGCTGTTTCCTATAGGCATTTACCCACTATGATGCCCCACTAAACCAGTGGCAGCCGGCACTGCTTGCAGGACGGGCGCGGGAGGGAGGTCAGGTGGGGGGGCGCAATGTAATTTCTTTTTTTTTATAAACACTTACCTTGCCACAGGGTCCTCCGTCTCTGCTCCTGCTCTCCTCCATCGGACTCCAGGAACAGGAAGCACAGCCAGGCTCCCCTGAGTAATCACAACGCTGCAATGCAGCGTTGTGATTGGTCTGAGCGTCGTGGTTCGACACTCAGGCATGGAATGGGGGCATGGTCATGGTTTCCACGCAGGCTCTTAAGCAGCCTGCGTGGAGAACAGGGAAAGTGTGCATGACTGTTTGTCTGGTCCCAGAGGGCCGGCCAAACAGTCATGTGCACTTAGGAGTGGGCAAACCACTCCTCCCTGCCCTGCTCCGAGATCAGGGCAGCCCCACCCGCCCACCTGCAAAGCAGCACGGAAACATAAAATGATAACTCAAAGTTATTCTCATTTTATGTTTCCTTTATTTGCACTGCTTAAAAGCAGTAGGGCGACGCTCCTCCGCCATAGCGGAGGAGCCGCCACTGTAGTAAACCATTGCGCCATCCTCATCCCATGGACCCTACCCCAAAACATGCGCCTTTGAGACACCAACCCACATCACAGCATTGGGCCCTTGGCACACTAAGCTAGCATACTAGGCTACTTTTCTAGGGACACAACCAACCACATTGTTTTGCATCGTCGAAACACTGCTCTGTCCACACTCACCCCATGAATGCTAATTGATCACACACTAGTTTTTTCTATTAACAGAGACCTACTGTATTGAAGTCTAGAGAAAATACACTGCACTGTAGCTACACTAACCCACCACTGCATCCTGTGAGGGAAGCTAACCTGTTGCAGTGTACGTCATATCAGAGACACCAATTCATCACATTGCACTGAGTGCTGCTAAGCCATCAAACTGTCATACCGCCTAGAAACACTGACCAACCACGCTGCTGTGCTTTGTAAGAACACCAAACCATCATACAGCATCTTAGGGACTTAAACTCATCACTCTGCACTCCATTCTATGGACACTAATATATCATGCTGCACTGCCTATTAGGGACCAACCAACAAAAATGTGCAGTGAGATGGATGGTTTAACTTGGATGCAGTGGGGTGTGCTAGGTTAATTTCTCTTTGATGATCAGTGACGGGCTAGAACCCGTAGGAAACAGGGCAATATAGTAGTTTTTGCCCATGAAGACTATTCCCAGTGTTGCTGAATTGTTGTCCCAAAGTAGCCTGGTCAATTGTTGTGGGTTCTGAGATTCTGATGAATTCTATTTATTAGTGGGTCCAACTTTGAGAATAGTTATACCATGTACAGTTCTACATGTTTCACTCAAAATGTGCTGAGGAGAATGTGTTTTTGAGCTTAGACAAGACATCTGCAGCATAAATAGTATTTAGCTGTTGATCAGCAATGCTACACAGTATATTTTGGTACTTGCCATTTGCCACAACACATTTTTAGGATTCAGGTGTTAGTCTCTCATGAGATCTCAATGTATTCTGCTACTTGCAATTTTTTACATCACAGTCTTTCATATTTTTTTTAATAGAAATTGAAGATCGTATTGCAAGTAAGCAAGCTCCCAACCATATGATCCATGCTCACAATCAAGGTGCAGAGAAGCTCAGCCTTACAGCAGTTGCCTTCTTTCATGCTTCAAATAGGGATGGCCCTATACCTTCATTCAGACTGTGTTTTAATTGAGAAAAGGTATGTGCCAAAAAGGATTAACAAATCACCCAAATACAACAAATACTAAAGCTGTAGTTTAAACCACACCTTTTCTTTAGAGCTCTTGTGTGCTTCCAGAGGCTGATGATTCAATGCAAGTGTGTATACTTGTGCTGCATTAAGACATTTAACAATCAAGCCCCCAGGTTAGAAGTTTACTGTAAGGGAATGGTTTGTGCAACAGAATACACAAAAACATTTTTGTGAGATCGATGGGTTTTTAAAGCTTTTTTTCTTCCACAAATATACTTTTAGCAGATGTTTTCTCCTGCTATTTGTTTTTATTCAACTTTTGTGAAGATCATCGACATGGCAAATTTGAAGAAACACTTCATTAAGTGGAAAAAACTTTAGACCATCTCCCCGCTAATCTAGAGGCCACTGGCTCTCCATTACCATAAAACTTGTCTGGATTGATTTTAAGTAGCACACGATATCACACTTTACTCAAGTCATAGCCCCCAAGAGCCACAGCTCTTTAGCTTCCTGCAGTACAATGAAATTTGAAGTGCAAAGAGGAATTAAAAGATGTGGAACAGTCTTTATATCTCAACCCAGGGATTGGTGAATTTGTTGTGTCACTTTCTTTTAAAATAGCACAGACATCGGACCGATCCTAATAATGTGTGAAAACCCATGCGTGCTTAACACAGTTCCATAAATACAGGAGTCCCTCAACGTCAGCATGCATAAAAAGTAAAAAAAAAAAGGGGCCTCTGTTGCATATATTTTATTTTAACTTTCTACTACATCTCTTGACATTATTTTATCTAAAACATCGCTCAATATGCCAAGTCTGTTGAACCAACAAACACTTAACCATGGCTTGGTTGACATAAGGTTATGAGACTTAGGGCCTGATTTAGAACTCAGTGGACGGGTTACAATGGATATCCTGTCCGCCTAAATAAATCCCATAGGATGTTATGGGATTTATATTTCGGTGGACGGGATATCCATCACCGTTGTGGAGTAACCCCTCCACCGAGTTCTAAATCAGGCCCTAAATTCTCTATCAAGTCTATAAAAGGTCTTTATATGGCAGACTCTGAGGGATGATTTGTGATGGTACAGAGTAGACTAGGCAGAGATGACGGGCTGCTTTTAAGTACATTCATAAAGAATGAGGATCACATCATATTCTTAAAAGGGCTAGCAAAATACTTATCAGCCCAAAAAAACTTCCTGTGAACATTACTTTAATTGCGTAGCAGACCATATCGTGAACAGATATCACCATCTGCTACCTGGATCTCTGACTTTTAAACTGGCAAAGGAAGCAACAGGTCTAGGCATAGGGTTGAAAATTAGCATCTTCATGGAGATTACTGCACCACCAAGACATGAGAATATTCCTACTATGCAAATTTATACAACTTGCTACGATTATGGTTAGAATTTTATGAACTACATAGATTATTGGCATGAAAGCCGATGCTGAATACTCATATAAAAGAACTACTTGCCCATAACCCTTTCGGTGTGACACCCACACGGGTCAGAACCGTAACAGTCATATCATTATAACGTTTAAAGGTGGTTGAACTAGAAGATGCAGGGTATGAAATACTATAAATCGTGAAATTCTGAATTGTTTCTTTGACAAAGCAGGCACTGCCAGAGATATGTTACTGGAGTAGGATTTTTTTTCAAACTGTAATTAAGGGGCCACTACAATTATACATAACACAGTGTGAAAAAAGAATTTAATGACAGGGTGATTACATTAGGATAACCTCAAGACGTTATAACTGCAGTACTGGACTGATCCCCATAGACAGACTGATATATTTTGAAGAAGGTATGCTGAATTAATAGAAAGACAGAGATGTGTGGATTTTAAAGACTATCTGATGACAACCCATGGTGAGCAACCCAGGCATAAAGCAAAACGTAGAACCCTGCGTGTCCCACTTGAGTAGAGAAAACGACAAATCTACTCACACACAAGAAGCAACAAATGAAGGATTTTCTAAGTATTTAATAGAGCTTTACGATGAGCAGAGCAAGGACATTCAAGCTGACATCATAAGAAATATATATTACAAGAGTCAGGCCTACTTATTCTGATTTGTTGGCTACTTGGTGGGAAACTCACTGTGCTGAAGCAAAAATAAGTGAGTACTGCACAACTACAGATGCCACTGTAAAAACTGAATAAGGAACCTACAAACTAGAAAGTGTACTGACCACTGTCAGTGCTTAACATGGATTATAAAGTTTTGAGGATAATCTTTGCTGTAAGGATAGAACATATGCTGACAATAGTCCATCCCGACCAAAACTGTATTATGCAAGGGGCAAAAAACCTCAGGCAGTATTCAACACCTTTTTCATGATCTTTAAAAACTCTGCAGTTGAAAGGTTTCCTAGTAGTTGTGTTCATAGACACAAATAAAACTTTTGATACATTTAACTAAAACTCTCTCTTTGCGGTTTTAGAGAAGGCTGGTATGGGATATAATATATTAAAATGGGTCAAATTATGACATACAGACCCCATACCCCATGTTCACACAGGTTGGATTCTCTTGGAATCCTGGAGGGCGAAATGAGGTAATATACAAGGTTGTCTCTGATGACCCTACTATATATATATTGGCTTTGGAGTCGCTAGTCTGCTGGGTGAGGGAACTTGGTACTGAGTGGAGTACTCATGTGGGAAAAATATGTGATCTCTCTGTCTCTCTCTCTCATATATATATATATATATATATATATATATATATATATATATATATATATATATATATACAGATAATGTGTTTCCTTATTTATGAGACATGGCTATAGGTTTCTAACAATCAGTAGAATTGTTAGAATAATTTAGAAAGATTCTATGCCTGTAGGTAAACTATGCTAAAAAGTGAAAAAGTTATAATATGGCCAGACCTAAAACTTACTATTACCACACACCTCCGTACAGTTTTGTCAACTCGCTAGCCACACTACATTAGCTATAACTCGCCCCTCTACCATGCACAGTAGTCCAATAAATGACATCATTTGAGATGTAAAGAGTGCTGTTATGAATGCTATCATTTAACGTGCTATAACTGATGTAATATGAAAGGGTATAAGCAGTCCATGGGGATGGCTCAAGTTATAGTTAACCCTTTAAGTGCGCCCGTCGGCCAACGGCCGTCGCGAGCACTACCTCAGTAGTGCTGCGCACGTCCGTTGGCCGACGCGGCCCCGCCCACTTAATGGAACGGCCCGCACCGCGGCGGAATTGCCGCTGCGGTTAAGGTGTTAATGTAGTGTAGTTAGTGAGTTGACAACACTGTGTACGGAAGTGTGCAAGTTACAGTAAGTTTTGGGCAGGGTGTAAATTATAACTTTAAGTTATAACTATAACTTTAGAATGTCTAAGTTTTGTGTAGCTTAAGTTGGTGTTGTGTAAAAATAATTGATTACATTTTTCTAACCAGAACTAATCTTCAACTTTTGTTTTTTCCATCGAATTTGTATGGGTTTTTTTGTAAAAAAAGGAAATTGTTTCTAATTATAAAATGTTGTTATCATGGTATTGTTCTACATTTATTTTGATACCACAGTACTTTCGTGAAAGTTCAAAGTTCATTATGATCGAGTGCGTCACCCTTCGTGAAAGTTCAAAGTTCATTATGATCATGTGCATCACCATGTTATGTTCATTAGCATTTCCCCGAAAGTACTGCGGTACCCTCGTAAAATTTTAAAACCATATTTAGACCAAATATTTAATTTTTATTTCAAATATGGTTTAAGGGTTTCATGGCTAGTTATGTATTTTAATGGTATATGCTTTAGTATTGCTACTGTAGGTTGTGTTTGTGAACTATGCGGGTATCACAATAGTACTGAGATACAACTGGGGTACTTTCACTTTGGTAAAACAACATTTCATTAGCTTAGAAATCTGTCAATTGTAGGAAACAGGAAGTGTATACCACTTATTCCCAATCAATTTGATTTCTTTCAAGCAGAAGGTTGCCCTGTTAGAAAGAGTGAATAGCTTTTCTTCAAAACCTACCTTGCAACCTTTGAAGACCTTCAATGGATGTAAAAGAAGATCCTATGGTGTTGGAACGGGAGGAACAAGAGGTGGAGCAATGAAGAAAAAAAAGAATCCATTGTGTGGGATTTTTTCTCATTGCCACCTGGAGGGAAAAGCGTTAACTCAAAACTGGTAACATACAACTTATGCAACAAAGTAATTTTCTATGGGATTGTGAAACAGTACTCATTCGGTACCATGTGAATGAGAAAACACCTGCAGCCAATTCATTCAACCAGGGTGGCGTGTGCTGAAAGATGGCGTCAGAAGAAGATAGAAAAGGCCAAAGAAGGAAGATCGGCAGCTGTCACTTCTTTGGCTTCTGCAACACCTTCAACTTCTTCTGGGTCACTAGCACGCCCACCACCACCCGCTGCATCTGTCCCTTCAGTAGCACCTTCTACTTCTTCTGCTCCATTAGGACCTCCACCTCAACCCAGTACATCTGTCAAAGCATCAGGACCTGCTCCTGAAACCACAGCGCTAATACATCTGTTAAGGCAGAATGGAGAAATCATAGATCAGTATGGCAGTACTGTGACGTACTGTCTCCTCTGCCATACTGTCATTCTTGTGGGAGAGCGAGATATGACCAAACATCATGAGCTTGTCATGGCTCACCAATGTTCTTCCCAACAGCGCTAGTTTTTTCCTTTGTTGTCCTCCTTCCCCGTTAAGACTTTTTTGTTGATTGGTATGCTGACCTTGTTAAAAAAAAGTTCCAGAAAAATGTTTCAGAACTTCCCAAATATCTCTAAAGATAAAGAGCTTCTACCAATATTAATAATATTTTTTAGGCTATCAGAAATACTAAATTATAATTAATGTAGAGATAAATGGTAAGTGTAAGGTAAGTTAAACATCTCCTTATGGTCACTTCATGGTAGATGGTAAGTTAATAATAGACTACTAAAGTGATATCTGAATTAGGGGTGGGCAGAGCTCATGGAGTTTCACTCCACAGAATTCCACGGAGTTGCCTAAAAACTCTGTAGAATTCTGCGGAGTTCCGCACATCCGGAGTAAATGCTCTGCCAGGGTACCCCTTCGTTCCCCATATGTCAGTGGAGTGGGCGGGCTGCGATTATTGACAGGCACCTCTTACTGCTACTGTTTTGCTGCTGTACGTAACTTACAATCATCCAAGAAAATGGCGATTGTTTTATTGGCATCACAATGATGAAGGGACGACTCAGCCCTGCTGGGTCATAACTGAGAACTTCCAGAGTTCTTACAGATTTCTGCAGCAGCTATGTTACGATAATGACTTAAGTCATTTATGGAGATGCTTAGCTCTGGACCAGGTACTTACATGTTTGGTATGGCCACTATTAGGATGGGCATTAGCTCCTGCACTAGCCTATAGCGTGTCCAAAGGAATGACATCATCACTGATAGCGCTCTCAATGAATGCGTGTCAGGGTTGGTTTAGAGAAAGGAGAGCATATGAATCTAGCATTGACGGGTGACTGGGCACATTAGCACAGAGACGTCTGCCTTGCGAACTGTTATGCAGACTCCACCAGAGTCAACACTGATCGAAGGGCTCCTGTCTATGAGCATAGCTGTAAATGGAGAACATTTACCCCGAGATCCCATGAATCGGAGGTCAAGGAGCAGCAGCAGAAAGAGTCACGAGGGTCGGAATCATGAGGAGCGGTGTTTAAGAGTCAAATTATACTTTTAGTTTACTAAACATTTACTGTAAAAAATGCTCTAAAGAAATGGGTAACAAGGGCAGAAGTGACATTAAATTGGTTCTGGCTCACTTAATTGGTCACTAAAAGGCTGTGTTTTAAAATATCTCAAGGGGTTAAGAAACCTACTGCAGAGATCTTTGTGTTCCAATGGGTACTTCAGTCAGGAGGGAGAAAGAAGCAGATGTACTCTCCAAACATTGAGTTAGGGAGCTTCTCCATAAAATAATAGGAGCGTAAGCATGCATTTTCAAGGTAACAAATCAGGGCAGCAGTAAATAATTTACTCTCATCTTACAGATCCTACCAGAGCTTCCAGAAGCATCCAACATGTCCACCATTACCCTGTCACTGCCGCCTGCTGCAGCCACTCTCATTAGTGTCCCAGGGGAGTAACTCAATCCACAAGTTACCCTAATGTGCCACTCTCTTAGCTATGCCCTGCATGCCCTCAAAGCAGCTCATCATCTCAGGCACCTCGTACATAGGGCCATAATCCTCATGATCCTTTCATCTCTTGAGTCTTAAGGCTTTTCATTGCCATTAATGCCTCCATCAAGGGCTTCGGAGGCCTTGGGAATTCTGCTGTTTCGCATCATTGAATCGCATCCGACACAGACCGCACTCTCAACTCCACACAGTCCGAAAGAGGGGCAAGGCCAGCCGGAACAGGAAGCTCAAGATGAGATTGTGCCTTCCAAGCCTCTGGTTAGATGATATGATGAAGAGAAAATGAGATTGTGCATTCCAAGCCTCTCGTTAGATGATATGGGTGGGCAGCGGTGCTGGTAAACTCTGCTCCTTCGCAGATGATGGAGTTTTTGCCAAACTCCACGCTCTAAGCAGAGTGCTGAGTGGGAAAACTCAGCGAACTTTGCCAGCGGAGCAGAGTTTACCAACCAGGCCTAATCTGAATGTTTTTAGAGTGGAATAGGGTGTCATAAAGTAACGTGTCATAGTGTGGAGTGGAATGTTGTACAGTGGAGTGGAGTAGGGTTTCATAGAGTGTTGCAGAGTGGCTTAGAGTGGAGTGGTGCGTCGGGTAGTACAGTCGAGTGGTGTGTCAGAGTGGCATGTTGTAGAGTGGAGGGAGTGGAGTGGTGTGCCATGTCATAGAGTGGAGTGCTGTGTCCTAGAGTGGAGAGTCATGTCACAGAATGGAGTGGAGTGGAGTGGCATGTCATAGAGTGGAGTGGCGGGTCGTATAGTGGAGAAGAGTAGAGTTGAGTGGCATGTTGTAGAATGGAGTAGCCTGTTGTAGCAAGGTCCTGCTTGACCCTGCCCGCCCCCACACACTGTCACAAGGAGCTCCAGCCACCTTCTCTATTATATTGGAAATCCTTACCTTGTCCCTATCCATTGGAATAGTGCCATCTAGGTGGAAACATGCAGTGGTCAAAAACTTGCTAAAAATTAAATAATCTTGAACCAACATGTCCATAAGCTATAGGCTAATCTCCCTGCTCCCAGTCATAGGCAAGGGGCTAGAGAAAAATGTCAACCACACACCATCTTCTTTCCTTGAAGAAAATCATCTACTGCACACTTCCCAGATGGGATTCCATACACAAAACAGTATGGAAACTGACCTCCTTGCAGTAACAGAAGTATAAAAAATGCTGCTGGATCAAGTGCAGAGTTTGACATGGTTGACCATGAGACACTTACGTATTGAATGGGTGAAGCCGTAATAAAAAGCTCCTCTCTTAATCGGCTCACTTCCTTTTTGAAGGACATATCTTTCCGAATTTGTGAGAATTCATGCTACTCTGACGTCCTTCCCTTGAAGTGTGGGGTTCCACAGGGTTCACACTCAGCCCCACACTTTTTAACCTGTAAATGCACCCTTCTGCAGATATTGTTCAGGAGTTAGGGCTGTCAATGTTATCATACAACAGCGACACACAATTGGTCATCTCCCTCACCCCTGGAAAAGGATCACAGTTCCATCAGCTGTCTCCCTGCTTGGAAAAAGTATTCAGTTGAATAGTTAACCGCTGCTTAAAACTGAATGGGGAAAAACTGAGCTGAATGATTCTGAGGAACAGACCTGACCCCTAACCACCTACAGACTGCCCAGAATGTTTGGGCACTCCACCCATCACCTCCTCCCTTATCAAAAGCCTTTGGATGTGGCTGGACAAGTCTGTCCAGAAGAATAGTGGTCCAATTCTTTTTTCTCTCCTGGTTGGACTACGGGAAGTCTCTGTACATAGGCTCCCCCAAATATGTCATCAAAAACTACAGGTTGTCCAAAATGCGGCAGCAAGGATCCTATACAAGGTCCCAAAATTTGCCTCAGCAAACAGTGCTCTACCTTCTCTGCACTGGCTCCCCATTGAGGCAAGGATACAATTTTAAAAACTCTGTATGGCACATAGAGGGCTTAACACCAAAGGACTCACTATGATAAGGGCACTCTTGGCCCCCTACTCCCCCTGTATGGCTTTAAGATCCTCTACTGGTCGATTCCTGAAGGTACCTAGAATTCACAAGGCCAGATGGGGTGGTATAGCCTTTTCATATCTCATTCCCATACTTTGGAACACACTCCCCATAGAAATCAGATACCCAAACAATGAATCACAGTTTAGAAAAAGTCTAAACACATGGCTATATCCACGTTAATAGCACCCCTGTGTTTCTCCACTTGTCCCGAAGCAACGCTATGTCTTAGCCAGTGCTTGGAAGCCTACGGGTAGCCATGTGCTTTACAAATCCCCATAGCATAGCATAGTGCAGAATGGAGTGGCATGTCATAGAGTGGAGTGTCGTACTGTGGAGTGGCATGGAGTGTCGTATAGTAGAGTGAAGTAAAGTGGAGTGTTATAGAGTGGAAATGCATGTCGTAGAGTGGAGTGCAGTGACATAGAATGGAGTGGAGTGGCATGTCGTAGAGTGGCATGTTGTAGAGCATCTTAGAGTGGAGGGACATAGAGTGGCAGGGACGTAGAGTGGAGTGGCGGGTCATAGAGTGGAGTGGTGTGTCATAGAGTGGCATGGAGTGCCGTAGAGTGGAGTGTCATAAAGGGGAGTGGCATAGAGTGGAGAGGAGTGGCATGTCATAGAGTGAAGTGGTGTGTCATAGTGTCGAGTGGTGTGTTATATTGTAGAGTGGAGTGACATGTCAGAGTAGTAAGTTGTAGAGTGTCTTAGAGTGGAGGGGCTTGAATTGGCATGTCGTAGAATGGAGTGGCATGTCGTAGAGTAGAGTGGCATGTCATAGAATGGAGTCCCATGGAGTGTTGTAGAGTAGAGTGGAGTGTTGTAGAGTGGAGTGGCATGTCGTAGAGTATAGTGGCATGTCGCAGAGTATAGTGGCATGTCGCAGAGTAGAGTGGAGTGCCATGACATAGAATTGAGTTAGAGTAGTGTAGAGCAGACGGCACAGAGTGAAGTATAGAATTATAGAGTGGAGTGGCATGGTGTAGAGTAGAGTGGAGTGGCGTGTCATAGAGTATCTAAGAGTGGAGGAGCATAGAGAGGAGTGGTGTAGAGTGGAGTGGCATGTCATAGAATGGAGTGATGTGTTGTAGATTGGAGTGGTGTGTCGTAGAGTTTATTGACATGCCACAGAGTGACATGCCCTCGAGTGTTAGAGTGGAGGGATGTAGAGTGGAGTGGCATGTCATAGAGTGAAGTGGCGTGTCCTAGAGTGGAGTGGCATGTCGTAGAGTGGAGTGGCATGTTGTAGAGTGGAGTTGCATGTCCTAGAGTGGAGTGGCATCTCGTAAAGTGGAGTGGCATGTCATAGAGTGGAGTGGCGTGGAGTGGTGTGTGGAAGAGCGGAGTGGCGTGTGGTAGAGTGGAGTGGTAGAGTGGAGTGGTCTGTGGTAGTGTGACAGAGTGGAGAGGCACAGATTGGAGTAGAATGTTGTGGAGTGGAGTAGAGTGGAGTGGCATGTTGTAGAGTGGAGTGGCATGTTGTAGAGTAGATTGGAGTGTCAGAGTGGCGCATCATACAGTGTTGTGGGGAGGTAGAGTAGAGTGGCGTTGAGTGTAGTGGCATGTTATAGAGTGGAGTGGTGTCTCATAGGGTGGAGTGGCGTGTCGTACAGCGGAGTGGCATGCTTTGGAGTGTGATAGAAAGGAGTGGCGTGTCAGAGTGGAGTGGCATGCCATAGAGTGGAGTGATGTGTCGCTGAGTGGAGTGGGGTGGCACGTCGTAGAGTGTCTTTAGTCGTATAAATATATTTTTTTTAGATTTCAGTAGGTACCACTGTACTTTCTAGATAATTTAGCAAAACTACCACAGTACATCATAAACTTTAAAACATACATATAAGTTAAAAAAAAGTACTTTTACCTCTCGCTACCGACTTTCCTAAACTACCTCATTTCTTCCTGTGCATTGCAAAATGAGTAGTAAGATATATTTCAGGTAAAAACACAGAAAAAATAGAAAGTGTTGTCTAAACAATATGGCTGCATTTCTTTTTGCATGATCTTTCATTAACCAATAATATTGTCTTTTGTCATTGCCAAGTAGCGCAGTATACAGCGGCTCAATATATCACTAAGCTAATGTCCCTTTTTACTAAAAAAACAACTGAACAAATTCAGATCAAATCACAACAGAAAGACCCTTTCCACACCATAATCTATATTTGTGCCAAATTTCTTGTAATTCGGTCCAGCAGTTTTGTCGCTCTGTCTGGTTAAAAAGTCTAAGGAAAATGCATTGGCGGAAAAATGTGTTCTGGGACCCCTCCTTTTTCATTTGCACACCCTTAACTAATCACCACAAAACTTTGCATCATCAGCCAATGTAGAAACAGAATTGGTGTGCAAAGTTTCTTGGATATTCATTAAACGGTGACAAAGTTATTAGCAAGCCAAAATCTGAGGAATTCCTAATTACAACTGCAGAGATGCCACTCTGAAATATATATATATATATATATATATATATATATATATTATATTTTATTTTTTTCCTTCAGTGGCTACATAGTTAGGATTGTGTTTCCATAGGAAAAGCCTTTTTTGTGCTGATAATAACTTTGGCGCTGTTTTTGACTAGTTTGTGCATGGAAAGTTTTGGGGTAATCCGTCAAGTGGGGGCCAAGAAAAAAAGCGGAGTCCAAAAATGCGTTTTCCCCATTCATTTTTCCACAGGATCTTTAGACATAGCTACAGCCGAAACTGTTGAACGGATTTATTTGCCAGCTAGATCTTGGCCCAGTAAGAGAGCTTTTTGTTATTTGGTGTAAATCCATTCAGTAGTCTAGCAATTAATGCTCAAAAACTTTCCATATGTCATTCCTCCTGAGATCTGATTGGCTACCACTACATAAACCAGTAAGTGGTGGCAGCCATCTTAGGACTTGGGACTCAGTCCAGAGTCCTATGAAAATGCAAAAAAAGACACGAGGGGACCGAAAGCTTTTTTTTAAAAAAAAATGTTGCCACAAATTCGCAGAGGATCCACAAATCCACAGCAAAATGAAAACAAGAAAACAAGCATGGGCTCCCGCGATTCTATTGTTAAAGCCCGCCGGGGTGGGCCTGGGCCTGGTGGGGCGACATGCTACTTTTTGACTAGTTTGCACATGGAAAGCTTCGGGGTAATCTGTCAAACAAGGGCAGAGAAAATGAGGGGTCCCAAAACACGTTTTCACCATTCATTTTAGATGCCGCGACAGTTCAAACCACTGAACAGATTTACACCAAATTTGGCTGAAAGCTAGATCCTGGTCCAGAAAGAGTGTTTTTTGTAATTTGGTGTAATTCCGGTCAGTCGTTTTTGAGCAATTAAGGCTCAAAAACTTTGTATATCTAGGGATGTGGAGCCTACGCAGATATAACTGATCTCCTGTTGAGATCTGCTTGGCTGTCATCACATCAACAGGCAAGTGGTGGCAGCCATCTTAGGAGTCCAAAAATGTTTTTAAAAAAGACATAAGGGGGCAGGGTAGGGATACCCTGACCCCCTAGGCCTAATGCTGTGGTCAGAAACTTTTTATTTTTATTTTACTGCAAATTCACAGAAGATCTGCAGCAATTTTTTTTGAAAAACAAGAGCAAGCGCTGGTTCCCGCACTTGTTTTTTAAACCCCTCACCCAGAGGAGATGGATAATGTTTTTATTTGGGGAGGGGGTGCATGGCCTCCCTCCATGTGCCTCTGAGAGACCCTAGGGACCACATCTCTCAGGGCCCAGGCAATAAAATAAGGGAGGGGGTGTGCAATTCCCCTCCCAGGCTGTGTTTGGCCCCGGGGACACCATCCTCTGGGGCCTGAGGTTATTTTTAAGAGGAGGGGGCGCATGGCCCCCCTCCCCAGGCCGTTTGTAGCCACAGGGGCCCTATTCCCCAGGGCCACTGTATTTTTAAGGGAAGGGGTATGCGCAACCCCTCATCCCACGCTGCTTTCAGCCCTGGGGACCCCATCCCTCGGGCCCACTGAAGTTTTTTAAGGGGGGGCCGCGACGACCCCTTCCCAAAGCCTCTAAAAGGCCCTGGGGATCCCATCCTCCAAGGCTGCTACTTTAAGAAAAAAGGAGGAGGGCCACACGGCCCCCCTGCATGAGCCTTCTATGGCCCGGGGACCCCATGCCCAAAGGCCGGCTCACTAGGTGCGTGCTCCTGCACGAAGCATAAGTAGCTGCAGGCAGGAGCAGTGCCGGCTCCTGCAGCATGCACAGAGTCTGCTGGAGCTGTGTTAGGCCTAGGGCTCCCCCTGCAGCCCCGAACATTGTACTTGGTGGGTGCACTGGGCGCACCGACATTGAAATAGTGCAGGCTTTCGGGGATGGTGTCCCCGTGGCTTAAAAAGACTTTGGGAGGGGGGCTGCATGCCCCCTGTCCCCTTTAAATTAAGTAGCGGCCCTGGTGGATGGGGTCTCCAGGGTCTTTTAAAGGCTTGGGGAGTGAGGCCACATGCTCCCCTCCCCTGATTAATTGTATTTGGCCTCAGGGGATGGGGCCCCAGGGCCCCAAAGGCCAATCCTATGCCACATGAAAAGTCTCAACCCCCCCAGCCGTGGAGAGCCAACGACTGTGTGCATCGTGGGCTTGGCTGCCTGCGGGGTATTGCCCGCAGGCCAGGCCCCTGTGGCCAACCCCCTACCATGCACGGCTGAAGGTCCTGCGCAGTGTGGAGTTGACTACAGTTGGGGGGATTAACCACAGACCAGCCCCATGGCCAACCCTCGCTGCACATGACCAAAGTCCCTGCTGATGGTGTTGGCTGCCTTTGGAGGGGTTGGCCATGTGTAGTGTGAGGTTAGCTGCATGGGGGGGTCAGCCAATACCCCGCTATGCACATCAGATTTACATATGGTAATAAATTGACTTTGCCCCTCACCCTGAACCCTAAAACACCCTCAGGCCAGAATTCTACACCAACCCCAGCCTCCCCCCTGAGCCCTGAAATGGCTCTCAAAGCACAAAAAGTACCCCAATCCCTGCCCCCACTCAGAGCCCTAAAATGCCCCGCCAATCCCCCACCCTGAGACCTAAAACTACCACCTTCCTCGTGAAAACCAACCCCTTCCCCAGCACTAAAAGCTTCCCTGCCCCAACCCTAAAAAGTACCCCACCCTCCCCAAAGACCTTAAAACTACCCTGACCCCCCTGGGCCCTAAAAACTTCCTGACCCCCCCAAGACCTAAAAACTACCCTGACCCCCCGAGCCTTAATAACTACCCGACCCCCCGAGCCCTAAAAACTTTCCTGACCCCTCCAGCCCTGAAAACAATTCAATTCAAAATATTGATTGGATTGAATGGAAGGGCCACGTTGAGAGGCCCGCCTCACCTGGGAGATGAATTTTGAATCAGCCACAGTCTGCTGAAGGGATTTCCCTGTAGCACGGCGTGCTGACGAATTTTGCTTCAAAGGCAAGTAAGAACTAATTGAAACTGGAGTGGTCGTGAAATTTTCCTATGTTACTGTGACCATCGGATGCAGCCGCAGTATAGTACTTAACCCGGTAAAGGCTTTGTAAGCATTTGGTAGAGAGTAACAGAAAGGTGAAGTTTTGCCAAGAACTGCATTGGAGAAACCAAGGACTACGTATCATGTGAGAGGCATTGTGGGGAATGGAGTCCAAGTATCGATGGACAAAAAGAACGAAAGCACAGAAATGTAAATGTGAACCTACAATCATGTGACTTCCTCAGAGACTTTCTTAATGACAAACAAAGAAGGTACTTACCATCCTTACTGAGTGCAAGAACTCGAAAGCAGGAATATGGACTGCCTCTTTAATTAAGTAAACGAGCACTGGTCCTTCTTCAATGTCTGAGTTACGTTTTTTAAAAAGCCAACGAACCCACCCCTGTACAGTGGCATATGATGAAGAGGTACTTTACCTCGAAACGCGTCATGCTGTTGTTGCCAGGAATAAAGGATTTGAACAGTACGCTGGTGTGGCCTGTTTCACGTTGCTGAAGGGTGCGTGTGTTCCGTGGAATATGTGAGGTGTCTGACACACCTGAGACGGGCCCCGACTCGAGAGGCTGTGGCGCTTCTCCTTGTCAGGTTCTTCGATTGGATATATATATATATATATATATATATATATATATATATATATATATATATATATATATATATATATATATTATCTACTGGCGGTCGCCAGTAGATAGTTATAGTTAGGACCTATTTTCCATAGGAAATCCGCTACATTCTATTTGAAATAACTCTTGCGTAGGTTGACGAATCTTCGTGAAATTTTCAAACTTTATGGCCCGCTCCGGTCCGCTCCTACCCTGAAAGTTTCGGGGTGATTCGTCAAGCGGGGCCGAGAAAAAAGGGGGTCCCAAAACGTGTTTTCCCCATTCATTTTCCCATAGGAAACTTTAGCCACGGCTACAGCTCGAACTGCTGAACGGAATTACACCAAATTTGGCAAAGAGGTAGTTCTTGGTTCAGAAAGAACCCTTTTGTTAAATGGTGTAAATCCGTTCAGTAGTTCCTGAGAAAGTCAAAAGGAAAATCACATATATATCTATGGCCGCGTAGAATTCGCGCACCCTGAGCGCACCCTGCGCGCACCGTCCCGATCACAGCTGCATGCTAATTGGCTGTCAACACTCCAAATCAGGAAGTGTTGGCAGCCATTTTATGCCTCGGTTGAACCGAGGCACAGAAACAAGTGCGCAAAACGCACAAAGGGGGCAGGGTAGAAACACCCTGACCCCTAGGCCTGCTCAGGGGTCCCACAAGGACCCCTGGGCAGAAAGCATTTTTTTTTAAACGGCGGGATGCGCTTAGGTGCGCGGATCCCGCCGATTAAAAAAACCCACAAGAAACAAGTGTGCAAAAACGCACAAAGGGGGCAGGGTAGAAACACCCTGACCCCCTAGGTCTGCTCAGGGGGTCCCACAAGGACCCCCTGGGCAGAAAAAAGCATTTAAAAAAAATAATAATAATTTTTAAAAAAACGATCGTGGCGCAGGCCCCGCCCCTTCCTTTACCACTCTGCAAACGCGACCCTGGCGTTGCTTGCAGAGGGGAACAAATTCCCTTGAATACTGGGGGTCCCTGGAGCCAACTAGCCCACCAGGAACCTCCAGTATGCGTCAGGGGCTGCGTTGCAGAGAGGTGTACAGAGGCCACGCCCTTTTACACCTCTCTGCAACGCAGCTCTGTGGTGCTTTTGGAGGTACATGGTGGGCTAGTTGGACTCCAGGGACCCTCAGGATTCAAGGGGACTTAATTCCCAACTCAAAACGCGCCACGGGGCACGCTTGCACAGTGGTGAAGGGAGGGGCGGGGCTTCAGGTGACATGTGTGCAAACAGGCCTCGTTGCGCGTTTTAAGATGGGGAATTAAATCCCCTTCAATCCTGAGGGTCCCTGGGGGCCAACTAGCCCACCAGGTACGTCCATAAAGCGCCACAGAGCTGCGTTGCAGAGAGGTGCAAACAGGGGCGTGGCCTCTGAACACCTCTCTGCAACGCAGCTCTCTGGCGCATACTGGAGGTATCTGGTGGGCTACTTGGCCCCTAGGGACCCTCGGGATTGAGGAGGATTTAATTCCCCATCTTAAAACGCGCCACGGGGCCTGTTTGCAGACATGTCACCTGAAGCCCCGCCCCTCCCTTCACCACTGTGCAAATATTCCTCTAAAATCAGCCGAACTACGAATTCCGATTTACTCACCTGTTATCAGGAGAGACCTCAGTGCTGCATCTTTGAGCCCAGTACTGATCCTGAAAAGTAATTTTAACCGTACTTACCAGTAACTTGAATTTCCTTCCATAGGATATCATTGCCTGCTTTTTGCTGAAAAAGTTTCTAAGTGTCGATTTTTGAAACATACAAATATTCCTCTAAAATCAGCAGAACTACGAATTCCGATTTACTCACCTGTTATCAGGAGAGACCTCAGTGCTGCATCTTTGAGCCGAGTACTGATCCTGAAAAGTAATTCTAACCGTACTTACCAGTAACTTGAATTTCCTTCCATAGGCTAACATTGACTGGTTTCACTTGGAAATTCTTCTAAGTGTGGAGTTTTGGAACTTTATAATATTCCTCTAAAATCAGCCGAACTACGAATTCCGATTTACTCACCTGTTATCAGGAGAGACCTCAGTGCTGCACCTTTGAGCCCAGTACTGATCCTGAAAAGTAATTTTAACCGTACTTACCAGTAACTTGAATTTCCTTCCATAGGCTAACATTGACTGGTTTCACTTGGAAATTCTTCTAAGTGTGGAGTTTTGGAACTTTATAATATTCCTCTAAAATCAGCCGAACTACGAATTCCGATTTACTCACCTGTTATCAGGAGAGACCACAGTGCTGCATCTTTTAGCCCAGCACTGACCCTGAAAAGTAATTCTAACCGTACTTACCAGTAACTTGTATTTCCTTCCATAGGAATCCATTGTCTGGTTTTCAGCAGAAAAGTTTCAAAGTGTCGATTTTCACAAACTACAAATATTCCTTAAAATCGCCTGTATGACTTAAACGCATTATTTCAACTGTTTACAGGAGATGCACCAGTGCTGGATCCAGGATCCACCACTGAGTAAGAAAAAGTAACGATAACACTACTTACCTGCTAAGTGAATTTCCTCCCATAGGATAACATTGGTGATTCTATGTGAAAAAGTTTCTAAGTGTCAACTTTTAAAATACAATAATATTCCTTACAAATCACTACTGTAACCAAAACGCTTTTACTCAACTGTTTACAGGAGATGTCCCAGGACTGAATCTAGGATCCAGTCCTGTGGTTAGAAAAGTAATCCATAAAGTAACTAATTGCATTTAACTAGAAATTCACATTGAGCTCAATGTTGCATTGTGTTTGAAATTGTGTTGCCCATTGCAACAACTGTAACTACTGTACTTAAAAGTCTATTGCCTATTTGCAAAGTATTTAAACTAAAGTAATTCATTCTGAGAAAGTATATTTTGTAATGTAATGTATAATGTAATTATAATGTAATTTAAAAAATAAAATATCTAAAAATAAATAGTTTAAAAAAATGTAGTAAATCAGTATCAAAAAAATAAATATAACAATTAATACATTTAAAAATTGTCATTTACAAAACCTTTGAAATTCACTGAAAAAAACCATAGGTTTCAGACATGTTATAGTTAGGAATTAGCATTTAAAAAACCTTTGAAATTCACTGGAAAAACCATAGGCTTCAGGCACGTTATAGTTAGAAATTAGCATTTAAAAACCTTACAAATTCACTGAAAAAACCATAGGTTTTAGGGACAGTTATAGTTAGTTGGACATTGCACTCGTACAAAACCCGTGAAATTCCCCCGTTATAGTTAGTTCAGGTAACTATAACTCGCGCCCCGCAATGCACTGCTGATGACGTCACATATTACATCACTCATGACATGGTCAGTGACATCACTGATGACATCACTGATGACATCTCAAATGACATCACTGATGACATCACTGATGACATCATCCATGTGATAATTTGATGCATCTTCTCACACCCTAATATAACTTTTGATACACCCACTGTAAATTACAGACTGCCATTGTCAAAACCATAGACACTCCAACACCAATTACTATATACACACTCACTGATTCTTAGGTCTACACACACACATCTACTCACTCACCCGTACAGTCACTCATACTTATAGTCACTCAGTACAGGACTATTATATGCACTCATACACCTATATAAACACTCACACACCGCCACTCATCCATAGAGGTACTCACACACCTAGTCAGTCATGCAAAAAATGAAGCACACACCCATTTACTCACCTATACAGTTATACACACACCAGCTCAGTTACTCATACAAATACTAGCACATTCTTACGCTCTTATACAATCTCTGATACAAGCACACACTTATCCATACAGTCACTCTCACAATCACACACTCTCGCTTATAGCTATTTATATACTCCAACACACATATATACTGCCTTTCACATATGTAGTTACTCACACATGTACCACTGGGACATACATTCACTCACTAACACACTCTTACACACACTTACCCACCCATACAGTCTATCACAGATGCACTCTTGAAACCATCCACCCAGTGAATTACCCACTCACACATCTATGCACAGAGTCGCACACACCCCACCCACACAAACACTCAGGCACCCATACAGATACTCAGACAACCAATCAATAACTCATATAGACACTCATGTAGCTATTCACAAACCCATGCAGCCACTTACACAGCAACAGACAGACGGATACAGACATTCACCCAGTTTAGTCACAAACCCATGCATTCAGTAAGATACGTTTAATCACTCACTTATAGAGTTAGTCACGCACCTACTAAATCATCCATTCAGACACTTATACACCCACTCATTCTTCAATACGCCTTTCCCTATATATATTAAACATATTTAAACTTTACAGAAACACACAGTCACTGGATGATGTCATCAGTGATGTCATTTGAGATGTCATCAGTGATGTCATCAGTGATGTCACTGACCATGTCATGAGTGATGTAATATGTGACGTCATCAGCAGTGCATTACGGGGCGCGAGTTATAGTTAGCTGAACTAACTATAACGGGGAATTTCACGGGTTTTGTACGAGTGCAATGTCCAACTAACTATAACTGTCCCTAAAACCTATGGTTTTTTCAGTGAATTTGTAAGGTTTTTTAAATGCTAATTTCTAACTATAACGTGCCTGAAACCTATGGTTTTTTCAGTGAATATATATATATATATATATACATATATGTGATCCAATGCTATTCTATAATGAAATGCTCATTCAGAGCGAGATTTTTTAGTGGCAGGAAATGTTTACCTTGAAGCATTATCAAATTTGTATTTGATTGATGGCTCATCCAGAGCGGTATAACTTTACCTTACGAACATTAATGGAGTTGAACGTTTATTTTAAAACGCTACTTGATAAGTGACTGTTGAATATAAATCAATATAAATTTGTATAATTAGAAATTGTAAATTGCAAATTTTGTTGATTGACAAGCAGATTTGCTACTTACTTTATAATTTTCACACGGTTGTGTGGTTTTGGAACTAAAAGAACCCCACTACAAAATGGCGCTCAAAACAGTGTAATGGAAATCCAACCAAGTCCGCTCTCTATTGTTATGGCTATATGCATATGCGCATGCTCGTATGTATGATAAAATGGCGTGTTGTTTCTGTAACATTTGTGGTCGAGAAAGGCGTTAGCCGAAACGCGACCCGTCTTTGTGGAATAAACAAATGAATTCACCCTTGAGTGCGACGTCTTCTTTTCTTCGGAGTAAGGAGCTTGAGCGAATATACATATATATATATATATATATATAGATAGATAGATATATATATATATATATATATACCACCTGCATCGCAAATATAAAGATCAGACACCGACCCAGTACGGGGTCCAGTATCACACAGTCTTTATTCAATATATACACCTAAAGTCACAAATACAACACCATGATTTAAGATAAACGTTTAAAACAACACATTCCTCCATTACTTTTAAATAACAATAAAGAAAATAGAATATAAATACTCAAAACATCCAACATAAAAGATACTATCATATTTTTAAAATTTAGCATCTTACATTCCTTACGTGCAGTAAATATCTAGACATTGCAAACACAACCCATTCTCCATTTTCATATTTTAGTTTTCGATTGGCTTTCATTAAATGTGCTATGGACAGGATACGACAGATAGGAATGATCCAGGTCTTCCTCAGTTTATTATAAGAGGGAAAGAAGAACAAAAAATGCTCTTCAGACTCAGTGCTTACCTCACATGAAGGACCGGAGGATGAAACAGAGCATTCCCACCAACAGCTTAAGTATTTATTTAAAGGCAGGATTTCATACCTGAACTTTACGAAAATAGATCTGACTTGGGGTGATTCAGTTCTATCCGAAAACAATTCAAATCCCGGGTTGCACTTAAAATCGAGAAACCTCCCTATTAGAGCACCAATTTCTGGTTTGAACAGCCAATGTTCTTGGATGTATTTCCAATATCTCATTTTTAACTGGCCCAACATTTCCTTGTATATCCGCTCAGGTTCATCCCAGGCTTTGGATAGGCCCAACCTGTACATCCAAGTCTTGCTATGTCTGAGCCAAGGTATTAGCTGGAATTCCCTTGAGTTTTCTTCTCTAAAAGTGCTTGTCTGAGGGGATTTAGGGATCTGCCAGGCCAAACCCTAAACCAGTAAATCGAGTGTAAAAAGGTTGCAATATGAATTACACTATTTAAACCAAGGTCTAATCACATTGGTGTGAGGGGGGCACTTTGTGGCAACATAAGTATAGATCTTTTATACCCATTTTCAGTCTTCTCCAACACCCTAATTTGATCAGTACCCCAGATCTCCGATCCATTCAGAGCGTCATCAAGCCCTCCTGCACTATAAATTTCAAGGGCAGGTGATTTCGGTCTGTAGTTAGAATTATTTAGTTTCTTCACAATTGTTGACCCAGCATGCTGTAGAGTCAACTGAGGTGCCCAAGATAAAGCGCTGGCAGTTCTTACACCCATGTAATCAAAGTCTTTGACTTGTTCCAAATTAGTGGATCTTAGTTTTACCTTCCCTCTAAACGTCCTATATGGGCGAAAGGTCATAAAATTAGTTCTGGACACAATATTTCCAGGCCATATTTCTCGCAGGAGGCCGAGAACTGGTTCATTATGTTCTGTAGACCCACATGAGTTTTAGAAATTAATTATATGTCATCTGCGAAGAGTAAGGCAGGGATCCTTTGATCTGCTAGCTTCAGGGTGTTGCCCTTACAGTCATATAGGGTCTCACTTAGTCCGTTAATGTATAATGTAAACAGAGTCGGTGTTAGGACACATCCCTGGTGAACACCACTTGTGATAATAATATGTTCCCTTAATTCTTTCTTCCTTCCCCATCTTACTTGGGCATCATTATTACTATATAGAGGTATAATAATATGTAGCACTAGTTGGCATTCCCATGTCTTTAAGTGCTGTCCAAAGTCACTCTCTTCTCTTGAGGTATTAGATTGAATGCGGCTCGCAAATCAACAAACTACATATAAATGTTCCTTATTTAAATTTAAAATCACAATTTCCCAAAGTATTAAAATAAAACGGAACGCCTGGTCTATGGTGCTTGTATATGACCTAAATCCCACCTGGAGGTGTGACAGGACTTGACGCTCTTCCATCCAGGTTTGAATTTTAGTCAATAATTGCCTGTTTAATAACATCTGTGAATTATCTATCAGATTAATAGGCTGATAGTTATAGTTACTCTAGGGCACGAGTCATAGTTACTTGAGATAACTATAACTGATGAATTCCTGTGTTTTTTAGAGTTTATATATAGTTATGCACCCAAACGTTTATATTTTATTAGTAAGGATAAATATACTGAATACTTGGCTTCTTAAGAAAAGTATACAGTTGAAAATATTGAAATACTGGGAGTTCTAAAATGGACATAGCAACTGGTGCTCATGTAAAGCGCTCTGATACCTGATATCTGCGGGTCTAGTTCGCGCTGTATAAAACTCTAAAAAAATAATAATAATAAAAAAAAATTGTATATATATATATTTTTTTTAAGACCTTGAACAAATAAAAACAGTTACAACACATCTTAAATGTGAATAAAAATAATTATTTAAAATATACTTAATTCATGTATTACTATTTTTGTTAAAGATTTGTTAAAAAATCACACCTAAAGTAAAATAAAATATTGATTTGTATTTATTCTTTATTAAAAAATACAAAAAGTTATATATAGAATTAATTTAAAGTTTTGTTTTTTACAAAAAGTTAAATTAAAATTTACAATTAAGTTTACCTTTGTGAATCAGGCCCACATTGTTTATTCTGTAAATATAATTATTCTAACATTAAATAAAACTTAGATATATTTTTTAAACATCGAAATAAGTTAATTAATTTTAACTTTATTTCCCATGGGGTTTATTTTAAGGCCCAGCTGCCATTCTTTCTATGTAAGGGTGTTGCAGTTCAAGGTGTTGACCATATGTGGTGCAGGACTTACACCAGATCTGAGCTGGAGTACATTTACAACTGTTTAGGGACCGTTTACCTACACTAACTATAGAAGTGATTTTGAGAATGGCAATGGGTATACTCTTTTGTAGTATGATGTTTGTCCCACCCTAAACCCCTTCTTAACCTTACCTTAACTCCTTTTTCATCCCTCCCTAAACACCTCCCATTTTATGCTAAGTAGATCCCATTTTCCAGCCACTCCCCTGTCCCTCCCACATTCTCTCAAACCTTAGGTGTACATGTGTAGAGATCTCTGCACTCAAGATGGAGATCTCCTCATAGAAAAAATAGCAGAGGCGGAAGCATTTTGTAGTATGTAAGTAGTACTAATGTAGTACTCAACATACCACAAACTGTAGTTTATGATAGGGCCCCTATGCCTTCACTGATGGTCGGTTATGACCCCTCATTTCATGTGTCACTCTTGGTCTTTGCATTCCTCCCCTTTTCGTGGTGTTGTTATAATGCAATGATTTGATACTTTAGTTCTCCTTACATGTTACTCTGGAGATTGTTATATTTGATACATTAGATTATCTTTTCATATATATGGTGTTTAATTTGTATTTTTACTACCTTGACTACTGTGCTTGACAGATCATCCTAATTTAAGAATTTTTATATGCACAATTTCCCCTGAAGAGATCATTTTAAAAAGCATAAACATGTCATCCGTGTGCCTTATAAAATTTGTAAATTCATAATGTCCTAACCTGTATGAAGCAATATGTCTATAGTTATCTCTATTCAGCACTGGAAGAATGGTAAGGTAAATCAATTGTAATTGCAATACAGGAATTATAGTGAACAAGCCCAGAAATGCGTGTTCTCTACATATCAGAGTGTAACAAGCGCTGTGAAGTAGGTGTGAATATCACTCTAATCTTCGGAAGTTTAAAGCAACTAGAATGGGATGCTTCGCTTCTTGTGTAAGTTCAAATTAAAAATGGAACAAACGCGTAGGCTGGCAGACCATCTATCCTGACATTCGCTGTAGAGAAATTCTTGGAATTGAAAATTGTGTTCAGAAAGATACTGTGAAATGCATACTTGTAGCCTATGCTCTGGCAGAGCAGCATAATGAGGATAAGGTAAAGGACTTTTGTTATTAATGCAAAATTCATAGAAATGTGAATTATAAAATTTATAAACAACACATACCACTTTTCAAACTCATGAGTCTGTCAATGCTTTCTTGGGGGTATATTGATTATTTCCAGACTTTACAATGGTAATACCTTGCATGCAACTAGATGGCTGGTAACAGGCAGTAGATCTTGTCTAGTGCTACGTAGCTGATCTTGAAATCTGGAGATCTGCTTTATAATCTTTATTTATGGAGTCACAAAAAAACTGTGTGATTCTTGTCAAATCACTTTATTTGGAAGTGATTGCATTTATAAGTCTATGTAATGCAATGTAAAAAATAGGACTCTTTTAATGTTCTGCTCATGTTTTGTTGCATTCATCACCCGTTATCGCTATCTCTGATTTATATAAACTTCTTCCTACCAATGATCTAAGGCGTGCAAAAGTGTGGTCACTGTGCATTTCATTTGGCTACTATTGATGAATAAATCCTCTCAGAAATGTTGAGCCCTATATTATATGGGCAGGTCAGTCTGTGGGAGAGTCCTCAGTCTCTTGGACCAAATGTGCCCACACAAACCTAGTCAACAAGTGCTAAGGCTAAGGCTATATACAGTCTTGACTCCCCCAATAAACTACACCAGGGTACTACACGCATGTTATTCATGTTATTCAGTTAAAGTTGTACTTCATCATTTGAAATATTTGTCAAGTGGTAGGATCTAGCCTCGTGGCCTCATCCACAAGTTATCTTAGCCAATTAATGTCCGTATTTAATGACATTATAAAACTTCTTTAAAAACAAACAAACCTTTATTATGGTTTTTTGGGCTCTCTTTTTAAAATTATTCTATCCATGCGCGCATGTGTGCGCTTTGCGCGTGCGTATGGGCACGTGCAATATGCCTTCTCTATAAAGGCCTAAAAATGTGACAAGTTCAAATAAACTTAAAAATGTAAGTCAAAGATTAATGTGTGCAACGTAGCATGTGACAAAGATGAAAGCACGATCACAGTAGACTACATTCTCATCTTTGTTACCGGTTACATTGTTTTCTGTGGAAAAACAAAAGGAAAAAAAAAAAGTCCTTAAAGGTGATAAAAAAACCGGAAACAAGTTCTGTACTTTCTGCAGAGCTGTCAAATATGCTACTTTCTCCTAAAGACACCTACTGTTCCGATTTAACCCGATCACAAGGGGGCGCTAGGAGGTCAGCAGGCTCAACTAATGCCCCCTTGGCCGAGGTCCTTCATTGATTCTTGGCTCATTCATCAGTTTTCATCATTTCATAGCTTTCCATAGCAAGCCTTGACAGAACGGCCACTGGGTGCTCAACATGTAACTCATTTTATAACAATAATAATGAACATTAAAGAAGAATATTTGAAACCAGAGTGAACACAAGTGTTAGAAGAACACATGCCTTTTTCAAACACAGAAGTAGCACTAAATTGTGTTTATCAATTATGGCACGGAGGGCATTTTTCACTACTTAATTTTTCATTAGATATGTTTTTCAGTTTCCTAAGAGTGAGAAGGGTAGGTTTCTTTCTTCCTGATGTCGAGAGGTAGGGAGTATGAGGAGGTAGAAGCAACCAGGTCGGTAGCTACCAGTGGTGCAGCGGGTGCAAAGCACTAGGGCCCAGAAGTGGGAGGGTGCCAACTACAACCTCTTCAGCCTTGAGATGGCCCCTAAATAACCATACTGGAGGTCTAAAAAGTGGACTTTAAATTATGTTTTGATCTTAGCACATTTGTTGTAGGAAGCCGCTGCTGCCAATCCGACTTGGGAGGGGAGGAGGGAGGGGCGGGCAGCGAGGGTAAAAAATAAAAAAACACACTTACCTTTCGCTGCCGGCCGGCCACCCGATCTTCTGCTCCCTTGCCGTGCCTCGCAGCTCCCCAGCTCTGATTCACTACAATACACAAGTGCACAGGCTCCCACACTCCCTACGCAATCCCAGCGCTTCTCTCATACAATTACTCCCAGTATGAGAGAAGTGCTGGGATTGGGTGGAGCGGGCCAGTTTAACGCTCCAGCAGGGACTGGGAGCCTGTGCCCCTGAGCACTGATGATATCTCCGAGGAACAGCCTGGAGATATCAAAGTGCACATGCCACTGCCGGCCAAACCGACATGCGCACTTTCAGTGCCTAAAACTACTCCTCCCCATGCTGCTGTAGCCGAGAAATGACCCCGCCCCACTCTGACTCACGGACTGTAAGTGAAAAATAAAATGACAATAAAATAGCTTTATTGTCATTTTATTTTTCTTCTGTCTGTGGCATTTCACCAGTGAGGCGACGCTCCTCTGCCATAGCCACTTGTTCTTTGTGTGATGCTTGGATTTTTCAGAATCCCTATAAGGATAGTGATGTAATATTGATGGCAGCACCACCAGTCTGAAAATTGTTCCAGCACTGTGCCTACAAGGGCCACAGGAGCTCTTACAGCACTGGGAGAATATGCGTGGTTAAGGCATATGCCTGGTCTAGATGCTAAGATGGGCGGGCCCAGGAACAGGAAGGATCGGGAGAGGACGCGGTGAGGTAAGTGGGGCTGGGTTTTGGGGGGTAGTCTTTAAGGGTTGGGGGTAGTTTTTAGGGCTCAGGGTTAGGGGGTCGGTGTTGTTTTTAGGGCTGGGGGCGCAAGGTTATTTTCAGGGCTGGGGGCCAGAGTTGCTTTTAGGGATCTCGGGTGTCAGAGTAGGTCTAGAGGGGTCTGGGTAGTTTTTAGGGTTTGAGGGGTCTGGGTAGTTTTTAGGACCGGGGGGAGGGTCGGGTTAGTTGTTAGGGCTTGGGGGAGGGGGGGCAGGGTAGTTCTTAAGGGCTCAGTGGGGATCAGAAAAGTTTTCAGGGCTTATGGGGGGGTCGGGTTAATTTTTAGGCCTCATGGCGAGGTCGGGGTACTTTTTAGGGCTTGGAGGGGTCGGGATAGTTTTTAGGGTTTCGGGGGGTCAGAGAGGTTTTTAGGGCTCAAGGGGGGGTGGGTTTGTTTTTAGGGCTCAGGGTGAGGACAGGTTACTTTTTAGGGCTAGGGGGGTAGGGGAAATTGTTAGCCTTAAAGGGGGTAGCTTTTAGGGCTCAGTGGGAGTCAGAGAAATTTTTAGGGCTTGGTGGGTCGGGTTAAATTTTAGGGCTCATTGTGGGGTTGGGGTACTTTTTAGGGCGCTGGGCTGGTCGGGTAGTTGTTAGGGCTAAGGGCAGGTGGCATTGGGTGGGATCTTTACCACACATCCCTATACCAATCATGCATTTACCACGCAAATGCACTGTAAAGGCATGAGTGATAAAGGCATGCGTTGTAAAGGAATGCATGGTTCAGACACATTCGTACTTCGCGCTGCTTGGTAGTGGCATGCATGATTTAGCCATGCGTACCTCTGTCATACAACCATGCTGGATAAAGTATAGTGTAGGGGATGTCAGTCTGGCGGAGCTTTTGCTTGATCAGGAAAAACGTATGGCGCGCCTCCTGGACTGCAATCGTAAAATTTGGGAAGAGAGTGATAGTATTGCCATCAAAGGTCAGAGTGTGTTTCTCCCGGGCCATCTGGAAAGCAGTGTCGCGATCACGGACGTTTAGGGGATGGGCAACAATTGGGCATGCCGGGGCTCCCGGCGGAGGGCGAGCTGCCAGAGTGCGATGAGCGCGCTCCACGATGAAGAGAGGCAAAAAGGAGTTGGCACCAAAGAGGGCTGTTGACAATCTCTCTACATAGTCCTTTAGCTGGCTTGGCTACTTCAGGCACTCCCACAGTGCGAAGATTGTTGCACTGGGATCTCGCTGCCAGATCTTCCTTTTTAGCAGTTATTACTTTATGAACGTTCTCCATATTAAGGAGAGTGTCCCCAGGGGTGGACACTGTGTCTTCTACCACTAAGATGCGCAGCACCGCCTCCTGTAGGCATCCATCATGCTTTTCTAGTTTGCAAGTGATGGCGTCCATCCTGGTGCTCATAGAGTCCATTTTAGATTCAGTTGAGGTCAGGTTTTGTTGCATCACTAACAGCAGTGTCTTCATGTTGGTCATGTCAGAAGGTGCCTCTGAAGAAGGGACTGCCCCCTCAAGGGTCTCTGACCCAGCTTCTGTCCCTTTCTGGGCCTGGTGGGAGTCAAAGTGCAGCTTGGACTGATGGCCATCGGATTTGCCCATCACACTGAGAGCAGCAGAGTCTGAAGAGGAACACCAGGTAGTTCACAGTATGCTGAAGAGTGGAGGGTGGTTGTCTACTGGGTGCAGTCCAAGTTGTGCAGGTGATATGGATGCAGAGGGCAGGGTCCCGCCTTGTCCCCCCCTTGTAGGACGAAAGTGGAGAGGCACAAGCAGACCCGGTCGCCCAAGGGGGAGGAGTGCACACCAGGCCTCCCACTGCTTCTCTCACCAATGCTGGTCCGCTGCTTTGTGGGACTCAGTCCCCACTTCTCGTGCAAGTGCAGTTTTCTTGTGCACTGACTATCTGGTGCCCCTCACCATGGGAACATTTGGCATGGAAATTGTGCAACGAATATTATGTAAAAATATGAAAAAGTATCTTCAAAATTTTTAAAAGTATATTTCTTTGACAAGCATTTTATCTTAGTACATCAGATTAAATCACTGCACAGAGAGGCATTTACTGAAAGGGAAAGGGTTTTAAACAGGAACTTAGAAACATTCATGCCCCCACACCTCACTCCTATGAGAATATCATTAGTGAACTAAGAGGCAAGTCAAATTGTCATGTGCATGCTATTTGTGGGCTATATTCTTATTTTACATGGAGCAATATTATAGTCCATTAAGTCAAACACAAAAGAGATTTGTACAGCACACCTCTGCACATATTTCCAGATTTTCTCATATACAATAAATAATAGGAGTTACAGTAAATAAATTGTCTAGGATCACACCATTTGGTCAAGTGGCTGAGCCAGATTGATCCCAGGTTTTCTGGTTTCACATTGCATAATTCAGCCAATAGATTGGTATCCCTTTATCTCTCCTGTTTGACATAAAAGTTTAATTCTTTGTCTTTCATTCTTGGTGCATCGGGCTAAAGCTTGAGCAGCAGGGAGAAGTTACAAGAAAGCTCAGTTCAGTTTGAGCTTGAAGGCTCAAGAGAACCTTGAGCTGAACCAGAGCCTAGCATCTGGCTTAAGCCTTCAGTAGCTCACCCACCTCTATACTTTACTCTGAGTATTCTGTGCCTGAAATAAACATAGATTCTATTGCCAGTTTGACATCTATTTTGTATGAGGATATCTTAGCTGCACTGCTGATGACCATCATGTACCTGTGTTGCATGTGATGGGAACTTACTTACATTGCTGCCAAATGCTGCACATTGTGTGTATGTGTTTACACACAGGCTTGGACTGCTAGTGCAGATGTTATGCATGTCCTGTGCATGCAGGGGAATCTTACATTCTTTCTGTCAAGATCTGTATGTGTTTTGTGGGTGTGAAGGAAACATGTACTCCTGACATGTGCTGTACCTGTTTTGTGTATAAATCTTGCTATGCATGTGAGTTAAGCTAGCACTCACACACCCCAGTGATGTTCATTACACTCATACCAAATCTAAAATGCTGCATGTTCATTGTATCTAAGAGAGACGTTAAACGGCCCTGCCCAGTGCCACACCTGTGCCTCGTCTTTGAAGGAAGCTTGCAGTGGCCCTGCAATACCCATTTGTTACATGTCTTTGAAAGAATCTTGCAGTGGCTGGCCCTGCATTACCACACTTGTTGTATGCCTTTGAAGCAAGCTTGTAGTGGCTATGCAGTGCCATGCTTGCTCCATATCTTTGAATGAAGCTTGCACTGGCCCTGCAGTACCATATTTGCTCCATGTCTTTGAGGTAAGCTTGCACTACGTGGTACTGCAGTAGCATACTTGTTCCATTTTTTTAAGGAAGCTTCCACTCGCTGGCACTGCAGTACCACACTTATTCCATGTCTTTGAAGGAATCTTGCACTGGTCCTACAGTACCACACTTGTTCCATGTTTTCGGGGAGGATTGTTCTGCTCTTGACCAATGCTGTATGTCTTATGAGTGTAAACCAATAACCCACTGCGCTCCTGCTCCCTGTGCTCTATCTATTTCTGCATCTTTTTGGTCTGCCCAAAAGACTGTTTTAACTGTCTCATCAGCCTCATGTTTTCTCAAAAATAATACATAATCTAGCTTAGACAAAAGCAGGTAAGCCCACATCAGTTATGGATCATACAGAGCGTCATTCACATATTACTTCAGCCTCTCTGAGCAACATACATACAATTGAGCAGAGGATTAACCCTCTTCAGCCATTGTCTTTGAACCAATGTTAGGCTCTGCCTAGTAGACAACAACTGGTCTTTAGGATGTCAAGTAGTCTGAGTAACAGTATTTTTGAATGCTTACTCTTTGCTTCTCTGCATCCAGAGGAGTGTGACCTCAGGAGATATGTCCTTTTGTTCATCCCCCCAGCAGCTCACCTGTAGACTGGTGTTAATTGCCTAATGAGAGTACCAGTAACTCTGCTGCATTGCTACTGAACTACAACTTTCTTACACAGAGCACCAGGCATCACTGCTGCAAGCTTCAAAACCATGCCACCATCTTGAAACAGTATTTGGCATATTCTATCATTTTTCACTGTTCAAAAATAGCAAACCAGTGTGAAGCTTTACAATTTATTTTTATTGAAGCACATGCCCTCCACATTTAGTTGGCATATTTTGTCTTTTGTTTTTCCTTCTTTCTTTTAGCATATACATGCAGTCCAAGAAAACCACCACTTTGTTTTTTAGAAGGCAAGTGGGACTTCTTTGATGCCAAGACTCTACCGGGCAAAAGTCCACAAAGATCGGACTCACATAGTCTGCAGGGATAGTCCAAGTATGTCTGATAGGAGATTAGATAACCTCAGTGGACATTCAGGCTTCAGTGTAGCTCATTTCAAGAGCTTTGAATTGCACTTGTGGATCGATGCACTAGATACTTATGCCACCATCTGTCCAAACTCTGCTCCTTCTAGTGAGCGCTGACTTGTATGTAAACAGCGTGCTTATGTGAGTGCAGGATAGCGACCATGTTTTATGAGCGCATTGTGAGAGGTGGGCCTGTGTGAATGCAGGATAACATTGGGCCCGATTCACAGAACTAACTTAAGACAAAATCCTAAACTTACTACCATTTTGGTATTCACAGAAGGCACTTACTCATTTTGGTATTCACAGAAGGCACTTACTCATTGATGAGTAAGTGCCTTCTGTGAATACCAAAATGAGTAAGTTACACAAAATGAGTAAGTTACTCAAAATGAGTAAGTTACTCATTTTGGTATGAGCCTTCTGTGAATACCAAAATGAGTAAGTTACACAAAATGAGTAAGTTACACAAAATGAGTAAGTTACTCAAAATGAGTAAGTAAGTGCCTTCTGTGAATACCAAAATGAGTAAGTGCCTTCTGTGAATACCAAAATGGTAGTAAGTTTAGGATTTTGTCTTACGTTAGTTCTGTGAATCGGGCCCATTGTCTTTTGTGAGTGCAGGGTAAGTGGTCTACATGTTGAAAGTTGAACATGTGCGAGTGCAGAGTGCGGCATATTCCTGTGTGAGTGCAGTGTGAGAGATGTGCATAAGTGAGGGCAGCAGTGTGAGTGTGGGCTCCCTGCATGTTATGTCTTGTGTGTATGCACTTTACAAGGGCCAAACCTACTGGCTTTGGTAAAGCTTTATACGGTTATGGCTTTGACTTGCAGAAATGCAGTGTGTATGTAGTGTGTATGAGAATTATTAGTGAGTTTTGATATGGCAGATATAGACTCTATCGAGGGAGGCTCTGGAGTGTCGGGGGCAGCTGACAGACTGAGATGTCAACCTAGTGTGGGGGCCCAGTTACTTTGCTATCACTATGGCTCAAGACAGCCTAGCGACGCCATTGGAAGCAATGCCAGTGTAGGATTGCTTATGGCAAATTTTGTTCTGAATTTACATACCACAAGTTGCAGGGTGTGTCAGCAGCCTCTCAGATCACCCGAGAGGGAACAGCAGGCTGCTAAATATAAATGTTGTTTTTATAGCTTTGCAAACAAGGCAGCAAGATTTTAATTTGATTCTAACTGTGATTGGAAACCCGTGGAAATTATGCAGCATGGGGGTGATGTGATCAATTTTGGCGCCTAGGTGCACTACTCATTTGAATGGTGTAAAGGTTGATTGGGGCAGGGCGAGGCAGAAAATACTTCATTTCAAACGTTTAGTATAGAGTTCATGGGTGCATATAAAGCTGTATTCAATTGGTTTTTGTGGGTTAGGGCCTCATTTTCCTATGGGAGCGAATTAGCAGTAACAACATATTTGCGCAACGTATTTTTATTAGTCACAAGTACATTTAATGATCTTCATGCAGGTCCTCGAAAATACCAGGAAAATTGTTACTATTAGTAGTGGACCTCTACATTTTCCGTCTTCCTATTTTCCTACGCCCAAGCTAGGCCGCACTAAAGTTTCAGGGCCTGTGCACACACTGCAAGAACATGTGGTGTCGAAAGATGCATCACTGTAATACATGGAAGAGCTGTAACCTCAGGGTAGTACTTTTTTTGTAGCAGCTACAGTAGTCAGTAAGGGAGAAGTTGTTTTAACATCAAAATTAATGGGATAAGGGACTGCTGATGTGGTTTTCACCAGACTATGTTACTGCGGGCCTTGCCCTGATATTTTGGGCAGTGCTTAATTTGTAAATAAATAAGTGCCAGGTCCCTCGTCAGTAGGCCACTGCAGCTTGCACCACATATTGCTCCTGCAACGCTGCCAATGACACTACCAACACAACTACTAACCCTCACACTCCTACAAGTGTGACAATTTGGACTATTTCAGGTCCCCAAAGCTATAAGAACGGCTTGAGTGGCAGGTACTAGTCATTTTTAATTTGTATTAAATTACTAATTACCTGTCGTTGTGGTCATCTTTAAATTATAAAGACAGGGCCACCTTGTGGCGCCTTTGTTGACAATTAAGTGCCAGTGCCGAGCACCGGAAATTACCCGCTCAAATGAAGCACTGATTTTGGGGAAGTTATCAAGTGGGCAAGCAAGGGCAAAGACTCGTGAGACTAAGACAGCTCCTCAAAATTGCATTATCTTATCCTATCCTTGGAATCTGATCAAAATTCCTTAAATGATGAAATAACATACATCATTGAAAGAATTCTGGATATTAATGTAGATGAACTCAAAGTTATGAGAGAGTATGTTTCATGAACTCGACTATATGAGGTATATGTTTGCTCTGAGGAAGTGGACTGTGAGTATCATGAGAACATGTTCGTTGGCTCTTATGCAGGCTACTGTATTAGTTGATGTCAAGTATAGGACTGTCCAACATGATTCAACGTGATGGAGAACATAGATCCGTCAAGCATAAGCAAAAAAAAGTACCTTTTCTAAAGGGATTTTTATAATTATTGATGTTGTGCACTATGAATTTATTCTAAAAAATTGTGCTTATTCTACAACTTTTTGAATAAAAATTAATTGAAGAATAGTGTGGTGTAAGTATTTGCTTTATGTTATTATTTCTATTGCAAAGAACATTGTGGCTTTATTAATATAGTGCTCCCCACTACAAAAAAATCTATAGTGGGTGTAAGCAAGGTGTTGTAGCTTTAATTTACATGGAATGTTTTATGATTGCACATTCCTATACTGTTCATACTGTCTATACTTGTTGGTATTGGAATTCTAGATCAGTTGAGCTGTGGTGCCTGGTCATGAGGGTGCCGCAGGGTTATTGAGAATAAAATAACTTTTAGGGGTCTGCACATGGAAAGCGGAGGGCAGGGGGCTACAGGGCTGGGCAGGAGCAGCGAGCTGACCATGGAGGGCAACAGTGAGACTATAATGGCATACACACAGACAACAGAGGGAGGTGGGAGGTGGGAGGGGGTCAGGAGCAGCAAGCTGACCACACAGGGTAGGTGGGAGGGGCTGTAGCAGCACAAACGACCACACATGACAAGTGGGAGGGTGAGAGGCAGCACAACGGCCATGGTGGGTAAGAGGGAGGGGGTAGGGGCATGCACAAAGGACCATGGATGACAGAAGGGCGGGGTGGGGGCTGGATGCGGACAAAAGAGGCCAGGGAAAGGGGCTTCACAACAGACTACAGCAGGCAGACAGGAGGAGCAGTTGCAGCACAAAAGAGCATGGAGGGCAGAAGGGAATGGCAGCAAAATGGACCACGGAGGACAGGAGGGAGGGGTTAGGGGCATGGAACTTGGCCAGGCAGGGTGGAGGTGGCAGGGACAGGAAGCAGTCATCTCACCATGCAAGGGCAGTGGGAGGGGCAGTGGCAGCTCAACAGAACACTCAAGAATAGATAGGAGGGGCAGTGGCAGGTCCATGGAATTTGATAGGCAGAAAGGAGGGAGAAGGCATGCACACAGACATTGGAGGGCAAGGGGAAGGAGAGTAGGGGCAGCAAGCTAAGCACAGAGGCTAAGCAGGAGGGCAATGACGGGGCATATAACTGGGCAATGTAGGGCAGGAGGAGTGGGCAGGGACCTCAAGCTGAATGGAGGGCAGTGGCAGCACATCAGACCATGCAGGGCAGGACGGCTCATCCTCTCCCTCACTAAGGACCCCAAAACCACCAGACTCAGCTTCCAGGAAGGAATGAAAGATGTTGCAGCTTGGATGAGCAGCAGCTGTCTGAAGCTCAACTCGGAGAAGACAGAAGTCCTCGTCCTTGGACCCACCCCCTCAGCTTGGGACAACACCTGGTGGCCCACCGCCCTCGGCAACCCCCCCACCCATACGGACCACACCCAGAACCTCGGCATCATACTCGACTCCTCCCTCACCATGACTCGCCAGATCAACTCCGTCGCCTCCACCTGCTTCAACTCCCTCCGCATCCTCCGCAAGACCTTCAAGTGGATACCCCCCAAAGCCAGCAAGACCACCACCCACGCACTCATAACTAGCAGACTGGACTACGGAAACGCCCTCTACGCTGGAATCAACAAATCCCTGCTACGCAAACTCCAGACCATCCAGAACACTGCGGCCAGACTCGTCCTTGGCATCCCACGACATGAGCACATCACCAAACACCTGTGAGACCTCCACTGGCTCCCCGTCGAGAAGAAAGTAACATTCAAGCTAATCATCCACGCCTACAAATCCCTCCACAACACCGGACCCAAATACCTCAACGAAAGAGTCTCCTTCCATGTATCCAAAAGAAACCTCCGCTCTGCCGACCTCGCCCTAGCAGAAACCCCGCGCATCCGCAGAACCAGAGCGGGTGGAAGAGCCTTCTCCTACGTCACAGCCAAGGCGTGGAACGAGCTCCCAGTTAACATCAGATGCTCCCCTACTCTGCACACCTTCAGGAAGAGCCTCAAGACCTGGCTTTTTGGCTGACTCGGAGCTGCACGCCCCTCCTCCCCCCCAGCGATTTGAGACCCTCACGGGTAAGTAGCACCCTTTAAAATTCCCTGATTGATTGATTGACAAATGGGGCTGGTTCATGGACTCGGCCAACAGAGGGTAGGGAGGAGGTGGATGGGGCAGCAAGGTAACTGTTTAGGGCAGGCGGGAAGGGCAGTGGCAGAACAACTGCCACACATGGCTGTAATGAGGGAGCAGGGTCATGGACTTGGACAGTGCATAGTAAGGAGGGAGGGGGGCTGGAGCAGCAAACTTGGGTGGGGGAAGCTCAAGGCCAGGCCAGGCCCTGTGTTCAACTCCCCCCTCAACTGAGTATTGCGATGGGCATCTTACTTAACATAAAAAAAACCTTAGAAATTCACAAAAAAATACCAAAGGTTACAGGGACGTTATAGTTAGGAAACAGAATTTAAAAACCCTTGGAAATTCACTGAAAAAAACAAAGGATACAGGGACATTATAGTAAGACTCAGATTTCACTCATACTAAACCAGTTAAATTCAGCAGTTATATGCCCACTCACTCACCCATATAACCACTCACACATGCACTCACTGATCCATAGAGCCACTCACACGCCCACTCACTCACCCATACAGCCACTCACTTCCCATACACCTATTCACACAGCCACTCACCCATGCAGTCACTCACACAGCCACTCACTCACGCATATAGCTACTCACACACCCATGTATTCATCCATACACCCCCTCATATGCCCAGTCACTCAACCATACAGCCTCTCAACAGAGCCACTCTCTCATCAATATAACCACACAGACATCCACTCATACAAGCACTCGCATGTGTACCATGTCAACCAAACACCCACTCAGTCACCCATACAGCCACCTATACACACAGCCACTCACCCTTACAGCCACTCACATAGCCACTAAGTCACGAATACAGCCATTCAAAATCCACTCACAGACCCATACAGCCACTCACTCACCCACACAACCACTCATACACTCACTCACTAATACAGACACTCACCCACCCACTCACTCATCCATAGAGCCCCTCACATATTCACTCACTCACCCATATAGCCACTCACTCACCCAGTCACTCAAACATCCACTCACTCACCAATACAGCCAGACACACAGCTACTCCCACACCCATACAGTTACTCATACATCCACTTATTCAGCCATACAGGTACTCACACACCCACTTATTCACCCATACAGCCACTAACACACCCACTCCCACACCTATACAGCCACTCAGACATCCACTCATACATGGATACACACAGTCACTCACATAATATATGTTAGAAAAAGTATCACTCATTAGTAGTACACAAAGTATACTAATTTAACTTTTGTAGTACTTTAGTATTTATCTTCAACACTCAAACTATTTGTAAAGACTCACAATCACTGGATGATGTAATCAGGGATGTCATCAGTGATGCCATTTGAGATGTCATCAATGATGTCAATAAATTGAGGCAGTCCAGTTCTGTAATTGGCTCCCCTGAGTGAATGCAGATTGAACTATAAAGTAGTCCAATACCAGGGCTGCTGGGCAAATCTCTACTTCCATTTCTGCTTTCATTTAATATTTTTTATTTATTTTTGTGATTAGTCATTTTTTACTTTTCTTTGCAAAACATATGCTTACCATCTTTAATTGGGAGTATATTTACATTTTGTTACTATTAAACTGTTAATTCCTATAGCATATGTTTGAAAAAAAATTAATATCATGTTTGACAAGGGTAGATCTATTGGCTTGATGATGCTTGTTATACTTTAGTGCTCAAGTCATTGCAATACATCTCTGCAGAGCATAGTATATTGGATTTTTTAACTGTCCTGCATACCACTGGTTTACATTTTACTCTGACGGCTCCACTGTTCTTCAAGACTTCTATCTGGCAATCTGTTTGATTGTGTTGCATATTCCTTTATTTTCTTTGATACGAAAGTGAGTGCTTGTAAGTGAGCACTAATCTCATTACGTCACTAATCTCGTTCTCACATGGCACATGCACAGAAATAGTTGCAATCTTGTCTGAATTGTCGGATGGGAAATGTCATTAACTGCATGTTTACTTCTAAAACGAATTTTACAAATGCCCCCCCTCCCGCAGGATCATTGCATACAGTATGAAATTATCTCGGCGCAGGAAAATGCAGGTCATCCCTATGTTTGATGGAAATGCATTGAGCAGATGGAGTATTCACAAGAAGACTGCGGCACTCCATATGTACAGTTGCTAATTAATTCAAGCTCTCCCTTTGTAAAAGGAACTCTGTAATCATATTCACTATCTAAGTATGGCACCAACATTGAGATAATATTGATAGGTGAAACAGAACTGAAATCAATACCTCTTATACTGGCCCTCTTGAATTGGAATCCCTTATCATTAGTAACTGATCCAGTGATTCCTTTCAATGATAAACTCACTTGTGCTCCTCACGCCCGCCCATCCTCCTTCAAGACATTTTTCTGCTTCTACATATTGACCCCAGAATTTAGTTTTTGAGAGCCCTCATCCAGGCCCACTATAACTACTGTGATACCATTTACTCTGGTCTCCAAATAACCTCATTGCCAGGCTCTAATAATGGAGGCAGGATGTGCCTCAAACTCTTTAAGTGGGCTACATCAAACGCACCTAATGCACCCCACTTTTCACCCAGAAGAGACCCTATAAATCTTAATATCTTGAGCACTACACACAAAGCATACTTCAGAATGACTAAGGGGGGTAAATTATCTTTGTGCTTACAGAGAGTATATATCTTCTTTCAACATTTTCATCTTTTTTGCCTTTTAGCCTGGACATAATATAAATGAATAACATTTACGTTTCTTTATGAACATATCCTACCTTTAACCTCAAAGGCAACAAAATCTATAAAACGTTGTACAGTAGTCATTAAAAATGATGCAATGAATTACCTTCAAAATCATACACCAAGTACACTGGCCTTCACCTGTGTTAAATGACAGTGATTCATATGATTTAAGGATAAATCAAGAAGTTCCTGTAGGTTCCCCCTGCCGGGCAGTTCAGTTTAAGTTAAAGACGCAGCTATAAGCACCAAAGAATATTCACAGGTGCCATAAGGCCAGGTTCAGGAGAAAAGGGACAGATCAAGGGACACATTTAGAAAACATCAAAGGCATTGAGTGAAGTAGAAGGTGTGTGGCACCACACAGATCCAAACAAGGTTAGGCCGTTCCTCCAAACTGGATGTTGGTAGATGGAGACTGATCAGAGAGGCAACCAAGGGGTCAAGGACAAGTTTCAGAGAGCTAACTCCCTTCTCCCATCTATCATCACTCAAAGAGCTTAAAGGCAAGACTGGTAAAAGTCAGCTTGGTTCGCCTCCGTGGGTGATTGAGAAATCCCCGGTGCTGCAACCTTGTGGGGAGGGTTTAAGGAGGTAGTCTCTGGATTCTATAATCTCTTAGTGTGGCATCTTCATTCCCAGGCCCTTCTGCATCAGTTGCATATCACCTACTCAATAATGACTACTCTGGGGAAGACTGGACCAAAATAGTTGAAAACCTGGACAAAGGCATCAGAGAATATAGGATGAAGTTTACCCTCTTCAAAATGCATCAGGATTCATATTAGTCCCCCTCGAAATGGAAGCAAGCATGGTTACTCCATTACATGACCTCTTGGAGATGACCCCATGAATACTGTGATGTGCCCCACATACCTGTGATGTGTCCCAGGTAGAAATGTACGCTCAGTCCATCTTAATCTGGTCACTCTGCCCAGAGTCCGGAAGAAGAGATGGGGTGGTAGAGCTTTCTCAGTCGCAGTGGCCAGACTGTGAAACTCGCTTCCCCATTCTCTGACTTTGATCAAAGGCACTTGCCCTTTAGAAAGACCCTAAAGACCTGGCTGTTTACCTTTTAGGCAGACCCCTTTAGCATGTGTGTAAAGTGACTAAAGAAGATTTCCGTGACTACAGCACCTTGACACCTTCGGGCATTTGTTGCGCTTTATTAATCCCGACCCAATCAAATCGTATACTCTATCAGTGCTCAGAGCTCTCCGCATATTAGGCCTCAGTGTGGTCCTCACTTGGTGAGGCTTTACAGACATCTATCACTCTAATGGGGCTGCTAGTCCTCCTCCATGATACGCCTGATGTCCCATCCTTGATGATCCACATGAGACGTCTCTTGGCCACATACCTCACAGTGGCAAAGATTTGCATCCTGAGCCATTGGAGAACACCACACACAGACTGACGCATGCTGATTGGCTCTCTGAGATGTACAAGACGTCCTCGTACGAGCACCTTATATATAGAGTACAGGAAAAAGCAGACATTTTTACGCACATTTGGGAACGCGTTGTGGCAGAATAGGCTTGACACCCTTAGACCACTGTCGAATGATGACAGGGGTGTGAGGTGTGTATGTGTATGTGTATGCACATGTATGTTTGTCCACGAGGAGACCAGCCCACCCCCTTCTCGCACCATCCTCATAGGTGGCAATGCCCTATGAACTTCTCAGTGGTCCTTCACATACACATGTTGTTGTTATTGTTGTCATTGTTCTTGTTGATGGTGCTTTTGTTGTTGACGTCTACTCTTGCCTGTGAATTTTGCACCTAGAATACTGTTTTTTTCTTAAAATGCCCCAGCTTTTCACTTTGTATGAGTTGTACTGCTGCTTGTATTTTATTTTATTTTGTTTTTCTTATGTCATTTGTATCTGATTGGAAGAGCGTATGTGACTGGGATGGCGACTCATTAAAGAATTACCTTGAGAAACTGGCAAAAGTGTAGGTGTAAAATAGTATGCAAAGCTCTCTCAAGAATACAGACTTTAAGGCAGAGTGGCTAAAAGGACGTTATTACTCAAGCCCTGACTCGTGCATGATGTAAAAACATACTACAAATTGTTTAGCTATGTGGCAAAACATTTGGTGGCCATAAAAAAGTAAAATTGATCATTGCATCCTAACTACGTGTGGCAAAAGCTCAACACAGCACATCACCAAAATAACTCTGTCTATGGTGTGAACAATGATGGCGACAGCATCAGGGTATTGGCTGTTTCCCATCACCAGGGGCTGAGACACTTGCTAGGACAAAGGAGAACATGAATGGAGAAACCGTCTGAAAAGTTCTTGTAGGGAAAAACCTTTTGCCCTTTGAAAGAGAGCTGAAAATAGGATGAAATGTGACCTTTTCAGATGACAACAACACAAAGTACACAGCTAAAGCTACAGTCCAGTGGATAAAGAACAACAATGCAAAAGTTCTTTCCAGATTCGTTTTAAAGCATGGGCAAAGTGGGCCCTGGCCCAGGGCCCCAGTCTTCCAGGGGGCCCCCTGATAGAGCTAGCTTCGTTCTTCAGCTAACTTCAGAGTCTTGCCCTGATGACATTGAATAATTCTTAAAAATATTGTGTTAATTACTATTTTCCTTTAATTCATATTTAATGCGGGTGGTGTATGGGAGTCGATTACATATATTTTGCAGAGAAATGTTTACGTTTTTCAACACAATGCAACATTTGATTATTTTCTTTTAGATCAAAAGAGGACCTCACGTGAGAAATGGTGTGTGTGGGGGGGGAGGACGGTCACAGAGATTATTTGCAATAATATTAGCGTGCGGATTATGTATTACAAAATTGAAAACACGTCACTACCCATGAATATTAGATGTATACATATTTAGAATTTGGACCAGAGTCCCCGTGTCAGTGACTTGGCCAAAGAGGGCATGAAAGAGCTGAAATGAGATAATAAATTCAAAGCTGTTCCGAACAGGGCCCCCAAAATAGTTTGGCCCAGGGCCCCCGAAATCCTTAAAATGTCCCTGGTTCTTTAGTAGTTGAGTAGCCCAGACTATTTCTACTTCCTCTCAATAACTTGTGGCATGTATTGAAGATGCTGTTCATCAACACTAACCTTGCGACTGGGAGAGGTCAAATACCACAGATACAATGATACAAATTTGATACAGAACTACTGCAACAGCTGACAGCAGAAATTGATGCCAAATATTTTGCCACCATGTGCTAATTTACGGGCTGAAAGTTTACTCAACTATGATAGATCAGTTTGGACGGATTTTATATATATATATTTTTTTTTTTGTACTACAAAAACATTTTTTTTCAAAATAGTAGAGTATAATCTGTGAACACATGGAACAACTACCCCTAATTTTCATTTAACTATGGGGCGCAGACGCCTCACAACATGTTACAAATTTAAGTGTGTAGACTTACAACCACTGTATTTTCTACCTTCAGACTGTAACACCTTTGAAGAAGTACTTACACTTGCTTCCAAACTATATCAGTTAAGAGTGGATGCCTGTCTTGTGAATCCAGCCTCATCCTCAGCGGCTTTGCTTTTCTGATAGAAGGCAGTCAAGTCATGCGGGGTTCAAAGCACTGCATGAGGCTGGTATCCTTTGGCAAGGAGTCACAAATGATGTAACATGCACAGAATCAGAAGAATGCAGCACGCATTGCCAAGGCAGCAGGAGCATTCCGATGCTGGAGGGTCGACCGACATGTGCCCGAGCCCTGGCACAGGCCACTTGGGCAGTGCATCAATTTCCCTGTTGGCAGCCAGGCTCTGCTCTAGGCTGAATTTCTGCACAATGAGAAGTTCCCACTATATGCAGGCTGTTTATTGGCATTTTAACTTGTTATAGGAAGCGATGATTGCAAGCAATAGAGTGAACTATGAGGTTACAGGCAGAGAAAAATGGATGTTTGTGACAGATTCAGTCAGCGTTGTCGGCGGCAATAAACGAACAACAGTATGGCAGCAACATCTGAAAGAAGAAATAGAACCTATTTCAAAAGTTCCAAGGAGCTGTTTGACACTGTCCAGTGAAAAGGATGTGGGGGGGGAGTTGGGGGTTAATTGGAGGGGGGGGGGGGAGTTGGAGGTGACAGTGGGGGAGTCACTGCTCGGTTGCGCCAACGGAGAGTCGAGAAATGAAAAGGGTGGCAAGCAAGCACAAAAGCTATACTATGGCACATGGGTCAAATACAGTGCACCACGGTAAATTTCCCATTTTGTTGCCAGAACTATTCTTCTATGAATCTCAGAGGTCAGCAAAGATCCTGCCAGTCTCTGAGGCCCACATTTAGTTTCCTCCACTTTCCCTAACAACGGCACAATCAGGCAGCCGTGCGTCACAAAACACTAAGAGAGGGGGGACAGGGAGCGTTAAAGAAAAGGTAGGTCCAGTACCGTTGCTCCCAAGAACTGATATGTACTCACTTGTTGGTAGCTGTTCCTAAAAGAGAGATAGGTATCCTACTGGGTTACATAGAACAGAAGTTCACGCACACACATTTGCACCTTGGTGCAAGGGTGTCTCCGTGAGTCTAGCATAGGTTTTGTACTGGAGGCTACCCTTCCAGTACAAAACTCTATGCCTAGACAAACTGTAAAACCTTTCCCACTCTGTATGTGTGCTGTATGGTGGAGCACACATGCAAAGTCAGAAAAGAAAGGAGAAATAAAAGTATTTCTCCTTTTAACGCCTGCCTTCAAGTGGTGTTCTTTTTTGGCACAAAACCCTGTCTACTATTGTTAGTAGATAGGGTTTTGTGTCACAAACCATGGGTGGTTGCACTGGAACACCCATGTAGGACCCATGGGATGCCCTTTGACGCAGAGTAATGCAAAGCAGCACGTCTTATAAATCAATGCAAATACCGATTTGCGTTGGTTTGTAAATTTCAAAAATGATTTTGAGTTGGTCTGTGTTAAAAAGTAACGCTAACCCAATGCAAAACCTTTGTAAATCTGCGTCTTAGTGTGTTCCAGCAATTCTTCAAGCGTGTGCATGCAGAGTCGACATTAAACACCACAATCATACAACTGGCAATAAAACAAGGACTTGATATAACTCCACAGTACTTTTCTCCTAGGAGCAACAGCAAGGACTGGCTAGTCATTTCTTTGGCAATCATGTCCTATTAATCTCTTATGCAATATGGTAGTTCTGGAAACACAACTCTGTGCCTCACTTTTATGTCAGTGAAAAGATTGGAATTATTTCCTGTTCAACTGGAAGTCAGAAAGTGTATTAAAAAACTGTACTGTGTGAACAAACATATTTTTACAAATATCTAACGGCCATTAGCTCCCTAATCCACTCTGAGGCTCTAGCCACACCAGGCATTGGTGAAAAATCCAGATGAATAGTTCCAAAATGGTTTCCTTTCCACCCATATGTGTTATACTTATTAATCTATAGTGCTTGCAAGCACCTCGGATTGGTTAAAATGCATTGCTGATAAGAGAGTGAAGTACAGTGGTTGAGGCGCTGTCTGATACAGAGGCAGAACTGGACTTGAGGAAGGTCCCTTTTACAAGTCATCCTGTCGTCACACGTGCCTCTACCAGGCTGCCTGAACAATGAATGCGTCTGAACAACGCAATCCTTTACAGCGCAATGTTGTGGTAAAGGCATGACTGGTAAAGGGCTATGTGTGGTAAAGATCACACCCCAGCCGCCCCCTCCCAGGGCCCTAAAAACTACACCGACCCCCCCCCCGAGCCGTAAAAACTCCCTTGACCCCCCCAAACCCTAAAAACTGCCCGACCCCCCAACCCTTCCCTTCCATTAGCCCTAAAAACTACCCTGACCCCACTGAACCCTAAAAACTACCCGACCCCCCTTGAGCTTTAAAAATTACCCGACCCCCCTGAGCTCTAAAAACTACTGGAGCCCCCGCTGAGCCCTAAAAACTACCCTGAACCCCCATGAGCCCTAAAAACAGCTCTGAAACCTACCCCAAACCCTAAAAACTACCCACAAACTCCCCCTGAGCCCGAAAAACTACACCTAACCCTGAGCCACAAAAGCTACCGCCCAACCCTTAAAAACTAACCCCCAAAACTAGGCCCCAGCACCACGTACCTATCGCGTCCTCTCCCGATCCTTCCTCTTCCTGTGCCCGCCCCCCTCAGCATCTAGACCGCGCATGGCCTTAACTACGCATATGCGTGGTTAAGGCATATGCGTAGTTAAGCGAAGCGTGGTTCCACTTTCGGGGAAACGGTACGCGTGGCTCACAGCCACGGCCCGTGCAGATAAGAGCGGTGGGGCCAGGTGGGGGGATTTCCACAGACGACGAGGGAAAATTAATTATTTATTTAATTTTCCCTCCTGGTCGCCTGTCGAATCTCTCCCCCCAACCCAGCCCCACCCCTCTTACCTGCACGGGCTGCGGCTGGTGGCTCAGCCCGCATTGTAAAGGCTGTTTCCCATCTCAGGGTCTGCATGTGTTGAGCTTCTTAGTAGGAGAGGAACTAGTAGATGTTTGAGCTTCTGAGGGACATTCCTGAAGGCCAGAAAGACATTTAGGATTATGTAAAGAGTGCAGCTAGAAGTGGCATTGCCTTGTATAAAAAAGGAAATAGGCCCCATGGCCGCAGTTTGAACTATAAAATACAGCAATAATCTGGGTCCTGTGTGGCCCTCAGATCTTTGGGCCCCAGTGGTAATACACCTGCTGCACCAATCGAAGCTACGCCCCTGCCAGCCACGATAAGCAATTGAGATTGACCACCTTCGCATTGCAGATGTCAATTTGTAGTTATGAATTGAATGTAGACATTATCGTTTATTTACTTTCCCAATCTGGACTGCCTCAAACTAAGTAAAAGTTTAAGGCAGACAGGTACAACTGTCTAGTTCAAGACTAGTATGCTGACATGTTTGACCTAAGCAATTCCTTTTCATTGCTTACAAAATACAATAGATTCTTGCAAAGGTGCAATGGGGGGACCGCTGAATATAAATGTGCTTGTTGTGTATGTACACAATTTTCTTTTAAATTCAGATGACCTATCTGGGATTTGAGCCTTTTCCATTTCCTTTGAGATCTGCTTATATGTCTGTCTTACATGGGTAAAAGAACTTCTCTCTTCGATGTCTGCTAAGGTTCTTATGGGAGTCTGACTCCCCATGCACTGGCTGATTTTGCCTCCATTGGAGTTTGCAGTCCATCGATGATAGCAGAGTACAATCTGCAAGCATCACTCTGTTAATGCCAAGGGTGATAGGGTGTTTAGAATTATAGTCACCTGAGAATGCTGGTTGATTTAGTTTCTTTATGACGAACAGGGTCTGGTGACATAGTGGACTAATGCATCCACTGTAGGAGTCTGCGTTTGACTTCATGGTAACAGGTTGAAATTCTGGCGGGTCCACTTAGCCTTTCATTCTTCTGAGGTCGATACAATTTGTACCATTGAGTTGGGTAACAATAAACATCTGTTATTCGGTGTCAAGATACCCTTCTGGGTGAACATGTACTTTACAAATACACATTATGTTATGTTACATCTGCCTTTTATTATTCCCTGACCATTCTGATAATGTTCTCATGTCACCTTCGATGAGAGCTCTCTTCAAGAAGGTGATGATTTTCTCTGCGAGAGCCAGCATGTGTGCAGGGAAGGTTATATTGCTTGATCTGGTACTAGGTTTGTGATGCATATGAGTCCTGGAACATATGTGCAGCTCAGTAAAATATGGCATCTAGTGGTAAAAAAAAAATAATTGACTGAATAATATATCTACCTCTAGACACCAATGACTTGTTCTAAACTGAGATCAGTTGAAAATTTAACATGCAATTAATTTGATGTTTCAAAGACTGACACAGATTGGAAAACTGGGAGTGGTGAAAGATATCAGCAACTGATTATATATAGACGCTATCCTACAATAAAAAAAATTTAGTTCCCAAACCATATTAAAGATGAGACGCAGAACCAAGACTTAGTGCAAACACTTGGAAAGATCCTTTGTGTGGTTTTGATGGAGTTTTGGAATGGGGTGGTGGAGCACGTTTAGCAAGGAGAAGGTTTTGGAAGGAAAATAAGCCTGGCCAATGCTAGGAGTTTTAACGTCCCAGCTGAAATTACAATTTTTGCACCCTTCCCGGGCCATTCAGCTTGGCCATATTCCATGGTTCTATAGGTAATATGGTGCTCTGTAGTTTCAGAAGGGCAAGAGGCAGATTTAAGAAAATCATAGGTGGTAGGATCAAATTTTGATATAAGAAGGAAGGTGCTTTCAGAAGGGAGGAGGTTCGTTCATGATTCAACCAAGGTGAATTGTACTCCATCAATGATGAGGTATTGGGAGCAAGACAAGAATGATTCAGAATGCAGAGGTAAAGTTTGACAGGGAGAGGGAAAAGGCAATTTCTGAAGTGTAGGGAATGGATGACACTGGAAGATTAAGAGGTGGTTTGGATGGGACAGACTTTTGAGAAGACCATTTAGAGTCAGTGGCAACATTAACATTCATATTTTAATAACTGATATATCATTGCCATGAGCGATACTATGTCTGCTGGTTTATGCTCACTATGAGTGGGGCTTAAAAGGCACACGCCACTTTTTTCCACTAGACAATGTTGCTTTTCTGAAAACCTTTCTGAATTGGAATCTTTGGGAGGGTACAAGATGGAACTTGTGAAAGAGAGGTGGAATTCTTGAAAGTAACATAAAGCAGGTATTTTCATGAAGGACAGTGAATTTATTGATATGCCTTCCAACAGGGCTCTAAGGGCAAAGCCATTAACCATGCTCAAAAAATGGAAAAATAGGGACGTGAAAGCAAAAACAAAGCCAGGCAGTACTACAGAAGGGAGAAGACCAGACAGACCGCGTAGGTCTGGGCAGGGCCAGACTCGGGTACCAAAAGCAGCCCTGGCAAAAATGTTCAAACAAGCCTCGATCCCATCATGTCCTCGTGCAATCTGTCTCTTTCCATCAATCCATCCTCTCTCTCTGCTTCTCTCCTCTCTATCTCTTCTACTTCTCGGATAGCGTTTTCTCTACTGTCCCCCCTACATCCCTCTCTTTCTCTCTCTCTTGAAGCCACCCTGTGTCTTCTGCACTTGACCTTATAGAGCTAAGAAAAGCGACTGAAATGCTTTTCTTGGCGGTTCTTGGCTTTCAAAACCGCCTCCAAAGGCTCCAGCCCACCTTCGAAATGCCTGGTCGAATAAAAGGCCTAGTCAGCCCTGCGCCTGGGCTTAACTGTAATCTACATTTAATAGAGAAATCAGCTGCAAGAGCATTATTAGGAATTTTAAAACAGGTTCACGTTAAACATATAATTCTTACACTTCAAACTTCTGGTGAAAATAGGATCACTTTACACCTGCACATCTTACACTTCACTGGCTTCTGGTACAGATTGCATCACTTTACACTTGCACATCATTCACTTTATTGGCTTCTAGTACAGATAGCATCTCACTTTACACCTATATCTCATTCGCTTTAGCAGTAGATGCCCTCATCTTCATACATTTTACTGACTTTTGCATTTGCACTTCACTTACTTTCGGCATTCAGCGAATCAGTTCACATGTGTACTTTCCCTATTTACTGGCTTCTGGGTATACATGGGATCACTTTAAGTGCATCATGCATCTTCCCTGCTTCTGGTTCAAACAGGATCAATTTACACCTGTGTTACATAAACGTTACTGGTTTCTGGTGATGTGATCACTTTATACCTCTTCTTCATACACTTTACTGGTTTCTGGTGCAGATAAGATCACTTTGTAACCGTTCTTAATGCACTTTATTGGTTTCTGGTACAGACAGAATCACTTTATACCTGTTCGTCATACACTGTACTGACTTCTGATTCTCATATGATCACTTTATACCTTTTCTTTTTACACTTTACTGACTTCCGGGTCTGAGAGGATCACTTTCCATCTGCACTTCATATACGCTACTGGCCTCTGGTGCAAGTGTGATCACTTTATACCTCTTCTTCATACACTGTACTGAAATCTGGTGCATATGGGGTCTCTTTATGTGTACCCTTCATTTACTTTACAGGCTTGTGATATCTGTAAAGTATGGGAGAGAGAGTCCTTGCAATAGTGAAAAACGAAATTGGCAGTATTTCGCTATCAGGACATGCCAAACAAACATATCCTACCTTTCACATACACTGCACCCTGCCCATGGGGCTCCCATGGGTCTACCTTTGACGTGCCTTATATGTAGTAAAGGGGGAAATTTGAGCCTGGCAAGTGAGTGCACTTGCCAGGTCAACATTGCAGTTTAAAACTGTACTTGAAGACACTGCAGTGGCAGGCCTGAGACATGCTTACAGAGCTACTCATGTGGATGGCACAATTAGTTCTGCAGGCCCACTAGTAGCATTTGATTTACAGGCCCAGGATACACCTGATGCACTTTACTAGGGACTTACCAGTGAATCAAATATGCCAATCAGGGATAGCCAATCATCATGACAATTTACACAGGGCGCACTTGCGCTTTAGCACTGATCAGCATTGGTAAACCATGCCAGGTCTAACACTGGGGCATTAATGATCAGTGTGCAATAAATTTGGGATACCCCTCCATTGCCCAATCAAAACCCTGACAAGCGAGGAATGGACAATGGGAGCCCAGTAAGTGGGTCTCCTGAAGCATCAATATGGATGGTAGGAAGCGCTGGATGTAGCGTATTACCACGGAGCGCTTGATCTTGTCTAAAAGGCAATTAACGTTTCATGACATAATAGTCTTTAGGGTCATGGCGATGTGTGTATAACTGATGTGAGCAAATATGAAATGGCATGCGGTGCCTTGCGGGTATTTAGATGCGAGGCATCTCGTGAGAACAAGTGGGTGCAGGGGACCCGCTGGCAATAGGACAATGTCAGCTCAATGCGGTAACCTGAGGAACGAAAAAAACTTATGCACACAACAACACAAGGCGAAACAAGCAGCCTGTCAAAAGAATCCCTACCCCCCAAATCCCTCCCAAAACATACTTCCCTCTCAGAAGCATCTGTCGCCCAGAAATATAAACCCCAACTCAAATTCAACGTCTTGGTTAGGCGTGGAGTGGTGGAACCCTACTGATAGAGGATAAATACAATACTGTGCTGGCACCTGCACGGCCAATCTTCAGGCCCTCCATTGCAGTTCGCTGGAGCAGCCTTCAAGGTCTCTTCACAGGTGAACTCTGGTACAGTCAGATGGGTGATGGAGTTCGAATGAGTTGGTCAGCCGTTTGGAGTTGCGTCTGGGGATCTCCCCTGATGTCCAAAGGTGATCCTGATCCCTGAAGTGGCGGCAGCACTGAGGTCTTGGAGCTAGGGGAGGGTGATACATCCCTGGTGTTGTGTCGCCTTGGTCGAGAGCGGGTACAGACTCTCTTCCAATGTTCGGTCTTGAGGGCAATTTCAACTGGGAAATGTGTTTCTAATTTGGAACTGGCACAACGCCTCTTATACATAAATAACGTTAGATTTCACTTGCCCTACAAAATAACATTTAATGACTCTAGATGATAACTTTTATTAGTCAAAGGTAATAACCAAGCACATAATAAAAACATAACAGTAAAAGTGTAGTTAAGATTATATTGAACTCATGTGGATTTGCAGATTTAAAGTTTGGTGAACGTTGGTCATGGATTTAATAATTTAAAAAAATCTTTGAAGTAAGTTTTTGAGAAACTCTTTTTAACACCGACGTCTTACTAGAACATTAAAAATTAAATAGCTTCTAATTGTCAGCATTAAATTTCACCAAATTTGATAGGGACACAGAATCAATTGGGACAAAGGGTACAATTTAGAAACAGAGAAAAGCAGATGTATCACTAATTTCTGCATGTCAGAACAAAGTCTTATTGAGCGAGTGACCAGAAAATGTGAAGACCTCTCACACTTATTAAAATGTATTTTGGATTCTATCTGACTTAAAGACCAAAGGTACCAAAGCAGGCAAAAAACATACTTAGCAATCGACAATACATTTTACTATGCCCATTCAAATGAACATTCACTGTGGGCCATGAATATTTTCTCAAACAAAAACACCTTTTATCCAACGAATGTATGGTTATTCGAGAGAGTGAAAATTCTCTGCAAACAATGTTCCTCCATTATGTCTGCATTCAAACCATTCACAAAGAAAATAACATAAAACAAGACAACCATTCAGCAAAATATGTGGCATTAAACGTGCACAGGTGCATCACTGAATAAATATGGAAAGAATATAAATATGGCGGTTCCACCCTGCCAAACTTGCAGTTTCCCCAGCCCATTTGAGGGAACTGCAAGGGTCCAACATGGAAGCCTCAGCTGTACCCACTTTCAGGATACTTTGAGTTGACAGTCAGTCTGGTCATAGTGATAGTCGGCTGTCCCATTTAAGGTGGGTGACTGTAAGAAATGGGGTTAGTAGTTGAGAGGAGTGGAAGCCCCACTCAAATAATAAATACAATACTTGTCAGGGTGACCTACAAAAATCACAAAAGAAACCTGTGCTTAACCCTTTTGTAGCTTGGCACTAAAGCAGCCATGCTTATCTTAGAGGCAATTTCTAAAGTATGTGTACAGAACTCAAATAGTAGTGAAGTGAAAACAAAACACAAGAAATATCCCAAACCAGTTTAGAAAAAGAGAGTTCATTGCAATAAATTAAATGAAACCCAACTTGGCAAAAACCCATTCAGAAGTATCAGACTTTTTAAAGTTTTAGGTGAAAAACGCCCCAAAAAGCACATAGCACCACTAGCGGTCATCTGGTCGCCCTAGACAGGGGGAAAGTCACAAGAACAGGCCAACATGGATGTAGCGCAGTTCAGATACAGGGATCAGACTCATCCTGCTGAAGATTTAGCTTCTCAAGTCTGCACAATTAGCTGCTGTTCACGTTGGAGGGGGCTGGAAGAAGGTCATCGTCGGTGCTGGGAGCAAGTCTTGCAGGATTTTCTCATTGGCGGTTGTTGCGGGTGGTTGATTGTTGGCGCAAAGAGGTCACTTCGTGGTCTAGAGGAGCCCAGAACCTCTGTATCTTCACCTTTTCTTCAGGAGGAGTACACTCTGATGCCAGCCAAGGGTCTGGGACCTGGGGACATCTCTTTGGAATAAGGACTCACTCCAGCAGGTGCCAGCAGCAGGGCTCAGGCAGATCCAGACAGGACCCAGTTGGTTGCTGGTCAGCTGGACAGTTGCAGGGAGGCCTCTGTAAGCTTGATGTGTACCTGTAGCTCTAGCAGGAGTTCAGCCAAATCGCCCTTGGAGTCACTTCCGAGGTGCATGGGTTCAAGGCAAGAAGGTCCAATCTTCCTTCTTCAGAAAACATGTCAGTCCTCGTTCTGAATCTTCCACAGGTCTAGAAGTGTTCTGATGAGAGGTTCTGAAGCAGCCACTTTTATACCTGGTGCCAGATTTTTTGTGGGTAATTCACTGGCCTACCCCCCAAAACTGGTTCTAGTCAATTCATCCCCTTCCTCTGGGCTTGGCTCCAAACTGTCCAGGAGGATTAAGGCAAGGGTGGGCTTGGTGTAAGATACCCATGTGCATGCTGCAGGCAGGGTCCTTTAAAGTGTAATCAGGGCAGGGCACAACTCCACTCCACGCTGTCAGAAAGTTTCTCTACCACCACACTTAGGCCTCTTTTGTCAGTATGACTGGCAGTGATACACATGATAACCATTCACAGTCATATGGCCCAAGACACAGGTAGAAAGGTGCATTTGGGTTGCACAGAAAAATTGCAATTTTCTAAAAGTGGCATTTTCAGAATAGTAACTCTAAATTCAACTTCACAAATAAATAGTATTTTAAATTACAATTCATTTGAGTGCAAACAGCATTTGTCTATGTGGTCCCAAACTGAAGTTATCACTTTCTATGTGTAATAAGCTAACCCAGTGTTATTCTACGGGACAGATAGCCTTATAACAGTAAAAAATAACTTTAGGAGTTTTCACTGTCAGGACATCTGAAAGGTAAGTACAAATGTCCTACTTTTTAAATGTATTTATTTATTAATTGAGTTTTAAAAGCACAAACATGACCATCACAGTACCCTGCCCTATGAGTTGTTAGGGCCTACCTTTGGCGTGACTTATAAGTATTAAAAAAGGGAAGGTTTAGGCCTGTAAACATGTTTATTTTGCCTGGCCGAAATGGCAGTTTCAAAAACTGCACTACAGGCTCCAGTGGAAGGCCTGAGGCATGTTTTAAAAGGCTACTGGTGGCCAATGAGTGCTGCAGCCCACTAGAAGCATTCAATTTACAGCCCCTGGGTACATTCAGTGCCATTTACTAGTGACTTATAAGTAAATTAAATGTACCAACCAGATGTAGGCCAATTTTACCATGTTTCCAAAGGAGAGCACAAGCACTTTACCACTGTTTTGAATGGAAGTGAGAAGAGTCCTAAAAGCCAAAAAGCTAGTTCAGTAAAGTAAGGCAGTGGAAAGCAAAACTCTGGGGTGACCCTGCAGAAAGGGCCAGGTCCAACAGTGGCCATAACTGATTTTTCCTTGCTGGGAGCGCCATACAAGGCCCTCTGAGTTTTGGCTTGAGTTAGAGTTTGGCGGGCTGGTATTCTGTCACAAACACATCAAATATCCCATGTGCCTTATTACAAGTGCATTTGGTTATAATGAATATGGTGAATGGGATATCCCATTAGAAGGTGGAGTACCCATCAACCAAACTCTAAATCAGGCCCTCTGTTTAAAAAAAAAAAAACTTACCAAGCAGGCACATCAAACCTGGTGCCTGCTCAGCAAAGTTTAGTGCCTTCAGTGGAGCCATCACACGGTGGCTCCATTGAATGCATAAAGACCACTGCCTGGCTGCCAGTGTTTTCAAAAATTGACTTTTGGTCTTCACAAGAAGAACTGAGGCCTCGGCCTCTGATGACCTTGCTGAACGCTAGGATTTGATATACCACATGAGTCTGCCATTTACGGATAAAATCAATTAAAAAAATGACATTTTCAATTGGATTTACAATGATTGCAAACTACAACACATAAAATAAGACAGAATCATAAAGGTACAGAGGGATATCAGTTAGAGTACTTTTGTTAGAGAAACAACAACATAAATTAGGGTTGTACACACGATCTAATCTGGACAGAATAATCACACACACAACAGCCCATCATTGTTCTGTGTAAATTAAAGATATTTTACAAGATTGTGATTTTCTATTAACTGCAATAATTTTAACTTTTGAAATCACTTTTTTCTAATGTATACATGCTAACTGAAAAATCTTTCAGAAAGGATGTCATGATTACTAATTCCATAAAACAATGTATGTTATTTAAGTACTTGAAATTGCTTCATAAAACTTCTGTTGGATGTATAATCCGAAAACCTAGCTATTACTGCAATATCTGCATTGGGCCGGACTAGCCATCCTGCCTCCGGTCTTTCCCTGGTGAGCTGCACACATGGGGGATGCTTTCAGAGAAAGATGTAGTGACATGACCTAACAGTGTCCCATGGAAGTATTCCAGTTCTGGCTCCCTGCAATGTATGGCTATGGCTGATTTGAACACTTTGTCCAGGACTGATTTTAGTTTCCAGTCTGCCCTTGTCTGCTCAACCTTCCAGGATATCTTACCATGCTCTAGAGCCACAGCTACGCACAATCAGGCCTAGACATTTGGAGAGACATGTACTCAACACCTGGGTACAGGTGTACTCAGGGGTAGATACCAGGTCAAGGGGCCCGCCGTGGTAGTGTGCATAGTTCATATGTGCATGCCTGATTTAATGTTTTTTCTCTTAGGTACATCGAACAAGAAGTGTTGTTATAGTCCATGATTCATAGCGCTTCTAGGATGCAAAATATATAGTGTAATAAGGTTGCATACAACCTTGTCAATGTGGCTCTCGACTCTCTCCTGCAGGTGCGTTCCATAGTGCACATTCAAACCTACAGTCCAGCAGAAAGCATGAGGCCCACATGCATCCATCATTATAAAGGTGCATCCATCATTATAATGGTGAACCCTGCACAGACTTGTGGGATGTAGCTTGGTAGGTAGAGTGTTGAGGGTGATGGTGGAATGTGGAACATTAAATTCTGAGGGATGGTGTTCGAGGTATGACGGTTGGTATGCCTGTTGGAGTGGTGAAGGGCTCCTTGATGTTCACGCTGGCACCGCTCTTTGTGAGGAACTTATCTTCCAATAAATAAGCATATATTCAATCCTACCCGTGTGGAAGGTTTATTTTTTCTGCCAGAACTCTTTACCTACTCCCCACTTTAAATCAACCCAATCTTCCTGACCAGTCAGAGTGGTGAGTCCAGTGAACAGAAACTGCTATTACTCATCCACGTTTGGACTAGACCTAAAACCCGTGCTACATATATGTTTAACTTTAGATTTCCTAGGGGAAACTTATTATACAGATTAACTGAATTTTCACATATTATATAATCAACTCTAAAATGTCTGTGTATGTTCTCCTGAATCAACCCAGCATTGCTCTCTACACCCAAGTGAAACAAGTTTATAACGTTTTTTTGTAGTTTTTTTATTGCTATGGCTGCTTTGTTCGGTTGTGCAAGCCCTTGAAAGAGTAGTAAAACATAAGAGAACTGCAGGAGAGCTCACATACATTCTGAGTTTACACAGATATGAGAAGCAAAGTGTACCCTTTCCATTCTTACAAAGAGGTTCTACTGTGTTTGAGCTGGGGCCAGAAGTCTAATATGTGAAACTTTCCGCTTGTCCAGCACAGCATGGGCCTTTCTCATGTGGATTCCATGAAAGGCTGCTAAATGTGGATGCCATATTTTAAGCACAACCTCAAACCATACCACCTAAATATACCTGACCCTCGGTGTATCGCTACAACTAAAAGTGTCTGGGGAAAAAAGATGAGGTGAGGTGCAAAATACAGCCTACTTTGAGCACAAAGTGTGCTACGAGCCCGCAGCTCAGAAAAATAAAGTAAGAGTGTTGTATACGCTATTAGGAGCTCTATACAATTCTCAGCCAATTAGACGGTTCGAACTAAAGGCACATTTTTTGTTTGCCTACATTGTAATTTAGTGAAAGTGTGGAGCAGGGACATTCATCTTCAGTGTCAGAGGTCTTGGTTTTAGGCATTTGGTGGGTAAACTTTAGTGAGGGGAGACGAGTTTAGGGTGCTAGTCAACTTATAGGTCACAAGATAGCGGTTGTCAAATATTGAGTACACTCCCCCCTAATGATCCGCTCTTGGCTCAGTCAAGTACTAACTATCAAAAGCACCTTCTCATGCAGCAGAGAACAATGCTCAACATAGGCACAGGCTCAAACGGCGAAGAATCCTCAGTATAAAAAAGCAAAGGCACTGCAAAGTTATTGATTACAATCAATGACTACAATTTTCCTGAGGATGCTAAATGGGCAAAAGGAACCAAATAAGCTTTTCAGGTACCAAATAACTGGCTATTACTTCTTATAGCTGTTGAGCACCACCAAATCTTACCACTAAGAAACATTTGCCATAAAGAACACAGAAAACTAGTTTGAGCGCCCTGTATACTTTGACAATGTGTGCACGCTTTTCATTTTGTTTGAGGGACTATTGATTTACCGTTTGGTGAGTGTTGGTCCTTCGATATCTTCCCTTGCTTGGAATAAGGAGAACATGTCTCCATAAAGGAGCCTGGGAAGGCCACTGGCAATGACTGGTTGCAGCACCGAAACACTACTAAATAATACATATTCAGCCAGTAGATTAAGTTACTGGCCAAATGAAGAGTTAAAGGGTTTGCAGGAAAAACGTACTACCAGATAATTTTCCTCAGAATATTTCACCTTCTATAAAATGAAAAAATGGGTTGGTGCAAAAAGCTCAGCAATGAGGAAAGACCTGCATGAACCAGAGGAGGGTGTGTCGCGTAGTTCTCACTAATCCGTAGGATCTGCCCGTTTGTTGGACAACATAAACTTTGGGCAAGGTGCCTAGACTGATTCTGTGCCCCCCCGCAGGATATGTTTGTTGGCCTAGAGACCAGCTAGCTCACAGTGCCACCATAAGGGCCCCTAACCCAGCAAGGGAGCGAATGGTTTCTGGCAACAACGGAACATGACAACTCTGACCCCTCCGGGATCTTGGAAACAGAGGTACTCACAAAAGTGATGCCAACAGTCCAGTTGCACTTTGCAGCTGCCAGGCCCTCAGGAAAAAAGACGTTAATAAAATAATGCAGAGCAGGACTGGGAGTAGGCGTAACAAAGCATTCCTGTGGGTGTTAGGCGAAGAGGACCTACATGAGGGCCCTTCCAATAGATAAGTATTTAAAAAAATTAACAAGCAAGGCATTAATACCAAAGTGTGTGGACTGATTAGTAGTACTTTAAGTAATTCACATCTGCAAAATGCGTAGGATTATATAAATTCTGATGGGCAACCATTTCAGCGAACCAGCTGAATGACAGTAGCAAATGGGTGAAGGCAGGAGCAGCCCGTGCAGGTAAGAGCAGTGGGCCGGGTTGGGGTGGGATTCGACAGACTACCACGAGGGAAAATTAAATAAATAATTCATTTTCCCTCATCGTCGAAATTCCCCCCACCTGGCCCCACCGCTCTTACCTGCACGGGCCGCAGCTGGGTAAAGGGGATGCTCAAAAGGCAAGACCTAAGAAAACAAGCATTGGCATAGCCAATAGGTCTCGCCTTCAGGACCTTATAAGTGATATGGAGTAAGTGTAAGAGCGGCAGTGGGACAAATGACTGGATTAAACAGTGAAGAAGCACCATAGAATATAAGGACAGCCGGGGGAAATAAGGACATTTTGCGAAATTAGACGAAGTAGATTGAAGGAGCAGTTCAGAGTTTGTTAGATTGCAGGGTTAAGCAGGATCAAGCAGAAGAGTGGAAATATTGCAATAGGTTGGAGGACTGGAGTATCTGTAAGAGAATGTAAGAGAACGCAGTTGAGGCCTTCGCCGTTTGTAATGAGACAACTGTTAGGGCAGAAAAATACAGCAATTATCAGGCACAGTGGGCCCGTCGGGGCTCTGAGCCCCGGCAACACTGCACCTTCTGCACCAATGGTAGCCACGCCCCTGGTTCTTAAGGGGATACGGGGCAGAGGCTGTGGTTTCGGATAGGCTGTCGGTGAGGTGCGTGGTTGCTGGACATGGGGTCAAGGGTGGGTTGCTCGTCGGCATGGTGCTTTAGTGGTAGACTGGGTTGGTCTGAGGGATGCGGGGAGTCAGCAAGGGTCAGGGTGCATTGCAAGGGAAGTCTGATGGATTCAAGGATGGGGGAAGGAAGGTCCGTACCTGGCTGACACAATGACTGTGTCCGGCTCGTCCCATCGTAGCCCTGGCAGCTCCCGGAGCCCCCGCCGGGAGACAAGGAATAGCCCTGGGAAGAAGACTCCCCCCGCCGCCAACACCAGCACCATGGTTGCCGCACCAGCCGGAAGGAGGCGGGGGGCAGGGGGGCAAAGGTGGGTACTGGAGGAGGGAGTAACTGAGAGGGTGACTTGGGAGATGTAGAAGAATGGGAGCAGAGGACTATATAAACACAGGAGGGGAAGGAGAGAGAGGGGACAAAAAGATTAGAGCAGAGATAGGAAGTGGGAGGGGGAAGGGAAAGGGGTGAAGGGTTTAGGGGAGAGGAAGAATGGAAATGTGCAATGGAGAAGAGGGTGTGAAAGGAGAGATAGGAATGGAGTGAGGTGAAGAGGAGAGTGGGGGGATGAGATAGAACGGAGGAGAGGGAGTCAAGGAGAGTCGGAGGGTGTCGCAGTCCCAGACACGGAGTGCTAGCTCTGCTGTCCCGCGCCCCTCGGCCCCCTGCCTCCTCCTCAGCCCCTCCGGATCTCGGGCACCCTCGGTCAGGTGCAGGGGACGGGAGGGGGCGCGCCTTTCTTTACAGCGCCCAGCGCACCCCCGGGCCGGCGATCGCGGCAGAGAGCTGGGAAGGCGTGCGAGGGCGCTGGAGACGGGGAGAAGCACCGGGCGAGGAGACGGATGCGGGAGCCGAGGAGATGGTACTGCAAGGGACCCTGGCACTGCACTGCAGTGTGCACTGCTGTCAGGCCAATGAATCCGCACGTGCATCCCGTGGTCAACCCGATCCCTTCCAAAAAGGGCCCGTGTAAATTGGATTGTTTTTGTTAGTGAAATGAAATAAAAAGACGTGCGCATTGACAGACCGGCCATTATTAGAAGCAAAGGCAAATAAGACACCAGAAAGAATAGTTTACTAGACTGGATGCAGAACGCTAAAATTATATGCATGTGTTTCGTAACAAAGTGCAATTATAACAGTAAATCATTTGAATCCTGGAGCCTTTCAGGCGCGGCCGATCAAACGGCAAGTGATGGATCCCCCGCCCGAGCCGGCACACGCAGAGGCCGGCCGTGCTCGCTGGACATTTCAATGTACAACACTCGCCTGTTTTAGGGAACGAGGGCGCGATTAACAGGGCATGCATTCTGGCAGTGAAAATACATAGCAACCGCCCAGCCTGCCGAGCGGAACAATGAGATGGAAAAGTAAACAAGGCGTGTGGTGCGACCACACTGCTAAGAATGTAAAGAATGCAGCTGCCACACTGCCCGCCGCTGCTCAACGCTGCTCGCTCCCGAGACCCCTAGGCCATGGGAGTCAACGTTTAGAGAGAAGGCGGGACATGCACCCGCCTTTGGCCAATTGCGGGTTTTCAATTTTTGAAAGCCACACGCAAAGGCCAATGGAATGTGTGGGAGGAGGCCGACCCACACGGAGAAGTCTCTTGGAAGCTGGAGTGATTCCAAGAGGCCCTCTCCTAGAGCAGCGCATGCGCGCTGCGCTAGGCGAGACCTAAAAAGGAGGAGTGTGGGTAAGAGATGAAAGTGGTATTCTAAGGTTGTGAATTTGGAAATGTGGGTGAGCAGAGTGCTACCTTTATTAAGTGTATTTTGTGAAAATAGATGAAAGAGGAGAGGTTATGAGTGCACTGTGCCTCTGTTGGTTAAGAAAGCCCCTTTCAATAGTTCAGTGATGAAGATACTGATTTCAATAGCAAAGTGAGTTTATGTAACTGGGCACCATTTCTGTTTAACAGAGAGTACAAAGGAAACTAGGGGTGAAAAACGGTGGAAATTCTTTCTGCAAAATTTTCCATAAAATTCATTCAATTTTTGCAAAAATACACTTATGTTGCAAAATGTGGTTTGCCAGTATTTCATGTTAGAAAGACTTGTGAGATGCTAATAATAGACTGGTTGGAGAAAAAAATATCTTTGGGCGAGATATTTTCTGTCAGAATGAGGCTTCTGCGTGTAAAAAGTAAGCAGAATTGTGTGGTACAAAACTGAAAATAGTCTGCAAATTTTGCATAACAAGAAATTCAGGAATTAAAAAAATGTCTATTGTGTAATTAAAATTTCACCCAGATCTAAAAACACAACAGCAGATAAAAGTTGAATTGGTGCAAAAGTAAGGAAACCACCTTACTCGAAGACCCAACAACATCACATGCAGCTACAAAGAAGAAGAAGCAGGAAAGAGCACTGGGAGGAAAGATAAAGACAGGGCTAGCACATAGCAATGACAAGAAGATACCAACATGGGGTCTCATGGAAGGTGCTACAAAAATTGTCAAATTTTCCAGGGCTGAGATTGAAGCAATTAACATGGTGATGAGAGAGAAACACATACACAGGACTAGCCATGAATAAGTCTAGTTGATCACTAAGAACGAAATAGAATAATGTACTTCTTTTAAGACATAAGTTTTGGCACACAGAAAAAGTTGAAAGGATTCCATAGATACTATCAGCATAATGAGAAAATTCCACTACATCAGTGATCTGATCCAATGGGTGTCACTTCGCCATGACTCAACCTGTCTCCGTATATTGTAGAATGGGGAGCAATGTGAACGCGTCTATGGAAAGCGACACATTTCAATGTGATTCCGCTAAATTGCACACCTAATGTTCCCTACTAAGTATAGCGTAAGTGGGGGGGGCGTGGCTTGCCTGACTGGGAAATGGCCGCTGCTTGAGAGAGCTCCGGCGACCGCCGGAATTAATCCTTCAATATCCTGCACTAATAGGGCATAACTAATCGTTTCGATCGATGGTAATGGAAGCGGAGACCAACGCGAGCACATGAGAGAAGTTTCAGGATCTTTGCTGGCTGTTCGAGCAACAAAAGGTGGTTGCTGAAAGGCTCTGACGAGTGCGGGCGCCCGCCATCTTGGATGGCTTCCTGGCCAGAAGCTGAGGCGCAGTGGTGGGTGCGCGGCGGCGACTACGATCGAGTGGGACCGTAGGAGCTCAGGGAGAGACGCGCTGACCAGAGGCGCGGCCGGGCTTCGGGCCGGGGGCCGCAGCGCACGCACGGAGTGAAACTACGCACAGACGCGAGCCCGACAGCTGCTTGGAGGCGGCGCGGAGGAGGGCGGTGAGGCCGGTGTTCCTTCCTGACTCGCGGTGGGTAATACTACCTGCGGCTGGGCGCGGTGCCGGAGATTGGCGAGCTGCGGGGGGCAGTCATACAGAGACCAGGATTGAGCTGCCGACACCCCCGTGGTGTATAGCTGCCTGGGTGTACGTCGCATGGTGGAGCTGCCGGCGGAGGGCCTGACACGTGGCAGGACGGATCCTCTGCCCTCCGGGGGAGACACACTAACGAGGTGAGGCAAAGCAGAGATCAGCAGACAAGTGGAGAGGACTTGGGGTGGCCTGTGCCTCGAGACATTAGAGGTAAACTACAGAGCGGTGGTAAATTGAAGAGGCCCAGCCTGGCATTGGGGTGAACGATTGGCAGGTACTGTGGCAGGACATATTAACAAGACGACAAGTCAACATCAAGTCTTGTGTGGTTGGCGAGGGCCGGGAGACACCACAGCTGAATTTAGTGACCCCAATTGGTTGGAGGCGTTGTGGAGGACGCGTCGGCTTCCCAGACCGGTATAAATTTAGCCCACAGGTTCCTCAACGTGGGCAAAACCGACAAAACGCAAACCAAAATACAGTTCAGTCAGCGGCAATCCTCCAGGCTCCGTGAGGACGACCTGGATGCAACACCAGCCCTAATGTCAGAAGAGGCCTCAGCACCCGAGGGGGATATACGACAGATACTGGCGGCAATGCAGCGTAGTCTCTCATCTATTGATGCTAAGATGGACTCCCTGTCGTACAGAATGGACAGAATGTCCGAACGTGTGGATAAGCACGCAGAACGACTCGATCTGGCGGAGCGAAGAATTTCGGATACGGAGGACATGCAAAATTAAATGGGTGCCACTCAGAAACAAATGGAGAAGATGGTTGCGGTGCTGAAAGACAAAGCTGAAGACATAGAAGCGCGCTCGAGGCGCAATAATGTCTGCATACTTGGGCTGGCGGAAACCACAGCCACCGGCTCTATGGAACTCTTTATCGAAAAGCTACTGGTCCAGCTGATGGGCAGGGAGACTTTCTCCGACGTCTTTGTAGTGGAAAGGGCGCACAGAACATTGTCAGCAAGGCCTCCCCCTGGGGCACCCCCGCGCCCAGAAATCGCACGACTACTAAACTATAGGGACAGGGACGCTGCATTGCGCAGAGCACGTGACCTGAAAAAGCTTCAATATGAGGGTTCTGAACTTGCGCTTTTCCCTGACTTTACGCCGCAGGTACAAGAGGCACGTAAAACCTTTGGCCCAGTTAAACGGAAGCTGAGGGACCTACAACTTGACTACGCTATGCTGTACCCAGCCAGACTTAAGGTCAACTTCGACGATAAACCGCGCTTCTATCTGGATCCGGGCCAGCTCCAAAAAGACCTAAAGAAATATGGAACGACTAGAACGGAGAAGGTGGCCTCGGCGGCGGCGGAAAATGAGACTGTATTGGAAAGCAGCACATCGCGCAACTCACCAGAGACTAAATAATTGAGATAAGAAAGAAATTCACTGTTTGGTATACTGTGATGATAAGTTAATGATTAGCTGGTTACATGTGCATTATGCATAAGACTGTGCACTATTAAGCTGATTGGTCACAGGTGTAGAGTAGCTGGTAATGGATTACAAGTTGTGTAAGCTGGCCCTATTGGTGTTCAAACAAAGGGCGGTCCAGGTCTTTCCCTCCCGGTTTCAACTTGGGGTTAGGCCGCCATTGCCCCCACATGTATGCCACATGTTAATTTATGAATGGGTAATGTGCAGTTGGGGATGGGCACAAAGGTGGGTTGGAAGGGGAGGGAATTGTTATTTTACCGTATCTACATATTTTGATATGGTGTGGGTGGGGGGTAGGAGGGAAGTTTGGGAGTTAATTTCAGACACAGAACACAAAATGGTAATGAAGGGCCCACACAGATGGAGAACGCACTCTGCCGATACATCGGGTATCATTAGGATTACTCTCAGGTACCATGACTACACGAACTAAGGCAGCCAACACTATTAACTTTCTGTCCTGGAATGTGAGGGGTTTGAACGATTGTAGAAAAATACGGCAGGTGGTGGCATATTTATATAGACATGAAGTAGATGTAGCCATACTACAGGAAACGCATCTGGCACCCACAACCGGGCTGCTCTCCGGCAGAAGAATGAGGGGCATTTGTGTTGCAGCGGGATTCACCTCACATGCTAGGGGTGTTCTTATATGGGTGAGACGTAATTCTGGGATACAGATCCAAGCTATAGAGGTTGATGGTGAGGGAAGATATATAATCGCTAAATGCCGAAAGGAACACGGCGTGTTGCTGTTGGTGGGTGTCTATGGGCCCAATTATGATGATCCCAGCTTCTACCGGACCCTACATCAGAAATTTGCCAAGTACGCCCATCTCCCAATACTGTGGGGCGGAGATTTTAATTGTGTGCAGGATCCAGAGTTAGATAGGTCATGGGGAAATCCTAGGCTTCCTGCGCGGGCAGCACGGATGTTAGCAGATATTGCAAAAATAGAAGGTTTGCGGGATGTTTGGAGGTACGTAGCCCCGCAGGGCAGAGAGTACACACATTATTCTGCTGCCCATGACACATACACGAGGATTGATTACTGGTTCTCTTCTTTCACCATGCTCCCCTCGCTGCGCGACTTCAGACATATGGCGCGAACATTATCTGATCACTCTCCGGTTTTCTTCAGATTAGAGTTGGGTGACAGCAATTTATATAGACAATCCTGGCGGTTCCCGCAGTATTCCTTGTTAGATGCAGTGTTCCGCGCTGAAATGGATACGGCTATTGATGAATATTTTTTGACAAATATAGGTAGAGTGTCCACCATGTCCTCTGTTTGGGAAGCCTTTAAACTATATATCAGAGGTGTCACTATTTCCAAACATGCAGGGGTCCTGAAATCCATCCGTAATCGCATGCAAAACACTGAAAACAAGCTTAAAGACCTAGAGAGTCAACATCAAAGCTCGAACGAACCTGGCCTCCTTGCACAGATTAGGGCACACATAACTGAATTTAATGAGTTGGCGGACAGCGAAGTGAAACACCTAGGAAAGTACGCTACGGCTCGGAGGTATGCAGAAGGGGATAGATCCAGTTCTACCTTAGCAAATACCGTCAAACCTCAGAGAGGTGAAAATTATGTCACTGGAGTGCGTACTGGAGGCGGAGATCTCGTGGACACTACCCCTGATATGCTGGACGCCTTCGCAGATTATTATCAAGATCTCTATACGACTAAAGAAGAGACGTGCCCAGAGACAGATGAGGCATACCTAACATACATAACAATGACCTGGCTCACAAATGACGAAAGGGTACACTTAATTGGCCCACTAAGACCAACAGAAATTGTAGCGGCCCTGAAGGGAATGCCAAATGGGAAGGCTCCTGGGGCGGACGGATTGACAGTGGCCTTTTATAAGGCGTTTCAGGATAAGCTAATGCCACACCTTGTGAATCTGTTTGAGGAGATGGCCGCTGAGGGACAGATGCCCCCCTCGATGAGGGAAGCTACCATAATTACGCTTTTAAAGCCCGGAAAGCCATCTGATCATTGTTCTTCATACCAACCACTGTCATTATTGAACACGGACACAAAACTGTTTGCAAAGATTTTGGCGAACAGACTGTCACTAGTATTGCCGCGGCTGGTGGGCCCAGAGCAAACGGGATTTGTGCCCGGCAGATCTCTTGCAAGTAATCTTCGAACCTTATTTAGTACGATAAAGAATATCCAACCAGAGATCAAGGCAGCAGCCCTCTTTATAGATATAGAGAAAGCCTTCGACTCAGTTGAATGGTGTTTCCTGTATGTGGTACTGCGCAAGGTGGGTGTGGGAGATATATACATACAACTGGTAAAGGTGTTATACACACAACCCGTCGCCAGAGTGCAAATTAATGGGGCACTTTCGCGGACTATAGCAATAACAAGGGGTACCAGACAGGGATGCCCCCTCTCCCCCTTATTGTATGCCCTAGTTGCACAGCCACTACTTAGCTCAATGAGAGAATACCATGATCATCGGGGCATACGCTCTCCGCGTTATAATTTAATCATAGCGGCGAATGCTGACGACACAGTATTATACATACGAGATCCAGAGTGGAATATGGTCCCTATGTTACAGGAAGTTGAGCGGTTTGGCACTCATTCGGGTCTTCGAATTAACTGGCATAAATCTGTGGTTTTTCCGCTGACAGCTGCTACTACGCAGATACAGTCAGATTACCCATTAGAGTGGACTACCGACCCAGTGAGGAATTTGGGGATAAAAATTCATACAGAACACCCCGAGCTGGTCATGTCTGAGAACTATGGCTGTGCGATTCAAAAATTGAAAGAGGCTATAGACAGGTGGATTAGGTTACCGCTCTCGTTGTTAGGACGTATAGCATTGATTAAGATGGTGGTCCTCCCACGTTTTTTGTTTCTATTTGTCAATGTGCCTATTGGTTTACCACAATCGTTTTTTAACACACTGCGAACTTTATTGTTGAGATTGGTATGGGCAGGTAAGCAGCCCAGAGTTCCGTGGAATACGCTAACAAAGCCATTCTCTGAGGGTGGGTTAAATGCTCCAGACATGGAACGCTATTATAGAGCAGCGCAAACGATGCACGCACACAGCTGGATACATGGGCCTAAAAATTTACCACATTTATTGATAGAAACGCATAGTGTAGCCCCCATATTGCTGCCCACATTTTTAACAGGAGCCGCACGTCGTACACAGCGAACAATTAACCCGGTACATAACACTGGGCAACAGATAGCAAAGATTGCCAACAAGAATAAACTGCCCGTGATATACTCACCACAGTTACCTATAATTTGGTGCAACTAGCTGCCTTTTCACAATGATAAAGATGTGATACGCACGCTGACAAAGCTCAAGCTAGAATGCCTTGGCGACCTGTTTCAGGATGGAGTGGTCAAAACTTGGGATCAGGTTACAGCGCAGATAGAAGTGACTTCACCACTGGATACATTCCATTATTATAGGTTCCGGGACGCTTTGAGAGGGGTGATAGGTATCGAAATGATAGAACCGGACGCTATGCCTGCCCTCACTTATTTATTGCAAGCACACACACCGCAACGCGGTATAACTCTGTTGTACTCGCTTTTTAGGCCACAAGAGGAACTAGGTAAAGATAAGTTCCAACTAGACTGGGAGGCAGAGTTGGGGATAGATATTACTACAGATCAATGGGCCTGGTGCTTTCAGTAACGTTAAAACGATCTCTTTGAATGGTAGACATAGGTTGTTGCACTTTAAGTATATCCATAGAACCTACTATACCCCTGCTCGGCTGCACAGGTATGGGCTCAGAGACAAGGATAATTGTATTCGGTGTAATGCTCCAAACGCAAACTTCACACATTTGGCTTGGGAGTGCCCTGGTATAAGAATTTTCTAGAGCACGGTAATAAATATTTTAACAAAAATGCTGGGCTGTGATATCCCGGAGACACCCTTAACTGCAGTGTTGGGCTATGACAAAGTAATACCTAAGAGTGTGCGGAAATTAGCGGCCATTGGACTGATGCTCGCCAAAAGGCGTGTGGCCATGAGATGGATGCAGGGTCCACTACCTACTTTGGTGGAATGGGAAAAGGATATGGCTTACTGCTCCACACAATCGGAAGCATATAATGAACTAATGCCTATAAAATGCGCACCTAAAGATATATGGGGCCCATATAGAACGTACCTTTTGGAAATGGAGGACCATGAGAGGGTGCCGGCAGATGTTAGGATGGGCGTGGGATGAAGTGGTAGGATGTTGTAGATATGACGAACACTGCTCACAGAGAGATAAAAGAAAACGGATCTATCCAGACTGCTGTTTGCTTTAATGATGTAATGGTAATAATAGAATACTGTTATGGAACGAACACTTATCAGATGTAAATTTGGATGCTGACATATTATTGTGCAATGCTATGGAATGTGATGTGTACTGAAATGTCTCCCTCCTTGGTTGTTATAATATAAAATGACAAATAAAGTTTTTAAAAAAAGTATAGCGTAAGTGATCGATCTTTTTTTATACCTAAAGTGGTTGAGGGAGGAAACAACTCAGACAGATATCAGCAAAGTCGTCATGCCTGAAAAGACCACCAACTCCAAAGTGCAGTTTGAATATTTATTATAAGGCCAAAAACAATTGGATGTAAATACATCTCAATAGCAAAGTATAGAGGTACAGAAAAATTAATACAGAGCCAAGTTTACGAATATAAGTAATTCGGCCCAAAAGACAAATGATTATAAATTCCAAAATCACAACGCAACACAGAATAGATGCGATATTCAGTTCTCGGCTCATTGAAAGAAATCAAAATCTTTCCCTACACTGCTCTACATGAGGGCTCTTCCTGTCTCTCTTCTATCATTCCCCAACGGTGTCAGCACGTGTTGACTTCCTAAGAAGTACTCACGTCAAATGGGTCGTTTTAGCTTATGGCTATGGAGCTCGCTCTAAGATGCTCCTTCTCCTCCGAAAGCTAGCAGAAGTCTGGTTTCGCTGACCCTGCGCATCATACAAAAGATGGGATTCAACCCACAATACGTCATTCTTCTTAAAACTTTCCATTGCACCTCTATGCAGTAGCTTTTTTCCTTTCATGGCACAAATTTAATTAATGATATCTTCTTTCCAGTGGCCTTGGCTTTCAGACAGACCAGATACGCAAGGCATCCTTCCTTCTCGCTTCCCAGCCGTCTTCAAAGACATTCCGGGTCTCTCCTTAACTCTGAAAATAACGATGTGTTTCTTTCACCTGCAGTAGGATGAGAACATTCTAATTTCGAACACAACAACATTTAATTATTTATTTCTCAAGAGCAAGGAGAATCGAAACTTGTGACTTTGGGCCTATAATTCAGGCAACTTAAACTAACCACAATTACGGTGTACAGAAATAATAGCGTCCTGCACATTATGCATGAAGGAATCGTAATACATACAAAGTTCTACTTAAATGCGTTCACTAGTTTTCAACATCAAATGATTCAAATAAATGTTTCTTAATAGTCATAAAACACTGCAAACAATACGAATACATGAGAGTGCGTTTAAACCATGAGTATAGTGCACTCATACAAAATAGAGTGCTATCAGCGCTCTATAAAATGTAATGGCCAGAGCTGCCGACTTTGGAGCTGGGGAACCAGGTTCGAGTCTCAGTTCAACATCCTTCGATTCTGGGCAAATCGCTTAATGTCCCCGAGCCTACCAAAATATGAATGTATCCTTGTGTAACGTAACGAAGTAAAAAAAGGAGCAACCATATTATTCAAAGATAGGGACAGGGTAACAAGAATAAATCAAGAAACGTCCCTAACAAAAAATGTGGATCATATGTTGTATTCTAGTTGTAACCATATATAGTGCAATCACAGAAAACAATAATTATCGTGCTGCAACCCGTATAACAGGGAGTCACAGTCACAGATAAATCCGAACACAGATAATAAGAACAGTAATACCAACACGGTGTTTACAAATGTACAAAAATCAGTTTTTATTCATAAATATTGTTTATGAGCATACAATCTTCGCATATTAAAAACATATTAGACACAATCATGAATTAATTAAAACAAGAAAACTACATAAAAGTCGACGCGGCGTTTCGGTGAATTTCAGATTGATCACCTTCTTCAGGACAGAGTTTTCTATAAATTTAATGTGTAACAATGCATTAGATTACTGTTCAAATACCACACTTATTACAGACCATTTTACAAAAAATAACGTAAACCATACAGAAAAATTACGGAACTGCCACAAGTTTCAATAATCATTGTGGCGTACCTTTTTATGTGGTACAATTCCTTTGTTAAGTGCATTCGTAGGAGCCACCGATAATCATAAAAGCTAGATGCTAGCAACCTTAAAAAAAGAATAGAAGGGCATATGAATTTAGCAAGTATTACATGGTAATTCGTAGATGAGAATAAGAGAAAGGAATGCTAAAAAATTACCATTAAAAACCAGTAACTTTTCGTCTGTCAAACAGGTGAGCCGAGATTCGACTCCTTAATAATTATATTCCTAGCATCTAGCTTTTATGATTATCGGTGGCTCCGTAATTTTTCTGAATAATATACTACAACTTTGTTTCTTCATATTTATCTCATTTTAGGACATTCCTTAACTTAAATCGGAAGAATGATTCCCTTCTGAATAATATATGGGATCCACTAATTAAAAAAAAAGTTTTAATAGGTAAGTTACTATTTAATTATGATGGATCATATGTTGTTTCTATTGAGTATGTAGTGCTGTGCCTCAAGGAATAATTCGCACCTATGGTGTTTTGGTACAATTAATAGCTTATGCTTCATTTTTTCGTCTTTTTGTATGTGAAGTTGGTAATTTATGCTAATGCTTGCAGATGTTTGTATGTTTTACGTTATTTTTTGTAAAATGATCTGTAATAAGTGTGGTATTTGAAAAGTAATCTAATCAATTGTTATACATTAAATTTATAGAAAACTCTGTCCTGAAGAAGGTGATCAATCTGAAATTCACCGAAACGCCGCGTCGACTTTTATGTAGTTTTCTTGTTTTAATTAATTCATGATTGTGTCTAATATGTTTTTAATATGTGAAGATTGTATGCTCATAAACAATATTTATGAATAAAAACTGATTTTTGTACATTTGTAAACACCGTGTTGGTATTACTGTTCTTATTATCTGTGTTCGGATTTATCTGTGACTGTGACTCCTGTTATACGGGTTGCAGCACGATAATTATTGTTTTCTGTGATTGCACTATATCTGGTTACAACTAGAATACAACATATGTTCCTAGTGTAACATAACTGTTGCTCATGTAAAGCGCTACAATACCTTTGGGTCAAGTTCATGATATATAAAACTGCAAAAAAAATAAAAGATATTTTCGGCACACTATAACACTTAGCACTGGCAAACACAAGCAACGTTTTGGGATTTACTTTTCTTTTGAGAACAACTGTTTTCCATCTTCCACAACAAACGCCATAATCAATTCTTAAAAATAAAAAAGAAGCCCCTTAAAAACTACAGGAAGTAAGGCCACAGGGCACTACGGCAACTGGCAGGGACATTCTCTCAGCCTGGGTCGTCTGGTTTGAGGATGCCAAACTCAGATTCCTGATGTGAACGAATGTTGATCAGTCTGTGTGAACCTGGAGTACCCCGGGCGTCTCGTCGCTGTACTTGACACTGAAGGGGACAGTCTCCTTCGTGAAAGGCAGCCCTTGAGCGTCTGTTAAACATACATCTCGGATCACTGAAAACATGGTGCCTGCAAGAGTTAACCACACTGCCCAGCGGGGCGGACGGGGTGGAGGTGGGCGTGTTTGTGTCGAAACCCCTAAACCCAGAATGTGTTGGCACCTTGGCAAGAGCTGCTAAAAATAGGTTTCCGGTAACCACAGCAGGGCTAAAATTAGCTTGAAGCTGTTTTTCAAGGGAGGCCATTCTTGCTGAGAGACAGAACATATTAACTCGCTTTGTTGCAGTTTTATGCCGGCTACTGTGACAGGAGAATGTGGAGGTGGTCTGAGAATGTTTGCTGGGAGGGCGGTTTTTCATTAGCACTTCACTGCATCCCACAGCTGTGTGCAGGAGGTGCTTCTCTTTAATTGGTCAGAGGAGAGCAAAAGAGGTTTTTTTTTTCCAAAAGAATTTGTTCTAAAAATGAGGCAAACCTGAATATTCATTCCTCAGCAGCATCACAAAAAAACACAGATTATTTTGGGCCTCTTTTCTATTGTCACTTTGCCGCAGGTTCTGCCACGCAGATTACCACTGAATTTAATAGCTGTGGGCACCGGTTAAAATGTTTCATATGCTGCATAAACAGCACAGTGCTGCCCTTACTGTTCCCTTGAAACTGTGAATGAGCAGGCACCGCCTACAAAGTGGCTCCCATCTCTCAGAGTAGGAAGACTCTACAATATGAGTCCGATTGGCACAGACAGGTATCAGTGAACAGTAACTGAGGGCCAGATGTAGGAAATCGCGTTTGCGATTTCCTAATCGCGAATTTTAGTGAATCACTATTAGGAAGTCACAAATTGCAATGTACAACAGTGTGTTTGACACTGTTAGCGATTCGCAGTGGGTCGCAAATGGACCTGCCTCATCAATATTCATGAGGCAGGTCGCAATTTGCGATCCTTTGTGAATGACTACAATCACTGGGATGGTGGCCTGCTGGGGTCAGCAGACCACCATGTCTGTGATTGCTTTTTAAATAAAGCAATAATTTTTTTTGTAATGCAGCCCCGTTTTCCTTAAAGGAAAACAGGATGCATTTCAAAAATAAAAATGAAAAGCTATCTCCCCCTGCTCTTAAAAAAATGTTGGCGCCCACATTCACAAAGGGAAAGGGGTAACCGTGGGGACCCCTTCCCATTTGCGAATGGGTTACCACCAATTTGAAGTTGTTGGTAACTGCGAATGTTTTGTGACTGCATTCCCGGTCGCAAAACATTCATACATGCCAGTGCTATTCGATATTAGGAAGGGACGCCCTAAACACGCCCCTTGCTAATATTGAATGGCAGAAGCAAAATGTGATTCATTATCAAGTTACCGAGTCGCATTTTGTTTTCTGTACATGGAAAAATGCATCTTATGGGTAGCAATGTGTCTTTTGCGACCGGTAAAATGCTTCGCACATCTGGCCTTGAATGTTTAGGCAGAAAAAAAAAAAATCCCACCACTGTTTTAACAATGATTCCCATAGGAAAAATCTTTGCAAGAGCCATGATTGGTGTCATTCTTTCATAAACTCACCAGCTCCTCATCAAAATGGTCGAAATCCCTACGCATTTGACTGCTCATCTGCATTGGCAGTGGCACTAATTTGCAACAGCCTAACTTTGCATGGAGGCAACAGTGAGTATCCTGCTAAACACTGTGAATATCTAAATAAAAACGCAACAGTAAGCCATTCAGCCGTACACTGTATCTGGGGGAAGCACACTTCTCTGAGGATTGAGGACTGATCCAACTTGAAGTACTTTACGCAGTTCTAACTGATCCTCACACATAGATGCCACACAAAATGTTCAAGCATTAAAGAAAGAACTGATGAAGAAAGAGGTACAACAATGAATCATCAAAGAAAGACATTGGTGTTTGGAGGAGCTGGTGTGTTACACAGATGTAGCATAGCAATATTGAAAAGCAAACCCCAGCAAACCTTTGAGTTGAGTGGGGAACAGTGCTTAACTTGAGCCGGTGGGGACCAGTGCTCAGCACCGGCACATAATCTTTAACACTGGCGCTTTTACATGAGCACCAGTTAGGGACACATTCATTTAAGGTAGGCACAGGGAGATAAAGTGATTTGTCCAGAATCACAGGATGTTGAGCTGATGCCGAGACTCGAACCTGGTTCCCCAGCTCTGAAGTTGGCAGCTCTGGCCATTACGCCACACCCTCTCTCCACTTTCATGGCTAGTAATTGGTTCTGTTTTCAGCGGTGCTAACAGGAGAAATGGGCTGGTGCAAGCTGCCTCCTAACAAGAGCCCTGGCACTTTTTTTTTTTTACAAATTACCTACTGGTGTAGAAGGAGCACAGATTTCAAGTGTGCACACACTGATATTATCGCTGTCATACTGCCACTGTTTCTAAAGTGACCACCAACAACAGTTATATTTATTCACAACAGGTGGACAGGGGGGCCGGGAGGGGATTGTAATGGGTTAGGTTGAAAGAAGAACTCTTCCCTTCTGAAAATTAGCTAACATCCCAACCTGGGAGTCAGTAACCTTTCAAGGTTTTGTGACAGGAATCCTGGGCACAAATCATTGATACATCTAACACCGAATCGCAGTGTTTGTGATGGCAAAAATGTTTCGTACATCTGACCCCATTTCCTAATTATCTTTCATTCTGCCCCCCTTTTTTCCCTCACCATGTCTTCCTCTCTTTTCTCATCTATTTTTCAGAATTTACCTGCTCACATCTCCATTGTTGGTTTGTTGTAATTTGGTTTCACTGACACCATACCTCTTTTACCAAGACACTTTTGCCTCTTCCTCCACCTGTTCACCCATCTTTTTTTCCAATCCCAGCTCTTCCTCGTTTGCCACACAGCGCCCATTTATTTTAACCTTCTTTATTCTCATCCGGTCCGAAATATATTGTTTTGGTTCTCTTTACTTGCTGCTTTGTTTCTTTAATCCACTGTCTTTATGTTCGATTCTTATGGTGTCACTAATTTTCACTTCACTTTTGTTTTGTGTATTAGTTTATGTCTTTCAGTCCACTTTAAAAAAAGTTTCTTCTCATTTCTATCTCTGACTTTACTCATTTAAAAACCTGAAATTTCATTTTTGTGAAATTGTTTTTTTTGGGTTTTTTTAATTTCACATTTTGTTTGGCACTTGGATATTTCTACTTTCATCTTTGAGGTTATATTTTGCTTTATTCGTTTGCTCCTGGTGACTTTTTGTTAATTCATTTTCCGTATTTGCTAGCAGGGGATTTCAAGAACCCACTCCAAAAAACCTTGTCAGGGTGCATCATATCACAAACAAAATCCTAAACCTACTTAGAAAAATAGATTGAACTTTATTAAATATAATGACACCAAAATGACAACATTTCAAATCAATAAAGCTGGAGTTATGAGTTCTCTGTGCCAGATCAAGTGAAGCTGCCGATCAGGAGTTGTGCAGTGCTGCTATGGGTGGCTTTGCATCGGTGCTGCAGTTTGATGCCCTGCGTCGCTCTGAGGCGGATAAACTGAAACCTTCAGTTAAGCAGGGAGAAGTACACTCTGACTCCAGCCAGGAGTTCACTACTTTGAGGACAGCACTTGAGGGTCTGGAGTCACTGACACAGAGGCCAGCAGAAGGGACCAGATGTCCAGTTGGGTCTGGTCAGCTGGAAAGCAGGTAAATCATCTGGAAGCTTGTTGTGTCCCTGTAGCTCAAACAGGAGGCCAGCCAACTGACCCTTGGAGTCACTTCTGGGTTGCTGCATTCAAGGCAAGCAGGTCCAATCTTCTTTCTTCAAACAGCTGGCCAACTCTTCTTCTGAATCTTCTCAGATCCAAGAGTGTTTTGATTTCAGATTCTGAGGATGCCACTTTCATGCCCAGTGCCAGTCTGTGAGTGGGGGACATCTCTTTGTCTAACTCTAAAACTGGTTCTGTTCAGTTCTTTCCCCTTTCCTGAGTTTGGCTCCAGTCTGTCTGGTGAAACAAAGGGCAGGAAGACCCAGGTGTGAGCTGCATTTGCCAGTGACAGTGCAGGCATCTTCTGAAGTCAGTAAGGGGCTGAGTACAACCCTCAGGCTACCATTTGAAGCTTAGTAAGGGGCAGGGTACAACTCATTCAGTCAGAGCTGGATGGTATATGTCCACACGTCATGTGAGCGACCGTCGTGCGGCCGTCTCGGTCTCAACAGTAAACTGGGGAAAAGTTTTTATTTATAAGCCAGCCTTCCTTATGGATGTTTACATGGACCAGCTTTCATCAAAGGTCTCCGTAACACACAACGTCAGTTACGGTAACTGCCGTTGAGTGTTATGAGTTTCTTCATATGTCCTGATGATGACCTCCTAAATGATTTTTTACATACCCCTACACTATATGAGGTCGAAACGCGTTGGCATTTTTCGATGAGGATCTATTGGAAATACAACCTCAAACATATAACTACTGGTTATGATTCTGAAAAGAATCTTTCCATCTAATAAGGAACTATTAAATCTCTCCTTCCTTGGATAACGCTGAGCGTGGGAACATTGACCTGGCTATATAACCCTATGTGTATATAAGGGGTGGGACAATTCATTGGAGTGAGTTACCTTGGTTGTACTGGCAACAACACACTAATGTTCAGCGGAAAAAGCATTTTGGAATTTCTAGTGTTTTTTGTCAGTTTGTGTTGTGGCCTGTATTGTTTAACTCTTTATGTTTTTTGTGTATAGTGATGTTTTGATTGTACCAGATGGATATGATTGATACTAAGAGAATGGTAAACAAGTATGAAATATATTTGAGATAAATACTCAAGCACACGAGATAGATGTGGATGTTGTGCTTCTTTCAAACTAATGCTGATTAATGGCCAAGTGGGGACTCTGAGTACTCCTGTGTTTTGATATTGAGCCCTCCCCACTTGAGAGGCCTTATTGGATCAAACCCCTTTGTGGTTCTACTGTGAGCATTTAGGGCTTACATTAGGGGTGACTACTTTTCAAATGAGATCCACTGTGCCCTCAGAGCATTTAGGGCCTGACGTAGGGGTGACTTATAAATGTTAAAAGTGAAGGTTGACGCCTAGCAAAACGTTTATCTTGCCAGGTTGATATAGCAGTTTAAAACTGCACACACATGCTGCAATGGCAGACCTGAGATATGTTTTACATTGCTACATTAGTGGGTGGCCCAATGATTTCTGCAACCCCCATAGTAGTATTTCATTTGCAGGCCCTTGGGAGGCAGAGCACAAGCACTTTTGTTAGCAGGAGTAAAGTGTGCAGAAAGGGGTTCAGCAAAAAGTAGGGTAGTGAAGCCAAAAATCTGGGAGAAGACCACGCAGAAGATGGTAATTTATAGTAGAGTGATAGAGTGGTTTATGACGTAATTATGAATTTAGTGTAGATAAAAAAAGGTTGCGCTTATGAATTTCATATATTTGTACCTTGACAGGTTATTTAAGCTACTTCCTCAAACTTTCTGTATTTGTACAATGGTACGGTTCAGCGGAATTACACATGAAAATATATACATTATTTTTATTTTCACTACAGTTGTTTTTATTAAAATATTTCTTGTGTTTCTTTGTCGCATTTGCTTTATTAGTTTGTCCTGCTTAATCTTTCTGTTAAATTGTTGGTTCTAATTGATTTAATTTCAATTTGGTTTAATTTCAATTTGTGTTTAACCTCTTTGGTGCTTTCTAATTATGGTTTTAAGCGTTGAAGACTTTTGCCTCCATGTCTTTTTTCTCCTTGGTTTATTTAGATTTATTAGCTTACTTTTATTTTAGGTTTATTTTGAATTAAAGACTCTCTTTTCTGTGGGTGTGCTCTGTGAACAGTCATAAGTGGTGTGGTAAGCAGTGGTCGCTTCTACTTGTACATATGAGTTGAGAAATCTATGAAAATCAAAAAACAAAATATTTACATAGAGCTGAAAGAGGGAGCTACAGAGCCAGTCGACATGCCTACAACTAAACAGGCAGCTTATGCCCCTTTAACGTACAGTGAACAACATGCCCATTGATGTTCCTCCACAGAAAAATAAAAATATTGCTAGCAGCTAAAGAGAAAGGTTTCAAATTCAGCAGAAGCCAATTTAAAGAAAGGAAAATTAAAGAGAGTCAAAAGAGAATCTGAGCATGAGAGAAAGAAAAAGGGAATAAAAAGAAAGTGCATACGGCAAAAAAATATGAGAGATTGTGAGAGAGAAGACTAGAGACTAGCAAGAAGCCGATACAAACAAATAGGGGACAAAGAGAGAAGGCCAGAGAAAGGGGGGAAGTCTTAAAGAGAAAGAGGAAAAACAGTGATAGAGAAAAAGAGAGAAATAGAGGCAAACTACATATGGCACGTGTATCAAGACGGATAGATAGACAGGCAGATGTAGAGAGAGAGATAACAGAGGCACATGTTAAGATGGACACCACACTCCACAGGAAATCTGATTTTTGAATAGCCAATAACATTGGCTGCTTTTGAGGTATCTGCATCAAAGTCTCAAAAAAGTTTTGGGAACTTGTAGGAGTGCGCCAAATTTTAATCTGGTGCTGGTAGGTGAAATTGTTCAAATGTTTTAAGGGGGCTGGGAGTCCTAAATTCGTCTTATAGTCACCAACTAAGTGGGATTTTCATGATATTTTTTATCTCCATGTGTATCTGTGAAGTCGCTGAATGTTTAGTTACCAAATATTTATGGAAAAGCGGTTGAGTCATGTTGTGCCTTTTCTTCGTTTGACATGGGGCGGCTCCTCCGCTAAGGTGGAGGAGTGTCGCCCCACTGCTTCCCAAGCAGTTGAAAGAGGAAAAATAAAATTATAATAAAGCAGCGTTATTATCATTTTATTTTTCCTACTGCAGTGGCTCAGTTGGGGCGAAGCTGGGCTCCGTGACGCCAGAGCACTGCAGGGGATGGTGTGGGGAGTGCACTCTGTACATATATATATATATATATATATATATCTATTGTCTCTGTATAATGTGTGTGTGATGCACACTGCTCTGACACCCTACACTGGTGTGACTAGTACTATAAAACAAAAGAAATTCATATGAGAGCGGGCCTCTGGAGAGATGAGGGGCGCTGTTTGAGGGTGGTAGGGAGGGAATTCCTGGAGGAGGTGGGGGGCGCCAAAAAGCTACTGGTGCACCAGGCTAATCTACCATTGCTAAAGCCCGCCCTGTGGAAGAATAGAATAGTAACTCAACATAGACCTCAGGTCCAGAATAGGAGATAAGCTGTGTACGTGTATTCTCTCAGGCCACTAGCATCTTGAGAAGATTCAACAGTGTAATGTAAGTGATAGCTCTAATGTTTGGGAGAGAGACAAAATCTTAAATCTGAGTCAGACAGTACATTTGCCGGAGTATATCTTAGACTTGATGAGTGCCTCCATGGAGGATGGAATTCAAAGACTGTTGCTTTTTCTTGGGAAAGATGTTATGGGTGGGAATGATAAGGATTGAGGAATGATCCTGGTAATTTTATAGGCAACTTTATAAATGGTTTATGAGAGCCTAGTGCATAAAACCCAGTTTTTGTAGGCTGAAGACAGAGTATGTTATTGTGATTTCTGCACAGAAAACTTTCAGGTTTGATGCAATGTGAGCAAATTGAGAACAAACCGTGCCCAGAAGACAGGTGTATAAGTGAGTGATTTGAGTAGGTCTCCCAGTGGCTGCATGTAGATGTTAAACAGTGGTGGAGACAGAGAGGGGACTTTAGGGACCTCTATAGATATCTGTTCATGGGAAAAACAGAAATATGGAAGAGAAGATTATTAAAATGTATTTTCAATGACAGAGCTCCACAACAATGCATCTTGAATTCAATTCAATGCAAAGTCAATTAGCATAGAGAGCTGGAAGGAAGTATGCATGCCAACGATGATAAATTCTGAGTAATATCGGGTTGAGTGCAAAATGCTACAAAACGTCTAAAAGTAAATTAAGGATTTACTGCTCCAATTATTTCAGTGAGGTAACTGCGAACCAAACAAACCCCAAAATGTAACAAGCATTGGCATAGCCAATAGGTCTCGCCTTTGGGACCTTATAAGTGGACTACTGTTAACAACATTTGCAAAAATAGACACTAGAGCAGTAGAGACCTACCTTTCTAGGTAAAAAGAAAAGACAATCAAAGCATACGTAAATACAGACTGAAATGACACGACCTAATCCCTGATGGAAGCGTACACCCTGTGGGGCAACCCTTTATTGCCTGTGCCAAAGTCACAGTTTACAGGAGGGACAGGAAATGGTGGAGAACAAAGAGGCAAGTGTAAGATTTATTCAGATGTTTAGGACAAGCGCAGCTCAGCCAATGAACACACCGTCACATAGAATTCGCCTCAAAATACAACATTCCAGGCCAGTGGCACGAGGACAGCACCAAAGAACATAAAAACCGATAATATGACTGCCATCCAATAGACACAGTATACAAAGATGACATAACAGATAATAAGGCAAGACCCCATTCCCTTTAATCACAGAGAGACAATTAGGAATGCAAATGGATACATAGCTAAACCATTCGCATCAAAAACAATTAACCAGTTTTCCTCTAAATTAAAAGCACTGTAAACTGAGTGGTATGCCGACTTATGTTGAATAACCAAGGCTACTGGAAATATGAGAGTTGAAGGCTGCTTTCCAAATAATTATGGTTTTGCCACATAATCCATCATCTTCTAGGTTTTATTCTAACTCAAACTAATTAATATTGTCTTTAAATGCTGCTACCGGTGTTGCTGCTCAGTGTTACATTTCAGTTGCTTGTTGCTGTATTTAGGCTATAACCCCGTTAACCTAATGCTAATGAGGTGAAACATTTGCCCAGGAAGTGTTAACATTGTAAAAAATCACAAAATAGTGAAGTATACTACCACAAAATGTGCAGCATACATTTCGCTTTTCTTGGCGCATAATTCTGCCTTCCCCTACCATATAATTCCAGTGATTCTGTGCATTATCTACGACCAACTGCACCAGTTACAACTAGCTCTACAAAGTAACTCTGGGCTCCACAGAGTTGCATGTAGTCCGTTACCACAGCACTTCAATGCCTTGTCCGAGGTAGTGTTATGTAAATCTACAACCGAATACCATAACGAAAAGGATCAAGGTGAACCATGAACGGGCAGCAAATGCGAGGCTGTACATTTATGAGGCATAGGTCAGACATGTGGAAACCTGGCGCGACACAATGCACAGAGAAACTGGACACTGAACGCAAAAAATGCCAACCCTGATTGGAAAGAGGAGAATGTTTACATTCCGTTTATGGCATTTCCAACTTCATACATTCGTCATGCTTGCACACGTGTTATCCTCAGTCTTATATGAGTGTTCCCAAGGTAGAAAGGCGTGTGAAGGTTGTGGATCAGATGTTCACAAACGTGCATCTATATAGCTCTTTACTTGGACTTAATCCCTTGTCACTCTAAGTGTCACACCTTTGGTAGTATAATGTCACCCCCAAGTACACTGAAACAATGAAGATGTCACATATAAGCAATCTGGCACCTTGGCAGCTAAGCGGTTGTCAGTGCATCAAAACCCCACCACCCCCCCTAGACAGTTCGAACCCGGGGAGCCCGTCAGCGAGTCCAGGGGTTTAGTTTAACCCACGGCAGACATGTACATGGACTCTTGTTCTGTGGGAGACTACAAGTCCCAGCATGCACGGTTCTGGTCGGTAGAGAGAGCAGGGCTGTCTGAGCGCCACCGTCACAAGATGTGCCCCAGGCCAGCTGAGGGCTGGTTTATTTATTCTGGAACTGCGCCAGTTCATGGTTTCCAGATTGCTGCACTTGAAGTTCACTAGTGGGCACTGAAAGTGAAAGTGTGTGCCAGAGGGGAGTGGGCTCTGTCTGACCTGCCCACCCGTGGCCAAAGCAGCACCACTCCGCCCCCGCGGCAGAGCCCACTGCATGAGCGGCGGTGGCACGGCGGGCCAGGGCCACCATCCTTCCCACGAGACCCGACTCCATGGGCGCGGAGTCTGAGCAAGGCGACTTGATCCAGGTGCATGACGACCACCTCGGACTGAAAGCAGGTGCGTGTGGGCCCCGCCTCATCCTCTCGGTGGAGCAAAGGGGGAGACGCCTCCGAGCGCTCATGGTTCCTGCTTCCATACCTCAGTAGTTTACCCAAGCCAGGTTTTTTCCCTTTGCATCCTGGTACTTGCAGTCTTTTTTTAATCCCTTTATCAATATACCTCTCATGTCTGTAATGGTGAAACACCCGATCTCGGGTGGTGGAGGGGAAGTGTGGGCGTCACTTTCAGCCTTTTCATTACCCCGTTGTCTGCGGCGTTTGTGTATTTTTGGGAACAACAGTACATTGTGTATTTTACTGTTATTTGAGGAGAGGTTAGGCAGCACTTCTTGAACCATGTTAGCTTTCGTAGGAAAGTAAAGCTAGCGCCTTCCATCGATCCTGCCATGCAGCTTGAACATTTTTCGAGGCACAGTACGGAATTTTTAGAAAAATCCTTCTTACATTGATATGTAATTTACTTCTTTGACTCTTTAAGAAAAGCCCCAGAGTATCTATAGAATATACTAGCAGGTGGTACCTCATCCAACGGTACTTCTTTTCTCAACTCCGGAAGGATAAACGTTGCATCGACACTGCTGGGCGCTCGGTCTCTGGACGGCCGGTGTGCCGCGCTACACAATCCAGTGAGGCAGACGGAGATCTCAGCCTGTGGCCCTGTCCGAGTGAGGGTGCTCCGAAACCACGCTGGTAGGTAGATGGCGCTAGGGGCGGCTGGCTCTCGGTGGACAGGATTACATTAAAGCAGCACTGGTGGGGCGCACAGAACACTGCTGCAGGCAGAACGGTGATACCTTATCAGCTGCAAAAGGAGGTGGCCAGATACTACAAGGCGGACAGCAGGAAGGTCCATCGGAGCAGCTCTACTCTCAAGTCTGCAAGGCAGCGTAACTAGGCGCCCAATCAAGCTCCGCAGCCACACAAGTGGTGCTCTAAGGCCTATGAGCGAACAGACAACGAGTCACGGCGGTGCCCGGGGGCAATATGCACGCGATCTCAGTTTCAGGATACATTCCTGCAGGCTGAGGGGTGCTATTTTCTGCCGAAGGGTGAGGCTGCAAGTTCAGACCGCGCGGCCGAAGGGGGAGGCTGCAAGTTCAGACCGCGCGGCCCTGTGATTGCTGTGAAATGTGCATTCCTTGTCAGACGAGCTTGTTCAGACACTGCCTGGATGGGAGCCTGCTGGGAGCTGCCCGGGTAGCAGCAGCAAAGAAGACGGGGAGCTGACAGGGAATGGATAATGGAAGTATAACAGAAGGGCAGGAGCAGTGAGTGAAAGAAGAGAGGAGGAGGTGTAAAGACAAGGAAGATGAGAAGACCAGGATTACGTAGGAAGGAAGAGAAAGGAGACAAGACAAAGAAAAACAAGCGCTGTTTACAGAAAACAGTGTCAGGCTGCGCGGCCGCGGCCACAAAGTGAACGCGACGCGAAGCCTTTGAAATCCGAAACCGAACAGATGGCACACAGCGCGCCCCTGCTCGTAACCGCAAGCCTTAGGCCGTGGGCGGATACATGCAGACGCCTTTGCCCAATTGCGTGATGTCTTTTTTAGAAAGACACACGCAAAGACCAGTGAAAATAATGCAAACAAAAAAACACACGCACGAGCGTGTGGAAAGCCCAGAGCGATTACAAGAAGTCGTTTTCCTAGGGCAGCGCATGCACGCTGCACTAGGCTCGACCTAAAAAGGACTCAATCATGTAAACAGCACTCTGAGCATGTGCACTAATTTTTTGACACAAAACTGGCAAAAGAAGAGAGTTCACAACACATAACTCTAGCACATCAAATCGCACCAAATTCTCCCATCCAACCTTTTACAACCCTGTATCCCCTGCATAAGTCTAATATCACTAGCCAGCCTGCACATTTAAAGACTCCTACCTACAAGTGAAGCCATTCTTAGCATCATATTCCCAAAGATTTATATGCAACACTTAGTACACAGATTACAATGAATGTATCCATAATTAAGATGTATACACATGACCCCTGAAGGATGCAACCAGCACTAGCAGGTTAAAAAGCATCACATCCTTCTAGATTCTAGCCAATTACAGCCAAAACCAAAATCTTACAAATTGAGGTAAAATTTGGAAAAGTGAAGAGGTAAGACAACAATATGAGGAGCCACAGTACTTCAGAGACTAACTGCAAGTTATCTTTCAATTATCCATTCATGCATTGCAAATATCTAACCCCTCTCCAAAATGAAAATAAAATGCAAGTCACAAGATCCATGCTTGTGGCATCCTACAGTTTGTACAGTGCTGTTCATTATAGTTCATTGATCTGCTTCAGCAAATGCAAAACCAAGCAGCCAGAAAGATGCTCAAACTGAGAAACCATAACAATTTATCTAAATCTTTGGATGAACTCGAATTTGAAACTCGGAACAAATTTCAAATACAGGGAGTTTGGAAAAGCGAAAGAGGTACATGGAGAGGTTGGCCACAATTAAGTTTCGATGAGAACACTTCAAATTATCAACTTAGAGTGTATTTTGCAACACAAGGTCAAGTTGTCAAAACATGTGAAGGTCCCCAGGAGTGCAAAGTTCTAGGTGTTGAAAACTTTCAATCCTGCACTGAAACCAATACGAAATCGAAGACTAGCAGAAAAATGCTGAAAACTGGACTTTGAAATATGTTCATCTGCGCTCTGGTGAATATATAAATCTTATAAGGATGGTGCAAACTGGAAGCATCTATTCCTACCAAAGAAAGCACATTTCACATCATTCTTGACAAAGAAGAAAACAGATGTTGCAGATATTTCTTGACCTCTAGACATCATTACATGACAGGGTTGTCAATAAAAGGCTGAAAGAGTGTATAGGAATACTGGGAACTGCCCTCGACAGCAATCTGTCTTTTCAACGAGTTTGTAGCCAGCACAGAAAAGGGGACTGTTGGCACTCAGACTCACAATTACACCTAGATGGATTGGGTAGCCATATAATATCACCAAAAGATTAGATTATACAAACCCTTGTATGACGTAAAACTACCACTGTATGAATGGTGCCAAAATTAAGCTTATTGAAGTAACTGGCACCACTGCAATTATGTTCCTTCTGAATGGCCAGATGACTGGGGCCTGGCCCTGGGTCCGCGATACATTTACATTTGTAGGTATCAATTTCACCTTAGGTTGCATGATCTCATCACAATAAATAATGCATTCAAGGTCACCAATTTATAACACTCTGCTCAGAAAGATCCTGATGTTTCTTCAAAATATCTATAGTTGCAAGCCAAACAGAGCTTTTGTGACGGTGCTACTGGATAACTGCAACACAGCTTATAGCAGCCTATCAAAAACACTCTGACATGGACAAGAATGGTTGCCAAACCAAATGCCTTAGATGGACCCAGTCTAAAAGGACATGATTTCCACAGACTCTCATCAAAGTCCCAGAGTAATGACAATAACCAGTGCATGGTACACAAGGCCGGTGGAATCTGGGGCTCAGGCTCACTGCGGAATCTGGTGCTGCGCCACACGTCAGACATTAGATCGGTAGTCTGTTACAAGATCTTCCAACCAAATGTCGACTGGAATAAACATGGGGGCAGATCCCTCTGGGGCAAAGGTATAGGCTCTGTAATGCTCAGAAGTCAACGCTGATTGCAGAAAAGCAGCATTTACCATGCCGCGAATTAAGCATTTATCTGTTCAAGCAATTCCTCAAAAAAATCTCAGATGACTTAGGATTCAATGTCAACTGCCATCAACAGTGTAGACCTTGGAACCTGAATACAAATACCCACAGTGATTCAAATCTTCCACCTACTTGCATTTACAGACATCTACAAAAATCCCTGTGACAGCCAGTTTATACTTTGAAGATGGAGTCACACAAATAGACTATTTTCAGACAACAACCTGTGGCGACCACAGAATGCATTACAGAGCAAAGTCCTCACATTAAGATCAGCTTTATTTGCTATACTCTGATCCCCCAGCTGAAGATAATGTTTTTTTAAAAACTTTATTTTTCAGTTTTTTCAATAATACCATACATTTACATCATTGCTCTGAAGTTGGAGAGCAAAAGTAGAGCTTTCTAGTACAGGTTGCAGTTGTCAAATAAGATAATTTATCATTTTATCGAGGGCAGTAAAGGATTGGGTTGATGATAGGTGCACTGGAATACAAATAGTCCTAAAAATATTGAACTAACGCACACAATTGTCCGCCAGCAACCAGTAATAACCAAGCAGCGACAGCAAGGTAATATCACTGTATACAATACTCTCTAAATAAATAAATGCATTGGTGGAGTATGTTTTTATGGAACACGCTAGTTCTTTTTAATCGTATATGCATGTGGATAGCCCAAGAGAGAACTTGCACCAGTAGGAATGGTCTAACCAGTTCAGCACAGCCATACAATACACCTGCTATCACATTCAGAATAAGGTACACTATGTCATGATCCACCATTTGAAAGTGATAGGCAGATACCCAACAGTGACGCCACACCATCAACTGCCACTATCAGCATCTATTGATGCGCATTTAATAATGTAGATTCTGTACCTCTGCTGGGTTGGGAGCATGAAACTTGAGAAGTGGACAGTGGACCATAGAGAAAAGTGCAGCACCCGTACCGTAAATTACCAGTGAGATATATGTCAGACAATTTTGCGTGCAGATTACCAAATGTGCCCCCTGTCCAGAAGTACCTCCCCTGTCGAAACAGAACAAAAAAAAACTAGGTTGGAGCAGCACCACAACTTGTCAGAAAAAAGAGTCTGTAAAGAAATATGCATAGATATTGAAGAATCCCAATCCAATGAAATGAGTCGCTGCTAATGCAAGATGTATAATGTTTTTCTTCTTTATTATTCCAAAAACCATCAGCCAACGCGTTTCGTCCTTTTTACATAGGACTTCTTCAGGGCTGGAAGTTAAAAAGATATGTACAAGACATTTACAAAAAACATACCATACAAAAACCCACAACATTTATATACACACAACATATATATTACATAAATAAGGCGTACATGTGATAGAGAACTCACTAATAAACCATACCCAAGTCGGCAAATACCAACCACAACATGAGCAATGTATTAAAATCACAAATAAAATCAAATAAACATACATATGTAAACTGACAGAAAAGAGAGAGGGAGAAGGAAAATGAAAATTGAAAAACGAAGTGAAATGAGAGTCTGAGATTGAAAGACAACTAAGACCTTAACCTAAGAAATAAAACAACAGACATACATGCCACCTAACTGTGAGACTGCCCCTAAAAAGACATGGAAGAAAAATCAATCCATAAACACGCCGGTGTTTCCGAAACCAAGTGCACCCCATTCCATGTCCATCAGTGAAACTAGGACCACAATGTGAGATACCCCTTGTAAAAACGCAAATGGTGACCTACCGGTATCAATCTGGGGAAACAACTCATCCAGTATGTTTGAACCCGGTTACCACAATTGACTCGAGCTAAAACAACCATATGGTGTCTGAAAAAACAAGCCACAAAGACAAATGTTGTGCGATCAGTGGCGTATCCTCCATTGTATGTGGAACAATAATAACGTACGTTGTATTATTATGTTGCCTACCTGTTCAAATTTTCAAACCAATAGTCCAAGTGGAGCTGGTACAATTTTGAAACGTAATTCAATGTCCAATAAGGTTTCAAGTAGCGAGTGGTGTGATAGCCATAGGAAAAATATTAGACTTGCGAGTTCAATTAGGAACTAGCCCATAGCAATGGAGAGTATCCACCCTCACCTGAAGGGAAAAGAATATAATAATAACCTTCAATGCATTATGTAAACAGATCACTGGAAGTGACATGCAATATTAAATTCCTAATACTCTGCAAACAATTAGAACAGTATTTTGCAATGAACGATCCCCTTAATTTGGGTAAAGCATGGGTAAAATGATGCATCAACGACAGTACGGACGTATATCCACTGTGCGCGACCGACCCGCTTTCACCAAAATGCTTAAGCAATATCAAGTACAAATGCCCTGCCAATTGAGTATAGAGACACACAGAACCACACATGTCAATAGGTTAACTGGAACCCCCATCCCAGAATACAGCAATATGTCAGGAATGGAAGACATGGCATAGGTCAAAATTGTTACCTGTGGCACAGACCCCGGTAACTATGGCTCGGATCCCGGTAATCATACACCCAAAAGAACCAATTTTACCAAAGACATGCAATAGCCAAAAACACTCGAGCAAGGACCAACCTGATATATACTAAGGACCTAAATGCCCCAACAAACAACATGAAAGCCACGTGTCTCGGGGCGTAAAGGTGGCTGACCCGAACCATGCATTCCAGAGGTAAAAAAACGTACTTGATTAGAAGTACAGCCTGGCGTAATACCACCTTCCAATGCAGCCGCAGAAAAAGCCGGACCGTGTTGTAGTCCGTCTTTTATGACGCCGGACAATACAACGTGATCGCGTGGCGCGCTCACCAACGTGAGGGAACCAAGTACCTGCCTCTAAACTAAGGCTACTCCATCTTGAACTAACATGCACGGTGGAATACATAATATAAAAAACCCTGGAAACACACTCAATAAATGGCAGAATTCTAAAAACGAAAACCCCTGGTTATGTAATCCCCAAACGGATCAAATATGAAGTAATTGGGAATGAAAAAATGCCAAATATCTAGCCTAAAACAAACAAGGCGAAATGCCGCTAGGTGGAAAGATATTATTCTCCAAAGGTGCACAAACCGAGCCGCACAAAAAATGTTCTACTATATATAAGTAAAAACAATGTCCTGCAGTCCGTTGCCTAATGTATTCACTCCCACTAGCAAGAAACTATTGCCATCGGAGATGGAAGCCTAGTGCGAAAAATAGTGCCACGATAGACGGAACTGATGCATTTTGCCATCGTCCTTCAGCTGGTAATTATGTATATTCCTATGCGGGCCATAAAGAAACACCGCAAAATAGCAGAGATGAAGGGATATAAGTAGTGCGCACAGCATATTGCTGAAACAAAGCAGTGTAACAAATGGCGTATTGCTAAGACAAAGCAAACAAAAACAAACAGTGAAGACAGAGATGAACAGAAGTGTGGTCCATCTATACACTGTATCCCTTTGCTAGGTTATAATCAAAAACCTTCGGTAATAGCCATGCCAGTAATATGTTCACCCATCATACAGAAAACAATTAATTCAATCTTATCTGTATAGAAAGAACACCCATCTGGCATGGGGAAGGACAACAGGGAGGATAAAGGAGGATACAATAAAAATTGCACCAAGAAAACAGAAATTCATAATTTAACCAAGCTGTTGTCACATCATTGCAGCATATTAAAATACTGTACATAAAACCCATTGACATTCGGACTCCGAAAGGGAGGTCATTGATGTAAATTGGCACAGTACTAATACAGTTCAACAGTATGGACAAACAAAAATGAAAATAAAAGTAAATATAAACGCTCGACTTAGTCTGACGCGTTCACCAATGACAGTACATTTCTTCATCGATATACAGAGAAGTAGTAGGATAAGAAAAACAAAACGGAACCATGACACAATCTAGCTGATTATAAATGGTAATGCATTTCATCTTCCGTATTGTGTCCCATTTCGATGCATCTTAAACGGCAAATCCAAATGGCTTCCCTGCGGCGTAAGGCCAATTCCCTATTACCACCACGAGGATGCGCCGGGATGTGATCGATACCATGAAACCACACCCTGCACTCCCCGCTATGATGTTACCCCATGTGGTAGGTTATTGGATATTTTAGGTCATTGTTCTTGATGGCACGTAGGTGCTCTTGTATCCGTTGCTTAAGTGGTCTCACAGTACTTCCAATGTATATTCTTTCGCATTCACAACCCAGTGCATATACCACATATTTGGTCTTACAGTTTATGAAGTGTCTTATCTCATACTCCTTCTTGGTATTGTATCTGAATTTTTTTATCTTATTTTTGCCATATGGGCAAACATTACAGCTCTGGCATGTAAAGAATCCATTGGGAGCTGGGGGGAGCCAAGTTCTGTTGGTGACACTCCTAGTGTAACTGGGACAAAGCATGTTTCTTAGAGTTTTGCCCCTACGGAAAGTAACCTTTGGTGTAGACGTTACGTGCTCCCTCAAACTTGGTGTATCATACACAAATCCCGGTGTTTCTTCAGGATTGTAAACAGCCTATTGCTATTGTCAGTATATTGGGTGACAAAGGCCAGATGTGAATTTAAAACCCTGTTGGTGCCCCTGACTGGTTTTTTCACTAGTGTACTAGTTCTAGTTACTTTCTGAATTCTTTGGTCTGCCTTTTCGAGAGTCTCCTCATTGTAACCCCGGATTTTAAACCTGTTTTTGACATCCAGAATATTCTCCCTGAATGTCGTTTGGGAGCTACAGTTCCGGCGAACACGTACCATTTCACCGAATGGGATATTCCTGATCACAGACTTAGGATGGGCGCTGGTTGCATGCAAGGTGCTATTGCATGATGTGGGTTTGCGAAAAATGGTACTTTGTATGGTATTACTCTCGATATAGAATAGAACATCCAGAAATTCAATACTCGTGTAGATGTACTTGATTGTCAAATGCACATTATGGGGATTGCTGTTGAGAAACGAGTGAAATTCAATTAGTTGATCAGATGATCCCTTCAACAGTAAGATGATATCATCTATATACCTCCCCCAGAAGACAATCATGTCCATCCAGGGGGAGGCATATTTGCCCCAGGCATGCTCCCTCTCCCACCAGCCCATAAAAAGGCCAGCGTACGAGGGAGCAAACCTGGAGCCCATAGCGGTCCCCTGTATCTGATGGTACCAGGATCCGTCATGTAGGAAAAAGGTTTTTGATAAGATGATGTCAATCATCTCCGTCAGCATCTTGTTATGCTCCATATGATCTGCTGTTCGTGTTCTCAAAAAGGATTGAACTGCCATCATGCCGAAATGCTTCTGTATGCATGTATACAGTCCACTAACAGTCCAGTAACATCCATAGTAACGAACATTAAGTTGTCCGACCATGCCCGCATAGGAATATACATAATTACCAGCTGAAGGACAATGGCAAAATGCATCAGTCCCGTCTATCGTGGCACTATTTTTCGCACTAGGCTTCCGTCTCCGATGGCAATAGTTTCTTGCTAGTGGGAGTGAATACATTAGGCAATGGACTGCAGGACATTGTTTTTACTTATATATAGTAGAAACATTTTTATGCGGCTCTGTTTGTGCGCCTTTGGAGAATAATATCTTTCCACCTAGCGGCATTTCGCCTTGTTTGTTTTAGGCTAGATATTTGGTATTTTTTCATTCCCAATTACTTCATATTTGATCCGTTTGGGGATTACATAACCAGGGGTTTTCGTTTTTTAGAATTCTGCCATTTATTGAGTGTGCTTCCGGGGTTTTATATATTATGTATTCCATGTTAGTTCAAGGTGGAGTAGCCTTCTTTTAGAGGCAGGTACTTGGTTCCCTCACGTTGGTGAGCGCGCCACGTGATCATGTTGTATAGTCCGGCGTCATAAAAGACGGACTACAACACGGTAGCTTTTTCTGCGGCTGCATTGGCAGATGGTATTACGCCAGGCTGTACTTCTAATCAAGTAAGTTTTGTTACCTCTGGAATGCGTGGTTCGGGTCAGCCACCTTTACGCCCCGAGACACGTGGCTTTCATGTTGTTTGTTGGGGCATTTAGGTCCTTAGTATATATCGGGTTGGTCCTTGCTCGAGTGTTTTTGGTAATTGCATGTCTTTGGTAAAATTGGTTCTTTTGGGTGTATGATTACCGGGATCCGAGCCATAGTTACCGGGGTCCGTGCCACAGGTAACAATTTTGACCTATGCCATGTCTTCCATTCCTGACATATTGCTGTATTCTGGGTTGGGGGTTCCAGTTAACCTCTTGACACGTGTGGTTCTGTGTGTCTCTATACTCAATTGGCAGGGCATTTGTACTTGATATTGCTTAAGCATTTTGGTGAAAGCGGGTCGGTCGCGCACAGTGGATATACGTCCGTACTGTCGTTGATGCATCATTTTACCCATGCTTTACCCAAATTAAGGGGATCGTTCATTGCAAAATACTGTTCAAATTGTTTGCAGAGTATTAGGAATTTAATATTGCATGTCACTTCCAGTGATCTGTTTACATAATGCATTGAAGGTTATTATTATATTCTTTTACCTTTAGGTCAGGGTGGATACTCTCCATTGCTATGGGCTAGTTCCTAATTGAACTCGCAAGCCTAATATTTTTCCTATGGCTATCACACCATTCGCTACTTGAAACCTTATTGGACATTGAATTACGTTACAAAATTGTACCAGCTCCACTTGGACTATTGGTTTGAAAATTTGAACAGGTAGGCAACATAATAATACAACGTACGTTATTATTGTTCCACATACAATGGAGGATACGCCACTGATCGCACAAGATTTGTCTTTGTGGTTTGTTTTTTCAGACACCATATGGTTGTTTTGGCTCGAGTCAATTGTTGTAACCGGGTTCAAACATACTGGATGACTTGTTTCCCCAGATTGATACCGGTAGGTCACCATTTGCGTTTTTACAAGGGGTATCTCACATTGTGGTCCTAGTTTCACTGATGGACATGGAATGGGGTGCACTTGGTTTCGGAAACACCGGCGTGTTTATGGATTGATTTTTCTTCCATGTCTTTTTAGGGGCAGTCTCACAGTTAGGTGGCGTGTATGTCTGTTGTTTTATTTCTTAGGTTAAGGTCTTAGTTGTCTTTCAATCTCAGACTCTCATTTCACTTCGTTTTTCAATTTTCATTTTCCTTCTCCCTCTCTCTTTTCTGTCAGTTTACATATGTATGTTTATTTGATTTTATTTGTGATTTTAATATATTGCTCATGTTGTGGTTGGTATTTGCCGACTTGGGTATGGTTTATTAGTGAGTTCTCTATCACATGTACGCCTTATTTATGTAATATATATGTTGTGTGTATATAAATGTTGTGGGTTTTTGTATGGTATGTTTTTGTAAATGTCTTGTACATATCTTTTTATCTTCCAGCCCTGAAGAAGTCCTATGTAAAAGGACGAAACGCGTTGGCTGATGGTTTTTGGAATAATAAAGAAGAAAAACATTATACATCTTGCATTAGCAGCGACTCATTTCATTGGATTGGGATTCTTCAATATCTATGCATATTTCTTTACAGACTCTTTTTTCTGACAAGTTGTGATGCTGATCCAACCTAGTTTTTTTGGGAGGTTGGGAGCATGTCTCTGTATACTTCTGGGAACTTTAACATCTGTAGGATGACCAGTTTCTAATCATTGTTGGGTAATAAATGGGTGCCTGCTAGGTGTCAATGGCTGGATTGTCTGAACATAGAGCTGCCTTTTTTTTTTAGGATGAGTGTCATCCATGCCTGCTCGAGTTAGGTTTAAGAACTGCTGCAGAACAATCTTCCACCATTCTTGTTGGCCACGACCTCCATTGTTCATTAGCTCTATAATGGACATGACTCCCTTAGGTGTAACTGTAATTCATTACACGAGTCAGGAGGCAGGCGAGAAGGCGCTGCTGATCTTGTTAGATCTGTCGCCGCCTTCGATACGGTGTCGCACCAGATGCTTCTGACCTGGCTCCACGCGATTGGCATCAGGGGTTTGGCTTGGAAATGGCTGCCATATTTTCTAGAGGGGAGGGGGCAGGAGGTCTGGTGCCACCCCTTCTCAGCTTCTTCTCGCTCTTTGAAGGTGGGGGTTCCACAGGATTCGGCTTTGAGCCCAACCCTGAGTAACATTTACCTCACTCCTTTAGCCGAGGTGGCCGAATCACTCGGGGCCAAAATCGTGTCCTATGCAGACGACACACAGTTGTTGTTTACATGGAAGGCTAACGAGCCTTGTCCGGGTACGTTAATCGGTTCTTGCCTCTTAGCTGTCTTCGGTTGGCTGGCCTCTAACCAGCTGAAATGTAATGCTGGTAAGATAGAGCTGCTCTTTTTTTGGCAAGGCTGCGGAGACTCCTCTACAGGTCTTCTGGCCAGCGGACGCTCCTGTCCCCTCAGCGAACAGCCTGGTGGTGAAAAATCTGGGGTTTAAATTGGACAACCAGCTGCTATTCCGCGCTCAATTAATGCAGCGGTAGGGACCTGTTTTGCTCTGTTGCGTCTTCTACAGAAATTGTTGTTTTTTCTGTCCAGAGCTGCCAGACAACAGGTGATTCAAGCTCTGATTATATCCAGGCTGGATTATGGGAACGGACTCTATCTCGGCATGCCTAGCTTTTTGCTGGACAGGCTTCAGCTTGTCCAGAATGCAGCAGGCCCTACCATCTTTGAGCTCCCTCGAAATGCGCGTGTGTCCCACCTTCTGAGGAGCCTGCACTGGCTCCCTGTAAGGAAAAGAATAATTTTTAAAACTTTGCTCGTCATGCAGAAAGCCCTATACGGGGAAGGACCAGGTTACCTCAAACGTAGGATTTCTTTTTACACTCCTCGTAGAAATCTTCGCTCCTCCGATCTGCTGTTGGCCAATGTCCCCCGTTTTAAAAAGTCTAGGTTGGGAGGTAAGTCTCTCTCTTTCCTGGGGCCTTTCCACTGGAACAAAATGCCTCTCCATCTGAGAAGCATTGAATCCACACCCTTGTGCCGAAAAAACCTAAAAACCTGGCTTTTCTCTTGCCCCTAAGCTTTCTTCCATGCTACTACCGCTCAGCTTCAGCGCCAGGGCACTCTTTGGAGTAACAGGGCGCTCTACAAGTATCCCCACATAGACATAGACATACAACTGAGGGTTTTCTCATCTGGTCTGATTGAGACCTTGCTATTTTCCAAGTAAGTGATAATGATTCAGATTATTTGTAGTCATGAACTGATTGGTTCTTTTTCTAGGTATTTCAGCTTGAATAATTAATGAAATATCCTCCAAGATGGCGGAGGCTTTAGCATGCATGTTTGCACTCCTTTAATAATTCAGAGAGCTCTAGCCTGTCTGAGCTCTGTGGTTCATATCATAAATCTTAATAAGTCTTCTTTATCTTTCCTCTGGTTCCCATGAGCTAAGTAAGAATCAGATGATGGAATAAGCAGTTTAGATATGCCAATCACCTGCCATGCTAAATAAAGTAATATGGATGAGTGGTAAAGTTGAATGATGCTGCTGGTGAAAGGAGCATGAAATTGGGGCAAGGGATGCTGTTGGCAGGGCCGTACTGGGGTCGCAAACCAGCCTTGGCAATTAGGTCCGACCGTCCCGGGCGGGCAGGAGGGGTGCTGGTGGGAACACTGCTGATGCATGCGCTTTTGTTACAAGGGGACGATTTTGCAGCACTGCTGCAAAACCGGCCCCCAGTAAAAAAAATGGACCCCACCGGTCGAAAACCGGCCCCCACCCTTCCGGTCCACCGGGGAAATGCCCGGTGCCCGCTACGGCCAGTCCGGCCCTGGCTGTTGGACTACAGTTTATATATAACTTGTGTGGCATACAGTAATCGCTACATTGGGTGACTTGTACCCATGTCCCTGTCACTACCTCTGATAGTCACTGAATGCCACATTCCCTCTTCTCTTAGATTTGAAACTCCAAGAGTGAGGTATGATACTGTATGATACCCGGTTATGCGCTTGTATTAATTTAGCTGCAAATCTAAGTATTTTAACAAGAATACATTGATATTAAGGAGAAGTCTGAGTGGGCCAAAGATTTTAATTAAAGTGGTCTGTAAAAGTTAGTGGATACAGAATGTGTCACCCTTTCCCTGTTGCTACTTTGTGGAGACTTTTTGAATGCATTTAAAAAGAAAGAAGCGTGCAATAAAGCAACTAAATGCATATTTTATGATCCATAAGTCCAAAAAATACTTTTTACTTGATGTTCTCTTCCAAACTATTTATGCTGAACATTTTACTGTAATTGTTTGGTTGTCTAAAGACGTCACTGAAACGTAAAGTAGTACCAACAACACAGTTCGCGAATATCACGAAGTGCAAAAGTGAGAACTTTGTCTAATTGTGGTAAAATCATTTTTATTTTGCACACTACTAGCAAACATAGAAAGTCATAACCATATCTATTAAATTGTGATGTATTTGTGGTATATTGTGGTTTCTCTGGGCAAGACTCCAAAGCAAAGGAACGATACATACATCTTTTTTTGCTGACTATTCCTTTCTATGACTCCACAAAGGAGATGGGTGGAAAGGATGGTATCAGTCTGTACAGTGGGAATTTTTCTAGGCAGATTCCATGCAATCGTTTTTTGGGTAATCTTTGCCATTACACATAGGTACTAACCATAAGCAAAGCTGTCTTGTTCCCAGCCTGAGCTGTAAGGACACCCCCTTCTGAACAGGAACCCAAGCAACCCCAGATGTACTTCACACTTGTTGGGCATTATCTATAAGGTGCAGCGTGAGGCTCTTTGATACAGTGAGTTATGAAGCCCACATTTATTTTTATTTAGCGCAGATTTAAATAGCGCAATCTTGGTGCATGGGCATTAAAGCGATTTACATGAGAACCAGAGTACATTACACATTTTATTATTTTTGAGGTACGGGGAGCTGATGTGACTTACCCAAAATCACAGGATTTTTGATACGCGGGAAACCAGTTGAACCCCGGCTCCAAGGGCGGCAGCTTTGGCCGTTAGGCCACATCTCCTTCACCTGTGGCCATACCCATGGCACACAGGGTTTGAACCACTTGACACAAATCGTTGTTTAACTTGTCTAAGCGTGATGTGTCTGATCCTGCCCCAGCTGCACAGGCCCTCCTAAGGCACTGGCGCGTGGCAAACTCTCAGTTTCTTTATAGAGTCGCCTGTCTCTAAATCCCGGCTCACCCAAATTATGAATGTCCAGGAACTGTAGAAGAAAGGTTGCCTGACTGGCTGTTTGAAGAAGGCTAGTGGAAAGGAAATATCTGTACCATGAGAAAACAACTTTACCTGGGTGCAAAATCATCAGCATTTTAAAATATGGCACCCGTACACACTAATTAAGACTGCCAGGCACACAACGTAAACATTCCGCCTTTTTCTGGTTGTTAAATTTAACACTACCCCAATGTATTCACAAACTAAACAAAATTATGGCTAGTTTGACACTTTTAAGGTGGGGACAGAGGTTTTCCTTGTTTTTTCTGTGTGTCGCTTCATGAATAGGGAGTTCATACATGCAGCCCTCATGGGCATCTTCCACAGGTAAACAGGCTGGCCCAGGACTGCAGGCACATTTTGTGACTAGAAAGGTGTAGGTCAAGGTAGGCACAGGCCACAACGATGTGGTCAGTGAATACTTAGGCTGACGCGGTTACCCGGGACCAACAATGGCGTAGTGGTCACAGCCGGGAAAGTTGATGGCTCTAAGGAAAACCCCCAAAGTATTGTGGGATCTTTTCTCAGCATAGAATGCTAAAAATAAGGGTAACCATTGCTGTTTCAGAAGGATTGCAACAGAGAGATATTGACTACCCTGTCCTGGTGAAACGAGGCTAAAGATAATGCTGGAGGAAACTGCGCGGCCCACCTCCAGTTGGGTTAGTTACTGCAGATAATTATAGAGGCAACCTCGCAGGGGGCAGCTGTCTTAGACGTTTTTCAGCACCTACCAGGCTCCCAGTCACAACAGCCTGCATCGTCACCAAGACATCTATGCACAGTCCGTGGCAGTCTCTTACTTCCCTCCTTCAAATTTACACACGCATCTGCTTCCTACTTGTACAAAGTCCACTCAGAAATTACAATGTGGGATGAACTACAATATTCGAACATGCAATCTGAGACTCTTTTGGGCGGAAAAGGGGCACGAGTTTTGGATCTCGCCAGCCCCCCCCCCCAGTTTTCAGTTCGGCAGCCTTGGGCGGCAAACTCAGGGCTAGCTATGCCATTGGTTGGATACCTCTTTTGGTGAAGCCATGACAACCTACATGGTGGCCATCTTCGGCAAGCTCCCCCCTCTACCAGGCAATACAAAGAGGAATAAGATATAGAACTCGATAAGCAGTGTCCTAATCACATGCGAATGAAGACAAAGCCATTGGACTAATTTAGATTCAAGAAACTGATTTATCCACCAAAGATGACCATTTGCCACTATAAGCACACGAATGTAGGAATGAACTCCCTGGTCTTGTACATATAAGAAGATGCTATAGCACACGCAGAAAAGTATTTTGCCTTTGAGACTATTGTTGTTATGAAATGACAGATATTTTATATGGATTATAAACAGGATGACGATCCTAAGAAGGTATAATTAGACAAATTAAGTCTGTTCAAGTGAGTTAGCCAAGACTGGCAGCTCTGAAATACTTGAGAATGTTCTAGAAAAACATAAGGAACAGTGAATTATATGGGGTTCAGGGAAGGGTGCAGTTTCAGGTTCATGGAGCAAAGGTAGATATTTCAGGTGTGTTTTGTACTCCCATAGAGAAAATGGCACTTTCTGTCTAGCAATATCTAAGGTGTGCAGGAGGGTTTAGTAAGCTAGAAAATTTTGAAAAGGTGTGTAAAAAATCTAAAATTGTGCACAGTTAATACAGTGACCAAAGAAGTAGGGGCAGCGCAGGAGAACATGTAAAATGATGTATTGGCAATCGATAGCATAAAGGATGATTGATAACCCCAAATGTGAGGTAATCACCTGGAAAAAAGGATCAGGTGCCATCTATGACATTTACTTCTCAGACAAATTTGAAAAAAGAATACTACAGGCTTGCTATCGGGTTGCTCAAAATAAAATAACAGCGCTACACTGATATTTGGAGCGTGACACAATTTTAGGTAGTTGAAACGAAAGGTAAGATTTATGTGCCAGGTAAGGGTTCAGATATAATAGGACAAGAAGTACCCATTTGGAGGTCAGATTTAAATTACTTCTGTATGCAATACCACAAATCATCTCTGTTGAGCAAAGAATGAGTTCCAAGTGGTGTTACTTGGTTGTAAGGAAATCTTACGGGAGGAAGTAGGAAATTTACAGTCTTTGAAGCACTTTACCACATCAAAGCATTGGGGTTTAAACACCAGGTTTGTGACGTTTCTGATTCAATCAACGAAGGAGTCAACCAATGTGTTATCTAAACTGTGCAATCAGTGGGTCATGATATCATCCGTGTCAGCTCTTTGGCTGTCTCTGATCATGATGGCGTGCAAAAGAATAGTGTGGCTTTTTTGTGTTTGAACCTTAGTACTCTTAAAAGAAAAATGCCTTTGGTTGTCTTCATTTGTTAAGTAATAATTAAGTGATAGCCATTTTCACAGTGGTTGGTGTTTTTCCCATCTGGGCCAGAAGGCTACAGATTACTAATTTTAATTACAAGAAGATTTCATGTAATTGACAGCTTTTGTCTCCGCAATGGGGACATTCGATTTGAAGTACATGCCATGCACTTGTCTTTGACATTCTTCTACACATAGTGCGGCATCTGTATATCATGGAGTGAGGTGTAATGGTGTTTGGCGACAATATTGTAGAACGTAGATGAAATAGTGTGGGCATAACTCTGTTTCCCTATCAATACCCCCTAAAGGTAGTAGCACCACTTCACTGTTTGCTTGGCACACTTTCCTGCTCCATCATCCACCACTCCAAGGACGAAATTGCTCTGGCCAGCTGGGTAGCATTCAATTAAATTCCTATGTAAGGAGCATTTAATAATATCTCTGCATTTTCCTATTAGCATTACCTCCCCACCATTAAAGTTCTCACCACAGGAGGCGTCCCCCCAGCTCTGTATGACCATTGCTACCCAGTAAGCTGCGCATTGCAAATACGAAATGATCTTGAATACTTAATCATTCTATCCCACATAATCCAGAATGAACCAGGTCCCTCTCCTCCCATTCCCCTTTACCACCTATAGTTCAATTCACCTGTTTCATACAACCACAAGGTTAACGTTTGCTTTCCTGAGTCGGTAATTTTTACTCTCCATACGACGTACTATTACAATGAAGTGCTATCATCTCTTGAATTCACTATGCCCTTCTGTAGCAAGAGCTTGCATATCTAAGGGAAATCCAACCAATAACGTTTTTAGAAAAAAAAGAGTATTTACTAATATCTCCTTTTTTTATAATTTCAGTTCAGTCTGTGTAATATTGCTTTTTCAGGAAATAAACTTTTGCCTTGTTCTTACACCTGAAAGCCACATAGACGAGTTTAGGAATTAACTACTTGTTGGCTCGATTCTTTTGAAATTCACACCCAGGGGCATAGCTTGGTCAGTAAGATTGGGGGGGATGTGAGCTTCAGATTCCCAGCAATCGCGCTGGCATATCTTGTTAAAATATGTTATGAGAAGCAGGACACGAGAGGGGCTTAAGAGGCAGTGGAACAAGAGTGGAGTGCAGTTATTAGGGGTACTTAAAACAGAATGGTTTTCAGACTAACCAAGTTTTAAGGCAGAGACCAAAGAAAAAGTGTTTGTTTTTGTCAGTGTGGGAATGTAAACATTCGGAGTGAAATCCGACAGACACCTCACCATACCCGACTGAAATCATCTGTACCCAACTATTTGCTACAAAATACATTTTTTAGGAGGGTGTAACACCCCAAACACCAATACTGAAGCTACGCCCCTGTTCACACCATTGGTTTTGTTCTCATCCATGTGTATCACGAGGCTCAAACTACAAGTTAATGCTGCGTGATTCTTCTCTGCGGGATTTGTTTCTGTTTGGATTACTTTTTGCTGGAAAGTGATCTCCTCTGCTGCACATCCTTCGTTGATTTATCGCTGCAATCAATTAGCGCGGCACAGGCTGAAACAATGCAACCAGGAAATGTCACCAGAAGTGGCTATAAACTTTATATGTTGAAGATGGTGACTGCCACTCGAAAAGGAATAAAATATACATAGCAGATGAACACAATAAATTATGTTAATGGAATGAAGCAGATTATTGTTAGGATTGGACTGAAGCATTCAAACTGCCATTGCAAAGAGATACAGAGTTTCATCTACAGAGAGTGCAAGAAGTATGACGTTAATTAAGGCATCTTTAAAGAATGCAAATGAAACGGGCTCACTTTCAATTTAATTTGAACATGGTGAATGTTACCATTATTTGTAATTGGATATACATTCTTATAATTTAAGAAAATGGACGTGGGCGTGCTTTCTTGATTGTAATATTGATACGATTAATTATCTTGTGCAACACATTTTTGGAAATGCACAGACCGCAGTGAATCAATTCTTCTATTTCTATCACGATGATATATATTTAAAAATAATATCAAGTAATTGCTGCATTCAATTGGACATTTTTGTTAGGCATACGGGGTACAACTTGCACACTCAGCAGATCACCTGGAAATCGATTTGCACGACAAATGCATCCAAAACCCATTCAGCCACCAAGGCAACAGAATGGCAATTATTGCATACAGCAAGATAAACATTCCAAGAAAGTGTATGAGACGGGAGGGGGGGGGGGGCGAGGTTGGGGGGGGGAGGTTGGAGTAGAAGAAAACAATACAATATCACACGTGGAAGTCTCGGACAAGAACTAACATGATGAGAGGAGTTTGAAATCGTGTAAAATAACTGTGTCCAAAAACCAAAAACACACCTCTATCAAATAAAATAATTAAAAAGGCAAGACTTTCACTTAAAATAAATGAAAGCTCTCAACACAGGATTATTTTTTAAGTTCCACACGAATGCAAAAGAGTAATAAAAACTTCAGAAAAAAAGAAAGAAACATTAAAAAAGCTTTACAGTAAATATTTAACTGTCTACCTGATAATATGTTCTACCTAGATCTGCCAGGACATATTTCTTACCTGTCTGTTGAGTTTTATGCAAGATAAACTACACTATGAGACAAAATACACTTACACGGGTGTAATTTCACCAACATCAAAGATGGTAAAGGACATCACACTCCCCCTGACTCTAGAATTGACATACATACTATTTGAATCTGTGAAATCACTGACAGTTAATGTACTAGAAAAAAATTAAAAATCTTAAATAGAGGCTAAAAGGTAGGCGTAGGTGGCACAATCTCTGATGCCCTAAAATTAGACTTCTGCCAAAAGTTGCTGTGCGTGGGCATCATTTTATTGTTGTTTCCTGCGAGGTATGAGGGCCTCATTAAAGTCCAGTGTCTCCACATCAATAGGTCCTAGAGATGGCTCACATGACAGAGGAGAGTATCTGGAACAAACAGGTAGATGGTGAACCCGTAAGATCTCAGAAGCGATTTAGGGCAACGCCTTCCACTGATCGTGTTCTACTAGCTTTTATCATGTAGAAAGACCAAGTTGGCTGTTTCTCAAATGCATTTTTCCTTACCACATCTGCAGCCAACTCATCCTAACTTGATGTTTCTATTGCTCCCTTGGCTTGTGGCATTGTTATGTTTTACTGATAACCAAATGAAAGGCACTCATTTTATTGACCTCAAAGCAATGACAGTCATATTTGGCTGTACAGGAATTGAAGAGATTGACCTGAAGGTTACAAACAGGTTCATGAAGCAGATTTCATAGACAACAGAAATTGCCTACTAGCAGTACAGTTGTTGGTGGAACATCTGGGACCCTATTACAGATAGGGTGCACTTTCTCTGTTTGTGCCACGAGGCACCTTAAAAAAGGTGCGCCGGGCACAAACAGAGAAAATGCTCCCTATTCCACTGAATGTGCAGCCCGTAGTGTAGCTGCGAACTCGCGCTGTCCTGGGGTAGAGCATTCAATTGAAAAATGGAGCGGCTTTGAAGCAGCTGCTCCGTGTTTCACTGTGGAGGCAGCAACCTGCCTGCACTTTTCGGGGGCAATAGAGATCCCCTTGCAGGAGGGTGCAGTGAGTGACTGCACCTGCTTACAAGGGGATGTCTGGGGGTCCATAGGACCCCCTTTCCCCTCTCCGGAGCGCTGCCATCAGGGGGCGCACTCACAGTGCACCTCCTGACAGCTTCTTTGCCTCTGCGCCCGCATTTATAATACGGCGCGAGTGCAGAAGCAAAGAGATTCCCTCATTTGCATGGGGCTACACCCCAATGCAAAAGAGGGGACACCCTCTGGTGATAGCGCTGGCGCTATATGTGCGCCAGAGCTATCGATATTACAGAAAGGGTGTCTGCGACCCTTTCTGTATTACCAAAGTGGCCCGGGGGCGTGCAAAGCGGGCACACATGCCCGTTGCGCCCCATGGCACTCTCCATAATACGCCCCCTGGCAGTATGTGGCTTCCTACTAGCTGCAATAATACACTGACCAAGAGTTTGGTGGTTCTGAAGAGCCAGAAGGGCTGAGGAGTCAGTCCTTCCATCAAGAACCCTGTGACGAAGCCTGTGAGACATGGTTTCAATGGTCCCAAAACAGTCAGGGTTTACAGGGTTTACCAGTGGTGTAATGGGCCACAATACCATTTAACCCCTAACCGGATCACCCCCTCACCCACTTTTATCTGCATTTCACTCCTGGGAAACAGAACAGACCACCGCTTATTCAGGGAGGTGGTGTGGGTCAGAACACAGTAAAATACAACAATATTACTTAATGACTAAATGTCCAGTTATTTTAAGTAAAGGACTTTGAAACAGCTAAATTAAATACTATAAATGAAATGATGATGAATAAAGTAAACAGGAACTTCTTGGCGCATATACCCTAAGATATTTCCATAGACACTGAATGGGTAAAACCCTTTGATACATTTGGCATCCAAATGCTACAATAGACTCTAAGAAACATAAAAGCTATAACATGAGATTCTATAGCCACTGTTAGCTAAGTGGACTAGCAGAGTTGGAACACCAGCAACCAAAAGGACAGTAACACCACCATAGTCCTGCATTTGCTACAGTTATAGTTTATGAGTTAGAGTTGGTGCACTTCAAAATCAAAATGTGTCAATTTGTTTTTACTGCAGAGATCTGGAGTTTCAGTTGCTGGTTCTGGGATGTTAAATGAGTTTCGGTGCACCTGCCAAAAAACCTTTCAAGTTTAAAAAGATCACTTCCAAAAAGATATGAAGTACCCACCTAGACGAGTAAATAGCAAAGGTCACTTTAAAGGTTTTCAAGGCAATGCCCAGTGGTCGGCGGTTCATGCCTTGTACAGTCCCTTGGAGTCCACTAGGCCAATGGCAAATAGTACAAAGACTACAGTTGATGCACACGTCAGCACCCTTCAGGGAGAGGATGATGCACACCCTTATATCTTGAAAAAATGGTAGTCATGGTTAAAACCTCAGATTAAGGGGGGCATTGATTGCAGTTACTGGTACTGAAAAGACCAGAACAGACAATGGGTCTGGTGTTCAAATCTGAATATCTCTAAATTATGCTACCTAAAGGGATGCAGTCATCGTTACCGGATTGAGAGCAAACTCTTCCAGCTATCTCTCTCCCCCCAAGGCCAGGGGATGACGCTCAAGTTATTCTCAACGCCTCTGAATACAGATGGAAGTCACGGTCAGACTTTCCTGCAATGCACTCAGGGTCAGGAAGAACGCTGATCACCAAAAAGCTGTAGTCGGTGACTCCTACCCTGGTCCAGAAGTGATGCAGTTAATTATGGTGCTGAACTCAAGCAGTTGGCGACAGAGACCTATTGTAGGCCTACAGTGGGTACTACTGGGCTCCTTAGTGCAGGTGGGCTTTTGATTTCACTAGAAGTAAAGCAGGTTTCCTGACATGCCCAGTCCATCTTATCCTTCCAGAGGCAGCAGTCGTCCACAAACAAGACAGTTGTAGCAGCACCTCCTCCTGTGTCTATCGTATATAGTTATACTCATCTTGGATAAGGTGGCCACCAGCTGAGTGGTACTTTTGGAACACAAGCCTTCTCTGCTACATTAATTGTTCAAACAAAATAATATATTTTTTGCAATGGACTTCCCTTTCTACCTATCGATCTCATTTGAAAATAGTCAATATTTGTGCTTTCTTAATATATCACACAGTGGTTTTCAGAGTCATCAAATTTACTTTGAACAGTAAACACACTGTGGATGGATTACAATCTAATCCTCATTTTAAAACCAAACCAATGTAGCAAGTGCATTAACCCACTGATTTAGCTTTCCAGTTTTCTCTTCATAGAATTACCTTGTGACAACTTTGAAAGCAAAGAAGCACATGTACAATTAATGTGTGAGTCCTGTGGCGAGTGAGAGATTGGCACCCTTTTGGTCAACATAATCTAAAAGCTTCAATACCACTTCTAAAAAAAAGCAGGTTTTTGCCTAGTGACTATCTCTCTATCTCCTCTGTGTGTTGTGAATCCCATTTAAAGTATGAAAAAACAGCACCTACATGAAACTACCAACAAATATCCACCCTGCTAAAGTACTAATCCTAGCCCTTGTCCTTTCGAACTACACAAACCTCATCCTAAACACTAACTTTAGTCCCTGCTCAATCCTTTACATTTTCAACCATTCACTCTATGTCATCATCAAACATTGAACTATCACATCTATCACAAACATATTATAGTCATTAATAGAACTCAATTCATACATCTGATTGAAAAATACAATTTAATAAGGATTTTAAATTGTTACATTAATTTAGAATGTAGCCCAGCAGAAATGATTCTAACATCATTATTAGGTGTTAGAAATAAATACATTGCAACTGCCCATCAGATATATACATTCAGATCTCAACCAAAGGCCATCCTGATGATTTGAGTAATTTATTTCTGATTGACGCGGCTGAATAGATATATTTAGTAGTTGTGCTCACCTTATGCTGGTATCCAAGGTGGTTGCCACAACATAACGTGTATTTGTAAAGCACATGTTCACCCCCAAAGGGGCATCTTGGCGCTGAATAACAGATGTTTATTGTTACCCAACTCAATGGTACTCATTTTATCGACCTCAGAAAGGATGAGAGGCTGAGTGGACCCACTGGGATTTGAACCTGTGACTATGAGGTCGAACACAGGCCACTGCAGTGGAGCATTAGTCCACTAAGCCACCAGACCTGGTTGCCACAAAATATTCTAAGATGATGTATAACACCTTTCGTGCAGGTTTTAACTAAAGATGCTTCACAGTTTTATAGAAAGGCCACCGGAACTTAAACTGGAATTGCAATTCTTTACTAGATATAAACTGTGGGCACCTTGCCTGGTAGTCCAGAGCTCTCACCCAAAAATCTGCTCCCTCGCGCCCAGTGCAAATGCCTTCAATCTCTTAAGCCTATAGAGTTGCTTTTTTTTTGGAACGATAAGTAAAGAAAGGCGGTCTTCAATTCCAGTTAAATTTATATTGCATACAAGTAAGATGCGTTATCTCAGTGATACCTATCTTTATGAATCGTCAACATGGTTTTGGGTAAGCTTTCTGATCGCTTGCAGGCTCTTCCCTCCCCAAAGATACAGCAACAGGTGAAATTCTCTTTTTTCAATTATACACTATCAGAATTGACCAAGTAAAATTCCCTCCTCATATGCATGTTCAACCAAATCGTGCTCAGTGTCATCAGATATGTGCAGTGCTGTCCATTAGCCGCCATTGAACCTGTTTCAAGGACTGCTTGCCCTTGAGAGTCCAGAGAGAGCTCGGACTCTATTTGTAGCCTCTCCATTGTACGGTAAATGCGTGTCAGAGACAGCCCCTCTCAATCCTCTAGTCCCAGCACACAAGCGGCAATGATGAACTATCTGTTTACAAACACGTTAAGTCCCACACAAATCCATCCATTTACAACGCTGCCTGCCAAGCGGCTCTTCGCAGATTTTTGGACTGAAGTCATAATCCATGCAGATGCCCTGGGGAGGTGGGGGAGGATCCAAGTAGCGGATAAGCGCGGCTAGACAGAGTGGTGGATAATGTGCTGTCTTAATGCATTACCATGTCACCCCTTGGGAGGTATCATTGAATGCAAACTAGAATGCAGGAACCAAACGTCCTGCTTAATGGCCACTATATCTGAATTACAAGTAAGGTCATTGCTATAATGAGCTATCTGCTATGGAAACAAAGTGCGTAAAATATTGTACCCTTGACTCATATTCAAGGGCCCGGATCTTGGTTTACATGCTGAAGAAAGCTAAGTTGTTGCAAAGGTTTCCTTCTGCCATGCTGACCAGTCTCCCATATAATGATCCTTCGCCCTACACAAGGCAGCCTTCCTTGATGCTGGTTCAATGATCGCCAGTCAGAATGAACACCTCCACACTTCCGGCCCTCAACCAACGTCACTGGCTCTCAAATTCAAGTCACCATACCCAATCTACAAGACTACCGGCACCTACAAGCCTAATTATTTGTCCAAAACACTTGTACACGTATGCATCTCCTAATGCACAAAACTGATGGCCCCAGAGACTACTAAAGGAAAGAAAGAGAAGAAAAAACAGACTTTTTTCTGTCTTGACCCCATCTTCTGGACTTCTGCAGGAACTTCCCTCTTGTCCAAAACATGTTGTGCATCCCAATTACTGACCACCAGGAAATAACTCCTGCAACGTCTCTGGCCACCTCATCTTCTTCCGACACTGAAGAAGACCCATTACTGGCTGCTTTGTACTTATCCATTGCTTCTTTTTTTTAAATACATATCATATCCCAGTGCTTAGTTAAACAGCCCTCTGTATAAATAACTTAATCACTAAAATAAAAATAAAAAGTGGGGTTGGAATCTTTCTGAGTCTGTTTATCAAAACTAATGTGTGATCTGATCGTAGACCCAGGTCGAGGGGAGCTTGTTTAAAGAGATATTTTCTAACAAGGCTCTGGAAAGCCATTGGGCCTAGCCCTTTGTCATTCTTCCGGAGTTTACATTGTTTTCCCTCAGTGAGCCTGACAATCATGCCAGGTCACTGAGGGTTCTCCCTCTATACTAGTCTGAGACAATAGATGTGTACCCTAAGGCTAAGGGGCACCCAAAGTGCACTCCTCTTTCACAAACTGCCTTCTGTCCCCTGTACACTGGTTTTCTGTGACTGGTATTGCTGGTTGTGTGATTAGTCAAGGGACAGACAGGACTTTGTACCTGTGTTCTCCAGGGAAAAATTTTGACTGGCCTCCCCTTTGCAAAAGGTCTGCCCATTTTTCCTAAACTAGGGTGCTTTGCCTCCATATGTGTGGGATATGCATGCAGAATTAATGGCTCATCTATGTATGTGTGGTTGGGTGTGAGGTTTGACTGCCTGGCGGAGTCAATTTTGACTGCCCATTTGTTTGGCGTCCGAAAATAGTGGCAGGCATTATGCAAGGCAAGACAGGTCTCTGCTAACCGGGGGGGGGAGGGCACATTTTTACATTTATTTTCCTCCTCTACCCCTTATTTTTGTTGTTCATGCTATCAGCCATTTGAAGTTGCTACAGTGACTTTGTCAGAGTGCTCCCAAACACTCATCCTCTTCTTGCCTAAATATACATCTCTGAAACACAAACATTTTACCTGGGGCATATAGAACCAACCCAGGAGTCCTTCCTTATGTCTATGAACCCAGGATGTGCTGATCGTGTTGAGTCCATGATGCTCTGGGATTGATGGGCCGTCCTTCTGCAGGAGGGCCCCATCAATTTGTATTATGCTACTATTCAGTGCTGGTTACCATTTGGTTACTGGTTGACTGGGGTGTGAGCCCTAATCAAGCAGCAAACACCATCTTTGTCAGAGTAAGGCAAAAGCGAACCACCAAACTAACCTGTGCTCAACCCTTGGTAGTTTGGCACAGAGCAGTCAGGCTTAACTTAAGGGCAATGTGCAAAGTATTTGTGCAACACTTTAAACAGTAAAAGAGTAAAACACCACACAAAAAGGTAGGAAAAATAGAGATAAAATTTAGCAAATAAAATAAGATCAAAATGACAAAACATTCAATCAGTAGAACCGGAGTTATACATTTTTAAAGAATAAAGTTAAAAATGGCACCTAAAAGCACAAAGCGCCAATTGCAGCTTTCTGGTCCTGCTGGACTGGGTCAAAGTCAGAAGCTCAGGCCCACCGCGATGGAGCGCAGGTCGGATACAATCCCAGATCAGTCCCACTGAAGGGTTACATTCTTAAGTTTTATGCTGAGAGTACCGTTCGCCTTAAAGAGGGTCGCGAGGAGCAAGGAGAGCGTTGCAGGAATCTGTCGGCGTGGCGCAAAGAGCAGGCCGGGCATCACATATGGGCGTGCTGGAGCTTCGTGTTGGCGGGCCCCCATGAGTGGTCAATGCTGCAGTGGGAAGAGACGGGTTAGCAGCGGCTCTGCTGATTTCTGGTGCGAGTGGAGCGTTCTCGGTGCAAACTGGCAAACCCAAAAGCTTGAGATAACCTCGCTGAGCCACACCAAGGGTCCATGACCTGAGGGGCACCGCTTTAGGGTTAGGAACTCGAGCAGCTCGGTCCAGGACTGATTGGGGAGCTTTTTATGTCCCTGAGGCTCAGATAAGGAGGCCAGCAGACTAACCCTTGGAGTCACTCTGGGGTCCTGGATTCAAGGTGAAGTTGCAGGTCCAGTTCTTCTTCCCCGGGCAAGAAGCCAGCAGATCAGCATAACAGGCAGCAGGGCCTTTAGAGCAGCAGTCCAGCAGAGTGGCAGTCATTGTAGCAGCACAGTAGTCCTTCTTCCTGGCAGGGTTTCCACAGGTCCAGAAGTGTATTGAAGAGATGGCGTCTGAGGTCCTTCTTTTATACACAGTTGTGACTTTGAAGTAGGGAGAAGCTTCTGAAGGCAGGATTTTGAAGTGCACACATACCCTGCCTTCCTGGCCCTGGGTCCAGACTAACTACTGGGGGTATACAGATCTTTATGTGGAGACAAGACACAGCCTATTCAAGTGTAAGTGGTTCTGGGACCAGTACCTCCCACCCATTCTGCCACGGATGCCCCATCCAGCCACACCTAAGCTCCCCTTTGTGTGTGGCTGTCTAGGAGAAATACACAAAGCCCAACTGTCAGCTACATTCCGTCATGTGACTCAGAGACAGGTTGTAGGCACTAAATGGCTAAGACAAGAAAATGCCAGCTTTCTAAAGGGGACATTTTGAGAATTGCAATTTAAAAATGGACTCTACCATAAGTTAGGATTTTAAATTGTGATTCCAGAGACACCAGACATGGACTGTTATCTCTTCCCATTTGGAAATTACACTTATAAAATGTAATAAGGCAACTACAATGTTATCCTATGGGAGAGAGAGGCCTTGCAGTGGTGAAAAACAAATTTAAGAGTGTTTCACTATCAGGACATGTAAAACTTAAAAGAACACATCCATCCTTTTAAATACATTGCATCCTGCCCTCTTGGACGTGCAGGACCTACCCTAGAAGTGACTTATGTATATTAAAAAGGAAGGTTTGGCCTGGCAAAAGGTTTATTTTGCCAGGTTTGCATGGCAGTTTAAAACTGCACTCGCACAGGATGCCATGGCAGTTGTGAGACATGTTTAAAGTGCTACTTAAATGGGTGGCACAATCAGTGCTGCAGGCCCACTAGTAGCATTTAATTTACAGGCCCTGGGCACAGGTAGTGCCACTTTAGTGGGGACTTACAAGTAAATTAAATATGCCAACTGGGTATAAGCGAATGTTACAATGTTTTAAGCAGAGAGCACAAGCACTTTAGTACTGGTTAGAAGTAGTAAAGTGCACAGAGTCCTAAGGCCAGCAAAAACAAGGTCAGTAAAAATTAAGGAGGAAGGCCAAAAGTTTGGGGGAAGACCACCATAAGGCTGATAGGTCTAGCACACCTGTTGTGAATAGCAGCTCAGTGAGGGTTAAAGGTGCTTGGGGGACAAATGTCCTTCCAAAGGGCCTCCTTGCAGAGGTTGAAGGGTAAGAATTTGGTCTACTCTAGAGGGCAGAGAGGTGGAGGCGGGGTTTTGTGTAAGGTAGACGAATGCTCCTAAAGTAGCGCTATGGTCAGTTGCAGCTGTTAAACTTTCAACAAAAAGGGGTCACATGAAGGGAGCTGTAAACAGTGCCAACTGAAGAAGTCTAACTTTAGGTCATAATGTGCACCTAAATTGGCTAAAAGCAATAGGTTCATAAAATAGTTCAAGAACTTTACTGTGTGCCAAGCAAACCTGCTCTTCAACAGGGGATTTATGGGCTCACCCTCTGCTAGACAAATTTGAAAAATTGTGCCAAAACTGTGTATTTTGTAGCAAACTTTCACTAATAATTCAGTAAACACATATTGGTATAAGAGGCAATTCAACATACCCAGTATACAACTCCTCAGGGCCTGTTAGTTTTTGAAAGGTGTAGAACATCTTCCTTCATTTTTACATTACACTTTCTTCTATTTTTTCCATCTGTCCCCTTTTCAGTAGATCATCAGTCATTCCTTAAATGAAAATCCATTTTGAAGGGACATAATGGGAAAACTAAGTGTTAAACAGAACTCACAATCCAAGGAGAAGGACAGCAGAGGTAGAAAGGTCTTAAAGTCTCATACAGCAGAACTACCACCACCAATCGTTAAGGCATTGGGCTCTAAGTGCAGTACTCATAATGACCTAAAAAGCTTAATCAATTGAGAAAATAAATTAATTGCCATGGCAGAAAGTGTCCTTGTCCTAACTCAACATGATTGCAGTCATTGTGTTATAAGACATCAAACTGTCAGTTTCTGGGAAGATTACAATTTGCTATCAAATACATTTTATCATTGTTTCAATAAGTCAACTTAAATCTCTAAAACAAAAGCATGCAATGTTTATTGGAAACTCTGCTTTGTCCTGAGATACAAACTTTTTCATTTTTCAATACATACAAGACTGGTCCAAAAACATCAGTGTGTCACATGTAGACAGATTTTGCCTCACATGCAAATGCATCATGATGATATGTAAGAAATGCCTATTATATGCTGAGCATTACCATCATCTTCATCGGGGTAGGCACAATCATTCCAAGGGCGCCCACAATATAGCAGTAATTTCCACCAAAATACTAGGTCACAATTATACAAAGAATGGGCAGCATCATACCAGAGAACCTAAAAAATACCAATTATCACCATTATGCTAGTGACAGCATTCTGCTAGGTGTAGGCACCCTGTGGCACATGCCATGGAAACCTACTTTATGTCACGATTTACCACGTTTATGCCATGGCCAGTTTTATATCAGAAGTTGGCATCAGAATTTTAAGGACACCCACCATATGGTGAAAATGGCCACCATTATTACAGGGGTACCACCCATTGAGCCACAGATGGTCCTGTCACCCAACTCAAGATGCTGGGCGTCAGTTGTACATAGTTTATAAAGTGGGAATTTATAGGGTGGCCTATTGTGGAACAGTTCTGGTGTCATGTCCACTTCTACAGACCTTCACCTATCCCACTCCAGCACTCTTTTCTACTCTCACTCTTTCACCTGATGCCAGAGATTAGTAACTACACTCCCATGTATCAGTAAGTCTACATGCATGTTCTAACGAACCCTTATCCACTGCCTAACCCTGCTCCCACACACTGATGGTGGACCACCCTCTAATCCAAATGCTATCTTGCAATCTTATTGTATGCTGAATATTGCGTACTACAATATCTTGAAGGTAAGTGTATATTGATAAGCATAGATGTATTATTCTTGACTCTAATCTACATACCTAGATGATATTATGAAGGTACATAGATTTGAGTTAAGAAAAGTAAATGTACACTTTCCTATATAACTTATCTGCACAATATTGGGTTCGTTGATATTTTGGATATGAACATTTAGAAGGACGCTACATAAGACTCAATATTGTGGTAGAATGCCCTCACACACTGCTCCCACTTACTTCCTTTTACACTTCACATTCCGGGCCACTTTCGTGGACTGACTTTGCTCCTATCTAGCAATATTCTTTAATAATTGAAAACAGCTAAATTGAAGCCTTTGGATAAAAAAACAGAAAATGATTTAATATCCAGTTCTTCAACTCTGCCCCATCCCTATTGGCCTTTGCCATAAAGAAGCGGGTCAGGGAATGTCTCAGTTTCCCATTAGGTCACTCTGCCACTGGATCTGGCCACAATGAAAGCAATGCATGCAGTATGGCAAGAATGGTGGCTACAATTACACAGGGGGAAATGTATGCCACTGATGGCTGGCATCTATTTATTTATTTATACATTCTTTTAAAGTGTACTGTATCTTCAGGTGTCAGAGCATTGTACATAAAACCAGTGGGAGTTTAAACTCTGATGCTCAAAGAACAGTTGAGAATCAAAGGGTCAAAAAGACCAATGGTTTAACAAATTAACTTATGAAACAAATGATAGTCAAAAAGAACAGAACCAATTGTCGGCAATTCAGCAGTAACCACAGGTGGTAGTTGAGGAAAGTTACATTGTAAGAATAGTTTGAAGGGGAAAAGTAAGTGGGGGTTAGTAAGAGACCTGGGCAGAGAACAGGAGCATACCAGCACAATAGGGAAGTACGCAGCCTGGAGAGTCTTTAATATTTAGTATAGTTGACGTTAAAAAAATAAATGTTTTCCTGTTTTTTTAAAGGGCATTAGGGCTCTGCCAATCGGATGCCCAGTGGAATTGAGTTCCATATAGTTACTGCGCTCCTGAAAAGGCTTGCGAGTAGACTTTCCACATGTCACATCTTTTTGACTTTTAAGCTGTTGTTCAGGAGCTTCGAAGACTACTTTGACTCCAAATCTACTGATGGTAGACAGCAGGTAGTCACGTTTAGTGGGATGCAGGATACTGTAATTACAGCAAGCTATCTTTAAATTGAGCCTGGCCTCAAGAGAAAGCCGGTGGAGGTTTTTGAATACTGGAATATGATATGATAAAATTTCCTGGCATTGGAGATGAGTCTGACTGCAGAGTGAATAATGCGCTCATGGGGCCATGATGAGAGGTGGGGACACCAGTGAGTAATGAATTGCAATAATCACTCTTCTGAGAACTAAGGAATGTATAACTGGTCTTAATGTGTCTGGCTGAAGAAAGGGCTTAAGCTTTTTAATATGGAGGTTTAAGTTTTGAAGATAGGTTGTTCAATGTGATGAACCATGGAGAGGTTGGAGTCGACCCTCATTTCTAGTGATTTTGCCACATTTGAGGAAATTGGGGAGAGCTCATCAGAGTTGAGATCTGCCAGCCAAGTGGCAGGAATTTTTGCATATGGATGGAATTTGATTAAACACAGCTTTCTTTAGGTTCAAAGTCAGGAGGTTCTCAGCCATTCATTTTTGCATTTGTTGTATTATACCCTGCAGATAACTTATCCTTATGTATATTCGAGTAATGTCAGCGTAAGGATGAATTGTTTCACCTAACTCTTCTATCAAGGATATCAGTGGCTAATGTAAAGACTGATCAGCACTGGAGATAATATTGAGGCTTGTGGTACCCTGCAGATCATAGAGGACTCTTAAGTGTATGATTTTCAATCCAGACCAGTTAATTTCGATAAGGTATGGAAGAGACAAACTAGTTTAAAACTTTGCCTCCGAAGCACATGCAGGTTTCCAACATTTGTTTAAGTCTGTGATAGTTTTATAATTATCATCCTTTTTCTGTTTAGTTATCCTCTCTGTGAATTATTTATGCTGGGTACAAGACATACAAGTTGAGATATAAAATACACATTTATTCATGTTATTATTCATTGCAACATGGTAATCAAGTCCGCTCGATTATATTTATGCTATTTCGTATTAAACAAATCCTCTGTTCTCTTGATTATTTTGAATGATGAAAAAGGTTTCATGAGAGCTAATGATTTCACTTCTAATCTATTGTTTCTAAACCATAGAATACAAGTAGCTGTAAGGGTGCCAAGGCCCTTTCTGCTAATTGTTTATTCTGGAAAGTTTAACAATGAGCAGCCACATTATATAAACTAAGAATAGAGTTACAGTTCACTATTCACCAGTTATAGTTATCTCAAGTAACTATAACGTGTGCCCTTAAGTAACTATATCAATTTTGGCCCCATCATGCACAGTGTTGTCAACAATGATGTCATTTCAGAAGTTGCGATGATACTTTCAATAATGTCATAGAACATGTCATGAGTGATGTAATATGTGAGGAAATTAGCAGGGCATTTAAAGGGTGTGAGTTATAGTTACTTTAGTGCACGAGTTATAGTTACTTCAGATAACTATAACTGGTAAATTTCAATGTTTTTTCATTGAATTTGTAATTTTTTTATGTAAAGTAAAATAATATTATAATTCCTAGAATGTCACTTTAACCTTTGTTTATTTTCAGAAAATGTCTATGTTTTTAATGTGAAGTAAGATGCTCATCATAGTGCGTTTCATGTGGTTGGGTGCAGGACTTGGCCCGGGTCAGGCCCGGCACCCAACCCCCAGCGGGTGCCCAAACCCTGCTGTTCATGTCTTTCAGCCGTAGATGGCATGCGGTTGCGTGCAGGGCCTAGCATGCAGGTGCTAAACCCCCTCTTTTAAAAATTTTTTGTGGTAGAGCCTGCTGGGGGGAGGCGCTCAACATTGTGATGGGTCTGAAAAAAAATATTGTAAACTTTGACCCGCAGGGACAGTCCCCCTGGGACTTACTCTCCCCCCACCCCCACAAGGTCCAGGGGTCAGGGTACCCATACCCTGCCCCGTTGCATCATTTCATTTTATATTGTAGGCCTCGGGGACCCAGTCCTAAGATGGCGGCTGCTACTTTTTCTTCCAATTGTGGCCAGCCAATAACAATACACGGTTGGCCTCACAGATCCGCTGATACACCACGGTAATTACGGTCAACCAATCACAACGAACTAGGATCCAAGGATTCTCTGCGGTGGAACTATCTCTATATATACATATATTTTGAATGTTAAGTTCCCCAAAACTACTGAATAATATACACCAAATTACAAAAAGCAAGCCTTCTGGATCAACAGCTTACTTTCTGCCAAATGTGGTTGGCTGTAGCTGTGTATAATTTTCCTATGGAAAAGTCCAGGAGGAAACCTGTTTTGGGAGCCCCTTTTTCTCTCCAACTTTACAGGAAGGAGCTGATGTGGATAAGACTTTTTTTGGAAAGTTTCGTCATGATTCGGCAAATTGTGCCAAAGTTATTAGTAATAAATAAATAACACTGGGTACAATTCAGTAATTACTTCAACAAGGAAAAGTGGGGGGCAATATTGTTTTTATATGAACATGTTTGTTGTTGTGAAGTAATTGTTTCATAAAAGATCAGAATTCCAGAGCATGGGTTGCAGGAGACCTGAACTATCCGTGCCCATACCGTTATCACAGCAGCATCTAGGTTTGTATACCAAAGTCATATGGTTAGTTGATGAGCGCAACCAATAAAAGTACACATTGGGTAAGAGTAATCTTATCACAGTATTTCATTTCATCTACTACTCTAAGCTGCAGAAATGTTACAACCTGCATAGTAATACAGGAAGATTTCTGATTGGCGCTGTGGCCAGCTTATCTTACTACTGCCATCTATCACCATCTTCTGACATCTACATTTACCAAAGGCATGGACTTATGAGGGAAGCCAAGGAATAGGTAGGAAGAGAGAGGCAGTGACTGAAAGGGACGTGGTGAGATTTCCCCTAGAAGTTTGGTTTAAGGGGAGGGACACTGACCTTATCAGTCTTCTGTTGAGGATAGCTCTAGCACACATTGGATCGGTTTACCACCCTACCCACAATATAGGGATGATAATAAAATAATGTCTGGGAGGGATATTTTATTTAATAGGAAGCAAGCCAGGCAGCCTTTGGGTTTGTCATGAAGGATGGTAAAAGTATTCTTTTCTTTTTCACAGGCATGTTTAATAAATTCTTCGGATTGAGTGAATGGGGAGGTGTTAAGAGGATTGGTTATGGATGGAGGCAAACAAACCATGACAACTAATCACTGAAGATTAACAGGACTTATTTGATAAAATATGTTATTTCACTATGGAAGCTGATGATTCTGAATTTGGGGACCCTGCCACCTACATCTTTGATCTCCAAAGTCTGAATGGCCACAGAATGGTGCGGATCTTAAAAGAGCCATTTCAATGCAATCACTGCTTCTTCATTTATTAACACGGTTGTGTGAGTAGATTTAATTATAGGTGAGGGAGTGAATGAAAGAAAGAGTCAATGGATGATAGATGGACGAGTACATGGATAAATGAATAAGTGAGTGATTGATATCATCAATGAATGATTGACTTCAGAGGCAAGAAAAGTGTATAGAGTAATGGCAGCATAGAGTGGGTCAAGAACAGTCGATGTTTTGTAATAATTATTTTATAGAACCATCACACTCTATGTTTCTTGGTGCTGCAACACAACAGCTAACAGTATTAAATAAAAACCAACATAAAAAAGGTTTAAAATAGTTGAAATGTCTTTTGGGAGAACAGTTATTTTTTTCAAGCATTTCCAAAATTTTCACATGAGGGTTTCCATGGAACACAGTGAAAGAATGCTATTTTCTGACAGCCAGGAATGCTCTATCTCCAAAGGTAGCACCTCCAGTTTTGGGGATTTCAAGAAATTCTAGAAGGGCTGAACGCAAACAGGACCCTGCATTTAGATTTGGATAGAACAGATTCATGTGTAGAATGATATAAAGCCCTATCCATAAGTATTATGGCTTCGAATTGCACTCTATTGTGTACATCAGAGGTCCTTAACCTGTGGTCCGCGGACCCCTGGGAGTCCGGTAAGCCTACTCAGAGGGATTGGGACTCCTAAGAAAATTAAATAGACCTAGCAGAATAAAGAGTACATTTACAAAAAAAGCAAAATAGAAAGTTTTAAAATGCTCTGTAAATGTGTATAATTGGAACTTGGGTACTAAAAATGAAGTCGGTATCCTTATCTTGAATCATGGGAGCAGCGGAAATACTGCAAACGGACTTTAGTATGTATGACTGGAGCCCTAATTGAAGCTACCTTAAGCACAGGTACAAATAGAGCATGCACTAGGGGCAAAAAACAAACCAAAGTGACATGCTAACTTCTAGAATAGTACTTCATCTTTTAAAAATAAAATTACATATTGAACATTCCCATTAAAATAAAAATGTTGATTTTTGCATATCTATGAATTAAACACAATAGTTCATAATTTGTGTATTTGTTTAGTGTATGCTGAATTCTGTATTTTTGTGTGTTGGTTTGAGGTTTAAATCCTAGGAATTGCTTGGGGGAGGATCCCAGAATTCCAGTAGTGATTCAGTGGGGGTCCACGGACATCAAAAGGTCAAGAACCAAGTGGGTGTACTGGAAGACATTTCAGAGCAGGAATGAGAGGACTCACATGAGGACATCTTGAAAAGTCAGCTCGGTCTCAAATCAGATCACATAAGCTCTGACATTCTGCTATTGCTGCCGCTAGCAAGATTGAAAAAAGGTGAGTTTGGTTGCAGAATTAGGTGGCTAAATTCATGCGTGGTCACAGATGGCTGTTGAACACTTTACCTTAGATGCTCTAACACATTGATGAATCATGCAATTTCTTTGAAACAGATGTCTTGAAAGCCATGGGAACAGATTTCACACACAATGTTCTCATAGAACTGAGCGATGATTGTGTACCAGTACCAATCAGTGTCCTGCTACTATGGCAATCGAGTTCTGAATTTGAAAACCCAGGACAGTCATCAAAGATTTTACTGATGTCGACATAATCGCATAAAATTAAGTTTAAAAGAGGCTAGGTTACTGTAACTTGAGGAGATGATTGATAGACGTTGGCTGTAAATCAGTGCATAATTTGAGCCAGTGGTTTCGGGTGCTCAGCACCGGCACTTAAACATCAACACCGGCCAGGAGCGGCCCATGCAGGTAAGAGCGGTGGGGTGAGGTGGAGGGGGAGTCAACAGACAATGGCGAGGGAAAATTAAATATTTATTTAATTTTCCCCCATCGTTTGTCGACTGCCCTCCCCACCCCGCCCCACCGCTCTTACATGCACGGGCTGCTCCTGACACCGGCGCTTTTCATGAGCACCTATACACATTCATTTATGGTAGGCACAACAAGATTAAGTGATTTGCCCAGAATCACAGGATGCTGAGCCGACGCCGAAACTTGAACCTGGTTCCCCACCTCGAAGTCGGCAGCTCTGGCCATTAAGCAACATCCTCTCCCAAGTTTTATGGTTAGTAATTGGTTCTGCTTTAGGCAGCGCTAACAGGAGAAATGGGCTGGTGCAAGCTGCCTCCTGACGAGAGCCTCAGCACTTATTTCTTTTTAAAAATTAACCACTGCTGTAAATAAAACAGCCAAACTGTCCCTTTTCTGCCAACACTCTATTTGGGTTCCATCTCTGAATTTGCACTCATAATATGATTACTCCTCTTTGTCTGTCCCAGCCCAAGGACACGATAATTATTTATGTATTATTGCTCTCTGCTGACTACCCACTGGTTAACCAATTTTGGGCCAAACTGGTGGCATGGGTGCAGAAAGAGCAAATAACAGCTGTTAATGCTACATATCACTTAGACAATAAGACTCCCAGAATCTGTCTCTCCAGAGTGGTGTGCTGCAGCAGACAAGCAATGCATCTGCCCCCACCTGCTTAATGTCTCTGCTTCACATTGTCACTGAATTTTGAACACAGGGAACCAAGACTAGTTAATGTAAGCATTCTAGCATTGACAGCAACAACCTCAGCATTCCAACATAAAACTCAATAAAATAACTAACTTGATTTTGGCGAAAAGTTAACATACTATACAAATCGAGCACATTGGAAGGAGGTATGCAAATTAGTCTGATTCAAGATTGTTAAGTACTCGTTTTCTCTATCTAGTTAACCTACACATTGATCTTTTTAAAGGAGAAGAAGTGCTCTTCTGTTAATGCTGATGGCTGTGGAAGCATGAATTATAATCCCGGCAGCTGCATTTAAATTTAACCAAACAGAGTGATCCTGAATATATCATTCGATTTTCATTGCTTACATGATTTTATCTCTTAAGTTGCACACACCCTTACAAACATGCCCACCACTACAGCATGTCTAGAATGAAATGAAGAAACCTGGGCTCGTGCAGTGAATTCTGTAAGGTACCTGGGGCATGTAAAGGCTAGATTGCCCCGGAAGTGCCATGCCTATGCATAGGGTAAAAGACTTCGCTGCAGTGGTGAAATGAAACACGCAGGGCATGCAATTCATGCATGTAGAGGGCCAGAAAGCAGTCGTACCTTTAGTGAAGTATACATGTTCAGGGGCTCAAAGCTTAGAGGTGCGACACATGTGATGAAAAAAATTCACAGTCTGATTGTCCATGTAAAGACACTGTGAGACTAGTGTCGCACATGGTTGGCTACTGATGAACCATGGTTTGTCAAAGACACAAACAGATGCTTTGACTGTAAGTAGAACAGCTACACCTAGCATCAAGGAAGCAGCTCAATTGACAGAAGTTTGATTAATGTCAGACACCTTGAATGGTAATTCCAAACATTGCAGTTCACACAGTCCAAACAGAGCATTGTCTGAGTATCAACAGTCTCCCCAATCTAAGACCCATGTTTAGGAAGGGGCTCAATCTTTATCTAACCTTATATGGTCATGGAATTCCGTTGCAATATCCTGATAGAGTGCGATTGTGCTCTTTCATTTGTCGGGGTGCATCATAATCACGAGCAGTTCGCACCTGCATTTATTCTTTTGTCGTATTAACATGTGATAGTAGAATGTGTACTGTAATAATGTGAAGGGTGACGTGTTAGAGATATTTTTTCATATAAATGTGAAGGAGCTAATGTTGTAATACATATGTGTTTAACTGAAAACATTTAAGTGCAGAATTTGTGTATGATGCTTGCAATTATTCACACATTTGATATGCTCATGTGACGTGTTGACTTAGAAATGCTCAGTAAAAATGTTCATTTATATGTAGTTTTATGAGGCCTATGTGTTATTCTCTTATGTTGGCCGTTTCTGTAGGCCTGAAGTGCATTTAACAGTTGAATTTCATGTGTATGTGGAATCTTTTTCTTTCTCACGTTTCTGTTGCAGGTGGAAAATTCATCTTTGTTAGGTAGAATAACGCTTTTGTTTTAGGAGTTAGGCTCGGGGAGGAGAGGATACATTTGTACAAGGAGTGCTGAAAACGTGTTACCGTGTTCTTTCTCACTGGAGAAGGCCTGGGAATCAAGGTCGTCGAGCCAGGAGCTTGGAGTATCGAAACGGAGCGGAAAATCACCTATGAGGAGGTGCCCAGTGGGATGAGGCGGTAGGATGATGCATAATGGGCATGTTTTATGACTTTGGAGTTGGAATTAGAGAAAGTGCCCTGGGCGTTAAGTTAGGAGAAGAGGGAAGATCAATGGAGAGGGAAGGAGCATCTTAGAACGATCTCTGTAGCTTTAGGCTACCTGACCCATACAACGAGAGTGCACTTCTTAGGAAGTCTTCATGCGCTGACACCTTTTCCTGAACTTGCCTGGGGAATGTTAAGTAGGGATGTCACATTAGTGGTAGTTTAGGGACAGACTAATGCTTTATACTTACGAAACGTCAATGAAGTCTTACATTGACATGGGGACACTTATTGCCTGTTTTCTGATCTTAGAGTTCGTCATTCTTTTCATGATCCAGAGACTGAATATTGCACGTAGGTTTGGCTTTGTATTAGTTCCAATGTACTTCTACAACCTCATCTTGAGGTGCCTGTATGTGCAGTTATTTTGGCTTTGTAATAAACCCACTAACCTAGAACCTGGAGTCTGTGCTTCTTCGGAGTCATGAATCAATGTGTTTGCGAACCTGATGTGACAAGCTATTTCTCCCCTCTACACTTCTAAGCAGACACCAACGGTCCATTGACCAGGGGTTCAAGAGTAAATTGGAAAAAGGGAACCCAGCCCCATCAATCCTTAATATAGTAGAAAAATGTAATAACTGTATACACACCTCTCCTTTATTTTCTTATTACAGGTGTGTTCTGTTGTCAGAACGTGCCTGTATTAAGAAAAGAATGCCAATAGTTGCTTGTAATAAGTTATTATAAGTAACTAGAGATGTAATTTTACCTTTTAATACCATTCATCCTTTCAGTGTCACAGCTTCGATTCTCACCTTCTGTGACCTCCCTTGTGAAAAGAGGGAACCACTAACACTTTCTTGTCAGTCAACAAACAAAGTACTTGCAATTTTATAGGTAGTGAAAGGCAGGCACTGCGTGCCTCAGTCAGATGGCATTTTGAGAACTTAGCCACATACGCCGTGCAGAGCCCTAAGGTGTTCACACTACAAGTGGCAGCTCCTCTGCTAAGGCGGAGGAACATCGCCCCACTGCTTTTAAGCAGTGTTAGTAAAGGAAAAATAAAATGATATTAACTCTAAGTTATTAACATTTTATTTTTTCCTTGTTGCGGCAGCTTTGAGGGCGGGGCGGGGATGCTCTGCTGACAGAGATGGGGTGGAGAGGAGTGGTTTGCACTCCCAGGGCCAGCCAAACATTCATGCGCACTTTGCATGATCTCCAATGCAGGCTGCATTACAGCCTGCATGGAGAACATGCCCACCCTCACATTCTCTGGCTGAGTGCTGATCATGGCACTCAGACCAATCACAACGCTGCATTGCAGCATTATGATTGGCTATTGGGAGGCTGGGAGCCGGGTGCATCCTGCTTCCTGGCCTGGAAGTGGGGAAGGGGACCGAGAGGAGGCGACGGCAGGCAGCAGTGGCAGAAAGGTAACTGTGATTTTTTTAAATTTAATTCCCTCCTTCAACCGAGACCCACCATCCCACTGCCTTCAAATACCAGCCGCCACTGAACACTACCTACCAGCGCATGCTCCAAATGTCAGGCCTTCTACCACTGCTCATGCAGACTCCACAATGGCCGCAGCCATGACAACTTGCAAGTATTTTCTGGATACCATGTTTTCAGCATCATCTCTAGGCCCTCAGACACGCTGTGGGCGGTGTCTGTTCCACACCACATGGGTGATAAGGCTGGGTTAGTTTGTCATAGAAAATAACAGCAATGGACATTGGGACATACAGCTCAGAAGTTGGCATTATGTGTTGGCCTCTTGCCGTTTTCTGTTCTAAGACAAGTGGTCCTACTTTCAAAGGCAAGATCCACAGTAAAAGTCCCAGAACTCAAAGAAAAAACAGAACTAGATAAATCAGCCTCGCATTTGGAAAACGGAATAATTCTTTTGGGGAGGTGGAAACTAAGAGGTACCAGTCATTATGTAGATTTATTCACCTCTAACAGCACGTTTAAAAGGACATTGCAAGCCACGTTTGAGCTCCATGAGATCAAAAAGGCACGTGGCCTGTGGCCTGGTGGCTCTCGATGGCCTCACAACCCCTCGGTGTCTTGAAATATCCTTATAATGTACAGTTGAGGATACATTATCCCACTAATCCCGTACAGCAGGAAGTGCTTTAAACCATTCTACTTATTTAAAGGTCTTACTACAGTTTGCCATAACTCTCCACTGTAATAGAATAACCAGTGGTGTAGCTGGGGGGCCACAAGGGGGCGGTCTGCCCCAGGCAACACTTTTTTGGGGGCAGTGGCACTTCTCGCTGCATCGCCAACTCGGTGATGCAGTGAGCGTGACTCCTTCCTGCCCCCGCCATTACCTGCACCAGTTGTCCCCCCTGCCCAGCAGCAGCAGTTCATGCAGGTAAGAGTGGTGGGCCGGGTACAGGGGGGGATTTCGACAGACGACGAGGGAAAATTAATTATTTATTTAATTTTCCCTCTGGGTCGTCTGTCGAATCACCCCCCAACCCGGCCCCACCGCTCTTGCCTGCATGGGCCGTTGCTGCTGGGCAGAAAACTAGCGGGCCGCCCCGGGCGGCAAAAGATGTAGCTACGCCACTGAGAATAACATTTGATTACATTGTATAATTCCCTGGAATTCAGTTAATTAACTTCAGAAGGATGAAAAGCAGCATTGGGTTTGCGAAGATTTAAACTTGTGACCTCTTGGTAGCGCTTAGCTCACTGAGTCATACTGCCACCACTGTAGAGCTTAAAGTCAATTCCCAATGTGCATCCACGTGAAAGCATAACCCAACTTGAGACACAAACATTTACAGCACAAACCCAAACCATGCTCATATTCTGGAGCAAGACAATGTGGCTTCCCTTGAGTGACAGCACGCAAGTGTCAGGGTTTAATTAACTTTTTTTCTCATCAGGTCGTCAGCATCTTTGTCGATGCAAATATTAGCGGAGCAGCCATTTGAGTGCAACAATATTGCAATTGCATTTATATAACGCTTACAACCCCAAACGAGGTGTTGAAGCATTGAAAGTTGAGCTCTGTATGTCTTACCTGTGGACAAGCAGCTACAGGGTCATTTCTTTCCTGTTTCCACAATATCCAGAAGATGAAAGGGTAATTTTAGAAGATGGGCCTGTTGAGGGAAGAAAGAGGTCTTCGTGAAAATGCGGATGTTTTCTTCTGGATAAGGCATCTCAAACACAATATATTTCAATGTTTGTCAAGCAGATACATTAGAACAAGCAGGTAACTCATGCTACAGTATCATGTGTCCAAAATTATAATATTGCATTCAAAGTGAATGTACTCATCCCAAAAAGTTGTTTGTGGGAAAATGTTTCCACAAAATACATTTTATAGGGCAGTTTTTCCACAAAAACATTTTTTAGAAAAATTATTTTTTAAATGCAGACTGTGCTACAATGTTCTCCCAGTAAAAACCTGCACCAAGTGTTTTTTTTATCTGCTCAATTTAATAAAAATATATACTTTGCATACTTAACATGAACAATCGTGCAACGTTTTGAAAAAATACTTCCTCAGCACAAAGTATGTATATTTCTCAATCTGTGTATTTAAAAAGAGCATTATTGAAAGTTCCATTACAGTTGGATGGTTAAAGAACCACTGCTCAATGTCCAACCTATTTATTTGATTTAGAAGTGAGCATGTGGCTATAGATAAAAAATGGAAAAACTAGCAGGTGGAAATGCCCATAAAAAAGTAGGTTCTGTTGAAGAATAAAAAGACAAACTTACCACTTGTCTGTAATTAAATCCTTCCATAAAATATGTTGGAAAAATTTGCATCAAATTAGTTTTTGTGAGAAATTGTTACCAGGTACCAAGATTTTGCAAAAGCGAAAAGTTTTGGAGCTTCTTGAAGATAAAGGATTGCCGGACAAATTATATGTTACCAAACCCCAAATAAAATATCTGTGCTACGTGAGTGGAAATGTCGTCAGATTTTAAGATTTGTATAAATATGAGCATTAGGTACAGGATAAAATACTGGTATCCATCGTGCAATGATTTTATACTCGCCCTATTGGTCAGCAACACCACATAATCTAGTAACAAATGCTTCAGTACTTAATTTGTAAATATAGAAGTGCCAGGGCCCTTGTGAGGAGACCACAGCAACTTGCCCCACCCATTGCACTACTACTGACAATTCAGACTTTTTATACATTAAGAATGAGTAGCTGAATGTCACCAGCACTAATACCAAATGACATCATTCACAAAAAAATGGGAAAAAAAGACTTCCAAAACATCACTTTCTTCCAATGACACAACTCTTCCTAAGGAACGCTGCTCCTCCCACATTGCATCAGTAGCCAAACGTGACCATGGCAAGTATTTTGATAGCTCCTGAGATGTCAAAAGAATATATGTACTACTACCTCTTGCAAATAATTGTTTATTGATATGTTTTATAAAGCACATAAACAATAGAACCTCATCAGTGTATCTTACACTCCTGATTTAACCTCTTATTAAAACAAGTACAAGTGACAAGTTTTTTTTTTAATCAATTATTTCATATAATCAAAACACGTAACCGTTATCATAACGGCCAAGGCACCATAAGACACATCAATACCTACAAAAATGACGAGCCCCTCATGTCACCAACGAAAAGGGCAACAGATTCCAATTATCACCTGTGATTGTGTGACCTGTGACAGACATTGCGGGAAATGTAATTTGTGAACACATTGTGCGCTGGTGGCGCGATAATGAGGCTGACTATGAAGAATTCTGACTACCACTTAAAAGCAACTTTTCGCAAGGCTGCAAAATTAGAAACTCTGACCAGGACACGCCATTTCTGCCACACCAATATATCTCGAATTAAAGTAGGCTCAATATGAAAATCTGTTTATTGCCGCTTGAAGGCATCCCCAGCGTTACTGAGGAAGAGTGAGGCCGACGCAGGAATCAGCCTGACTGAACACCTGACAGCTGCGGGCGCGCAGTGTCTCGAGGACGCTTCAGTTTGAGGCAGGCGCGGTGCTTCGCCGCTCGTGCACGCATGCTAACCTGCCAGGCAGTATCACGTCAGCTGAACGTCTGTCTACGGCATGAGATCATGCACGCTGAAGAAACGCAAATACTGGAGCAGGAAACAAAGGCAGGGAGGAAGAGGGCCCAGATATTCAAAGAAAAGACAGTGGAATTAGCTGCCTTGCAGAAGCATGTGGTCGAGCAAAATATAAACCACACGAGAACTGAGCAACCCGATACAGAGTGGGAGCAGCCAACAGGAAACAAATCATCTGGCCATCTTTGGAGCAAGGCATCGGCTGCCTAGTGTTAAAAGGGCTCGGTACAGATGCTCTGCTAAGGCGTGAGTGACAGTAGCATAGCCAGTGTGTCGTGGGCCCTAGTGCAAGGAAGGAAATTGGCACCCTGGCTGCACTTTGAATTATTTTTTAAAAAAAAGCAGCAATAAGCCGAGTTCAGTGGGACACACAAGCCTCTGGGCCCCGGTGCCACTGCACCTGCTGCACCAATGGAAGCCATGCATCTGCTGAGTAACTAAACTGGGCACTAACAGTTCTCTGGGGTGTACGCCCCACTTAGGCACTGTTTTGTATTACACGAGGGGCTGCAGATCGACTACTGGGTTATGGAATAAGTACCCAATTTTTCATTCATTCTAAATATGCATAAGGGTGCATTCATATATGGGCTTTGTCCCACGCGAATGGTGGAATCCCTTTGATTGTACGAAGCAGGAGTCCATTTGCGGGGCACTGAATGAGCGCCAGGCGAGGTAAGGCACACATTGGAACAAATTCCCAGGATGCACTATGTATCAAGTCTAAGTTCTAAGAAGCCTGTGGGGACACCCCCAGAAAGTGAAGAGGGGGTCACTGTCACCCCTGGAGCACATGTGGAGAAACTGACAAGATGACCAGACCTATAGCACCAGTATCTGAGCCTACATGCTCTGCAAAAGGCCAGCTTAAGTTAGCCATAAGAAGCTGCCACAAGGGTGGGTGCGGCATCGGACTGTGCTCACCATTCACTGTCTGGGTATTCAGGGTCCCGCAATGGTCCGGGAACACAGTCATGAAGCATTTGGTGTTTCACTGTTCCATGAGGGCTTGCTCTGCCTTGCCTTACCTAAGGGAATGCACATTACTTTTGCTACTGGGGTACATGCACAGGATCCTGGCCTGATCCACGGTCATTAAGGGCATCTGGGTGAGAAACGTGCACCCACTTCACAGTTCTAATTTGACCTAGCTTCAAACCATTGTCCTGTTGAATCTGGGTTCTAATGCACTTCATAGGTTGGAAGACTTTTTTGGAGCTTAAATTCTGGAACAACCTCTAGGGCAAGATTCATTGAAGTACTGAAAGCACTACTCTAGAATACCTGGAAACCGATGACGTTGACTTGTGCTATGCTCTACTTTCATCACGGAGAGATATCTCTGTCCTCAACCTTTTTGTTGTATTCCTACTCCTAATTCCTTTTTACATACTGCACATTAGTGCCTGGAGAACTGACTCAACTTTAACCTCATGAACATTATGCATATTATCATGGATAAAGCACAGTAGTGGCTGGCATCTATGGGGGGGGGGGGGAGCGCACACTTAAAATAATATATATATATAAAAAAAAAACTTACCTGAACTCATTAACGTCCTCGCCCCGGACCTCTTCTTTCCACACAGGAACCGGAAGCAGCAGCTCCCTCGGCCAATCCTATGGCTGTTCTCACCAGCATGAGAGAAGCACTCGGCGCTCCACAGGACTCTGGAGGATTTGGCTATCTCTAGCCCAGCTGTCTTAAGACAGCTGGGTTAGAGATGTTTAAAGTGTGCATGTGTAGCTGGTCATCAAGACATGCGCACTTTAAACAGTGCCGTATCAGCCTACCCTCCTCCATGCTGAGTGACATGCTTCTGTCACTCAGCAGCGGCCCACCCCCATCCTGACTCTCAGCTCGGGATGGGGATGAAAAATTAAACAGTAATTAATTACCATTTATTTTTCATCTTTGGGGGGATTTTTAAGTGGGGCAACGCACCTCTGCTCAAACGGAGGAGCCGCTCCTGATAAAGTATTGCTGAAACACGCTCTATAGATATTCGTAAATCAATCAAAAACATGCTTTAGTGTATAATTTTTTCATTGCAACTTTGTGTGCCAAATTCTGGGAATTACAACAATCTATATTATTAACTCTGTTTAACTTACTGTGAAATGCCCCAATAAGATGTTTCATTTCCAACCCAGTGTCTCCTTCTCAACATACAAATGCCTTCATGTTCCCAACTACTCCTGCCTTTTTCTATCTCTTCTCCGCAACTCAGACCTGGTTTGTTCTTAATTACTCGCAATGCAAAACTAAAACACTATTTCCTAAAAGACATTCACAAGACAGATAGTGTTTCCCCAACCAGATGTACTTCTGTCAGCACTAGAGACCAGTCATCTACTAATGTTTTGAGGTTGTAACTCAATTTACAAAGCCATTGTCATTCAAATCTTTATTTCAGCTAAAAGCCATAAAAGTACAAAAAGACATAATATAAAATAAAAACACTAAACTCATACAAGCATATACCATAAAAGCAATAGAGCGTATTTATTTAAAACAACATCATAAGAGAATATGAATTAAAATCCGTACGGCCAAAACATTTCATAAGCTCAATAAGAGACGAGCAGAGTTGTACAAATACAAACTTAGTTCATACGTTCACAAAGTGTGAGTGAAAGAGGGAAGCGAGGGGGACCCTACATTTGTTTGGTGTAAACAAATACATCTTAATTTACAAAGCTGTTTGTCCAAGTTGAACACCACTGGGTAATAACCAATGCCTACTGAGCAGTGGGTTATCTTTCATTTTAGCCACATTTAGTAACGTGGAAATACATAAACACAATACTAACAAGTCTTGAATGTGTGTCAGTGTGACCTCAATCAATCCATCAGTTAATAGTGAATGACTGTGTTGAGGTGGTTGTGAGCCAGGGAGACGTTGCTATCCAGTAAAGCTAATATGCTTATCCGTGTTCCTACTGGGAGTAAAGTAGGGCTTTGCCCTACACCCTTATAGTTAGAAACACTTCCTCTCCTACAAGGCACTGTGGACCCCAAGGACACCTGGGAAAGGCCATCAGCAGTAGAGGAAGAACAAGTGCAGTAGAGGAAGAACAAGTGCAGTAGTGTCGAACAGTGGTTCTTAACCTGTGGTCCGGTTACCCCTGGGGGTCTGTGAAGCCTTCTCAGGGGGTCCATGACTGCTTACAAAAATAAATAATATTAACAGATATATTATATATATATAGTGCATATCAATAAAGAAGCAAAATGTAAAAGAAAATCTAATTTAAAGTTCTCAGTAAATGTGAAGTACTTTGAAATTGGAGACTAAACATTAAGTTAGTATCCTCAGATTGATTCACGGGAGCAGTGCAAGTGCATCAAACTGAATATAGTACAGACGATTGAATTTAGAAAATTTGAATTTAGAAAAGCTCAAACCTTCCCATTAATATAATTAATTTTTTTAAATATTTGTTTGTGAATATTTTAGCATTTGTGTAGTTGATGAATGTGTGCTTCTGTATTTTTAGCTGATTGTTTTGTGCTTAAAATCATCGAAAATGCTTATCCAGGGTCCCCAGCTTCCAGTAATGACTCAGTGGGGGTCCCTGTAATCTATTTATGATTCAGTGGAAGGGTCCCTGGGTTCTAGTAATGATTAAGTAAGGAGTTCTTCAAAAATCAAAAGATTAAGAACCACTGGTGTAGAAGGTATATACTAAGATTTACCCACAAAGCCATTGACAGAAGAACTATAACTTTAATCCGGCGCAATGGACATTAGAGACCTTGTTGCAATTCCCACAATGCCCTCAACACCTCCCACCCTGACACCGCAACCAACCTTGAAGAGGCTGTCAAGAACTACACCTCCTGAATCACCCACAGAGTCGCCACCATCAAACCCACCAGACTCAAGAGATCCACTAAACGGGACAGTTGTTACACCATGTAACTAAAAACCACGAAACCCAACTGCAAGCAACTAGAAAGAAAATGGCACACCATCAAGGATCCCACAGACAGAGCCACCTTCAAGACAGCCCTCAACTAATACCACCAACTCCTGAAAGAGATGAAAAGGAGCGCCCTTGCTGACCACATCAATGCCAGTTCTAACCACAGCAAAGAACTCTTCAACATCGTGAGAGAGTTCTCCAACCCTTCAGCATCATCACCCCCTTCCAGAAACTTTGTGACACTCTGGCGGACTTCTTCCACAACAAGATCTCCAACATCTACAAGAACATTGAACCCCAAAACACCTCTTCTGACCTCTACAGCCTCCCCTCTCCCACAAATATGAACCCCAACCACCTACTCATCTCCTGGTACCAGCTCACCACTCAGAACACCACAGCCATCATGAACTCCATCCCCTCAGGAGCACACACAGACCCCTCTCCCCACCACATCTTCAACCTCGGGAGCAAGAAGATCAGCAGCGAGCTCACCACCATTTTCAACACATCCATCACCACGTCCACTTTCCACAAAGAATGGAAACATGCAGAAGTCAAACCCCTTCTCAAGAAACCATCCGCCGACCCCAGCGAACCCAAGAACTACCATCCCATCTCTCTTCTCCCCTTTCATGCCAAAGTCCTTGAAAAAGCCACCAACTCACTCAACACCTGGAGAACAACAATCTTCTGGACACTTCCCAATCTGGATTCTACACCAACCACAGCACCGAAACTGCCCTGATCGCTGCCACTGCAGAAATCAGAACCTTCCTTCATTGGGGAGTAACGGCCACCCTGATCCTCCTCGATCTCTAAGCGGCGTTTGACACTGTATCCCACCACACCCACACCCTTATCAAGACACCGCACATCGAATTCCTGGGAGACGCCTTCAAATGTATTGCCTCCCTCCTCGCCGGAAAAACCCATAGAATCTGCCTATCACCATTCACCTCGGAACCCAAGAACATCATCTGTGGCGTCCCTTGAGGCTCGTCCCTTAGAGCCATTCTGTTCAACACCTACATGACCCTCTTGGCCAACATCTTAAGAACCCATGGACTAAGCATCATATCCTACGCAGACAACACCCAGCTCGTCCTCGCTCTCTATCAGAAGACCCCTCCACTACAAGGGACAACTTCCGCAGATGCATGACAAGCATCGACGAATAGATGAAAAGCAATTGCCTAAAACTCAACACAGACAAAACTGAAGTGCTGATCTCCTGGAACAACCCCTCCCCATGGAACGGGGCCCTCCACACCAGGACCCTCACCCACTCCGACAGACCAGACCCACAACCTAACCGGCACCCTAAACAGCAAGCTCACCATGAGAGGCCAGATCAATGCAGTCTCGTATGCCTTCTTCCTCACTTTCCGCATGCTCCGGAAAATCTTCAAATGGGTATCCATCAACACCAGACGAATTGTCACTCAAGCCTTAGTCACCAGCCAACTGGACTATGGCAACACACTCTACATCAGAATCAACTGCAGACATACATAATTCAGCAGCCAGACTCATCCTCAACTTCCCCAAACTGACCCACATCACCCCTCACCTCAAGAAACTCCACGGGCTCCCCATTCAGAAGATGTGCCAACTCAAGATGCTCCTTCCCACCTCCAAAGCCCTACACAACCAGGGACCAGCCTACATCAACCACCGCCTGTACTTCCACCAACCCTCCTGACTTCTGCAATCCGCCTCCCTCTCACACACCCACAGTGTCTGCTGAATCAACAGTGGAGGACGCTGCTTCTCCTACCTCATGGCAAAATCATGGCATGACCCCCCCCTCCTCTCTGGACCTTAACCTCGCTTCTAGAATGTGGGAAGGGCTCAAGACCTGACTGTTCAACTGAACACACTCGAAGCAGCAAGGCCCTCAAGCGCATAGCCACCCCTAAGGGTGATTAGCCGCACTTTATAAATCCTGTTTGATTGATTGATTGATTGATTGATTGATTGACAATTATAACTGAACCGTTACATTGTAGGGTGGGTTGGTTTTGCCAAAGACACCCATTTCAGGTAGGTGCTTATGGATGCTCAATGAAAGGAGTACCAATCCTGCAATCTCTTACTGCAGAGCATTTTAACTAACTTGTGGCATTGTTACTGTTATGCCTTCACTTGTGGTTTGTGTCAGGACTCTCTCTGCTCAGAGATCAGTGTCACTGATGCCTCTGCTCAACTGTCAGTGTTTATGATGCCTCACACCACTGCTCATTGGTCATTGTCAGTGACGCCTCTGTTCAGCGGTCAGAGTGAGTGATGTCTCTGTTTAGGGCTAGTGTAAGTAGAGTCTCCTCTCAGAGGTCAGTGAAGACTCTCACCTCTTCTCAGTGGTCAGCGTTAGTGACGCGTCTGCTCAGTGGCTAGTGTCAATGATGTCACAAGTCAATGGTCACTGCCACTGATGCCTCTTATCAGGAGTCAGTGCCTGAGATGTCTCTGCTCCGCGGTCAGTGTTAACGAAGCCTCACACCTCTTCTCAGGTGTGTCAGTAACCCTCTGTCAGCAGCAGTGCTAAAGAGTAAGTAAGCTGGGTTACGATATTGTGGGATTTGTGGTTCTCTCACGTCCAGGTAGCTTAACACAGGGATCTGCTCCACCCCATGTCCCTAGGGCTCTACGTATAAGCCCAGATGTACTCCTGGGGCAGCTGACGCGACACACAACATTTTACACCCAGCTCAATGTGCAATAGATTCCCTTTAGTTCTTTTTTGTTAATCTCATTATCCTCCCTACTCCTGTTAATGCCTTTTTGCTCCCTTTGGAACAATCACTTTCTTAATTTATTTATCCCCCAATTTCGGCAGTTTGTTTTTATTTCCATTACATCTAATGAGGAGACACTGCAGTGAGACGATTTGAGTTTTACCAAGAAGCTTTTTCTATTCTAAACTCCTAAAATATACCTGGAAGCTTTAAAGTAGGATGACTCACAGGAACAGTGAGAGCTGAATCAATGAGGTAAAACCAGGACACAAGTAGTAAAAAACAGAGAACATGGCAGCCTAATTCTGAGAGGCTGGAAATAAAATGTTTCAGTGTTCTGCTTTGTACTGCTGTACCCGTCAGCACTGAGCACAAGCCCAACCTGGATCCCTGATGTACTCTGCGTTTTTTCTTTCTCTCAGAAGTTACATTTTCTTTGGAAGAATAACGGAGGTGGGCTGGCCAACTCGTAAAATAAGAAGGCTCTTAAAAGACCAGTATATAAAATGCTGGTAGGGCTGGGGCAGCACAAGTCACCTGTCAGACAAATTAGATGAGCTGCTGAGTCAGTGCGCAATTAATACCTTTTATGGATGCTTCCCTAGCACTGTCAAAATGTGGGTGCCTTTACAGTTTTAGGTTACTCGTAACTGGAATCAAGTGGTGTGTTTATATCGTATTTAGTTGTGTATTTAATGCTAAGAGATGAGATGTTAAATAGTGGAAGTTAGAGTAGATCAGAGTATTGTTTAGTGATGGATTAAATTAGACAGTGGCTGGCTAGTTCCTGTTATAATCTGTGTGCAGCTTTGTGTGTATGTGTGTGTGCACTGAAGGACGTTGCTGTTTGTTTTGTTCTGTTTTGAGGTACAGTTGTCCATTGCTTGACTTTGAGTGGTTGTAATGCTTAGAAGAATGTGTGTACATTTTGTGGATTTTAAGTTTGTTATGCTTTGTTATGTGCACGTGGGTGTTAAAAATAAAATGTAGAACATGTCGATAATATGTAGCTTATTGAGTTGATGTGGAAAATCCTTAAGCAGCTATGTACTTTGAAACCTTGAACCAATAATTCACATGACCAATTAACATATTAACTTCAATTGTAACATTTACCATCCTACCTCTTTTATACAGACGTGAGATACTGTTCGTGTGCGGCTGGCTTTAAAGGTAATACTACTCAGATTTCATTTGTCTGTATAAGTGCTTCAGATTTCTGAGCTTGGCATCCATGGGAAAGGCAAAAGACTCATGGGTTTCAGTCAAATAGAATAGAACTTCCAACACAACTGGTAAGAGAACATCCACACGGCCATTGTGCTGAACATAAAGGCACAAAGGCAGGCCATATTCTAAACTTCTCACAGTCCTGCGCCATTCTCTTTCTGGTATCTAGCAAGTGAACATTTTACTCTTACAAAAAATGTTGGAGTGCAGAGAAACATTTTTCAGAAAAGGTGGTACATGTAGCTCAGAAGAATCAAGTATTCCCAAGAGAAAGCTTTATAATTTTGAAAATTCTTATGCCACACTTTTGCAGACAATCAACTATTGGGCTTTTAAAGGTCACATGGTCAGAGCGAACCCATGATCATCAGTAATGCTTTGAGTGCTGTTAAGTTGGGATCTTTCCTGTAAATGTGTCCATTGGTCAACTGTTTCATCAATTATTTTACTTACTGTTTGAAATCCATGTCTATTGATCCATGTCATAAAATAGTCTGAACATTAACATTTTCTATAAAGACTAGTTATCCGGTTCCTGAAATAATGTAGGGCAATGTAAAATATGTCACAATCTTGAAGATTTCCAGTCTCAATTTTTAGCAAATATTTAGCTACTTAAGCCAGTGTTTTTTATCCTTAAAGATCTTCGAGTAATATCTTGTCTAAGATGCGAATGGCTTCTCTCATTGACAGAGGACAAAGCCTTAATTGAATTGCAGTCATAGTTTCTGGTTTAGATTGACACATTTTACAAAGGGCTATCTATTGAAAAGACACATACCCAATTCTCTGTATGCAAACCTATACCATCGACAATCTCCAGCAGTCAGGATTCTCCAATAGACGCTTGCTTGAGAATTTAAGCTTGATTTTTAGATTCTAGAATGCCATTTTATTTCCTTGGTTGAATTTTTGTATTGCATATTACCCCTTTGTATGATGAGGTTTAGTTGCTATTAAAATCTAGAATGGGCTTTTGATTATATCTGGTCAGATTTTAAATTTTAGAATGTCTTTTATTTTGATGATGACTAGTTTTTAAATTCCAACATGTTTCTCACATAAATGACCTCTAGCTGGATTTTGGAATCCACAATAGCCTTGTTTATAATGTCTGATTGGAGTTTGCATTCTACAATGATTCTTTTCTTGATGACGCCTGTTTGTGTTTTGGATCCCAGAACCATCCCCTGTTCGATGATGTATGGTTGTGTTTTAGCATTTTCCAGGATTGTTCAAAGTCTACTTGTGGTAGAGAAGGAAAGGTGAGACAGCTTTTTCAAAGTGATAAATCTTGTGAATGTTGTGATGGCCCTCACAGGACACTGGATTTTTTTAAACAATTTTCAGGCTTATTAGGAATGTTGTATATATAATGATTTTATGAGTTCTAAAATGTTTCTAAAAACATGTAAATTCTAGAAAGATTAAACAGTTGCTTAAAAATGTGGTACATAAATTAGAATGATAAAATAGCAAAGTATGTCGATATTTAAATGAATAATGGGGAATTTGAATTAAACTAAAACATTGACGCATTAAAATCACATGTAAAATACACAAATTATAAAGATTCGCTAGGCTTATTGAGTCCGAGTTGATAGATTTAAACTGCAGACAACTGACTTTCAATTATACTGATCTATAAATGCTCACAAATTTGCTGGCATGATTGGATGTCGTCACACTTTTTGTATAGTCTGGACTCAGTAAGAGCCAATTGCAGCTTTTCAATAATCCATGAATCTATTTTTAGTGGAGAAGAAAATTCCCAATTTCTGAGAATTTTGTATTTAGCTTCCATTAAACAACCAGGATGTGGACGTCGTGTCAAACAGAAAATAAGCACTTTCGAAATGGTTATAGAGCTCATAGTTACAATTATCACATCAGTACCATAACACTTAAAATGGCTCCAGGGACATAATAGTAACAAAAGATTCCAACTAAAAGGGGAAAATCCTACCCAAACAGCTGTATTGCAATACTTCTTGGTTTCTCTGGCCAAGATGGAATGTTGTGCTGTTGGCCAATAGAGACATTGGCAGGATTTCACTTGCCGAGGTTCAGGTTGAAAATGCTTCATATCTAGGACCCATTACTTAATTCCTATAAAACAAGTATGTGCTGGAAATAACCACAGAAAATAAATCCAATTTGCAACCTGCAGCATTTATGGCTGTCTTTGCAGAAGTTTGCACTAAACCTTTGAAACAAATGTTTGAATATTGCAGAATGTCAAGTGGAATATTTACAATGAATCCTTGAATTTGTGTGCAATCCATCTTATGCACATTCTGCTTGAATGTAACATGCTTCGCTACTCCTCTTCGCTCACCGAGAGGAAGTTTTTGTCATTGAGAAGATGTGTGTTTTTATGAAACTGGGTGTTAAACTGCGAGTATTGTTTTTGTAAAAATGGATACATATTCTTTAGGTGCTTGCTTAATTAATAAACAATAGGAAATACAAAAGCCAGATAGTCCATCATCAAGCCAACTAAAATTCTATTAAAATGTAATATATATCTTGCTAAAAATAATAAAATTGAATCCCGCACAGACCCAGCCCACTGGCCTTCATTTACAGAGTGTATAACTTAGCTGCGAGTAAAAGTTGTTTATCTCACAGACAGCAAATGATCAGTTACCTGAGAAATGAAGTGCTATATTTAAAGCATTGTTCCGTCGCCATGACAACTTCCCATTCTAAAAGTGTGAAACAAAGGATACCACGTGAAGTTGTCAGGAGAGGCTAGATGTTTCAGAGGCACTCATGTTAAAACACACAGTTCTAGAGCCTGCATCAGTACTTATAAAATAATTTTGTAATATAGACCCTCATGGAAGTTTTCTAAACGCTCAAAATGTCTACTGCCAAACTAGAATTGAGCCAGTTTCATAGGACTCTGGGTCAGCAGCATAAGAATTTTATGAAACATATTTTTGACAAAACCTTCACAAAAAACACAAAATAAGTGTCCTTCATCGCAGTTCCTACCAAACTTGCTTTAGTATATGTTATGTTTGGCAAATGCAGATGGAGGAATGAGGGTGGCCTGCACATTACTCTGGATCCCAATAGCCCTGAACCAGTTATGTCAGTGGATGAAACCATCAGGCCTGAAATGTAGAGAACATTTCCCCAGGTCTTAAGTGGGAAAATTGGTATATTAAAGAATTTACAACATCGTATTGTTTTAAGAACTGATGCTTGCCCCAAAGTGCATAAAGTTTGAAATATCCCTATACTAATCAGGTGGGAGGTCAAAAAGGAGTTGGAGAAGTTGGTCAGTGGAAACATAATAGAACCGCTCAAATACTCCGAATGGATTTCTCCAGTGGTGGTGGAAGGCGGAGGAACGGTAAAATCAGATTATGCATTGACCTTCGTCATTTGACAAACAATAATGTCGAGGGTACATTTTCCCTTTCCAAAATCTCAGAGAATTAAGCTTCGATAAAAGATGCTAGGCGGTTTTCCATCACAGACCTGTCAACGGCATACCACCAGATTCGGTTAAAGTACTAGATTAAACAGTATACAGCCTTTATCACCCCGACAGGGTGCTTCCAGTATAAGAGGATGCCATTTGAGCTGGCGTTGGTGGCAGCTATTTTCCAAAGACACATGCATCAGTTATTTGGTAAACTCATGAAAGTAAGGTGTTTACAGGACGACATCTTACTATTTGGCAAGGATAGGCAGCAGGATTACAAAGTACTGGAGGAAAGTATTGGGAATCCTAGAAGAAAAGGGTCTAACTGTTGAGCACTCAAAATGCAAGTTTGCTGTGCTGTCTGTGACTTACCTGGGTCATGTTCTGTGTGGTGAGGGATTGACTACCAAGCCAACGTTAGTGGAGGCTAACCAGAATGCTCCACATCCCTTGAGCAAGGATGAGGTGAGGTTATCCTGGGCCTGGTTGAGTTTTACTCAAAATTTGTGAAGGTGTTTTCTAACAGTGTGTAAAACATAAAACCATTGTCTAAAAACAAGGTGAAATTTATGTGGTCTGTAGAATGCAAGGAGGAATTTGTGGACATAATAAAAAACGATAGTGGAAGCTCCAGTTTCAAAAATCCTTTAGCCCCGAGCTTGCAAATGTGGTTACTGCGGATGCTAACAACACAGGGTTGGGAGGTGCCCTGTCTCAAATTGATGGGGCGGGCAAGGAAATTATAATTTTCATACGTCTCTTGTGCGTTATCACCGGTGGAAGAAAATTCTCGGTGATTGGAAAGAGACCCTTGCTTGTGTGTGGGCCCAGGAACACTTCCAATCATTTGTTTGGGGAAAATAGTGCAGTGGCGGCCCCTCCGCGATGGTGGAGGAGCATCGCCCACTGCTTTCGAGCAGTGGAATGGAAATATAAAATGATTCATTTTATGTTTCATTTGCGGGTGGGCAGGGCTGCTCTGCTCACGGAGCAGGGCAGGGGAGGAGTGGTATGCCCACTCCCAAGTGCGCAATGACTGTTTGGACGGCCCTCTTGGGCCGCCCAAGCCAGTCAAGTGCACTTTCCCCTTCTCCATGCAGGCTGCATTTTAGCCTAATTATTTACCTCCCCCCACGGAACATCCTCATTGAGCCCATCTCTGTTGCAGGATAGTCTGAAAATCCAGAGTTGCTCTCTCCTGAAGAGGCCTTGTTTGCTAAGGTTGGGGTGGGCCTCAATCACTGTCCACCTTAAGCTATCAGGTGCGTGGCCCTTCTCTGTGAAATGTTGACAGAGTTTGGTAGTTAGTCTGTTGCAGCGTATGTTGCTTCGGTGCTCCATAATCCTGACCTTCACTGCCCTGGTTGTCATGCCAATGTACCTCCCTTCAAAGATGGCTGCCGTATATTTATCGACCGGTGGATGCCACATGCATTCCACGTTCTAAGATGGCCGCCACCGTTCTGACCGGGAGCTTGTAGCTTCAACCCCCTTCAAAGATGGCCGCCGCATGTCCCTCGACCTTCTACTTCCGGGTCGTTTCCCTGCTACTTAAACCTACCGGCTTCACACACCTCGCTTCCTCCCAATGAGGCAGAGCGAGGGGTAGGTTCCCGGCACCTGTTTTCCAGGAAAACTGTAAGTAAGCGGTCCCCGCTGTTCTTCCCCACCCCCATTTAGCACCAGAGACCTATGCCACTTTGACAGGATGCTCATCCTTGGGCAACCTTCCATCTTTGCTTATACCCATCGTGTTTTTATCTTCCCCCTTTTTTCTCTCCTCAAAACCAGCATGACGTTAACTTTTGTAATGATGGTTGCTCTGCCTAACTATTGATGAGGCGTGACTTGTACTCGAATTGGGTGAGTTCCATCGCGCCATTTCCTTCGGTGGTTGGTTACCACCAATGACACCAGTTTATTTTGTATATGTCATGTGTGCCACAAGTCTGCTTATTATGTTTGTTTGGCCATGCACCTCTTGAGTTGCACTAACCACTTGTGCATGTGGTTGTGGCATGTTTTTAATTTCATTTTGGAGGCATTATTACTGTATGTGCATACCTTATTCATGTACCGTTGTTTTTCTCTCTCTGTTTTGAATCTCATTAGGTTGGTCCCATGATTTGTATTATTAAGGTACCTCATTGAAAGGTCATCAGAGTGATTGGTTCATTTTCCATAACCAACCACCCGTGTAGATAGTGTATCAAGATGGGTCCTGAAGAATTGCCGAGTGATTTACACACATAAGGCAAGAAACATGTTGACCATGACTACACACATATAGACACCTCCGACCATTATAATTGGCGGTATCCCCATTCTGGTTTTAATTGAGACGAGTGGGCTCACAGATTAAAATCCATTTTGGAGCACCACCTCTCCTCATTTTATTTCTCCTCACATCACCTCACATCTACACCACCAGGCCCCTGACACGCACCTCACCTATACAGCTTGGGAAAAAGATCTCCGACAAAGAGCCCCTCATAGGGTGCCCGTCAGCCATTGCAGCTCCGGCCTGACGAGGAGCAAGCCCTATGATGAAGCATGACACCCAAATGGGTGTGTGAGGGCCCCACTTCCCAAATTGAGAGACACCCACACTCCACTACTGAGTAAGGGGGTTGACCAACCTAGCCTCCTTCTCTTCTTTCCCCACCCTACAGGAACTGCATACTCCTTTGGTGCTACATTGTATTTATTGGGGCCTGTATGCTGGACCTATATGCGCCCCTTCTCCCTCATTTGTATTGAGTCCAGTGCAGTAAGACAGGTAAACATTTCCAGAATCAAAAAAAACACCATGGAGAGGAAGAAGTTTATCCCATCCACCTGCAAATGGTGGAACCTAATGCCAAATCTCCTAAAATTTAGGAAACTAAAAACATGCCTTTTCTGTTCCCCTGTCTAAAACTCTGTTTCCTGCCTCTGTCTCATGTCATCACGCTTGACACTAGCGCTAAGATGCCAATTGGTATTTGCGTGCTTTACAAAATTATTAACATAACATAACTCAGACTTTACAGTATAGAAGGTGAAAACTATCACTTCGACTTCTGCACATTGGGCAAAAGGGCTCAATTTTGGAAACCTGCTCATTCTCCTTCTTCTACAATTCCACAGACGTCAGTACATCTAGAGAGGTCACTTCAAATTAAATTTGTTTCTTACAAGAGTTTCAATAGGCTTCTGTTTTGCTATGGTCACTATAAACACAGTGGCAGCTGGTGACCACTAAAAGTGGTGGGGCTCGAATTCCAATGAGCAAGACTGATTTCTACTCAGAGGATTCACTCACACTCGATTGTACTCAGTCTTACTCTCCCACTCATTCACTTACTCTCATTCTCAACTGTGCTCACTTTTACTTACTCTGACCCACTCAGTGTCACTGACTCATGCAGTCTCGCTCATTCTTACTCTCACTCAGTCCCACTCCTTCTTATTTACTCAGTCTCAGTCTCACTCATTCAATCTCACCATGACTAACTCATCCTCACTCAGTCTCACTCTGACTCACTCATTTGCACTTAGTCTCACGAATCTCACATAATCTCTCTTAGTCTCCCCTTGACTCACTTGTCCTCCCTAAATCACTCAGTTCTACTCATTAAGATTCGCTCAATCACACTGTCACTCACGTCACTCACTCATGTTCATTCATTCTCACTCAGTTCCACTAATTCTCATGCATTTTGACTCAATCAATCTCACTTTGACTCACTCATCCACAGTCAGTCTCAGTGATTCTCACTCAGTCTGACAATCAATCTCACTCATTCTCACTCTGACTCACTCTGTCTCACACATTCTCTGACTCACTAAGACTCACTCAGACTGTCACTCACTCAGTCTCACACTCAGTTACACTTAGTATCAGTCCCCCTCACTCTCATTCATTCTCACATGGACTCACTCTTCCTATCACTCTTTCTCACTCACTTTGACCCAGTCCTTCACTGCAACTCTCACACACATACACATGCCCATTCACAGACACACACTCTCACGCAGCCTGCATTTAGAAGCATTATGTTTACTTACCTTGCTGCCTGTGCAGGTCCCATTTGGTCTCCTGCTGCTTCTTTCTTCTTCCAGCGTTTGAAACTGAAACCTCAAACCTGTGCATTCGTAGATTTGAGGTTTTAGTCTTTACTGTTTCACCCCACCCTTTCCCAACCCCGTGAGGAGTTGGTAAAGCGTGGGATGGCTGGCTGGTTGGCATGTAGCCACGGGCACTTTAGAGATTAAGCCTGCAGTACCCTTCAAAGCGATACAAAGGGATGATGGACGGAACGCTTGAGCCAATCAAACACTCACCCCAGTCAACTGATCTGGGTTTAATCCATCATCATTCTTTAGCTCACTCCACCACCCAGTTCAGACATGGCCATATGCAAATCAGTCTGACCCTGTGCCTCATGGGAACAGTCCAGCCCGAACTGCCAAGCCATGTCTTCCTGGACCGGAAACAAGCATCCTAGGACCGGTTTCTGGCATTCCAGCCGTCATCAGCCAGGCTTGCTTGAATCCAGTGGCAAAGTGAGCAAGGGACCCACGTCTGGGCATACCCCGCCAACTTAGGGCGAACAAGCGATACAAAGGGGATGATGGACGGAACGCTTGAGCCAATCAAACACTCACCCCAGTCAACTGATCTGGGTTTAATCCATCATCATTCTTTAGCTCACTCACCACCCCAGTTCAGACATGGCCATATGCAAATCAGTCTGACCCTGTGCCTCATGGGAACAGTCCAGCCCGAACTGCCAAGCCATGTCTTCCCTGGACCGGAAACAAGCATCCTAGGACCGGTTTCTGGCATTCCAGCCGTCATCAGCCAGGCTTGCTTGAATCCAGTGGCAAAGTGAGCAAGGACCCACGTCTGGGCATACCCGCCAACTTAGGGCGAACAAGCGATACAAAGGGGATGATGGACGGAACGCTTGAGCCAATCAAACACTCACCCCCAGTCAACTGATCTGGGTTTAATCCATCATCATTCTTTAGCTCACTCCACCACCCCAGTTCAGACATGGCCATATGCAAATCAGTCTGACCCTGTGCCTCATGGGAACAGTCCAGCCCGAACTGCCAAGCCATGTCTTCCCTGGACCGGAAACAAGCATCCTAGGACCGGTTTCTGGCATTCCAGCTGTCATCAGCCAGGCTTGCTTGAATCCAGTGGCAAAGTGAGCAAGGGACCCACGTCTGGGCATACCCCGCCAACTTAGGGCGAACAAAGCGATACAAAGGGGATGATGGACGGAACGCTTGAGCCAATCAAACACTCACTCCCAGTCAACTGATCTGGGTTTAATCCATCATCATTCTTTAGCTCACTCCACCACCCCAGTTCAGACATGGCCATATGCAAATCAGTCTGACCTTGTGCCTCATGGGAACAGTCCAGCCCGAACTGCCAAGCCATGTCTTCCCTGGACCGGAAACAAGCATCCTAGGACCGGTTTCTGGCATTCCAGCCGTCATCAGCCAGGCTTGCTTGAATCCAGTGGCAAAGTGAGCAAGGGACCCACGTCTGGGCATACCCCGCCAACTTAGGGCGAACAAAGCGATACAAAGGGGATGATGGACGGAACGCTTGAGCCAATCAAACACTCACCCCCAGTCAACTGATCTGGGTTTAATCCATCATCATTCTTTAGCTCACTCCACCACCCCAGTTCAGACATGGCCATATGCAAATCAGTCTGACCCTGTGCCTCATGGGAACAGTCCAGCCCGAACTGCCAGTGGAGTGAGCTAAAGAATGATGATGGATTAAACCCAGATCAGTTGACTGGGGGTGAGTGTTTGATTGGCTCAAACGTTCCGTCCATCATCCCCTTTGTATCGCTTTGTTCGCCCTAAGTTGGCGGGGTATGCCCAGACGTGGGTCCCTTGCTCACTTTGCCACTGAATTCAAGCAAGCCTGGCTGATGACGGCTGGAATGCCAGAAACCGGTCCTAGGATGCTTGTTTCCGGTCCAGGAAGACATGGCTTGGCAGTTCGGGCTGGACTGTTCCCATGAGGCACAGGGTCAGACTGATTTGCATATGGCCATGTCTGAACTGGGGTGGTGGAGTGAGCTAAAGAATGATGATGGATTAAACCCAGATCAGTTGACTGGGGGTGAGTGTTTGATTGGCTCAAACGTTCCGTCCATCATCCCCTTTGTAACGCTTTGTTCGCCCTAAGTTGGCGGGGTATGCCCAGACGTGGGTCCCTTGCTCACTTTGCCACTGGATTCAAGCAAGCCTGGCTGATGACGGCTGGAATGCCAGAAACCGGTCCTAGGATGCTTGTTTCCGGTCCAGGGAAGACATGGCTTGGCAGTTCGGGCTGGACTGTTCCCATGAGGCACAGGGTCAGACTGATTTGCATATGGCCATGTCTGAACTGGGGTGGTGGAGTGAGCTAAAGAATGATGATGGATTAAACCCAGATCAGTTGACTGGGGGTGAGTGTTTGATTGGCTCAAACGTTCCGTCCATCATCCCCTTTTGTATCGCTTGTTCGCCCTAAGTTGGCGGGGTATGCCCAGACGTGGGTCCCTTGCTCACTTTGCCACTGGATTCAAGCAAGCCTGGCTGATGACGGCTGGAATGCCAGAAACCGGTCCTAGGATGCTTGTTTCCGGTCCAGGGAAGACATGGCTTGGCAGTTCGGGCTGGACTGTTCCCATGAGGCACAGGGTCAGACTGATTTGCATATGGCCATGTCTGAACTGGGGTGGTGGAGTGAGCTAAAGAATGATGATGGATTAAACCCAGATCAGTTGACTGGGGGTGAGTGTTTGATTGGCTCAAACGTTCCGTCCATCATCCCTTTTGTATCGCTTTGTTCGCCCTAAGTTGGCGGGGGTATGCCCAGACGTGGGTCCCTTGCTCACTTTGCCACTGGATTCAAGCAAGCCTGGCTGATGACGGCTGGAATGCCAGAAACCGGTCCTAGGATGCTTGTTTCCGGTCCAGGGAAGACATGGCTTGGCAGTTCGGGCTGGACTGTTCCCATGAGGCACAGGGTCAGACTGATTTGCATATGGCCATGTCTGAACTGGGGTGGTGGAGTGAGCTAAAGAATGATGATGGATTAAACCCAGATCAGTTGACTGGGGGTGAGTGTTTGATTGGCTCAAACGTTCCGTCCATCATCCCCTTTTGTATCGCTTTGTTTGCCCTAAGTTTGTCGGGGGTATGCCCAGACGTGGGTCCCTTGCTCACTTTGCCACTGGATTCAAGCAAGCCTGGCTGATGACGGCTGGAATGCCAGAAACCGGTCCTAGGATGCTTGTTTCCGGTCCAGGGAAGACATGGCTTGGCAGTTCAGGCTGGACTGTTCCCATGAGGCACAGGGTCAGACTGATTTGCATATGGCCATGTCTGAACTGGGGTGGTGGAGTGAGCTAAAGAATGATGATGGATTAAACCCAGATCAGTTGACTGGGGGTGAGTGTTTGATTGGCTCAAACGTTCCGTCCATCATCCCCTTTTGTATCGCTTTGCAGTACCCTTCAAGGCAGCTGAGAGGGTCGCGTACAGGGTCAGAGGCTGCCCAAGGAAATTCCGTAAAATATGGGGCCCGTGGTTGGAATATTACAAATTTAGATCTGGGAAACATGGAAGGTGGGTCACAATCCACTCAACCCTCCTAGGCCATAAGGCTTAGAATTGTGCTATTTATGGTTGAATTGATGGCTGACTTTGAATTTACAAAAAGTGCTGTATTTGCTTTACTTGGTCAAACGTGTCTTTGCTCCAATGTAATTGTTGGTGTTGTCGAACACCATATTTCATACTCCATAAAATCAATAAATATATATATATATTTTTTTAAGCCTGCAGTGCCCTTGGCTACCTTTAGCTGTGACGCTTTACCACGTCACAGATGGGGAGGCACTGAGGCGTGCCATGTCATTGAGTTTTGGGCTGGGGGTTTTACCAGGCCTGCATAATCTCTGATGACTGGTGCGGGTGCCTTTGTGCACCTGCACCAGTCATCAGACAGTGTCGCTAGCTGTCTCAGGCTGTAGCTGGACAACACTTATTTTATTATACCAAGAGTGAATAATACGTTATTTTTCACTCTTGTAAAGAGTGAATATAGTATATTATTCACTCTTGGTTAATAAAAAACGGGCCAGAAAACAAGGGGGTGTAGCACTGCAGCCCTAAAGGGAGAATGGCCACTGTATAAATGCATATAGCCCTCTTGCCAAAATTTCATAAGTCTCAGTGTCAACATTTTGAGATAAAGCGAAAATGAGTTAAAACTATGAGCGACTGAAATAATGAGTGACATTCATTATGAGGTACTGAAATATATATTTTTATAAAACTTCTTTTAGGACTTTCCTTAAAAACAGACAGAAGGAGTTTCACGTAAGAAAATTGCCCAATCAGGCCCCTAAGATAGGACGGGGCCATTTTGTGCATGCACAGAAATAGAAAGCAATTGTCCGCTACTGTACATTGCTCTGCTGGTTGATAATGTACACTTTGTCTTGCTTTTGTCTTCATCACAAAATGTAGGTTTGAGGGTATGGATTGGGCACGTGCAGATCCTACCCCATCCCTGATTCACATTCAATGCAACAGGATGTACACAGAATATAATTTTCCCCAGTGCTTAATCTGTACAAAATCTATGTGCCAGTGCCTGAGGTATTTCTCAGGAGGCCACCGCGGTGCGGTTGGCACTACCCACTGACCTTGCCAGTACTGCCAGAAGCTAATCATCACACACGTGTGACGTTTGGTACTATTCCAGGTCACCTCAACCTGTGAGAATGGCCTGGACATGCTATTTTTTATATTATATTTTTTCCAGAGTAAACTGAACACTGTGGATGAGCAAAAATAGACAGACAGTGCCACAATATGATGGAATGTCATCAATAAGTGCTGGTGTTTAGAAAGAAGTGTTGGTGCCAAGTAACAACAAATACTGGCACATATTAAGCACTGCTTTTCCTGCTCCAGACCTGCTTGGGGAGAAAGTGAAAATGCAATGCAAACAGGTGCAAGGGTATGTGGAGTACAGAAATACATGATATTCAATACATTCATAAGCATTGGTACTGAGAACCGTACATATCAAGGTCTATATGAGTGACTTCAGCAGGAACTGTCCTTCCTTCCAGGTCACTCATGGGAGTCAGAGCCTAGAACTGTATGAGGTACAGTCTCACTTCTTTGACTTGCAAGAAGGGCCATCCAAGAAAGGCAAGTATTCTGACTGTGACCTGGCCCTCATTCTGCCTGCAGGTCCTAAATGTGTTTCAGAAACTGAAACCCTGAAAAATGTTTTTCTACATTTGCGAGGGGAAAAATCTCCTTTTTCTGTATTATTTAAAATTATACAAGAAGAGCTCAAAGGGTAGCAACAGGAGTGGAAAATCTCCTGATACAATGCTGCTGCTGGGAGTAAGGGCTTACTGCTGGCAACACTGGGGTGCCATACTTTAAGCCTGCGCATGCAGTGTGCATTTCGAGGATGTGCAGGCGAATCGGGTTTTGGCGTGGCTTGCTGGACGGTTTTGTGCTTGGGAAAGTTACTCGGTGCGACTCCACCCATCGGCAAACTGCAGTTGCTAGAAACCTCTGGATTTTTGCAATGGCTGGAGATGGCAGGGGTGGCAGTGGTTGTCTTTTATAGCCTTAGAGCTCACAATAGCAGGCTCTACCAGCCATTTAAGGCTCGCTCCAGTGTTAAAGGCCTGAGCCAAAAGCAGAATGTTCTAATTTGTAAAACAGGCTCCGTGAGGCCTTTGTTCACAGCAACTGCTGTGAACAAACATTGGAATGTTGGAGCTCCTGGCTTCTATCGGCCATTAGAAGCCCCGAGCACTCCATTGTTTTCTAAAATTAAACAGTGTATCTTTCCTAATGTCTTACTCTTCTTTGCTGGGTAGTTGAGCTGGTGCACAGACATAATATCGAGTTTTTTATTTCGACCTACATTAATATCGAGTTTTAAATATCGTAGGGACAGAATATCGACATCAAGAATATCGGTGACCAGAATATCGACCTGTAGGTAAGAAATATCGTTTTTGTTAATATCGAAGTTAGTAATATCGATAGCAAAAATATCGATGTTAATAATATCGATGTTTATGTTAGTGTTATGTATTTTAGTATGTATTTTATATGTATGTGTTCCACATGTTTTGTTATGTTTTGTATTTTTTTTTAAATATATGTATTAATTGTTTAGAAGTTAGTAATTTTTTTAAAGTAAGTTTTGCGTTTTAGTACCGTAGCGGGTTGTGGGTTTATAGGGGAATAGGGTGGAAGTAATTTAATTGTAATTAAGTAATTATTAATTTTAATTTATTGGTATTGATAATTAATTTATTGTTAATTAATTATTAATTGGTAATTACTTTTTATTAATTGATTAATTGATAATTATATTAATTGTGTTAATTTTTTATTGGAGTGTGTTGTGGGTTTATAGGGGAATAGGGTGGGAAGTAAATTAATTATAATAAATTAATTAATATTTTTTATTTTTTGGTATTGATAATTAATTTATTGTTTATTAATTATTAATTGGTAATTGGTAATTACTTTTTATTAATTAATTCATTGATAAATATATTAATTGTGTTAATTTAGTTTGGGAGCGTGTTGTGTGTTTATAGGGGATTAGGGTGGGAAGTAATTTATTATAATTAAGTAATTATTTATTAATATTTATTGGTATTGATAATTAATTTATTGTTAAATAATTATTAATTGGTAATTAATTTGTATTAATTTTTTTGTATTGATAATTTATTGTTTATTAATTATTAATTGGTAATTATTTTTTATTAATAAATTAATTGATGAATATATTGTGTTAATTTAGTTTAGGAGAGGGTTGCCTTTATAGGGGAATAGGGTGGGAAGTAATTTATTATAATTAAGTAATTATTTATTAATATTGATATTGATAATTAATTTATTGTTAATAAATTATTAATTGGTAATTAATTGTTAGTAATTATTATTTTTTGGTATTGATAATTAAATTATTGTTTATTAATCATTAATTGGTAATTAATTTTTATTAATTGATTAATTGATAATTATATTAATTGTGTTACATTTTATGCGGAGTGGGTTGTGTGTTTATTGGGGAATAGTGTGGGAAGTAATTTAATGTTATTAAAGTAATTATTAATTTTAATTTATTGGTATTTATAATTAATTTATTGTAAATTTATTAATAAATCATTATTTAATTTAAATAATTATTTAATTGATAAGTATGTTATTTTTAACTCCTACGCTATCCAACACTTTCCCTACTGTTGCACTCTCTGGAGTGGGAATAGTAATTTTTACCCCTACGCTATCCAACACTTTCCCTACTGTTGCCCTCTCTGGAGTTGGAATAGCAATTATAACCCCTACGCTATCCAACACTTTCCCTACTGTTGCATTTTTTGGAGTGGAAATAGTAATTTTTACCCCTACGCTATCCAACACTTTCCCTACTGTTGCACTCTCTGGAGTTGGAATAGTAATTTTTACCCCTACTCTATCCAACACTTTCCCTACTGTTGCACTCACTGGAGTGGGAATAGTAATTTTAACCCTTTCATTATCCAACACTTTCCCTACTGTTGCACTCTCTGGGGTGGGAAAAGTAATTTTTACCCCTACGCTATCCAACACTTTCCCTACTGTTGCACTCTCTGGAGTGGGAATAGTAATTATAACCCCTAAGCTATCCAACACTTTCCCTACTCTTGAATCTCTGGAGTGGGAATAGTAATTTTTACCTCTACGCTATCCAACACTTTCCCTACTGTTGCACTCTCTGGAGTGGGAATAGTTATTTTTACCCCTACGCTATCCAACACTTTTTCTGTATTGTTTTAGTTAATGTTGTGTATAATTTATTTTTAAAACATTAAAAATATTGTAGTTTTTTAATTTGTTATATATATTTTTTAATTTTATTTATATTATTTTTGTATGTGTATATATGTATTTATAATTTCTAAAATGTTTTCAACAATTTATAAGTTGTTAAAATAATTATTTATGAATATTATTAAGTAAGTATATGTATTATATTTTATATGTATATGTGTAATTTATTTTAACATTATATGTATTAGTTATTATTTTTAAACATTTTTAAATATTTTTAACTATGTTTCTTTTAATTATATGTATTATTTACTTTATTTTACATTATTTTTTTACATTTAAAAAAACCGATATTTTTTACAACTATATTTTTGACATCGATATTTTTTCTCGATATTTTTGTACTTACCATGATGTAGATAGGATGTCGATATTCTTGACTTCGATATTTTTGTCACGATATTTTTGTACCTTGATATTGTTGTAGTCGATATTTTGTCAGTGATTCAGTTGAGCTACTATGTTGCTGTAGCCTGCCTACTCCTACATGGATTTCTGATAATTGTTTGTATGAACTATATTATTCCTGGTGCTACCTTGACTCCTGTATTATTTTGCTACATTACCAGTGATAATCCCCAAAGACACTTTACTTCATAACTTAAAATAGGACAGGGGCCGATGGTGAGTAGCACTATCCAAGCTCCAATGACTGGTGACAGACGAAGGACTGGCAGCCCCAGATTTTGAGACATATTACCTGGCAGCACAGATGCAATGATTTTCGGGGTGGGTTTATACTAGGAAGAACGGTGAGGCACTGGTGAAGGGCACAAGCCTCCACTTCGGTGGTTGATGCACAGTGCTTGATTTGCAAAAGAATTTATGCCGGTGTCCAAAGCTCAGATCGGAAGTCCGTGACCGGTGCAATTAAATGTAAAGCGCACCGATTAGCAAGGCTATACAGTCTTCAATCCACTTTGTCTGTCTAATCCACTTCCAGACGCTCCAGGCCCCTTTATCTCCATCTTCTGGGTCCCACTGTCACCTTTTGAGACAGGTTTTCCATCTTTTTCTTCATCCTTCTTTCCCCTTTGCTTGATTTCTCTCTTGCTCTCTGGTAATATCGGATGAGGAAAAATAAGTGTGGGTCCCAAAAATGAATGCTGGTGGCCCCCATAGGTAACCGCCAGCTCAAATTAAGCACTGTTGATGTAGCTACTATTAGAGCCTTAAAAAACGAAGGTGGATCACAGTGGTTTGCTGACAGTAGTCAAGCACTGCTGGATTTGCTGCTTACAAAAAACCAAACAGAGGCCCCTACTCATCTGACATTCCCTTGTAATATTTGTCTGTCATCCCACACAGTGGCAACTGGAGTAGGTTACTTGACTCGACAGGACTAGGCATTGAGAAAACGGGCGAGCTATTCAGAGATGGCGAACTGTTACCCTTTTAGGATTTATAATCAAAGATGGACCTCCAGCTGGGTATTTCTTGTTCTAAGGAGGACACAGACTAGGTTAAGGTGCTGGATGGCATCCAGAGAGTCTCCAGGAATGCGCAGTTTAAGGTGCTCAACTTCTGTTTTATCCACAGGGCATATCTTACACCTGGCAGATCAATCAATTCTTCTCATGCACCCAGGCAGGAATGCCCCAGATGTGGTACTGTGGGGACATAGAAGTTTCACATGGTTTGGGACTGCACACATCTATCGTATTTAAGAGACATTGTTGACTTTGTTAATGACACCAAAGACCACAACATTGTATTGCCCCCCAAGGCATGTCTGCTGGGGCTGTACCTGCGACCAGCCAAAAATAAACTTATGTCCAAATTCTTTGATTTAGCCCTGATTTAGGCCAAACGAAAAATCCCTCTCACATGGAAGTTGACAGGGAGTCCACGGTTAGATAGATGGAAAAGGGAACTTATCAGATTGGCTGAATATAAGTGTCGCCCTCTTTAGAGAAGCTAGGAATGGCAGAGGATCTCTGCAAGCTGCTTAGGCTTGGGAGGGACTGCTGGTGGAGATGAGGGCACAAGATGACTTGTCAGCGAGCGGTTCACTCCCGATAGGTTGATATCCCTGGCATGTTCCGATAGTCACCCGGAGGGTTCTGCTCAGTGACCGCCTTGCGAGTCATTGGCCATCCAGACCATGCTTACATTCAGACACCTAGAATCAAGTAGCACTAAGAGATGTCAATATCTAGGATGAAGATGGACACCTTTTTGGACCAGGGAAGGTGCGGTGGGGTTAAATGGGGGAACATTGGTTTGCACGTTATTGAACTTTGCTTCTGTGGCCGGGCACAAATTACGGGATCACATAATTATCCTCTTCAGCAAAGCAGACTGAAAAGCCTAATCTGTGTTATTTGTATTAATATGGTTTATCAGCGCCTTCAACACTAATAATTTGGAATAGTTATAAGTAGAACTCTCAGGAGAGGATGATTTATCGCACCAAAATGAACTGTGTTGAATATGTAAATGGAAATACGTGATTACTATATATATATATCAGCAGAAAATCCTGTGATATGGCAAACAACTTCCAAACAGAAGCGGGCATGGACTCCAGAATGATGCAGTATAAAAGTAAGTGTTTATTGAGCTTCAAGTGCTGTCCATGACACGTTTCGGCCACACCAAGTGGCCTTGATCACATGATCGGACTACGGCATTTGCTGATTTTTAAATTAAAAACATGTGATTACTGACTACACACCCAGTGATAGTAACTGACAAAAGACTGCACATACAAACGTGAAATTCATGAGATGCCTGATACGATGCACGTATATATAAATATCGAGATGTACAAGAAAGATGCAGTAACAACCAATAACAAAGCATACAATAAATGATTGCTGAAAAAGGCAATACCAAATTCTGAAAAAGATTTTTTGTATACCCAAAATCTATGACCATCTCCCTAAAAACATCAATATACATGTTTTTAAATTTGCTTTTAAACTTGTTTTTAAACCATCTGCTTGACTCTTTGATAAGCCTTGGCGGAGTAGGCGGAGTGGCATTCCGCGGAGTTCCATGGAGTCAAAAAAATACTCTGTGGAACTCCGCCCCGCCCCAGTCCCACAAATGTTTTTAAAAAGGGTAAAAAAAATCACTTACCTTCTTCAGCCGTCTGCGGGCCACCCTCCTCCTCACAGTGGTGACTCCTCCTTGCCGCTGCCATCCTCCTCGCGCTGCCGGTCGCAACCCCTATGTTTACATCTTGCGTGGACTGCGCAGTTCACGCAAGATGTAAAACGTAGGGGTTGCGACCGGCAACGCGAGGAGGCCGACGGCGGCAAGGAGGAGACACCACGGCGATGAGGAGGGCGGCCCGCAGACGGCGGAGAGAAGGTAAGTGTTTTTTTACCCTTTTTCTGCAGGGGCTGAGGGGCGTACTCCGCTCCGCCATGGAGTCGGAGTTTTACCTCAATTTCCAGTTCCCAGCGGAGTTGGTAAAACACCGCAAATTCCGCTGGCGGAGCGGAGTACGCCGCCCGGGGTTACTCTTTGAGTACTAATACATAAATACATATTAATGAATCTAAAAGCAGGATGTAAAATAATAAACAATGTTGATAGTTCATTGGGATAAAATGTAGGGAAGTTCAATATGAAGTGCTAGAATGCAATCAAAATCAGAATTGTTATTACGGAAAGGTACTGCAACTGTAAACATGGTTAAAGTGCAAAGATCTAATAGCATCTAATACTTCGAATATTAACAGGTATAATACTGTAAATTGAAAGTACATGCTGGTTTAATGCCAATGTTGTCGATATACTAAATAAAGTCCTATAGTGCTAAAGTGCCTAACTATCTAAAGTGCTGAGTGTTATACAATACTAAAACAGAGAGCAATAGCGTTGGAAAGAGTTGACTGAAAATGTATAGACTATGTATATCAAATCTACTTACTGGATGAACAAAGACCAGAGCCATGTAATCCTGAATTCATAGGACACCCTAGTGTATGTAATACACGCCTGTGGAAATCAATCTGACCGATTATAAAAGCTGCAATGGCTATGGGCACTCATTCATATAGGATCAAATCATAATTTTAACATTTGTGAGAAGCTATAAAAAGTTATATAAATCATTGCTGGTGTTTAGGCCGTTAGGTGTCTTAGTGTTGAGTTCCAAAATAAATTTGGACTCTAACTTGCGTAATGATTTCTCTTGATTTCCACCTCTTTTGGGCGCCTGTACTGCCCGGATTACAAAATATTGGATGCAGCTAAGATTGTTGCTATGTGTGTCCTTAAAATGTCTTGCCACTGGGTAAGAAGGATCAGAATTAACAATAGCTCTCAAATGTTGGAGAATTCTGGCGTGTACCTGCAGTTTTGTGCTGCCTACATAACATAGGCCACATGTACATTGGAGGACATGTACAGCGTATTCAGTTCTGCATGTGTAACATCCTCTTAGATCTATTGGTTTGGAACTGAATGCCGTGGTATAGGAAAACATGTTGACCCCAAATTTAAACGCTCGGCAGGTACTACATTTGTAAAAACCTTGTTTGGGGGACAGCCAACTAGTTTTAGTGTCAAGCTCAGGACTATTCTTAACAAGAGCTCTTTGCATAGGTAAGGGTGGGTTTGTCAGGAAAGGTCTGGCTCAAGGCCGCATCTGTAAGCACTATGGGCCACTGTTGGTTTATGATGGCTCTAATATTCCTTGCCTGTCTACTGTATGTAGTGATGAGCCTCACACTAGAATCAATCTTATTACTCTTGGGCACAACAATACACTCAGATTGCCCAAATTAGTGGTGGGGTTGAGCATTTCTTGTCTACTTTTTGTATTGGCTTTAGTCATAGCTTGTTCTAGAATTCTGTTATCATAGCCCCTCTGTAGGAATCTGATTTTAACCTCTTGCTGATATTGAGAAAGATCTTTATCTGAACTGCACACTCTACGAATTCTTAAAAACTCCCCATAAGGGATACTGTTGATAAGGTGCTTGGGATGGAAACTAGAGGCATGTAAAATGGAATTCCCCGCAGTGGGCTTGTGAAATAAGCATGACTCAAGTTTGCCATTTTCAACATAGACATGTACATCTAGGAAATTCGTTGCATGTTTGTCTATATGAGAAGTGAACTCAAGATTTAAAGTATTGACATTGATTTTTGTGACAAATTCTTCTGCTTCTATTTGTGTCCCCCTCCAAATGACGAACACGTCATCTATGCATCGCCACAAATTGACAACATGTGTGTCCCAGTCAGAGCGGTCCTCCACCATGACGACTCGCTCCTCCCACCAGCCAACATGTAAACATGCATAACTGGGGGAGAAGCAAGCCCCCATGGCCACACACCTGAGCTGCTGAAATATTTCATTTCCAAATGAAAAGTAGATATTGTGGAGGCACCAAGTGATCATTTTTAGCAAAATTGTGTTATGATTAAAAAACTCTAAAGGTCTGTTGTTTAAGTAGTGTTCCACCGCCCTTAGACCATCCCTGTGCTCAATACTTGTATAAAGGGAAGCTATGTCCATGGGTATTAGGATATACTCATCTGACAAAGGTTGTTTAAGAAGTTTTCTCAAAAAGTCACTGGTGTCCCGAATGTAAGATGGAAGGTCAACAACAAATTCTTGTAGAAAACATCCACATAGCAGGAGATGTTTTCAAGTAGGCTCTTCCTAACTGATATGATGGGCCGCCCTGGAACTGGGGACATACTTTTGTGAATTTTGGGAATAAAATACAATACTGGCATGACTGGAAATTCATTGTACAAGAACAGATATGTATCCTTCGATATAAGGCCTTCACGTTTCCAGCCCACCAATTCCTCCTTGAACAGTTTAGTCATTGCCTTGACCTGTTGCATGTTGGATTTTCTATAGCACACAGGATCATTTAAATGTCTGTAGGCCTCCTGTTGGTATTCGATTTTTACGCCACAGTACTATATTACCACCTTTGTCAGAATTCTTTATAACCACAGTAGAACTTTTGTGTAATTTGGTCATCAGATTGAAATATTGCTTATCTCGGAATTTATATTTGTTGGGTTGCGGCCACATTCGATGATTGAGTTTTTTGATCTCATCAACTACCCGATCGTGAAAAATGTTAACTGCATCCCGTGGCATCCTGGGCATGAATGTAGATGAAGGCTTGAAAGGACTTTTGGTGGAAGCTGATGGATTGATACCCACCTCACGTATTAGACTTTGAGTGGACATTGGTAAGCTGTAGTTGTGTTTTCATTGGAGAGCTCGTGTAGTGTTCGTAACAGAGTGGCATCAGCAACTTTGAGCTGGTCTACACGGTTGCTATTCAGTGTTAATTCATTGGTGGTGTCATTTGTAGATTGCTTGATCTTATAGTATTTAGTCAACTTTAATTTTCTTATAAATTTGAAAACATCAATCCTTGTCTGGCAATAATTAAAATTGCTTTCTGGGCAAAATGTAAGCCCCAACGCCAATAATTGGGTTTCAGTCTGATTGAGTTGAATATCGGACAAGTTGATGACAGTGTTATCATTGATGTTTATCGCGTTTTCCATCTGAAGTTTTGTTGCTTATATATATATATATATATATATATATATATATATATTTTATTATTATTATTATTATTCCCTCCTGGAGAGTTTGCTGAGAGACATTCTTGTTTCAGAGAAGTATCCTGAAAAATCAACTCGAGTGGAAAACAAATTTTGAACTGTTATTTGAACTCAAACTTTATAGTCAAAGAACTTGAATTTGAATTATTTTGTGAAGTACAAAGGAGTTCAGCATCAAGCTGCATTGACCATGATATCCATATATAATGCATATGTACTTTAGAAACAGCATTTAGACAGTATTTAGTAAAAGATATGGGATTAAGATTAGGCATCACAGAGTGTTAATGGATGTTAATTATTTTCTAATTGCACCAAAAACAAATCAGAACCTAAGCCAATCAATATCAAAAGGCTTATGAGTGAGCTAGGTTTTTTGCCTTCTGGCAAGGACAGTGCCACCGCAAGGGGATGGCAGCGAGGGCTCTGGGAGGGGGTGTGGGCACTGGTGTTAAAACATGCATCTACACAATAAAAGGTAGGCCTGGCCTGGTTCTTTTGGATGCAGTTAACAATGAAACGCCACTAGGTGGCACTAAATACAGTGTTTGCCGTTGCCCCAGCTTACTTGTATCTTGTTTCAACTTGGATGGTAAACCAATAATGACCCTCTAAACATTTTGGTCCCCGGCCTGACACAAACATATGACAAGAATATTAAGCATTACAGGTATTTGTTATATATTGCTACATTTCAGTTGCAGGAAAGTCATCTTTACACCAAGAACAGAGAGAGTTTGTTACACAGAGATATCTAGAAGATATATCCTTTCCTTGTTAAAGTTAGATGCCAAACTTTCATGGCAGATTATTAAGTATTTCTTGTGTGCTTTTAGCTATCCCTTCCAGCCTGCAGACATCACTGCCCAGTAACAAGGCAAAGTGGGTATCCAGTGATTGTGTTTTCTCTCTTACCCCCTTCCTCTTTCCGCACTGCTCCCATTGCATCCAAAGCACAGGCTTAGTGCTCCCTGAAGCACTGCTGGTCATATCTCCATTGTGTGTGGCTGAAGACAGCAAGTGCCATTGAAAAGCCTAGTGGACAGCACAGTAATGAAATACTGAGCAGGTGAAAAACATGGACGGAGGGATAGCATGGGCAAGGAGTTTGGAGAGTGGGAAAGGAGTATTAAAAACTGTGCCAGGATATTGCCATCAGTTGAGGGTGGGTGTAGAGATGCAGAGATGCAGGATCACACTGTAGAATGAAGGCGAGGCACGAGCCGCTCGAGCACTGGTGCCTCCTACACTAAGGCGGAAGAGCGTCACCCTACTGCATTGCAACAGTGAAGGAAAGGAAGAATAAAATTATAATGTTATTATCATTTTATTTGTTCCTGCTGTTGCAGCATGGGGACGGGGCAGGGCTGCTCTGCTCACAGGGCAGGGGAGGAGTGGTGGGCACACTGAAGTGCGCATGACGCTTTGGCCTGCTGTCTCGGCCCGACAACACAGTCATGCACACTTAGCATGTTCTCGACCCAGGCTGCATTACAGCTTGGGTGGAGAACATGCCCAGGGCCCCAGTCACCGTCTGAGCGCCGAATTACGGCGCTCAGACCAATCACAATTGGCTTAGGTGAGCCAATTACAACTCTGCACTGCAGCATTGTGTTTGGCTCAGGGTAGCCTGGCTGCTTCCTGTTCGGACGACTGAGGAGAGAAGACGGGGGAAAGAGAGGCGAGGAGGTAAGTGTATTTTTCTTTTTTTACACTCCCTTAACCCCTCGCCCCGCCACCCCAGTTCCATGATGGCTGCCCCTGTGCTCGAGTAGAGAAAGAAGGTGCTATGGAAGTAGAGTATGGGATAATGAGCAGAGGACTTGGAAATGGGTTCAAACTGCAGCTAGTTCTGCAAATTTCCTCAGGTTGCTACTTAGTTGAGGGCCAATAATTGCCATTTTATTGGGGTCTTTCTCCATGGAGGAAACTTTTTTTAAAAGAGCAAGCTGACAATGAGATGTAGTAACTAGGGGTATCTCAAGAGGATACCAGATGATAGAGTCTAAAATACACTTCCTCTAAAGGGAAATCATACGTTAGGGCTTAATGTTTTTTATCAATTAGTGTTTATTTACTATATTCCTTTTATAGTAGTCGTGGTGAGGGCATTCAAGCCCTGTGCATTTGAGGTGTATAGGCAGATCGCCTGCTATGTTCCATTCTTTTCCAACAAACATGTCGCCTGATGGTATGTAAAGAGTGTCAACTAAAGGTCTCTGTTTGGACTGAATGCTAATGTCACTACAGTTTAGGTAAGTTTCTTCATAAACTATAGTTTAACAGTGTAGTTTACTCAGCTCTTTATGCAAGTCTCCATTGGTCTCTGAATGATTCTGAAGCGTTAATATATATTTTCTATAAGATTCAAAATTGAGCACCTCAAGGAGCACTATGTTCTTACCAGGTGTGTGTAGACATGTGCTTCCTTTACTCAATTGTATTGGTTATAATTCGGAGGGATCCCTGAATATTTCTGTACATTACAATATTATTGTTTTTTACAGCACTGTGATTTGAAGGAGTTGCATTTGCTCCATCTTCGGGACTGCGGTGAAGCCTCTGCAGTCATCCAGTCACAATCTTACTCTTTAATATGTCCCTTCTTGGAGAGGTCAAAGCCGGGACTTGCAGAGTTCTCTTGAGCAGCGGCTGACACCGCTCAGCTGGTTCAGCAGAGGTCCATCATGATGGTGCAGCAGTGGTGTGACATAGGCCCCCGCAGCCCTGCGGTGTGGGAGGCCCCAAACTCAAGGGGGTCCCCTCTGCAAAGTACCTGGCCTGAGACCTCTTGACTGAGTCCGGAGGGGGGGAAGGGCTCCCTGGGGTATGAAGGTGGGTGGGGGGGGCACTCAAGTTTCGTTTCGCCACTGTGGTGCAGTGATTGTTTATAAGCTCCGCACTTCCGTGCTTTGGTCTACTTGCATCAACCTCCAGAGAGGGAGCCACAGGGTGGTGGGGTTTCAGCATTCTACTCCTCTTATGCTCAAATAGTGCCCCCTTCAGCAACGCACTGTGGTGTAATGATTGCAAAATGTTCCTGCTTCTCTTAGCTTACTGAAGAGAGCTGTAATTCACAACTTTCTCTAACTGCCTTCTGTCGAATCCAGATCAACTAACAATCAGATAACAATCAAATCGAATGGGCTGTTTTCTGTATATTTCATTGTATTCCTTGGCATGATACCTTTACAAGATTGTTAGGTTTTACTTCCCGATTTCGGTTACAATTTCCTTCTAGATCTTTTCTACCCTGAACTATAACAACAGTCCAACCTTGGCAATCAGTATGTCACAAACCCAGTGAAGACTGTTATCCTGGCTGCTTGATACGGAGGCCTCCTGTTTGGTGCTACATCTCTCATAGCCATCTTTCTTTCATTGCTTCTATTTAATACTTGAAATGTAAGACATTGTCACTTGTCTAGAGGTATTTTTCTTCATAGTCCAGGTTTTTCGCCTGAGAAGTCAGACTGTCTATCCATTTCTGTTTCTCCTCCCACCCTGAATATGCTTGTGCTTATGCTATGACATCTGGGAGACGGAGGCAAATGACAGGTCCTATCTTTTCTATTTTTTGCATGGAAACATTTGGGGTGATACATGAAGTGGGGCTGAAAAAGAGGGGGCGGGGGGTTCTAAGCACAAAATCCCCATGCATTTTCGATAGACTTTTTTTGAACAGTGCTACCGCCAAAACTGCTGATTGGAAATTACAACAAATTTGGCAGGAAGCTAGATCTTGATCCAGAAAGAGTGCTTTTAGTGATTTGGTGTAAATCTATTCAGTAGTGTTTGAGACATTAAGGATCAAAAATATTTGTATATTTGGACTGTTGGGTTGGAGGGACTCTCATAAAAGTCCCTTGTACCTAACTTAAAAAAATAGAGCATTCTGATTGGCTGAGGGGGCTTTTTTTCCCTTGGGCCTTCTCGCTCCCGCGGGTTATTACAGGACATTGGGAACTTAGTTCCCTGTCCTGAAAATGCTGTAAAGAATAAAAAGACAGAAGGGTGCAGGGTAGGGATACCCTGCCCCTCTAGCCATTTTGGGGGTGAGAGGGAGGGTACCAGAAGGATTTCCCTGGGGCCATAATTCAAGAATAAAATAAGGAGTTTTGCTGTCATCCTGCAGTACTCTTGCAGGATCACAGCAACAAAAAAAAACGTAGCCGCCTTTTTTTTTTAACTTTTAAAAAGCTGCTGGGGCGGGTACCCACCAAAAAAAAAGGACCTGGGTAGACACCGGGACACCCAAATTAAATTTTAAAAAAATGAATCATAAATTTGTGGCAGAAAGGAGCATATTTTCAAGCTTAAATAGGCAGGGGCACCATTAAGCATTTTTCTTATGTTACAACATTAAAAAAATAGTAATTCTCCTGGGTCATAAAATCCATGATCCCAGAAGAACTTAAATTGTTTTTAAAGCATTGTGAGCTGGAGCTCTATGCTCTTAAGCTGGATGGCAATGTTTTAAACTCAAAAAACCATTGCAATTCTCCAGTTATAGTTATCTCTAGCAACTATGACCCATGCCCTAAAGTAACTTTAGGCACCCTCGACATGCATTCTAGTTACTTTAGGGTAACTATAACTATCAGCATATAGAGATAACTATAACGGCTGAATTTCATCGGTTGATTGAGTTTAAAGCGTTATGTTGTCACTGAATGGTTAAAGTGACATTATAGTGAGGTGATTATGTCAGTGACAACATTAACATTTTGAAAACAAAAATACCACAAATACTCACCAGTTATAATTAGCAGAGCTAACTATAACTTGCCCCTCGCCATGCACTGCTTATGAACACACATATTACATCACTCATGACATGTTCTATGACATCATTTATAACATCACAGATGACATCTCAAATGGCATCATGGATAATATCCCTGATGACATCACTGATGCCATCATCAAAGCTTCTTTTGCCCACATAGATCTATAAATGGGTATGGTATTTGAGCTACAAAAGTAAGTGCAAAATAGCTCATAATAATATGATGCATAATTACTGCTATCATACATACAACTCCCATCGTTGAAGTAAGATTGTGTTATGTGCAACATAGACCCTATACCATATACTTCATGAGTAGAAGAGTTCATGTTGACTATCAACCACAGAGAAAAGGGTAACCTATGCTGCATACAATGTTCAATCTGTATAGAACTGTTCAGGGAAAACCAAGTTCCTCCAGATACTCTAGCCTGTTACATAACTAATGCCCTACTATGGACAGCCTTTACCTGTATCAAACCCCTGACAGTCACTGAACCTACATTGAGAAATGAAGTAGATATGAGTAGAAAAGTGGTACTGTAAACACTGTTTACCCTATGGAGAGAGTTGATTCTGTACCACACTGTTTACAGACAGTGAAACTCTCATGAGAAATACACCACAGAGTGTTATAAAGTATCTATTAAGAACAGTGTACACTCTATGCAAAACTTGTCCAAAGAGAAGCTATTCACTTAAAATAACCAAGGTCTGAAGGTGCTAAAGATCATACTACCTGCACCCTTAATAGTGTGGTGAAAACGTTTCAGATAACCCATCTTCTGAAGCAAAACAAGCACATGTACATAGGTTAGTACTTGGTTCACACAGTCTTCTATGTTATGTAGAAATTGTCATGCTGAGACGATTCTGTCTAATAACTTAAAGCTGCTTATAATACTTAGTATGTAGTACATAGAATCTTCGCTCTGTTGAAAACGTTTCCTGCAGTACCAAAAAACTCTGTTACAAGAAGGACTTATGGAATAAGACAGCATCTTTCATGCCGCTCAAAATGCATTATTTATGTGGTTCTATACCAACACCAAAGCTGTGAAAAACAATATGCAGGCAAACAGTGAATGACCTCGGTACACAATTCAGGAACCACAAATCAGCAATAATTAATAAGAAACTTGACCAGCCTGTAGCCAATCATTTTAACCTTATTGACCATTTACTATCAGATTTGAAGATTTTCCCTGTGGAATATGTCTTAAAGGAAGAACTGCTGGACCCCAGAGAAAACCTCCGGATATAGAATTTAAAATCCAGATGGACTGAACATCGCTGATAATACCACCCAATTACTGAATATTTTAAGAGATCTCAGGACTGCATTGATTCCACATGCCAAATCGAATCTTCACTCACAATACTTTCTGAAAATCCAGCAGTGTTAGCTGTGCAGCAAACAATATTGTACTACCTCAGGATGATGGAAGCCAAAACGTTGTAGTGGAAATATATTTTTCTTCTTTCGTGAGTCCATCTGTTTGAGTTACTTCTTGCTTGGATATATATATATATATATATATAAATATATCACAGGTTTTAGGGACGTTATAGTTAGTTGGACATTTTACTCGTACAAAACAAGAGAAATTCTGCCGTTATAGTTAGTTGAGCTAACTATAATTCAAGCCCCTGCAATGCACTGCTGATGACGTCACATATTACATCACTCATGACATGGTCAGCGACATCACTGATGACATCATCCAGTGACTGTGTGTTTCTGTAAAGTTTAAATATGTTTTATATATATATATATGCCAAGGTCTATTGGAGAATGAGTGGGTGTATGAGTGTCTGACTGGATGATTTAGTAGGTGCGTGACTGACTGTATAAGTGAGTGATTAAACGTGTCTTACTGAATGCATGTGTTAGTGACAAAACTGTGTGAATGTCTGTATCAGTCTGTCAGTTGGTGTGTAAGCGGCTGCACGGGTTGGTGAGTAGCTACATGAGTGTCTATATGGGCTATTGATTGGTTGTCTGAGTATCTGTATGGGTGCCTGAGTGTCTGTGTGGGTGGGTGGGGGGTGTGTGACTCTGTGCATAGATGTGTGAGTGGGTGATTCACTGGCTGTATGGGTTCAAGAGTGCATCTGTGAAGAGCTGTATGGGTGGGTGAGTGTGTGTATGGGTGTGTTGGTGAGTGAATGGATGTCTCAGTGGTACATGTGTGAGTAACTACATATGTGAAAGGCAGTATATGTGAGTGTTGGACTATATAAATGACTATATGTGAGAGTGAGTGATTGTGAGAGTGGTTGTATGAATGAGTGTGTGCCTGTGTCAGTGATTGTATAAGAGAGTAAGTATTTGTTAGTATATGTATGAATAAGTGAGGCGATGTGTGTATAACTGTATAGATGAGTAAATGGGAGTGTGATTGGTTCTTTGCATGACTGACTATGTGCGTGAGTAACTCTATGGGTGAGTGGCGGTGTGTGAGTGTTTGTATAGGTGTATGAGTGCATATGATAGTGCTGTATTGATGAGTGACTGCATGTATGAGTGAATGACTGGATGTGTGTGTAGACCTAGGAATTATTGACTGGGTATATAGTAACTGGTATTGGTGTGTCTATGGTTTTGAAAATGGTAGTCTGTATTTTAGAATGGGTGTATTAAAGGTTATATTAGAGTGTGAGGAGGTGCATCAGATGATCACGTGTATGATGTCATCAGTGATGTCACTGACCATGTCATGAGTGATGTAATATGTGACGTCATCAGCAGTGCATTGCGGGGGCGTGAGTTATAGTTAGCGCAACTAACTAGAACGGCTGAATTTCTCTGGTTTTGTACGAGTGAAATGTCCAACTAACTATAACGTCCCTGAAACCAGTGGGTTTTTTTCAGTGAATTTCAAAGGTTTTTTTAAATGCTAATTTCTAACTATAACGTCCCTGAAACCTGTGTTTTTTTCAATGAATTTATACATTTTTTAAATGCTAATTTCTAACTATAACATCCCTGAAACCTATGGTTTTTTCAGTGAATTTCAAAGGTTTTTTAAATGCTAATTCCTAACTTTAATGTCCAAAAAACGCTTTTTCTAAAGTTTTAAGCTTTTATAAAAATAATGTGATGTTTTATCCTTTTTAAAATATGCCTTTACATTTTTTTTTTTTTAAAGTGAGATTTGCGTACCGATCGTGTACCGGTCACAGTGGGTGTGCGAATCCAAGAATTTTGCCGCCATTTTGGTTAAATCGTGCACGATACGCGTACGGTATGCGAAGGGTACGCGGTTCTCATTTTTCTTTTTTTTTAAATGTTAAATACATGATATCTACTATAAATTTATTAAATTAATCATATATGCTTTAATGAAAGACTTATAAAACTGATATTTACATAAATAATATGGATGTTAAACGTCTTATAATGAAGTTACGGGAGCCGCGACGGTCCCGCGTAACATCACGTATGTATTTTCGGAGTTGAGTCAGGTTCGCAAATCCAGCGCAAGTTATTTAGTTTTAAAAGTATATGTATATAACTTTATTATATATATTATACCAAGAGATTAATATACACAATTGTAAATATCGTATATTTGTAACTGGAATAAAGATATATTATTGTTAAATATATTTTTCGGGAATCGCGTCTGCTGCGCGCTGGTTGCACGTCGGGTGCGCGAATCCCATGTGATTTCAAAAGAAAGCATTTTATTGGTTAAGAAGCTTTTTATTCCAGAACTTGCAGGACCCCACCCAAATTTTTCATTCTTCCAAGAACATCTTCAGAGACACAGCTCTTGTGTTTTCTGCCCTTCTTTTTAGCATTTTTTTGGTGGTTTTTTTCACTTCACTAAAAATGGCTTCTTTAATTCCACCACAGGAGATTCCTGGAGAAGAAGAAGACTTGGAAGAACCTGTGAAGCAGCGATACGAAAGCGTTGTGTGGGCTTTTTTTCAATTTCAGCAGGTGAAAAAAAGGTCAATGCACGCAAGGTGATGTGCACTATCTGTGAAATGGTCCTCTCTCGTGGATCTGAAAAAAATACTCCTGTGGCACTTCATCCATGCTAAAACACCTGCAGACAATGCATCCATGTCGTCTTGCGCGAGAGCAACATCGTCGCAAGCTACAAAAACAAACTGCACAAGATGATCAAGTCGCAGGGCCTAGCACCTCGTCAGGTTCTTCAACAACAACCCAAAGAGCGCAAATAATACGGGAGTTTGCTGGACTTGAGCAGCGGTGCATTAAATGCAAAAACGTTCTTTGTTACGGAGAGCAATCTGTGGATGCTATTGTGGTTGCTGTGAAAAACAACCATTGTTATTTTTTTTGTTTTGTTTTTGCAATGAGTTTTTAATTGCAAAATGTTTGAGAAAGTTTTCTCAGTTCATTCTGTTGATTTTTTCATTTTTTTAAAAAACCAAAACAAATACAAAAAAGTTAAAAAAACACAAAAAAAATTAAAAAGAAGGGAAAAAAATGGTTCTTGTTAGAACTGCCTATTTGGTTAAAAATAGTCAAACTTCTATGTGTTGTGAGAATTGCGGCAAGTGTAATATATGTAGGAGTGCATGGGTAGTGCATGAGTGATTGCATGAGTGCATGGGTAGTGCCTGGGTGATTGGAGGAGTGCACGTGTACTGCCTGAGTGATTGCATGAGTGCAGGGGTACTGCTTGAGTGCATGGATGAGTGCATGGGTAGTGCCTTAGTGACTGCATGAGTGCAAGGGTAGTGTCTGGGTGATTGGAGGAGTGCATGGGTAGTGTCTGGGTAATTGGAGGAGTGCATGGGTAGTGTCTGGGTGATTGGAGGAGTGCATGGGTAGTACCTGGGTGATTGGATGAGTGCATGGGTGGTGCCTGAGTAATTGCATGAGTAGTGCCTGGGTGATTGAAGGAGTGCATAGGTAGTGCTTGCATGAGTGCAGGGGTAGCACCTGAGGGCATGGATGAGTGCATGGGTAGAATTTGAGAGAATGGATGAGTGTATGGGTAGTGCCTGGATGATTGCATGAGTGCATGTCTACCACCTGGGTGATTGGAGGAGTGCATGTATATTGCCTGAGTGATTGCAAGAGTGCAGGTCTTGTGCCTGAGTGCATGGATGAGTGTATAGGTAGTGTCTGGGTGATTGCATTAGTGCATGGGTAGTGCCTTGGCGATTGAAGGAGTGCATAGGTAGTGCCTGTGTGATTGCATGAGTGCATGGGTGGTGCCTGGGTTATTGAAGGAGTGCATTGGTGGTGTCTGAGTGATTGCATGAGTGCATAGGTAGTGCTTGCATGAGTGCAGGGGTAGCACCTGAGGGCATGGATGAGTGCATGGGTAGTATTTTAGAGAATGGATGAGTGTATGGGTAGTACCTGGGTGATTGCATGAGTGCATGGCTACTGCCTGGGTGATTGGAGGAGTGCATGTGTATTGCTTGAGTGATTGCAAGAGTGCAGGGCTTGTGCCTGAGTGCATGGATGAGTGTATAGGTAGTGTCTAGGTGATTGCATTAGTGCATGGGTAGTGCCTGGGTGATTGAAGGAGTGCATAGGTTGTGCCTGTGTGATTGCATGAGTGGTGCCTGGGCTATTGAAGGAGTACATCAGTGGTGTCTGAGTGATTGCATGAGTGCAGAGGTTGTGCCTGGGTGATTGACGGAGTGCATACATAGTGCCTCAGTGCATGAATGAGTGCATGGGTAGTGCCTGGGTGATTGGAGGAGTGCAAGGGTAGTGCCTGGGTAATTGAAGGAGTGCATACATAGTGCCTCAGTGCATGAATGAGTGCATGGGTAGTGCCTGGGTGATTGTAGGAGTGCATGGGTAGTGCCTGGGTGATTGGAGGAGTGCATGGGTAGTGCCTGGGTGATTGGAGGAGTGCATGGGTAGTACCTGGGAGATTGCGTGAGTGCAGGGGTAGTGCCTGCATGATTGGAGGAATGCATGGGTAGTGCTTGGTGATTGCATGAGTGCAGGGGTAGTACCTGAGTGCATGGGTAGTGCCTGGGTGATTGCATGAGTGCATGGGTAGTGCCTGAGCGATTGAAGGAGTGCATGGGTAGTGCCTGAGGGCATGGATGAGGGCATGGGTAGTGTTTGACAGAATGGATGAGTGCATGGGTAGTGCCTGGGTGAGTGCATGGCTACTGCCTGGGTGAATGGAGGAGTGCATGTGTGTTGCCTGAGTGATTGCAAGAGTGCAGGGCTTGTGCCTGAGTGCATGGATAAGCGCATAGGTAGTGTCTGGGTGATTGCATGAGTGCATGGGTAGTGCCTGGGTGATTGTAGGAGTGCATGGATAGTGCCTGTGTGATTGCATAAGTGCATGGGTAGTGCCTGGGTTATTGAAGAAGTGCATGGGTAGTGTCTGAGTGATTGCATGAGTGCAGAGGTAGTGCGTGGGTGATTGAAGGAGTGCATACATAGTGCCTCAGTGCATGAATGAGTGCATGGGTAGTGCCTGGGTGATTGGAGGAGTGCATGGGTAGTACCTGGGTGATTGCGTGAGTGCAGGGGTAGTGCCTGAGGGCATGGATGAGTGCATGGGTAGTATTTTAGAGAATGGATGAGTGTTTGTGTAGTGCCTGGGTGATTGGAGGAGTGCATTTGTACTGCCTGAGTGATTGCAAGAGTGCAGGGGTAGTGCCTGAGTGCATGGATGAGTGCATGGGTACTGCCTGAGTGATTACAAGATTGCAGGAGTAGTGCCTGAGTGCATGGATGAGTGCATGGGTACTGCCTGGGTGATTCAATAAGTGCCTGGGTAATTGGAGGAGTGCATGGCTACTGCCTGGGTGATTGGAGGAGTGCATGTGTACTGCCTGAGTGATTGCAAGAGTGCAGGGGTTGTGCCTGAGTGCATGGATGAGTGCATAGGTACTGTTTGAGGGAATGGATCAATGCAACAGTACTGTCTAAGTGATTGTATGAATGTAAAAATAGTGCCTGGCTCATTGGATGAGTGTAGACGTAGTGCCTCAGAGATTGGAGAAGTGTATAGATAGTGCTTGAGTGCATAGATGAGTCCATGGGTAGTGTTTAAAGGAGTGCATGAGTGCAATATTAGTGTGTAAATGATAGCATGAGTTCATGGGTAATGTCTGCGTAATTGCAGGACTACAGAGCTATTGCCTAAATGATTGGAGCAGTGCATGGGTAGTGTCTGAGTGTATGGATAAGTACATAGGTAGTGTTTGAGGGAATACATGAGTGCAGCAGTAGTGCCTGGGTGCATCTAGCAGTGTATGGGTAGTGCCTAGGTAAATTGAATGAGTGCAGGAGTAGTGCCTGAGTGCATGGATGAGTGCATGGGTAGTGTTTGAGGGAATGGATGAGTGTAGTAAAAGTGCCTCTAAACATTATTTCATGTTATCATGCATATTACATTATTTGTTCTTACCTTTTTTACGAATGTAGATACAAAACTCAGTGGAACTATTTTAGAGTAGTTTTGTTGTAAACTGAATAAAAAATGTTTTCAAGCTTCACCTTTACCTTCTGTAAAAAAAGAAGAAGAAAAACTGTTAGTGAATATAATATTATACTTTTAAGAACACAACATAATTTCAGAATTACATAACATTTCAGTTTCCCTTTTTTGCTGTTCTCAGATTCTACTCAATTTCACCATACACAGTGATTTTAATGTAGTATCATCATACAACAGCGGGAATAAAAAAACAATCAACGAGATTGTAAAAAAAAAAAAAAAAATCAGCGTAGAGCATTATTTAGAATATCTGTAGCTATGTGTTCAGCTATGTACAGTTTCTTAATTACATTCTTCAAGTACATTAAGGGGCCGATTCCGATTCGGGTAGGAAATCTCTCCGACCGAGCCGGACCCGGAGAGATTTCCGACCGAATCGGACCCGTGCATCCCGACCAAACGAGTACGATGCGTCCGTATGCTATCGTACTCGAGTCGGTCGGACTCCCATTGAAGTCAATGGGACCCGGTCGTACAACGCGTACGCGGGCTCCCATTGTCTCAATGGGTGCGAGGCGAACAAGGGCGCCCCCTACAGCGGGTACGTGGCGAAGCGACTCGCGCCGTACACGCACAGGTAGGGGGGACCCATGGGTCCCCCCTGTGTGCAACTCGCGCAGCTACGCGTACAGGGGGGTCCGACATGGACCCCCGAAGTATGGCTCCGACTGCTCTTTCGAGCCGGACGGCGCGTGTCGGTCGGACTGCTCGCGGCGCGCATCGTACCTACCAGACCGGGGAACGTCTCCATTGCACGGTGCGAGTCGTGTCCGAGCAAGTCGGTCGGTGCGGTTAGACCCGGGAACGAGTCGGTCGGAGCGGTTGGGACGCCCGAACGAGTCGGTCGGAGCGGTTGGGATGCCCGAACGAGTCGGTCGGCGATTTCGCATCGTACTCGCTCGTCCGGACGCGCGTACGAATCGGTCGGGAAATAGGGCTCCGAATCGGATCCGGTTATGCCGAATCCGATTCGGAGCCCTACCGGCCGAGATCGGAATCGGCCCCATAGTCTTTTATTTCTCTCAAGTACATTTTGTAAAATGTACACTCTCATTTACATCTCGTATAATATAGACAACAAATATATAAACTATTTGTTTCTAAACACAATTTTCCAAATACAATATGAACTAGCACAAACAATAATCCATACATTAATTGTTTACATCTTCCCAATAGGCCGAATAATGTTTCGAAACTTTTGCATTGAAAATATCCAAAATAAACTTGTTAATTCGTGTTCACATCTTCCCAATAGTCCGAATAATGTATTCAAAATTTTGGCATCAGATATGAATTTGGTAATTCGTAAGGCAACCTAGATTTGAATTCCAATTGGGCATCATTGCAATGTGTCCATCCTTTATTGCACTTTAAATACACAGTATAGTGTCCAGATGTTGTAGTAGGTCCATCATGGAAAATAATAGCCACTGCTTTAAAAGTTCTTCCTGAAATTGATAGTTGACTTGCCACAAAAGTTTTAATTTTGATTTCCAATTTTCTTCCATTTGCTCTACAACGTTGTAGCATTAAAATTACATATTTTCCAAATCTTTCTATATATTATGTTGACAACATTTCTGATTTACAATGAGAACATTTCATATCTTGATTAGCTGTTTTTACTAATTTGTTAAAAGATACTGATTTGGAATCTGGTATCGTCAAGTATATGAATCGTTCAGTGTCTATTTCAGTGATAGAAGAAAATTAACACTCTTCACATTTTTGATCCCATCTGTAACTTAATCCAAATAAATTTTCAATTTCTATTCCTTCATCTTCCAATACACCAAGCATAAGGATTAGAAGTTCTTGTGCATCTTGTTGTATATTGAGTGTAAATTGCAAAGAACCAGTACATATATCCAGAAGATGCCAAATGCCAGAAGCAGTATGGATTTTACTTCAGTCAGTTACCAACTTTTGAAATACATAATGTAGTAAAGAACAGAATCTTTTTTCATGAATTTCCATAATTTCATGGTGAAGATCCTGTAGATAAAACACAACATTCACAATTACATTAGCATAGCAGTTGATACCTGAACTATTTTCTAACTGGTATCCAACAATATCATCAACAGTGTCCATTTTCTTTTTCTTTGCACCTTCATGATTCTCTCCAATTGTTTTCTTTATTTGAATCTCAGTAGAATGCTTGTCATATTTCTGTTTTGGACACACTACACGTTTCTCATATATGGGATATTCACCTAAGTTAGGAGCATAAAGTCTTCTTAACCGATTATACTCTCTTACACAATTTGCATCAGCACTAATCTTTTTCTCATCAAATTCAATCAAGTACAAACCAGATAATGTTCTTACTCGAGACAATGCAACATATGCCATTCCCTCTTTAAACACCGTACTTCCAATATTTACCAAAGCACTTTCTACACTTAAACCTTGAGACTTATGAATAGTTACTGCATATGCTAAAGACAGAGGAAACTGTTTTCTACAAACATACAAGTCTTTCACAAGCAAAAAATTCCATCTCTGTTCTGAAAATTTACAAAATTAACAACTTTTCCCATCGCTCCATTTACTAAACCTTTTCCTACATCCAAATTACACCGTAAAATTACCCGACAGTTTATAGATACATGTAAAGTCTTTTCTAAACTTGCAGTCTTAGATACAGACTTTTCCAAAGAATCCAATTTTGACTGTAATTTCTCTGAGAGAAGAATAGTCACTCCTTGGTGTTCCATTTTATCAATAGCTTTCCATTTTCACTATTTGTTGTTTTTCCAGTTTCAAAAGATCTTGATTGAATGTAGAACACTCTTGCAGTGTTGGCATTAGGCAATTTATAGACTTCTTTTCTCCAATTTTTTGGTATATTATTTCAGGTGCTGTGTTTTCGGGTGTAAACAAGTTCCTTAGTAGCCGACTTTGTAAAGCTTGTTTACCATGTTTCGTCAAAACACCAATTCTTATATCTTTAAGAATATTTCCATAATCTTCATCACTTGCTTGTCGCATATTCTTAATAAGTTCTTTATATACAAAATGTGACCAAATATTCACATTTCCAATATTTCCCAAAGATTTCCTAGTGTCTTCATGGACAAGTGTTTTAAAAACCGGTTGCCCTTTTACAGGAGTAAGTTGTAGTAGATCGCCAAATACAATTACATGTTTTCCTCCAAACAGAGCATCATAATCCGTTTTTAAAATCTGTTGCATTCTTAAATGTACAAAAGCAAGCATTGAGTTTGAGACCATGCTCACCTCATTAATGATTAGAAGTTTCATTTTCTTCAGTACTCTTGAAACTTCATAACAAGCTTCTCCAGATAGCTTCTGATATTCCAATTTATTTACATGTTCAACTGGTAGCATAAGTAATCGATGTAAAGTAACCCCCTTAATGTTGTGTGCTGCTAATCCCGTTGGAGCTGTTACAACACAAGATAAATGTGATTCAGTAGTTTTATGTAGATAACTGGTCAAAACTTTAACTAAGAAACTTTTTCCTGTTCCAGCTTGACCACTGATGTACATTAGAATAGGTTTAAATGATGTGCATTGGCATTCTTTTTTTTCATGCAGCAAACCATGCTGTATCTGTGCTGTCACTTGCTGATATATTTCTTTTTGTTCAATATATAGTTCTTCTTCCAACTTTCCCAACTGGATAATATCCTGTTGTGCTTGTTGCATTGCTGTTTCTACTTCATTCATGGCTATTGCTGCTTCATTTTCAATAATTGGTTGTCCTAATGGATCTTGACTTAGTGGACCAGAACTTTGACTATCTTGAGAACTGTCTCTAGCTATTTCATCTGCAACAATAGTTTCTTGTTCAAGCTCATCATTTAACATTTGTAGATTAGTTGGGAAAATTGTGCATTGAATGGTATCTTTACATGCATTAAAAGAATCTTCATAGCAGCCGAAATCTCCAAGTAATTCCATTTCACTACGCCAAGGCTTGAACAGTTGCAGAAGTGCTAAATAAAAAAATTCCCTTTTATCTGGAGTTTTGCAACTGAGTTTTCTGTGGTTTATAAGATTTCCTTTGGCATGTTTTACCAAACATCCGTCACATCCAATTACTGCATATTTTTCTTCATTTATATTTTGTGTAACATTTCTCTTAAAGCTGTAATGTTGCAGTACTTCATAGAGACATAGGCTTTCCAAATGTGGACTACTTTTGGGATAGTACGTATCCAACATATTAGTTTTAACAATATCTGTACTTTATGGTTCATTTAATGCCAAGTATTCGATTTCTTGTACAGATTTCAATACTCTATTTCGTGTGGCGGCAAGACCTAGACTTACCCAAATGATTTCTCTTGACTTTGAATATAAACTGGCAGAGATCAACCGATCCAAACATTCATAGGATCCAATCTCTCGGTGGAAAAGCATTTTCAAGCTAAAGCTGTACAATTTCTTGCTAAGACTCTTTTCCTGTGAAATTTCTTCCCACATTTCTTTCAACTCGGTCTTTTCAGATTTGGTTATATATGGTGTAACATAGCGAGCAACAGCAATTGAATTATCTGCCACATATTGAATATCCATGTTTGTATTCCACATTGTCAAAATCACTGGATTGTAGTCATTAATATACTTTGAATCTTCAGTTCTTTTTAAGTTGTATGTATTCTTCAGAGATTTTCGAGTTATAGTATGCCTTACTGCTGACATAAAACTATTGACTCTTCCTTTTGAAATTATTGGATGTGGGAATCCAAAACGACATTTTGTATAAAATTATTCCTTTGACTTGTATTTTTGTTGACAATATTTTCCACATCATGACTTTGAAACCGTAAAACTTGTTGTCTCAAGCTGTTTTCTCCTCCTTTTTTGGAATGACACAGATAACATACTCTTCGATGAAAGACAAAACAGTTTCATCAGTATCGGTTCCAAATTTAGGTGCATTCTTGATCCATACTAGCATGTGTATATGAGGAGCACCTCTGGCTTGGTACTCCTTTCTCCAAAAGAAATCAGTAACTTCTCCAAGAGGTGGATTATTTTTATTGCAGATAAAAGACATCATAGCTTGAAACCTATGATTAAAATATCTGCACACATTTACAGGATCCAAGGAACACAGTTCTCCAGCTGTCTTCAATTCAATGTTTTTTACATTTGAATTTGCTTGTCGTAGAAATTCAAGTAAATCATCCCACGCATATTCAGCACAGCTAAGTGTAACAAACCATGTAGGGGTACCTAAGTTTCTTACCATACATTTAAGTTCTCCGTGACGATGATACCAATACTCATTGGTACCACGTTGACACGCCATCAAATTAATTAGCTGAGATTCTAATCTCTAAAGTCTCTTTGTTGAACTTTGTCCATGAATTCCTTTGCAGAAATATGTGTAAGATGAACTCCTATTTTTAATATGTGGTTCACTGTATATGAAAGTCCAGATAAGTCCCTTTCAAACAGAAGATGAAATATATATGGAATACACTGTTGAAATCTTGGATCTTCTGAGTACAATCTTGTCGAGCGGTATTCTGAAGCTGGAATCTGTATTGCTCGTTCATCATATCGTCCACCTTCTCTAGTGGGGAAGAGCTGTGGAAAACAACGAGCTTCTAAACTTTTTCCCATACACTCATGGGAGTTCCTTTCATTTCTTCATTTGAAATAATTCAATAGTGTTTCCTATCACTTCTTTTGAATGTAGAGGATGAATACTGTAATGTTCGTAAATTTCTTCACTCCTGGACTTGTCCACTTTTTCTATTTGGCCAGTTGTAATTTCGGTTTCATCTTCTAAACATATTTCCTGTTCTTCCACATTTACAGTTTTTTAATAAATATTGTTTTGTACAAGATATAATGTAGCCTTTTGAAGTTTGGTGACATCTACTAACTCTTGCCATATTTCCCGACTCTTTGTTGGTACACCATTAACTAGAATAACTACAGGCTCACTTTCCTCTGTCTCTATACCAACAGTTTCAATATTTTTATTAAAATCTAAAGGTAAGAACACAACTCTTCCTTTCAGACCTCTTTGTAAATCTGTTGGAGGCAGCTTACCTGTTTTAGCCTCCATACGAACTATAGCCTGAAACGGGTGCACAGATTGAATAAGAATGGACTCATATGTATTTAAATCTGCCAGTTCCGGAGGAATAGCTACCAACTCAAAGTTGTTATGTACTGCTCTAGCTGGCATTTTGTTCTCTTCGAATTTGTTGTAACAATATTTACAAATACGTTGATCAGTACCCAACTCAAAACGACCTTCCACCAACAAATAGGCACCAAATTGCTCCCATTTATCATTGTTTTCCTTTTCACTTTTTAAATATACATCAACATTCCTAGTTTGACTTCTATAGTGAGTACGTCGACAACAAATACAAACATAGTTTGGTTTTTCACATGAAAGTATATTAAACTTTGTAGTTTCTTCTGCAAACTTCTCAGTACTAATATCTTCCACCTGTTCTTCAACACCTACACTTATCAAGCTCTCACTTTCTCTACACTCCTCTTGTGAACCAAAGAAACAAAACTGTATATCACCACAAACTTTTTTTACACCCAATACTGAACCATGCAAAAGAGCTGTGTTCATTTCACTTAAAGATAATGCAGGACTTTTTACGTAGTACAATCTCCTTACTAACTTCCGCATTTCTGAGTGATGTACTGCTAACATTCTTAAATGATAAAAAGTACTTTGACACACTTTTCTAGAAAGACAAGCCAGAGAATGACCCTGCAACTTAGTATATTATCTCACTTTACAAGGATCTAGTCCTTGCAACATCTTAATCTTCTGTTTAACACTTTTATTTGCATAATCTCATAAGAAAATTCGTAATATATCAATAGATTCCTGTCGAATACTACAAATACTACTACAATCCCACTTATACACTGGCGCTTGTGTACATCTCCGTTGAACTTCTTCAGCTATTTTTTCTTCCACATTTCTAGGAACCATCTTTTCATTTTCAATTGGACAACCATCTTTTAACTCATAACAACGACCACTGGTATCAACTGCATGAACTAATGTATTTTGTTGAAAATAGCTTTCTTCATTAAAAAAAGGTTCAGTACTAGAAGTGTGCTTCCATTCACCAGAATTATTTTTGCAAAAGTTACTTCTATTAACCAGTCTTTTTCCTTTGCTTTTCTCCTTCATAAAGTGCATTGTTTGATTCAAAGTTTTCATTCTCTTCAATACCAATATAAGTAATTTTCTTTTCAATTCAAAAGCTTTTTCTACTACACTTTCAATCTGTTGTTTTTTCTTGTAAGCTGCTGATCTTCTTTTATATTTTTTACAATCTTTCAATAAATGTTGTACTACTCTACTTTTATACATTCTCTTCCTAATGTCTTTATATTCTTTCATCCTTCTTTCAATATGGATTGTTTTCCTATAACCTATATCTTCAGATAGATAACACATATCAGAATACATGAGTAAGTAGAAATATATCTACTTAGACACCTACATTTATGTGGCGTACTTCAAGTGTACCTTTCCACAGACTCATACAAACTAGCCTAATCACTAATCCATCTCTTAACATGTCTTAAACTTCACTTTTGTGCTGCAGCTTCGCCATTCTGCAACTACTTAGGTTGATGGGCTAGCCAAATATAAAGCAGCAACCCATCACATGTCTATGCTGTAATACTCACCATCTTCCTGAAAGCATACATGCATATGTTTGTACACCGCATAAATGTAGGTGTCTATGTAGATATGTCTCTACTTACTCATGTATTCTGATATGTGTTATCCATCTGAAGATGCTACATGTGTAAAACACAAGTATACATCTATTTGTATGCTACTTTTATATATGGTGGCACTAGCAAAAGGTACAGGCACATGCATGCATGGTTTCAGGAAGATGGTGAGACTTACAGCAGAGACATGCGAAGGGTTGCTACTTTGTTTTTGGCTATGCTTAATACCTAACTCATAGTAGAATGGTAAAGCAGCAGCAGCAGAAAAGTAATGTTTAAGATATGTTGGGTGAGGAATTAGTGATTATGGTACTTTGTAAGAGGCTCTGGAAAAGTTCACTTGAAGTGCGCTGAATAAATCTAGGTGTCTCTTTGAAATGTGAAGTACAGTCTGTCAAGTTTTAAGGTCTTCTAGGTCTTGTGATTGAGGTATGTATGTATTTGCACATGTTTTGTGATATGTCTTATATATCTGAAGATGCTAGACATATAAAACACAGGTATACATCTATTTATAAGTTTCTTTGATATATGATGCTACTAACAAAAGGTACAGACATAAGCATGCATGCTTTCAGGTAAATGATGAGACTTACAGCAGAGACATGCAAAGGATTGCTGCTTTATATTTGGCTAGGCCCAACACCCTAAGTAGTCGTAGAATGGTGAATCATTTTTAAAGTTTGAAAATAAAGCTAATACATAATATGCCTCACAAATTTATAACTCACCTTCCAAATAGTATTGTAGACTATAAAATATCAGAAACTCATAAAAGATTTTCTTATGCACACAATCAATGTAATGCACCACTCTCAACAAGGTAAAATCAGTAATGGCAAACTGTCCCTCTCTTTCTGCACACAAATAAATGTAAGTAACAAATCACATTGCTTCCTACATTATTTCAAATTGTAAAGCACTTTTCTATTGGTTAGACATATTAACCCTTTCCAACTGTCTTCTAAAAGTGGCCAAAGTGGTTCTGTAATTTCCTGGAGTCGCGACTCCACCGTGTACCATCACGATGGAGCCACAAATCCATACGGGAGTTCAAAAACCTATTACTAATAATACTAGCATTATTTTTTAAGAACAAACCACTTCTAAACATAGTACTGATTTGGGAAATCTTACTTTAATAACATATCACTTATATACAAATTACAATTCCATATTTTAAAACCACAGTTAAGTTTCAACCCTTCCCCCATTCTGCTTAATCCCAGTTTCCAAAGTAACAGTTTCTGCAACATTCAACTGAACTGGCAGGTCACAAGTTCACCTTATTTTCAAGTTCAGCACACAAGGTTACAAATGCAAATAGCAGGTGTGGTTGACTTTTGCAAAATATTACCTTATCCTATCTACTGTACCTTTCAAACATTTTTTAATAACCAATAAGAAACATGTTTTTTTAACAAGTAACATGCATCCTATTTTTGAGTGTACAATGTCCATGAACAGCCAATCAGTTATCTGCTTTTTAAAAAACAGCATCTTGTCCACCATTTTAGATACCTCTCATTCTACCTACTACCTACCTCAGCTACAGACATCTTCTCATTACTTCCAGACATCCCTTCAAGATGCTTACAGTATGGATTGTAGGGCACAGCTATGTTTTCTGGTACAAAAGGTATGCTGAACACAGAGGTATTGACAAAGACCTAGCTTTGCAAAATGTGGATATTAAATGGATTGAACAGAGAGGATTAAAGTGGCACCAATTGATGCCTTTGGTTAAAACCTTTTTGCATCTCCAACCCTCTGACCTCATGATTGTGCACTGTGGTGGCAATGACCTAGGCACATTGACTGGAGTTGGACTGGAAATGCTCATGAAGGAAACCTTTGCACAATTGATGTTGCTTTTCCACCAAACTGTCTTTGTATACTCTAATATATTCAAAGACAGAAATGGAAGTGGTCAAATCAATTCTGTCCACAGATTGAGAAAGCTAGAAAGAATGTCAATAAAGCTGTTTCTGCTTACCTCAGAGACCATAGGATGGGCTCCATCTATAACAACAATCTACATTTTGATATGGATGACATCTACAGAAGTGATGGAGTACACTTCACAGATCAAGGAAACAGACTCTTTCTCAACAACCTAAAGCTGTGCATCCGCATTTACATGAAGCTACAACAAACTCATAATGAAAACAAGGGCTCTTTTTAAAGCCACCCTATAACACAATACTGAATCTATTTTTTTTTTACACATATATACTCTTTTTTAATTTTTTGTGGATTCGCGAACCCCTCGTGCATCTTCAAAAGCATGAACTCAATATACTACAACACGATACACTTTTCAGGTTTAACTTTTAATTTTATATATTTTTACTAACTCTATCAAATTTAATCTTATTATTAACTTCAATCACACTACCTCTAATCAGCAATTTCACAAATGCAACACTACCTTCTAAATGATATACTATTAAATTATGTATTTGTGGTGGATCCGCAAATCCAACGTGACGTTACACGGGGGGCTGCGCTGAGAGACGCGATGGGGTCGTGACTCCAAAATCGAAAGTAAAAAAATACGCCCCACTTCCATTATTTGGTATCCGCCCCGGGGACCCCAACCCCAGGGGCATGCTATCACACTGGGGACCGCGGGGGAGCCCCAATGCCCCCGCGGTCCCTGCCGGCTCCCCGCCTCCTGCGGGAGCCAGCATTGCTTTTGGACAAGGGGAGCTGCTGACATGCAGCTCCCCTTGTCCAAAAGCAATTCTGCACAGGGCGGGAGCAATGCTCCCACCCTGCCATTGCAAACTGCAATGACTGGAGCCGGCCTTGGGGGGTGGCGGTCCCCAGGGCCATAGAAGGCTCCAGGAGGTGGCCCCCCTCCCAACGTGAAAATAGCCCCGGGGAGGTGGTGGTCTCCGGGGACAGGGGTCCGCAACGGACCCCACCCTTAATTAAAATTGCCCTGGGGAGGTGGTGGTCCCCGGGGCAGTGTGGGGAGGGGCAGGAGCCCCCCCCACACTTAATATTTATAATTTAAGCCCCGGGGAGGTGGTGGTCCCCGGGGCTTGGAGGGGCCCGCAAGGCCCCCCCCCCACCCATTATCACAAATGCCCCAGGGAGGTGGCGGTCCCCGGGGCAGCGTGAGGGGGGCAGCAGCCCCTCCACGCAATTTTTTCAAAGAAGCTCTGGGGAGGTGGCGGTCCCCGGGGCTGCGGGGGCCCCCGCATATATTTTACTTATTGCCCCCAGGACCTGGCCCACCCCGGGGCTTATTAAAACGAAGCGCGGGATACCGCGCTTCGTTTTTTTTTTATTTTCTCAGCGGGATTCACGATCCCAAGGCGAATTCCGCTGAAAAAAAAAAAAATGCTTTTTTGGCCCTGGGGGTCGCTGTGGGACCCCCTGACCAGACCTAAAGGGTCAGGGTGTTTCTACCCTGCCCCCTTTTCTATTTTTTTAACCATTTTCTTCCCTTTTTTCTTGTGACTCGGTTTTACCGACTCACCAGATTGGCTGCCAGCACTTCTTGGTTTGGAGTGTTGACAGCCAATCAAAATGAAGCTCGTGATCGGGACGGTTCGCGAATCCTCCTCGGTCACCAGATATCGATATTTGTTTATTTTTGAATTTCTCAGGAACTACTGAACAGATTTACACCATTTAAAAAAGAGAACGCTTTCTGAACCAAGACCTACCTTTTTGCCAAATTTGATGTAATTCCGTTCAGCAGTTGGGGCTGTAGCTTTGTCTAAAGTTTCCAATGGAAATTAACATGGAGAAAACGCGTTTTGGGACCCCCTTTTTTCTTGACCCCCGCTCAACGAATCACCCCGAAACTTTAAAGACAGGAGCTGACTTGACTGAACCACTAATTTTGAAAATTTTGCGAAGATTCGTCAAACGGCGCAAAAGATATTGGCAAAAGAAAAAACGCTTTTTGAATAGAAACAAGGTCCTAACTATAACTACCTACTGGCGACCGCCAATAGGTATATATTACATAGTGGTGGTCGCCACTGAGTAGTCATAGTTAGGAACATGTTTTCATTGAGAATGCCTTATTTGTGGTTCTAATAACTTTGGTGCCATTTGACGACTCTCCACAAAACTTTGGGAAAAAGTGCAACTATTTGACTAGTTTGCTCATGAAAGGTTTCGGGGTGATCCATCAAGTGGGGACCAAGAAAAAGGGGGAGGCCCAAAATGTGTTTTCCCCATTCATTTTTCCGTAGGAACTTTACACACAGCTACAGCCCAAACCACTGAACAGATATACACCAAGTTTGGCAGAAAGCTAGATCTTGGTCCAGAAAGAGTGCTTTTCGTGATTTGGGGTAAATCTGTTCAGTTGTTTTTGAGCAATTAATGCTCAAACATTTTGTATATATATGTACACGGAGCCTCCGCGGATCCAACAGATCTCCTGTTGAGATCTGATTGGCTGCCATCACATCAACAAAGAAGTGGTGGCTGCCATCTTAGGACTCAGTCCTGAGTCCTAAAAAAGCAAAAAAAAACAGACACAGGGGCATGGTAGGGATAATCTGAACCTCTAGGCCTGGAGCCAGAATTATTTTTTTTCAAATGTTGCTGCGTACTTGGGGAGGATCCTATGCTTGTTTATTATAGAAAAAACTCCGGGTGGGTCAAGGCAGGGAAGAGGTGTGATGCATAAAATGATTTTTTTGGGGAATGGGTGCGTGGCCCCCATTCCGAGCCTCTGAGCGGCCCCGAGGACTTCATCCCCTAGGACCTAGCCAAAAAAATAAGGAAGGGGCTGCACGGGCCCCCTCCCGAAGGCTAAGTAGGCCCCAGGGACACCATCCCAGGGCTGAAATCTAAATTAAAGGGGATGAGACCCACGCAGGCCCCCTCCCCAAGCTTTAAAAGGCCACGGGGACTGCATCCCCCAGTGCCGAGCCAAAAAATGAAGGGAGAGGCGAATTGCCCACTCCGTGATCCTAATTAGGCCCTGGGAATCCCATCCCGAGGCCGCAACATAAATTAAAGGGGAGGGGGGCATGCAGTTCCCCTCCCCAAGCCTCAAAGAGGCCCTGGGTACCCCATCCCTCGAGGCCAAAACACATTTTAAAAGGAAGGGGGGCCTCCCTCCATGAGCCTTTAATTAATGGCCCCAGAAACCCCAACCCTGGGGCCGGTCACTTGCCGTGTCCCTGGGAACTCACCCCGGGACACAGTAGTTTCCCTGCCTACACTGATGTGGGCAGGGAAACAGAACAACATATTGCTCCTGCCCAGAGGGAACAGCATAAATCGCTGCTCCCTCCGGATGGGAGCAATGCCTGCTCCCGCACCATGCAGGAGGTGGCTGGGCCCCCGGGGGCCTGGGGCTTCCCCAAGGCCCCCAACAAGGGCTTGGTGGGTGCCCTGGGTGGGCACCGGCGTACTCACCTATTTAAATGGAAACACCGTGGATTGGATCCCCAGGGCCAAATTAGGTTTGGGGAGGGTGGGCGCGCAGCCCCTGTCCTTTAAAATAAGCTTCAGCCCTAGGGGATGGGGTCCCCGGCGCCTATAAAGGTTCAGGAACGGGGGACCGCGTGATCCTCTCTCTGCTTTTATTTAAATTTTGGTCCTAGGGGATGGGTCCAGGGGGCCTAATTAGGCTCAGGGAGTGGGGTCACACGGACCCACTCCCTTTAATAATTACTCAGCCCCGGGAAATGCGGTACCCGGGCTCAATTAGGCTCAGGGAGGGGGGCTATGGTGCCTCCCTCCCCTTTTTTATTAAATTTGGCCACAGGGTGTGGGGTCCCTGGGGCCCAAGAAGATTTGGCGAGGAGGGCTGCATGCCCCTGCCCCTGTTTAAATGTATTTGATCCTGGGGGATGGGGTCACCAGGTGCCTAATGAGGCTCGGAGAGGGGGGCTGCATGCCCCCTCACCCTTTTTTTTTTATTTGGCCCCGTGGAATGGGGGTCCCTAGGTGTACCTGGGGCCAATTAAGGCTTGGGGAGGAGGTGTGCATGCCCCCTCCCCTTAATTAATATGTTTTGGCCCTAGGAGATGGGGTCCACGGGGCCCAAAGGCCAAACCAATGCTGCATCGATGAAGGACATGTGCAGGGTGGGGTTGGCTGCCTGCGGGGGTTGGCTGCAGGGCCTGGTCGCAGGTGAAATGTTCAGTAACAACATAACATTTTAAACTCTAAAAAAAACAGAAATTCACCAGTTATAGTTATCACAAGTAACTAAAACTCATGTCCTAAGGTAACTATAACACACACTCACCATGCACTGCTAACTACCCCACATATTACATAACTCATGACATCTTCTATGACATCATTGTTATCACTGCAACAATTGCAATTAAATTATTGATGAGAAAACTGTGCATGGCGGGGGCCCAAGTTACCTTAGGACCCGAGTTATAGTTACTGAGATGACTATAACTGGGGATTTCCTGTGGTTTTTAGAGTTTAAAATGTTACGTTGTTACTGAACATTTCACCTACACACACACACACACATACGTGATGCAGTGAATACTGCTATATATTTTATAGATCAAATACAAATGTTGTTTCCTATTGACTTGAAGTATCTTTTAGCGTCAAATATGGTTACTAAGTTGCATGACTCTAGTAGCCCCAGATGCCATTCTATTGACGGTAGTATATGTGCACATTTCTGCACAGCCTAACCTCATTTCAAGTATCTCCAAATCAAAGCAGGCTTTAAGAGAATAATGAGATCAGTATTGTATTGATGAATGATATCTTCTCCTCTAAGAGGTTTTGATTTTCCCACTGGAGAGGATCCTGCCACATGCTCAATACATAAGTTTATTTTGAAAGTAACACGTTTCTGTCACTTGATTAGGTTCCACGGGATTGTACGGAGAGAAACCCTAATAAACTGCTCTAAAATGTTATGTACTTTAACATTAGTTTCCAACTGATCTTTTTCTAGCAAGAGATCTGGTCAGTTGAACTGCCAGCTTTTTCTTTTTAATTATTTGCTGCGCTGCTTGCTATTTTGCATTTAACAGAAGTTAAAGTTTGGGCTTCTCAGCATGTTATCTTTTATTTTCAACATTATCTTGTTGGCAGTTGACGATTCAATGGACAAGTTAAATGCAGAGCTGGGATAGGGATCATGCCAATAGCATAACATATCTCCAAAAAACTTGTATAAGTGGGTGGGATCACTGTGGATGTCATTTGGGATATATAGGTCAGACACATGATTTTAACAGAAAAACTAGTGAGTTCTGAGCATCTTCAATCTCATATAAGAAGGATCAGTAATGCATACATTATTGACCTTTGGCTGAGACAACATCTGAATGAAGTTCATTGCTCAAAGGAAGGTGCGGTGAATGGTAAGATACTCCTTTCTCATAAGATTTGCCTTCTTGGCAATTATTTGCCTGACTCCGTGATGGCAGACATAGATACAAGATTCCAGGCTAGGGTTCAGATAGAGTCTGAGAGTTGTACCGGGAGAATGGGGTAAGCGGGTACTAAGAAATAGGAAGTTGAACTGGAAGCTTATGTCTGTCTTGGAAATGCCTAGTTTCACCTATTTCTCCTTTCAGGAAGACATCTAAGCTAAAGCCTGAGACTGTCGCTTCTGCCATAAATTTGCCTCAATCAGCTAATTTACCCTCAGCAGTAGGCCCCTCCCATGTAGATTTCTGAAGGATGCAAAGCAGGAGTGACAACAGCAAAACAGTAAAGAGAGCTCTCATCGCAAGAAGAGAATCAAGAACCCTGGCTATTTAAGCCATAATGGGAGGATAGTCTCCTGTTTAGTAAAGATCCTACTCCAGTGGAATCCAGAAGTTAGTGGTGTCATGTTGTTACAAGACATTTTGTTGAGCCCCTCATAAAATGCTCAGGAGTGGACAGAATAAAGTCCCACCTTATTACACTGTGTGCATGACCATATTTTTTCATGTCTTTGCCACGACCTCAAACCAACTGGGCAGCTCACTGACTAAAGCACTGTGACGCTGTGAGGCAGGGGATGCATAGTATGCTACTTCTGCTTGTGAAGCACACATACGCAACAGCAAAGCCAACCGCACATGCCCGTCAGCAGAAGCGCAGCACTGCATTAGAACGGTATGCCCACTGCAACACCTCCTGACATTAGTGTATTAGTGAGCACTCTGTCCTGGTGTAGGGAGGCAGCTTGACTGCAGCTTGTTGGTCTTGTGGATGCCAGCAAGCTAAACTTTAAAAAAGGCAAGAATTAGACAGCAGCGCCTCTTCCTGGCCCCTCCTACACTGCGGGGGAGGGATGGTGATGGGGCTGCAGGCTTAGGGTGCTTGATGTGAAGCCATTAACTGGATATCTCCATATCGCTCGTGTTTCACACCAAAGGACACTTTTTGTGTTTAATTACTGCAGGAATTAAATTATTATAATTTAACACTGGAACACTACTTTTATGTTGATGTCACTACCTTAACAGGCAGATTTCAGGAGCAGCCCAATACATCTTAGCCAAAGGGGTTTCCGTGATCACAGAATGTTATGTCTTTACTAAGACAAATGTGAAGTGCAGATGTTGATGCAGACAGACGTTCAGACATTTGACTGTTTTTGTTGCATTTTTGATTTTCTTCTGGGAGAGGGGGTGGAGGTTCAGAAGGGGCTGATGGTGGAGTGCTGTGAAAGTCCTCAGAGTAGTGCATAATACTAGTAATTTTTACAAGGCCATCACACAACAGAGTTTTTAAAAATCACAAGCATACCATCCAATAATGAGCGCTTTCACAGCTCAGTTCACAGTCAGCCCAGAATGAACCCCACAGGGCCTAATTAAAAATGTAATACGACTGCATGCCTCGCTACTCCCCTCTGACCTCCCTCTAAATTTTATCTCTCTAGAACTCTCCCAGAGTGGAGGACACACCATCCCCCATTTGTCTCCCTTTCTCTACTCTTCTCCCTCCTTTTTTCTATCTTTCCACCTCTCTCCTTCCTTACTTTGTCTCTCTACACTTTCACTACTCTCCATCCTTTTGTCGCCCTCTCACACTGCTTTTTCCTCTCTTTCGCTCTCTGTTCTCTCTTTCCATTCTCCTGTTAGAACTGCAAAGCTGGAGAGGAGTAGAGAACTTAACATTTTTGAAAGAGAGCAAATTAAAGTTCAGCATCAAAGTCTGAAAGTTTGGGTTAAGCGGGTTAGTTTCAATGGTTAAATAAGATAGGCCTCTGCAGACACCCGTAAATCATGGCCATGCTCCGATCTTCCCCACCACCAAAAATGATTTGGACAGAATACTCTCTCTGTGGTCTACCTTACTTTGCCTAAGTCATTCACATCTCTCTGTCTCTGTCTCTCTCTCCCTTGCTTACCCCGCTTTACCCCTCTACTCTCTCTCTTTACTTTAGTCTTCCTCCATCAAACTTACTCTTACATCCGTCTGTGTATATTGCCTATTTCTACCTCTCCCCTGCATTACCTTACTCTGCTTCTGCCTTTCTCTCTACCTATCTGGATTGCTGTATCTCATCTCTTTTACATCACCAAGGGCCAATGACCCGTCCTTCTTTCTACCTCAGTTCTCTAATTCCTCTTCTCTCTGACTACTTCTATATTACTTCCCTCTGCTACCTCCTGCCTCTCTCTTCCTAACATTGCTTTCAGTCTAATCACTCTCCTTACTTCACCTGACCTTTTACTACATCACCCCACTCTTTTTACCTCTACCGTCATCTCCACATCTATATCCACCTATCCTATCTCTCGCTCTCTAATCTCTTTACCTAATTTCTGCCTACCTCCTCTCCTTCTAAATACAGCGACCTCTCTATACCTGTCTCACATTCTAAAGTTTTCATCATTTTGTGCCAACTTTGACACCTCCTCCTCACTACCTTATTTCTCTCTGCCCTTCACTGTTTTACCTCCATTTTGCCTCACTGTGTCGCTCCTCTAGCTACATCACCCCACTCTTTACCTCACATCTCTGTCTACCTCATCCTCTCTTTTTCTCTCTTCCTGTTTCCTGCCCCACTCCAATATCCTTTATGCATATCCCGAGGTCTCAGTCTAGCCAGAGAATTGTACACATAGAAACATAGCTGGAGGTACAAGGCAGGGAAAGAGAATTACAGAGGCAATGAACAGATTTCACCTAATGCAATAGAGAAAATATGAGAAGTGCTTTAACTTTCTGTGCTGCAGAAAAAATGCCAGTTGTAATGGTATATTAATATGTGATTACGGATATCCAGCAATTAAAGCTACAACTTATTCGCTATGTGGATATGTTGCATTTTAATATTATGCATTAGTCTACCATACACCTTCTCAGCGCCTCCCTCACTCATGTCTTTCCTAAATGGGAACAGCAGGCTGGTAAGAGATTGAATTCCATATAAAACAGGGTTGCAAGACAGAAACCTAGATACAAGTGCAAACAAGCATTTGCAATGCAATAGGGCTCGCATTTGCGAGAGTTTACGCTATTGGCATTGTAAATGACAATGCCTTTTATTTATCTGTTTTGATAATTAACACATAAATAAAAGGCATTGTCATTTACGATGCCAATAGCTCAAACTCTTGTAAATATGAGTCCTGTTTCATTTGAAAGAAGCGGCCGCCATTGTCCCGGGCTGCTTGAAAAGTTAATGCATGCTGAATTTTGTAGGTAAGCATGTTGTGCCTGAAGTAGGAGGAACTCATTAAAGAAAATAGTGCTTACAGACTAAATAATACATACCGTGCAACAACAGACGTAAAAGGGCCAGTCTTCATGGGAGGTTACAAAACAAGACAAGGTGGTATCAGTCGCGGCTCCTGGAGGGAGTGCTGCAGGGCGGTAGGGCAGGGCGGGGCAGGGTAGTAAACTCCGGCATACGGCCGACCTCAGTTAAGTACATAAATAAATAAAACGAATTACATTGCGCGCGCTGCAACGCCATTTGTGTTTCAGCGCGCGCAATGTAATTCGTTTTATTTATTTATTTATGTACTTAACTCCAGTCAGCCTTATGCCGGAGTTTACTACCCCCCACCCTGCCCCTCCCCCGCGCCGCCCCACCGCCCCGCAGCACTCCCTCCAGGAGCCGCGACTGGGTGGTACTAAGGAGGGACTAACAAGCCTATTAACTAATCGGAAGCCAGCATTTACAAAGGACAGTGACACAAGCCAATGAAAAATATGGGCGGAGAGTGGGCGGAGCTTCAAGTCCATACTCAAATACAGCATGCCTCGCATACCAGCACATGCGCTGCCCAGGCTCGACCTAAAAAGGAAGGGACCCTTTATAATGCTTGTTCCAGTTTTCTTTTGGTTCTATTTGGCTGGCAGACATCATGCAGACTGAGCTTTTGGCTGTTTCTGTGTGCTTCATTCCTCAAAATCTGATGCATAATTGACTATTGTTTGTAATCATGTATGCTTGAATTAGCTGAAAATGGGTAATTAATTTAAAGTTGTTCCAAGAGGGGGCACAAAATATGTCTGGCAGCGGGCCCCAAAAATCCTTACAATGGCCTTATATAGAAGGATCTGTTGATGCCACTAAGACTCATCGCAGGCTGGTCAGCCACTTCTACTCACTGAAGATGGTGTTAAAATAAATACGTTTGGAATTATAATGGATAAAACTACCACCTGTGTTAGAAAGAAAGAATAATACAAGTAACTTTACAGCTCAGCATACGTAACAAGCAATGGCAAAGCTAATATGTATAGCATTTTGTAGGAGGAAGCTTTGGTAGCAGTTGAACAACTCAGTGCATCTTGCTCCTGTTGTCCTCCCAAAACTATCTATAATGACGCAACATCCTTGGCTATAACAATAAAGGCACTGGAGGTAGGTTCCCTTTACTGAACAGGCTACATTAGCAGACTTAAGCTGTACCCCAAAAGAAAAGTGTCATGAAAAGGAGTTCGAAGATGATGTTTGTGTTGTAAGTAATTGCATTTTGCATTTATATAGCGCTTACTACCCCGGACGAGGCATCAAAGTAGTGCAAAGCAGATACTTACGACAAAGAGGTATTATTTTCTTGCATTTTTAAGAAAGCCTATGCATGCACGCCTCTTTATTTTGTTAACTAAAAAAGCTGTAAATGCAACAATATGCTGTCATGACAGCAAACTACAACAAATGAACAAACAAGGGTGATTAAAGAATAACAAGGCGTCTTCATGACTAACTATGTCATACCAACATCAAGCACGTCCGAAACAAAGACCTAAATTCATAAATCAGTCAAGCAATTAAAATGTCAGCTAAATAAATAAATCAAATACATACTGGCAATAGTAACTTGTTCTCGCTTAATTATGTGAAATTTTGGCAAAAGTACACTTTTAATTATGAGAGATGCAAAACCATCACTTCTCACTATATTTTAGCGTAAAAATGCCTTGGTGGCAACTTTTGATGTTACGCGATTTCGTGCTAAAAAATAGTGCAAAAATAAAACCACAGAAAACATCCGCTCGCGTTCTGCTGTTCCTGTGAGTTTGCTGTAAATTATTACCACAAATGGCGCATCTGCTCCAAATCTATATAGTAAATGGCACGTAATTAGGAAACGTAGCATAATGGCTTTATTTGGGGAACTCTGCATAGCATGAAATTCTCAAAATAACTCACATTATGCTGTTGTAATTTAAATTCATTGAATGAATGAGGTAGCATTTCTAAAGCGCGTGGTTACCCGGAGGCATCCCAGCGCTGGCGGGCACTAAATTGAACTGCAACAGGGTTAGATGGGAAAAAGCCAGGTCTTCAGACCCTTCCTAAAAATATTATGACTGGATTCCCTATGAAGCTGCAATGGGAGGGCGTTCCAGAGTTTAGCCGCATTATATGAAAACAGTCGGCCACCACTTCTGGCCCTCCGGATTCTAGGAACTGAGACTAAATGGAGGTCATCCGAACGAAGCCGCCTGTTAGCTCGGTAAGGATGGACCAGAGAAGAAATAATGGCTGGTCCCTTCCCTCTCAGCACCTTGTGGGAAATGCACAGGGCTTTGAAGTGGACCCTTTCCCTGATCGGGAGCCAATGGAGGGCCTTTAAGGCGGGTCTGGCCGATTGACGGCCTGAGAGCCCTACAAGGATCCTGGCGGCACAATTCTGTACAGTTTCGCTAGATCCGAGCTAGGAGCAGCCAGGTATAGGGCATTTCCATAGTCCAGTCGAGACAGTATAAGGGCCTGAACCATCAATTTTTTTGCTTGAAAAGGGAGTAACGGTAGCACCTTGCGAAGTAATCTTAACATGCCAAAGCAGGTGGCAACAACTGTTCTGGCTTGTGTTTTAAAACTGAGCTCATCATCTAGCCAGAAGCGTAGGCTCTTTATTTCCTTTTTTGGGATGGGCTTTGGGCCCATACATGCTGGCCAGATGGAATCTATTTCAGTGGGGGAATTATTGCCCAGGAGCATGAGCTCCGTTTTGTCGCCATTCAATTTAAGATGAGACAGTGTCATCCATCTGGTGACTTCTTCGAGGCAGGGCATCAGACAGGAAGAGGCTGTGAGATCACCAGTTGAGTATCGTCAGCATAAGTGACTATTTGCACTCCGAAGGGGAGGACACTGTCGGCTAAGGGGGCCATATAAGCATTAAAAAGGGAGGGGCTCAAGGACGAGCCCTGCGGTACTCCACAATGGAGGGGCCGGGGGTTTGAAATGGCTTCGCCCTCAAAGATTTGAAAGGATCTATCCTCTAAAAAGGAGCTTAACCATTTCAGGGCAGCTCCGGACACACCCAGGCCTACAACATACCTACTGGATGCTGTGTCACCAAGCCCTAATGGGAACACTAGTGGGACAATGTGTCCACCCGTGAAAAGCCCTGGCCCTGATCAACAGTCATTCCAAGCAGTGGTAAACCATGAAAAACACACAGAAGTCAGTGGCTGAAAAAGCTGACCCAAGCTTGCTCTGTCTCTTGATACTCCTTATGGTAAGTTTTAAAGAAATGATGACATGGGGTCTTCCAGACCAAAACTGGGATACTGCCAGCAACTGTAAATTGCTGTGAGATGCACATTTGTGCTGCAAGTGATAAACAGCGGTGGCTCCTCCGCTAAGGCGGCGGAGCGTCGCCCCTTAAGAAAGATAAAATGATAACACCATGTTATTATCCTTTTATTTTTACCTTGCGGCTCTGTAGATGCGGGACAGGTCACGGTGGGCTGCCCACAGAGCAGGGGAGGAGTGGTAGGCACTCTCCGAGTGCGCATGGCGGTTTGGCCAACCGTCTTGGGGCGGCCAAGCAGTCATGCACACTTTGCCTATTCTCCACCGGCTGTATAGCACAGCCTGGGTGAAGAACATGCACAGCCTCCCAGTCCCTCTCTGAGCGCCGAACCATGGTGCTCAGACCAATCACGACGCTGCCAAGGGAGTCTGGGAGCCTGTGTGCTTCCTGTTTCCTGCATGTGGCAAGAGGAGAGGTGGCCGGCGGTAAGATAATTGTAATTTTTTTTTTTTTTAACGCCCCGGCCCCACTACTGCTGCCCCGTAGCAGCAGCTACTGATACAGTACGATTACTGAAAGTAGAAGAAAAATGTAAATAACATGCTTCCCTGAACTATTTGTCCCGGATCTTTGAAATGACTCACAACTTCTTCACAACACATGGCAGCTGTTACCTAAATCCCATATATGAAGTAGCCTGAAAGTCTCAAAATTGGTAACAAGCCATTGAATGCATGTTCCCACCTTACCTAATTTGAAAGTCTCCAGTTGTGCAGAGTTGCTTTGGTGCGTGAAACTACTGTTCTCCATCAATCTCTTAAAGTTTCACTTTTATGCAAAAAAAAAACGGGGCAATAACACATCTTATATATTAGTTCCAAGTAGAAAGGCAGACATCCCAATTGTTTATGCACCTCTCTTAAAAAACCCGGCAATGTTTTCATTCTCGCCTGTATTGTGCTTTTCTCCCTGCATCACTCATCTTGCGTGAGAGACCACGTGGCCGCTGCCAACATAGATGGCGGGTCTGAATGACCCCAAAATGATCTCCCCACCGGCCCACGTGACGTGCTTTCAGTCTGCTTTCCAGCACGCGCAGACACTCAGGGGAGCACCGAGGGACGCAGATGGGCAAGAAATGAGGTTAGTGTCGGAAGCTGAATTATTGATCATTGGCTGAGAGCAGTTTTCCAACCAGAGCAACAACAATTCTTCTCAAAAGCTGAGGTGTGTTTGCCACACATATACCGGGGCCACCACGGGAGGCTGCTAACTAATTCAATTGGATATTTCATAAGCACTTAACTTAATAGCCTATTTTCTCTAATGTAAAAGGTAACAAATTGAATCATGGCAACGTGCAAAGGAGGACTTGTTAATGTACTGCCAAAGCAGATAAGCTTACACCTGAAGCCCTTCTGATGGGAAGCCCACAACTGTCCCCAGAAGGAGGTGGGCCTAACTAAGGGGAAAGGAGCGAGTATGCAGCAATAACTTGTAGGTAGAGGATGCCCAACAGAGTGTCTTTACGATAATGGATAGTATCAAGTTTCCCTTTATAGGGTCAGTGGCTTTGCTTCAGGGTGCAAAGGCCCATTCAGTTTGCTTATGAGGAATCAGTATGGATCCTCATGTATAGAGGGCAAGGGAGGTAGCAAACTTTCAGTCTATTACCTAGAACTTTGAGCGCCTGGTGTAATACTGAGAGCCATGGGTAGATGAGGCGCAATCATTTAGGGCTGTCGGCTTACTTAAAGGGGGTGGCAGGAACTTAATGGGGCACTATAATTAGGTGTGAGCCAACCCTTGGGGTTGTAAGATCGGATCGGTTGGAGACTATACCGGGGTACGCTTAGCCAAATGGTTTATGCCTCTAGGGCGGTACAAATTTCGCTATGCATGGCTCAGCTGTTTTTACCAGTCAAGAAAAGGACTGTCTCTGGGTTCAAGAAGACAGAGCAATTTTCCAGTGTTGTGTCTGTACGTTGGATAGGTAGGTGCTGGCATGGCATTCAGCTGTTCGGTGCTGATGTGGTCAGCCCGCAGGTGTACTCAGTGGGGTAGTGTGGGGCAAAGGTATATGCTGAAGTACCCAAAGAGTGGGGTGGTTGGTGATAGAGAGCTTGGTCAATCGGGGCGCAAGCTCTTCATTCAGCAGTCGGATTGACCTAGGAACCAGTACCAGAGCCATCCAGCAGTGGCGGGGGAGGGCGAGCTCGACAGAGACCTTACTGCCCTGTGGCGGAATTTCTAGCAGCAGGAAAGGGGGACTACCCAAAAGTTTGGACTAATTTACTGAACTGACCCCTTGGAGGGGTGTTGATTTGTGTGGGCACTGGGCTGGCAGGAAGAGGGGACTGACCTTCTGGTGGTCTTGGACCTTTCTGCCCTACTCCGGGATGCTTGGAGTTAACATTTTGAGGGGATTTGCCTGGTGACAGGTGCCCCGGCACGGAGGTGCCCTGGTGTATGTGTTGGTAGGGATCTGTGGGTATTGCACATCCCTGTGTGTGATTGGAGGGGGACGTTTCTACTAAGGTATGCTTGACAATAATCTCCCGGATGACATTGGTTGAGGGCATGGGCGATGGTTAAAGGAAAGGGGCCTTCTAGCACTTTACATCCTGAGTGTTGCACTGTATATGGAAAACTGAGACAATAGTTGTATGAATTGTACAGTCCTTGAGCTGTTTGTGCTAATCTGTCATCCTCTATTCTCATAACAATAATATCTGCTTAACTATGGCTGTCATTGCTCAATGATACTATGTGTCTCTGTGAATAAAAGGCTACACCTTGGTTGAATCACGTTAATCGCTGTTGTCTCTCTCTCTCTTGTTGTGAGTCATTTCAGGGGGGACAGCGACTTGCACGTAGTGAGTGCTCTATACACCTGAAGCCCTTCTGCTGGGCAGGAAGACTGCTTGCAACCCATATTAAAGTACAGCATTATAGAAACGTTTTCAAGCTTCCTGTACTATAGAGATGCATCTTCAATTTGTTTACACTCAACAGCAAAATATTTGTCTCACACTTCCTTTCCACACAGGATATCACTGCATGTCCCACTGCATGTCTTCCATCCCAACCCTTTGACAAAAACCCTTCCTAAGCACAGTCTAGCAGGAAAATTATCAAGCAAGGTGATTCAGCTCAGTGTTTTAAATGGGAAGGTCCTATCAGGTAATCAGTACCTGCACTTCTTTAATTTGGGAGGGAGGGTACCGGCGCTTCTCAGCACTGCTCCAGTTCCTTTTAATGGGAGAGTACCAGCACTTCTCAGCAGCAAACAGGCACTCAGGGACAAAGAGTAGCTGCACTTCTATATTTCCATTTTAAGCACTGATTAAGTTGCACTGTTGTGTCTGTGATAGTGCAAAACACACAAGATGATGGACGGAATGCTGCACATTGGCAAACATTCACCCCCAGTCACAGATCTGGGTTTAATCCATCGTTATTTTGCTTCACCACGCCACCCCAGTTCAGACATAGCCATATGCAAATCAGTCTTGACCCTGTGCCTCATGGGAACAGTCCAGACCGAACTGCCAAGCCATGTCTTCCCTGGACCGGAATCAAGCATCCTAGGACCGGTTTCAGGCTATCAGCCTTCATCAGCCAGGATAGCTTGACTCCAGTGGCGTAGTGAGCACGGGACCCACGTCTGGGCATACCCTTCCCACTTAGGGCGAAATGCAAAACACACAAGATGATGGACGGAATGCTGCACATTGGCAAACATTCACCCCCAGTCACAGATCTGGGTTTAATCCATCGTTATTTTGCTTCACCACGCCACCCCAGTTCAGACATAGCCATATGCAAATCAGTCTTGACCCTGTGCCTCATGGGAACAGTACAGACCGAACTGCCAAGCCATGTCTTCCCTGGACCGGAATCAAGCATCCTAGGACCGGTTTCAGGCTATCAGCCTTCATCAGCCAGGATAGCTTGACTCCAGTGGCGTAGTGAGCACGGGACCCACGTCTGGGCATACCCTTCCCACTTAGGGCGAAATGCAAAACACACAAGATGATGGACGGAATGCTGCACATTGGCAAACATTCAACCCCAGTCACAGATCTGGGTTTAATCCATCGTTATTTTGCTTCACCACGCCACCCCAGTTCAGACATAGCCATATGCAAATCAGTCTTGACCCTGTGCCTCATGGGAACAGTCCAGACCGAACTGCCAAGCCATGTCTTCCCTGGACCGGAATCAAGCATCCTAGGACCGGTTTCAGGCTATCAGCCTTCATCAGCCAGGATAGCTTGACTCCAGTGGCATAGTGAGCACGGGACCCACGTCTGGGCATACCCTTCCCACTTAGGGCGAAATGCAAAACACACAAGATGATGGACGGAATGCTGCATGTCTGTGATAGTGCCTCTTCGGCATGACTACTTCCGCAGGCGGGGATTCACCTATCTACAGCGGCAATTGGCCACAGGAGCTTTCTTCTAAGTCCTTAAAGGGTCAACATATAATCTCTATCGAGAACATCCCCTAAGCTCAGATATCCCTCCTTGGAAAGAATGATCTTTTCTATCAAGGATTGGTGCTGTTCAGTGCTCTGCTCGCGCACCACAACTCTGTGCCACATAAACCAGAGTGCTGCATCCAGTCTGCTCGTGGGTCTCAACTCTGTGCCACATAAGCCAGAGTGCTGCATCCGGTCTGCTCGTGGGTCACAACTCTGTGCCACATAAGCCAGAGTGCTGCATCCGGTCTGCTCGTGGGTCACAACTCTGTGCCACATAAGCCAGAGTGCTGCATCTCGGTCTGCTCGTGGGTCACAACTCTGTGCCACATAAGCCAGAGTGCTGCATCCGGTCTGCTCGTGGGTCCCAACTCTGTGTCACATAAGCCAGAGTGCTGCATCTCGGTCTGCTCGTGGGTCACAACTCTGTGCCACATAAGCCAGAGTGTTGCATCTCGGTCTGCTCGTGGGTCACAACTCTTTGCCACATAAGCCAGAGTGTTGCATCTCGGTCTGCTCGTGGGTTACAAGAGTTTTGCCAGAGCACTTGAAGTGCTTCTTCTGCATACTCTGTGTGGCCTTTTGTTCAAGGAAAGATTTCCTAAATGGTACCCTAGTGGCAAAACCCAAAGTTTACAAGTGACTTGCCCCACAACAAAAGTCACTGTGCATCCTGACAGAGAACCATCACACCAGAGGCCTGAGGGGATTTAAGGGTTTCTTTGAATTAGAGCGTCAGAATAACTATTCGTTTCTTTCTTTCTTTCTTTCTTTCTTTCTTTCTTTCTTTCTTTCTTTCTTTCTTTCTTCCTTGGTTGCCAATGTGCTACATACCCTCGTATGAAGACCCAGAGCTCGTAATAGTGGAAAGAGAACGCGAGCAGCTGAACACACCGATTTATAGATTTACATTAACTTCATTGCTTGCTACAGTTTCTGTCTACCTGTCTGAGGCCCCGAGATATACAGAAACATAGACACTCTAAGTGACAAACGTCATCGCTTTGTATTTACTTTCTTCCGGAGCTACGCCAGTACTGCCTGTGAAACACATGGTACATGTTAAATCAAGTTAAAATAAAGAGTCTCTCTTAAAAAAAATACAAAGTTGAGTGGAAATTACTAAGTTCAATTGAGAGAAGGTAAGGTTCTCTATTTTAATATTGATAATTTGTGCCTCCAGCGACTTTACAAACATAGCAGTTTCAAAAGAGGTTCAACGCCTTCAGTGGACGCTGTTACTACACACATTAACACAACAAAGGCCTGGGAGAACCCACGGAGGTCACGTGATCCAAGTGAAGTGCAGAGCTCAGCTGTCGGCAGAATTTCACACAGCTCTCATACCATGCAGCCCTCGTGCATTTTTCATTACCCTCTGGGGACGGAGTCGGATGGACTAAGCAGCCTGACCCTGTGGAGGATTGTGAAAGTGCTTTAAGAGGGATGCAGTGGAAGGGATTTTTTTTTAAATCGTCTGCTCTCGGAACAGACTGTTTGAAAAATCATTAGCAAGACACCCCTCTCCTAGCACTTTCACAACTTCACTGTCAGCCCACCTGCAGAGATGAAATATGGCAACAATGGGGTGACCCTGTGTCCCTCAGAACCTGGGTATGTATATGATCGGCTACAATGGTTCTGTCGGGGAGAACCCAATTGCTTTGAAGAGAATAAAAAGAAAAAGAAAAGAAAGAAGAAGAGTTGCTTGATACCTATTGAATAAGTATGACAAATATAGCATTTGCATAGGTTAAATCATGACACGCATATCAAATAACGTTGGAATGCATATCAAATGACATTGGAACACAGAATAAAGCAAAACACCTACTAGTATATGCTTGCAAAAGACTCTTCTTTTATATCAATTAAAGCTTAAATCAATATTTACAAATAATCAGAGGGCTGTCAATACAAGAAATACTGACAAAGGTGACATGTGGTACGGTGACATTAAGTGCTCAGTGATAATGGTGCAGTGAATATATACAAGATGATATTATGTACAATTATTTACACAGGGAACTAGAATGCGGTCAGAATGAAGGTAGGCAATAACTCTGGTAAACAGCAGGTTGGCTTATTGATTTAACAACCAGAGATTTGATTGATCTGAACCATATATATTCGTCGATGTTTCGACCCTGACAGAGCGTTATTGGAATGTCATGGCGGGTCTTCTTCAGGACAAGTGGGAGTGTTGACAGCCCAAAAAGTGGGATGAATCGCTGAGGCGTCCCTTGCTGGGTGGAAGCCATCAGAGGATCTGCACTCGAGCACTGTTGAATCGAGCGCTTCTATTCAGGACTGTTGCCTGCCCCCCCTGATGGACCTCATTTACTCTGTGTCCTCCACGTTCTGGAATTAAATACCACATCGTGTTAGGGTTTTCACTTTATGAAGCAATCTTCACTCCCTGAGCTTATCTGACGCGTGCAGATCCTCTGACGGCTTCCACCCAGCAAGGAACGCCTCAGCGATTCATCCCACTTTTTGGGCAGTCAACACTCCCACTTGTCCTGAAGAAGACCCGCCATGACATTCCAATAACGCTCTGTCAGGGTCGAAACGTCGACGAATATATATGGTTCAGATCAATCAAATCAATAAGCCAACCTGCTGTTTACCAGAGTTATTGCCTACCTTCATTCTGACCGCATTCTAGTTCCCTGTGTAAATAATTGTACATAATATCACCTTGTATATATTCACTGCACCACTATCACTGAGCACTTAATGTCACTGTACCACATGTCACCTTTGTCAGTATTTCATGTATTGACAGCCCTCTGATTATTTGTAAAAATTGATTTAAGCTTTAATTGATATAAAAGAAGAGTCTTTTGCAAGCATATACTAGTAGGTGTTTTGCTTTATTCTGTGTTCCAACGTCATTTGATATGCGTTCCAATGTTATTTGATATGCATGTCATGATTTAACCTATTCAAATGCTATACTTGTCATACTTATTCAATAGGTATCAAGCAACTCTTCTTGTTTCTTTTCTTTTTAATTTTATTCTCTTCAAAGCAATTGGGTTCTCCCCGACAGAACCATTGTAGCCTATCATTCACCTGCAGAAATGGGCATGGCGCTGGGCGAAACCACCCTTGCTGTAGGAGGGGTGCTGCAGTAAAGGCTTGAAACTGAGGTGAGTGTGGGTTGCAGAAGCCACAATAAGGGTTGGCTCATTTTTTGCTTGAGGATCTAAGAGGATCTTAAGCTGAACCAGAGACAAGCATTTGGCTTGAGACTTCAGCAGACTATCCACATCTAGGGATGAGTCCTATCTCTTGGCCTAATGCGAGATAAAGTGCACCTCAGAATGCATGCTGGCCCTAGCCAATGCACAAGACAATCCATTCAGTGAATATTTGTGAATGTGAAAGTGTGTAGTGCACAAGTAACTGCACACATTTAATTACATACTTTACCCATCACAATAGCTGAGCAACTTGAGCTTCCCAGGTGTCATGACAGGCAAGTATGGTTGCTGGAGCTACTGGTGTCGTCAAGGGACTTATATAGGAGTTAGACTTCAGAAGTGATGGGTGAAGAGCATGTGGGGGATCATTTCAGATTTTTTTGTACAGACAACATTCCTCTTAAACTGCATCTAAACCAAACTTTTTTTTAATGAACCAGTCAGCCAGAGGATTCGCCCTCACAGGCTAGATGTGAGCTGCAGTATCCTGCAGACACAATCAACACACAGCCGGATAGAGCGGGATTCAGAGAGGTTGAATTCGGAGTTGTCTAGGGTAGGAAATGACATCTGTTGGCTGCTACTGTTTTGGATCAAGGACTCTTGCTAGAGGTAACAGCAGAGTTAAAGAGATGGAGGGAAAAGTAGGATGTGACCACGCAGAGGAGATTGGAGCAAACATGAATTTGTGGTGACATAAAAAATCTGCTTTTTGAAAGGCTTAAAGGTCAGAAAAGAGTGGGGATGAAAAAGAACAAAACGAGAACTAGCAAATGTCTCCCCTGTGGTTCTCCTGGCCAAAGCAAAGGCAGAAGGGTAAGTCTCTTTTTCACCTCATTGTTTCTTTTTGTATTCTGAAATGTCACTCTCTGCTGAAAGGTAAAGTGAACATTATCCAGGAGGAAATTCTAAAAGGCCAGAAGTATGTCTCTTCATGTAAACTAGAAAGAGCCCCAGTTAGAGAATGTGATGTCTATGTCCCAAATGATACAATGATCCAAGTTGAAAAGGCACAGAAGCCACAAATCATGTGATCACATGAGAAGAAATAACAGAACCAATGTGGATGCATCCACATCAGACGTGAAACCCATTTTTCTGCAATCCGCATGTCTAGTGAACGTGGCACATGAAACACTGTTGATGGCAAAATTAAAAGGACAAGTCAAAACTGGCACACCAGTGAGTGTCTGGAAGACAGACAGGCCTGACCTGAAGAGTATAAGATCAAATATCCAAAGGCCGAGACATTTCTGGATGGCTGGATAGAGTAAGGTCGATGAGGCCACGCCACGACTTGTATATGTGATAAAACGATGAATGTAGCCGATCCATGGTTCATTTGTCAGTCTCTGGCATTCAGAAGCTCCTTCTTACTTCTATTTGTCCTAGTGTGATGTGTCCTGGTGCAAGCTGAAATCTCCATGACCTCCTTCCATTTTGGTTTGCACTTTTCCCTCTCTGCAGTTTATTAATATTGGATCATAGAAGCATCTTCATTTAGTGTTTACTTGTCTTAGGGACGTCCTGCCTGCGACTGCACTGAGGATATGAGCCACTCCAGCCTGACTTGTGGCTTGACTTCCTCGTCTGACCTTCAGCAGAAACTCCCTGATGGAGATGGTGAGAGGAGCCAGGCGCCACACACCAACATTTTAGAAGATGCAGACCGAACCAATGAGGTTTCCTGAGCTGACATAACACGCGGAGGTAGAAAGCTTATAAAAGTCTAAAATATCGCCAGGAAATGTACTATATATATGTTTCCATTACTACTGATTTTCACATATAAATAAAGAGAGAAAACAATATTTTCCTTGTCTTTATGTTTACAAAAGAAACATACAGAAACTAGGTCCTCTTTTGAGTGTCTCTCAAAGTGATAGGATGGAGAGTTTAAAAATGGAATTCTTACGGCTCTAAAAATCCGTAGACATGTAGAGTGAGGATCCATTAGTCGATTAAATGTGGGGAAATATACTAGTTGGAATTTTATTTTTTCCTCGAACAAACAAGAACTATGAATACGTACAAATAAGATGAGAAAAAAACTAATCAGGATAAATACAAAAGAAAAAGAAATATTACCATAAGTCAAGGGATTGTATCCAAATTGTATGACAAAATAATTTAAAATAATATTAATACCTTTACATTCCTTACATGGCAGCTGATGCATGGACTGTAGAAAACAATGGCAGTGTTCTTTCCAGACAGCCACTAAACTTCAGCTTGTGCGAAATCTCAAACACAAACAAGCCCTTACTTAAAAAGAGTGGTTAAATATCCCCCTCGGGCTGCATTCCTGAGCACCGCACCACTTAGCAATGACAAAGTCATAACCATTCCCACTTCTACGCTGCCGATCCCAGGAGCTGGGCACAGGCCCCTGCAAGCCTCTCTGTGCTCTTTCACTGCCACCCAGCCCTTAATGAGGCCTGAGTCACTCTTCCTCACTGGGTTTGCTACTCCGAACCCTGGGGGCTGTTGTGATTTGACACTAAGCTGTCAGTGTGTCATTTCTCGGCCATGAACTGGAATGGAGTTCACAAGCCCAGCTGTCAGTCTGTCTTTTAAATCCCCTAAAGTCCATGTTTCCGCTGCGGTGGGATGCAAAATCCAGATATCCCCGCCCGCTGCAGGCATGTCATCATGTCTTGCCCTTGAGCCCTCCCCCCCCAGCAGCCAAAAATGAAGCCCCTTGGACCCCATGAGTGGATATTGATTCACTATGTAAAGTGATCAAGCAAGACAGGGAGCTAGTGACATCTGGCCTTAGGGGTACCATCAATTTACTGGAACTCAGAAACTGCTGGTGTGCATCTCCTCATTTGAACAAAGGTTTCTTGTGGGGCAACACCAAGGGAGGACAGCTGCTTATCCCTCAAAACAGGGTGAGTTGAAAACAGGTTCTTAGATTAACACTACTGGATAATTTACCCAGCTCTTGGTTGATTTTGGATCACCTGCACACGAAAAAGCAGAGTTATATGAAAGGAGTTTCCCATTAACTGAGGGAGATCGAGGTCAACAGTCCATAAGTGGCGAATTAGAGTCTGCCACCAGGATGGCAGAGAGAGGCCAGAAACCCGACATTTAAAGACAAGCTTCGAATCCTCCTCTTTGATCTGCAGTATGAACTTGTGAGGGCCACTTCCACGGCACCTAAATCTTGCACAATATGAAAGAACCACTGGTGCAAGTTCAGACCTGCCAATACCGATAGAGTCTTCAACTCTGCAGAAGTAAAAACATTGAATTACACTTTTTGTAATAGCAACCGTACTAAGATAATGTCTTGGCCTAACATATCGGGGCAGATGATAATTAATATTTTGCCATGATCTGATACACAAATATTATTCTAAAAATATGGATGTTCTGGGCCAACCTGTGGTGATCAAAGGTGGACTGGCCTTCTAAAACTTCTCAATGGGCCTTCGAATGTCTACTGACTTCACATTGGTCAAAAAGAGGAGCTTGACGAATATGCCTCAACAATAAGAATGCTAGACACAAAGTATAACAAGCATTGGCAAAGCCAATAGGTCTCGCCTATACAAGAGCAATTGGCTTTGGCAATGTGTTTTTGCCATGTTGTGCACCTGTGTGGCTGCTGATCAGCATGGCTACAAGTTAATGACGTGGAGTGTCGTAGAGTGGAGTGGGGGAGTAGAGTGTCGTAGACTGGATTTGTTGGAGTAGAGTGTTGTGGACTGGAGTAGGGGGAGTAGAGTGTCATAGAGGGGAGTAATGTTCAGTGGTTCAGTGACAGAGAGTGACTTAGAGAGCAGCGTCATAGAGTGGAGTGGCGTAGAGTGGAGTAGGGTGGAAAAGGGTGGAGTGGATTGAGGTAGTGGGGTGGATTGGAGTGGATTGGGTTGGATTGATTGAAGTGGGGTGGAGTGGATGGACTGGATTGGATTTGAGTGGGATGGATTGAAATGAGATGCGGTGGATTGGAGTGGGGTGGATTAGATTGGTTTGGGATGGGGTGGATTGGGGCTGGGGATTGGGATGGATTCGGGTGGAGGTGGCGTGGATTGGGGTGGGATGGGCGTGGGGTGGATTGGGGTGAATTGGATTAGAGTAGGATGGTTTGGAGGTGAATTAGAGTGGAGGGGTGGATTGGACTGTACTGAAGGGGTGGATTGAAATTGAGTGGAGTGGGTTGGATTGGAGTGGGTGGACTGGAGTAGGGTGAGGTGGGGTGGATTGGAGTGGGGTGGATGGGATTGGATTGGATTGGACTGGGGTGGGGTGGATTGGAGTGTGGTGGGCTGGATGGATTGGACTGAGTGGACCAGACTGAACTAAGGTGGGGTAGATTGGATTGGAATAGAGTGGGGTGGGTTGGGGTGGTGTTGGGTGGAGTGGATTGCAGTGGGGTGAATTGGAATGTGATGGATTGGATGGGGTGGATTAGATTGGAGTGGGTGGACTGGCTGGATTGTTTTGAGGTGGAGTGGAGCAGAGGGCTTGGAGTGTGGTGGATTGGATTGAAGTGGGGGGACTGGAGTGGGGTTGAAAGGAGTGGGGTGGAATGGAATGGCATGGAATGGAGTGAGGTGGAATGGAGTGGGGTGGAATGGAGTGGTGTGGGGTGAATTTGAGTGGGTGGATTGGCATGGGGTGTGGTGGGGTGGTTTGGAGTGGAGTAGTCTGGATTTCTGTGGGATAGATTGGTTTTGAGTGAGGTGGATTGGATTGAGTGGGGTGGATTGGATTGAGGTGAATTGGATTGGAGTGGGGTGAACTGCATTGGGGTGGGGTGGGTTGGATTGAGGTGGGTGGGAGTGTGGTAGATTGGATTTGGCTGGATTGGGGTGGATTGGATTGGAGTGGGATGGACTTGATTCAGGTGAGGTGGATTGTATTGGAGTGTGGTGCATTGTTTTGGATTGAAGTGGGGCAGTTTGGAGCGGGGCAGACTGTTTTGGATTGGAGTGGGGCATATTGTTTTGGAATGGAGTGGGGCAGATTGTCTTGGAAAGGAGTGGGGCAGATTGTTTTGGAATGGAGTGGGGCAGATTGTTTTGGATTGGAGTGGGGTGGGTTGTTTTGAAATGGAGTGGGGCAGATCGTTTTGGACTGTAGTGGGGCAGATTGTTTTGGATTGAGTGGGGCAGAATGTTTTGGATTGGTGTGGGGAAGATTGGAGAGGGGCAGGTTGTTTTGGAGTGGGGTAGGATGGGATGGATTGTGGTGTATTGGAGTGGTATGGATCGGGGGTGGGGTGAATTTGATTGGGGTGAGATGGAATGGAGTGGGGCAGATTGCATTGGGCTGGATTGGATTGGTGTGGGGAGGATTGGATTGGAGTGGGGTGGATTGTGGTGGGTTGGAGTTGGGTGAATTGGGATAAAGTGGGTGGATAGGGATGAGGTGGACTGGATTGGAGTGGGGCGAATTGGAGTGAGGCAGATTGAATAGGGGCGGATTGGAGTGGGGCGGATTGTTTTGGATTGGAGTGGGCAGATTGGAGTGGGGCATATTGTTTTGGATTGGAGTGGGATGGACTGAAGTGGGGTCAATTATTTGGGATTGGAGTGGGACAGATCAATGTGGGTGGATCAAAGTGGGTGGATTGGAGTGGGCAGATTGTTTTGGATTGGAGTGAGGCAGATTGGAGTGGGGCGGATTGGAGTGCTGCAGACTGTTGTGGGGCAGGCTGGAGTGGGGCAGATTGTTAGATTGGAGTGGGATGGATTGGAGTGGGCAGTTTGTTTTGGATTGGAGAGGGGTGTGATTGTAGTGGGGCAGATTAGAGTGGGGCAGATTGGAGTGGGGCTGATTGTTTTGGATTGGAGTGGGTCATATTGGAGTAAGGCAGATTGTTTTGGATGGGAGTGGGGCAGACTGAGGTGGGGCAGATTGTTTTGGATTGAGTGGGGCAGATTTTTTTTGGATTGGAGTGGAGCAGACTGAAATGGGGCAGACATTTTGGATTGGAGTGGGACAGATTAGAATGGGGCAGATGGATTTGGATTGGAGTTGGGTAGATTGTTTTGGATTGGAGTAGGGCAGATTGTTTTGGGTTGGAGAGGGGCAGATTGGAGCGGAGCACATTGTTTTTGATTGAAGTGGGGCGAATTGGAGTTGAGCAGGTTGGAGTGGGGCATATTGGGGTGGGGTGGGTTGGGAGGATTGAAGTGTGGTTGATTGTAGTGGATTGGATTGGGGTAAGTGGTTTGAATTGGAGTGGGATGGATTGGATTCAAGTGAGGTGGATTGGATTGGGGTGAGGTGGATTGTATTGGAGTGTGGTGTATTGTTTTGGAATGAAGTGGGGCAGTTTGGAGTGGGGCAGACTTTTGGATTGGAGTGGGGCAGATTGTTTTGGAATGGAGTGGGGCAGATTGTTTTGGAAAGGAGTGGGGCAAATTGTTTTAATTTGGAGTGGGGCAGATTGTTTTGGACTGTAGTGGGGCAGATTGTTTTGGATTGAGTGGGGCAGAATGTTTATGATTGGTGTGGGGAAGATTGGAGTGGGGCAGATTGTTTTGGAGTGGGGTAGGGTGGGTGGATTGTGTTGTATTGGAGTGGCATGGATTGGGGGGTGGGGTGAATTGGATTGGGGTGAGGTGGAATGGAGTGGGGTAGATTGCATTGGGCTGGATTGGGTGGATTGGATTGTGTGGGGTGGATTGTGGTGGGTTAGAGTTGGGTGAATTGAGATAGAGTGGATGGATAGGTATGAGGTGGACTGGATTGGAGTGGGGCGGATTGGAGTGGGGCGGATTGAAGTGGGGTGGATTGGAGTGGGGCAGATTGGAATGGGGTGGATTGGAGTGGGGCGGATTGGAGTGGGACGGATTGTTTTGGATTGGAGTGGGCAGATTGGAGTGGGGCAGATTGTTTTGGATTGGAGTGGGATGGACTGAAGTGGGGTCAATTATTTTGGATTGGAGTGGGACAGATTTGAGTGGGCAGTTTGTTTTGAATTGTAGTGGGGGAGATTGTATTGGGGCAGATTAGAGTGGGTCAGATTGGAGTGGGGCAGATTGTTTTGGATGGGAGTGGGCCATTTTGGAGTAAGGCAGATTGTTTTGGATTGGAGTGGGGCAGACTGGGGTGGGGCAGATTGTTTTGGATTGAGTGGGGCAGATTGTTTTGGATTGGAGTGGGGCAGATTGTTTTGGATTGGAGTGGGACAGATTGGAATGGGGCAGACATTTTGGATTGGAGTGGGGCAGATTGGAATGGGGCAGATCGTTCTAGATTGGAGTGGGGCAGATTGATTTGGATTGGAGTTGGGCAGACTGATTTGGATTGGAGAGGGGCAGATTGGAGCAGAGCACATTGTTTTTGATTGGAGTGGGGCGAATTGGAGTTGGGCAGATTGGAGTGGGGCATATTGGGGTGGGTTGGGAGGATTGAAGTGTGGTTGATTGTAGTGGATTGGATTGGGTAAGTGGTTTGAATTGGAGTGTGGTGGATTGGATTGATCTGGGGTGGATTGGATTGAGTGAGGCGGATTGGTGTGGGGGTATTCACGTGGATTGGAGTGTGTGGATTGGGCTGTAGTGCACGATTATGCATTAAAGCATCATTTCTGAAATTACACATAAAAAAGAAACAATGTCACTCTTCTTTTGAGAACAGCGCCCACAAGCAAAAACAGAAGAAAACATGAGTGCAAAGTGAGAAAAGAAGACTTGGCAAAATAAATGAAAGTTAACTATAGCAAATAAATCTTTGCAATTTTGTTTGTCTTGTTGGGCACATTTTTGCCAGTCGCAGGCCTTCTGTTTGCAGGGCACTAAAAGTTAAAAAGAACAAAATAATACTTCAATCAAGTCGGGAGCAGCAGACGGGCACTGATTAAGTTGAATCAAACAGTGCTTGATTCCTGATCCACAGAGAGGAACGGAAATGATGTTAGGCCTGCCTTGACAAATTACAAGGCTGTAAAGAAGAGAGCCACACAAGCCAACAAATGGTAAGCAATGGATTTGCTTCAAGACCTTTTTGTTAAGTGCTAGTGCATCCTCTTGCAGGCTCGACCCTAAAAAGTAAAGGAATGAGGTCGAGGAATGATACAAATTTCTGAGCAAGAAAAAGAAGCCTGGAGAATCTGTGGATGACTACACAGGGCAGTGTGAATGTTGGCTCCTACCTATAATTTGTGGTCATTCCATGAAGAAATGGTGAGAGAATATATGTGTAAATTGTTAATAATAAGAAAATAAAGGAACAATTGTGGCTGACAAAGCGTTTGACATGGGTAAATGTCATCAAAATTGCTATACAGATTGAATAAATGTTCCTAGTCTAAGCAGTTTGAAGTAGATAAGGAAGCAAAGAGCAATGTGCAATAAGTTAAGACAAACAATGGCATGTATGTTTCAATGAAAGGTACCACATGATACCCCTTGAGGACAAACAGCAAACTAAGAAAAGACTGAAGGGGTTGTAAGGAAGTTTAATGTTACAGATGTGGGTTCAATGGGCATTTCAATACCGATAATTCAAGTCCAGCAGTCAGGCAAATATGAGGAAAATGCAATCAAAAGGGAAATTATGCCTGCATTTGTAAAGGCAAAATGATTAAGAGTTACAGCTCATGTGTTGGTGTCAATAATTTATGCTCAGAGAATAATGAAGTGAATGAAGTTGTTGGCAGTGATTAGTACGAGGAACCTGTGCTCCATATATTCAGGGTAGGGGAGGAACAAGATGTGTCCTTTGTGAGATCATGATAAATGGAGAATCTGTGAGGGTTATGGCTGATTTGGGTATCGGATTCACCGTGCCTGTGAAAACATGATATACGTATACCAGGATGAGGAAAAAGTCAGATATAAGGGTAATGGTCTATGAATGGAAAAATCAAGCTAGTAGGATATTTTGAAGCTGAGACAGAATTTAAAGGTGGGCATATATAAACTAAATTGTTTGTATGTATATATTTGTAAGTATTAGATATATAAGTATTAAAGATGGTGGGTGCTTACTGGGTTCGCCTCAACAACGTGAACTTCTCAAAGCTCTGGATCAAGATCATTCTGCTTAGGGATTGTGGTCCAGAATTGAAGAAAGACTGACAGTTATAAACAATGGAAAAAAGAAATATCTAGAAGTGTTTAATGAAAAATTGGATCTCTTAAAGGGATTTTAACACAAGGGCATAAGCTGTACCCAAGTGAGTTTGGTGCTGTTGGCATTGAGCGCAGAGTAGAAATTAAAATTGGAAGAATTGTGTGACCAAAACATCAAGGCGTCAGAGTGGTTGGCTCTGATAGTTTTAGCCCTGAAAGATGCTGTCAAGATAAGAATGTGTGCCAAGGGATCTAAACAGATGAATGTGGATAGACCGGTACCAAATTCCCAACATCACTGAAAAGCCAGGCACCTTGAATATTGTCTCTGTTTTTTCCCTCATGAGGCATCTTTTTGGCACATGACCAGATTGACCAGAAAGTAGGTTCTAAGCCACTGGCATTATTTATGACACCCAAAGGAGTTTCCAGCTTTTTACTGGATGACATATTGGTATATGAGAGAAACTGGAAAGAGCATGAATTGGAATTGGAAGAGGTGCTGAATATATAATAAAGGTCAATGATTTAGGGTGAGAAATGTAAATTGGGACTAGACATTGCAGTTTATTTAGGTTATCTTATAAACAGCAATGGGATTACGCCGAAGGAATGCTTGTTGAGAACATGGATGATGTACCCAGTTCAATCAACAAAGAACAAGCGCGTTCATTTCTGAGTCTTGCAGAGTACTGTTCGAAATTTGTGGCTAACTTTGGTGATAAGACAAGCGCCTTGTGCAAATTGTTAAAGACGGATGACATACACTGCAAATCTATCATAATTACAGATGTGAGAAAGTATGATCTGCTCATGCAGATTAGGAATGGAAAGAAGGCTACTGTAGCATAAGCATTTTGGGTGTTGAAAGGGGCAGAGTTTAAGTATGCCATGGTAGAGAAGTAAACCCCGGTCAGAGAGTGGGGCATCAATCACTTCAGGCAATATATTTGAGCATAAGTTGCATATGTGCGATTAACCACAGGCCCCTCATTGATCTGTCTACCACTAACGGAGCAGGTAAGGCAAATTCGCCCACCTCGACACCCCGTATTGCTGAATGGATGTTAGCCTGCAGGAGTATTACTTCAATGTCAAATATGTTTGTTAGGCCAAACACTCCACAGCAGACCACTATTGTGGTTACCATAAAGTGAGGAGCGAAAGCAGTATGTTGAGGATGAGTGTGTGGTGGCAGAAGGTTACGATGTGACAAACATGAAGAGCGGGTGAAAGACATGGAAGATGATAAAGTGTTGTGGAGTGTGGAAAACTCCTTGAAGGATCAACTGTCTGGTGGTGAGAAGATAGTTTGTAATGTGGCACTTGAACTGATGTGGTAGGGTAAGGAGTAGAAAAGAATTGTTGGTGGTGCAGGTAGGATTAAGAAAGATGGTATTAGAGATGGCACATTGGCATACACGCCATGGAAAAAGAACATCATTTTTGGTGCCCCGACCAAATAAATATGTAAAACACAACGTGAGACACTATGGCGTGTGCCTGGAGTGGTAAGTCCCAAAGAACAGTGCTGTATCCTCCACCGGTCCAGTATACGCACTGGTTGTGGTGGATAATTTTTCTTGCTGGTGATCAACTATATTTGTAATAAATGTAGAAAATAAGGTGGTTATTATAATTTTGGAGGATATTTTGAGAGAGGAGGAGTCTCTGTGGAAATAGTTAATGATAATGGCATCCAACTTGTGTCTGAAAAGATGAAGTCTTCGTGTTGCTTGAACAAATTGGGGGTACATCATTTAAGAACATCTATGCCCAAAGTAATGGCCAGCTGAAGAGATGGAACAGGGTACTGCAGGAAGGTTACAGTTACCTTTGTACAAAGAGAAAAAAAACTGGAGGAGCTCAAACAGACTTGGAAGTTTTTTGCTAGAGTGTTCAAGAATCACCTTGAAAACACCATGCAATAAGGAGAGACTGTATTTATGGTTGGTGATTGGCTCAAAGTCAATTTGGACCACAGGCTCACAGAGTGAAGAAAGTAAATGTGCAAAACCTCTGAGGCCTTTGAGAGTTGGTAGAGATGTTGTGGAGTTAGTTGTCAAATAGTAATGTGTAGAATTTGAGAAAAATTGTGCATACTGGAAGATGTCGAGGAGAACATCTCTCCAGAGGGAATAAAAGTTAAGAAGGACAGTAATAAATGTGTGATTTCTCTTCCGATAGCTCTAAGCAAAAGAGTCAGAAAAACTCATAGTTGGCAGAATGATTATGTGTTTTCATGAGCATAGTGTATTTTTTTATTTCACTTCCAAACATATGTACCTAATTGTGTTAGGATAATATTTTGTTATTAGTGGGAATGCCATTCTCGTTGTTTTTCCTGACTAGGGAGTGCAATGTATTTCGTATCCTCATGGTCCTTTAAGATTCTAAGGAATGGAAAGTGGTGGCTGCATGACCTCGTAGAACTTTGAGTGAGGGGTTCTGATCTGCAGCAGTTGTTGTCTGGTCCATCCCCATATAAGGTGGTTCCTAGTTTGTGATAACCTTTTACAAATCCACTGAGTTTGAGAGAACTTTACACAATTCCTTTTACATGACAGACATTGCAAGTCCATAAAGTGAGTTTTCTCTGAGAGAAAACTGCTTTAGCAAGCAGCTCAAATCAGAGTGTAACATAATAATTCCATTCCTCCTGGCTGCTGGTGTTCATGTAGTATAGAAATAACATATTCAGATGGGTAGTGGGCACCATTTTATTTTCTCTCCATGTGGCCACTGGAGTAGGTTGCATAGCCTGCTTCTGGATCTCCCTTATTGTCTCTGAGTTTACTGGTAAAGAAAACAGTGCCTCAAAGGCCTTCGCCATCCTAGACTTCTACACACCAACTTGGGATCACACAGGTCTTGATAGGAACCCCCAACCTGCACCTTCATCATGGCACAGACTTTACATAGGCCCAAAGTCTCAAGCACATCCAACCTGGTTTGATGTAGGCACCATTGAGTTGCCCATCTATTGAGGGTAGGTGTGGAAGACAATGTGCATTTTTAACACGAGATCCTTACAGTCATGATTTGTTTTTGTCTCCCACATACAGTGTGGAGAAAGTCAAAGTGTAAGAGAGAGGGGATGAGCCTACCAATAACCATTAATAGTTCTTTCGCCAATGATGCAGGTTTACTATCTATTGTGGTTTGATCCCAATATTTTGTGAGTTTTAAGTTAGTGGACACTTGATCACTAAAACAACAGATCTAGTCCCCTCAGACATCCGCTATTGCTTTCTCTCTGATTTGAAAACTAACCACAAATCTCCATCAAATCTGAGCAATTGTTCAGCACACAAGCAATGTGCACGATCTACCACATTTGCCTTTATAATGTACAGACACTGAATGCAATGTTATGCAGATTTGTAGAGTGCACTGTCATCTGGGAGGGTATCCTGGCACTAAGCAGGTATGAGTCTAGCCAAACCCATGGCCTAGTGAGACTACTCAAAATGCCAGGTCTTCAGCTTCCTACGAAATTCAAGAAGGGAGGAGGAGGTTCTTATGTGTAGTAGCAGGTCATTCCATGCTTTAGGAGTGATGTAGGAGAAGACTCGACTGCTGAATCTGGTTTTCTGTATGCGTGGGGCATGTGTAAGTAGGAGTCTGGATGATCAGAGGTGTCTCGAAGGTTTGAGAAAGCAGATGTGATTGTTGAGGTATGCTGGACCAGTGTTATGTTGTGTCTTGAAAGTGTGCGTGAGGAGTTTAAATTGTGCTCATTTGTGTATGCGGAGCCAGTGGAGCTCCTTCAGGTGTGGTGTGATGTGAGTGCAGTTTGGGAGGTTGAGGGTGATTCTGGTCTGCAGCCTTCAGGTGAGTTTTTTGTTGATCCTGGTGTAGAGGGTTTTCCCGTAGCCCACCTTGCTTGTGACAGGGGCATCCGTGATTGTTTTTCTGGGTGGTGATTGGGAACCATTTGAAAATCTTCCTCAGCATCTTCAGGGTATGGGAGCTTGAGGTAGTAATGCGTTGACATGTGCGGTCATGCCGCCTTTTGCCATGCATGATGATCCTGATGTTATCGGCGTGGGTGGTAGAGGTTGGTCCTAGCTGTGTTGCCCACCAGGTGGAGTCCTAACATGAAGTGCTCTTCCCAAAGATCATGGTTTCAGTCTTATCAGTGTTCAGCTCAAGACAGTTGGTCTTCATCCAGCACGTGATTTCAGTCATGCATGCATTGTATTTGATCCGGATACTGAGCGCCTTGTCCATGAGGGAGAGAAAGAGCTGTTCATTATTGGCACAGGAGAGGATGTTGATGCTGAGAAAGTGGGTGATGCAGGCTAGAGGGACCATTTATGCACTGAAGAGGATCTGGCTCAGGGAGGATCCTTGCGGAACTCTTCAGATGAAGTCACAGACATCTGAGGTGTATGGTTCCAGGCTAACTGGCTGGATCCTACCAGTCAGCAAGGAGACAACCCATCAGAGTGCATGTCCTTGGATTATGATGTTGTGTAGGCGTTGTATGAGGATGGGGTGGGAGACCATGTTAAAAGCTGCAGAGTGGTCCAGAAGGATGGGGACCGTGGTGTCGCTTCAATCCAGTCATGCAGATGTCCTCTGTGGCAGCGATGGGGACAGTTTCCGTGCTGTGGTTGGGTCTGAAATCAGACTGAGTTCTGTCAAGGAGTTGAGATATTAGATGGGGCATCTGCTGAGGATTTTCTCTAAGACCTTGGCCAGGAATCATAGCAGGGAGATTGGTCTATATTTGGCGAACATTGAAGGGTTTGTGGAGAGTTTCTTCAGCAATGGGAGGACAGTTGCATGTTTCCAAGCATCTGTGAAGATCACGGAAGAGGTGGAGGCATTCAGAATGGATGTGAGCATGACGCTGATGGGCTGCAGTCCTCTGGAGTAGGCTTGATGGGGGCAGGGGTCCATTGGGACCCCTGAGTGAATGAACTTCATAGTGGCAGCAGTTTCTTCTGGCGTGATTATGGGCCATATGGTTACTGTTAGTTATTTGAATAACATCGGGATGCATTTGGGAAGGTCTATCAGGTCCGGCTGCGGGTTAAAGACACTGTAATTGGGGGTGATTTTGCTGCCTAAGTATTGAGAGCGATTGTTGCGGAGGTCCTGCGAGGGGGTGATTGAGTTGTAAGCTGCCATGGTGAGGTGTAATCCTTTATAATGGTGAAGATTTATTTGCTTCTATTGGTGCTGAAATCGATGCAGTCTGCCAGAGCAGTGCGTTTGGTGGTCCAGATCATTTAGCAGCAGCGTCTCAAGGCAGATTTGAAAATGCTGCTGTCCTGGCTCATTCTCCACTTTCACTCCAGTTATTCACAGTGGCGTTTCATAAGTCTGAGTTCCTCTGTGTACCAACTGGCCTGTGTTTTAGATCTTGTTGCATTGCTGTGTTGGGGGAGGGAGTCGGTGCAGGAGGTGATCCGATTGTTGAAATTCTTGATAACTTTGGGGAGGCTCTTGCTGTGTTCAGGTCGGTTGGTGTGAGAGAGCAGTATTCCAGTCCTTGTCAGTGATTCTGCTCCAGTTTAGGCTGGCTGGTCTGGCGGTAGGTGCGTGCACACTGGATAGGGACGGGGATGCTGAACTTAATGAGGGAGTGGTCTGTCCAGGAGACTGGTGTAAGCTCTGACTCAGATGTTGCCAAAGGTGGTGAAAATAGGGTTCAGAAATCTAGAAAAAGGGCCCAGAAATGCAGAAATGTGCCATGGGAAGTATTGTCTCAGTCGCTGTGTTCCACAGTAGCCTCACTAACAGAACTACCTGATGAATTGCATTACCACCATACTTTTTATAAGGCACTTTCTCACACCATTCTGCAGTTTCTTTTTAATGCAAATAACGAGGGTTATGATAAACCCAATTTCCTGATACTCATTTCAGAAAACTCAGACATATGAAAGACTGAGATAGGCTTCTGAGATTGAAATCTGTGAAATGCAGGTTACACACAGATGTATATCTTAGAAGAGTTAATCTAATAAGGTCCAGGCATTTCTGATTACCTGAAGTAATTCCACATGTCTGGAAGGAAGGTTTAGTTGCAAAAAGCAGATTGTGTCATAAAATGGGCTCCACATCAGTGATATCACAATGCATCTAAAAGCTGACGCAAGTGTTATTAGGCAAAACAATATTCTAGAATGCCAATTTCTTGGTGATTGTTAATAAAGCAGGGCTGTTAAATAAAACACCTATTTTCTCTCACACTGGATGGCCCCTTTAATTAGCTGAGTCTATGCTAACAATCAGCCTAAGAAAGTGGGAAACCACTAGGTAAGGTGTATCCAATGTAAGTCCAGGCAGGCAGTATCCATAAGAACATCCACATAAGATAAATGTACATAAGCAAATGCATTCTTTGTCCTCCACTGAAGGTCAACAAACACCGCAACAGCCATGACAACAGTACAATGGTAAAAAATAGCTGATATAATTACAAAAATAGCCTAAACAATTTAAAACTTGGTACCACTTCGCAGAAGTACATGAAGCCATAATTAAGTCCAAAGCATCTTTCGCAGACCTCACTTTGTTATGAATACACCTATTCATGAGGAACTCCATTCATGTGTTATGAAGCATGGGACAGAGTACAAATCATTATTGCTATCTTGTACACCAATCTTATATTACAAATCAATCCAACAGAGAGGACAGACATATTCATGCAGTTATTTCTCCTCCCATCTACCTGCCATACATTTAAATGGCAAATACATTTCCACTTCTTAATCTGAAGAATAAACATTGCATTGGATGTTCTTGCAAAAAAGAGAAATACCACTGTTTTCTTTTAAAATCTGGGGACGTATTAATAATTGTGTGTAAGTTAGGATTTATTAAATATGCAACATGGGATAGGCGGCTTACTTTTACTTCTACATTCTTAATTTCAAGCTTCTTCTGTAAAACAGCAGTCCAAATCATCATATTTTAATAAATAAAATTTAGTCCTTCCAATGCAAATTTTAAAGTTTGCAAAAATCTGAACAGTTTTCCTGAACCAGTTGAAAGTTTGTGCCTGATATAGCTTCTTAAGACATTGATAGGAGATCTAAAGATACTAACGCACCAGTGAGCAATTGCTGCAAGGGATCAAGATTGCCTTTTATTAAATCAGCTTCTTGGTGAAATGCTTACACAGGAAAACTCTTTTGTAAGTTCATCAATAATTTTAGAATGGCTCGTTCTGTTTTTACTTAGAAAAACGAATTTGTCACAAGACAAGAGCTCAACTGCTACAGAAGAGTTGTCTCACAGATCTTCAACCAGAGCAGAATTAACCACAAAATGTGTATATATATATATCAAAAGAAACATCCAACTCCAATGAAGAAGAGGCACGTACTCTATGTAGGTAGGAATAGGGCTCATTTATTGTATTTCAGGTCTCCCTCGACCCCGCATTAGATGAGATACGCGTTTCGGCTGCGCAGCAGCCTTTATCAATCTCATATATACATACATTTTGTGGTTAATTCTGGGAGCACCCAGAGTTCTCTGCTTCTTCTTTTGCAAAATGTATGCATCACTCTATGCCTGAGAGGGTATTCTTTTGACTTATACTGGGTGTTCCCTTGTGTCTGGACAAAGCTATACCTGTCTGAAGAGCTCTAATGAGAGCGAAACACGTGTCAGGGGCTGCTTTTATTAATTTCAGGTTGGCTTGGATGGTATTTTACCAATCCAAAGCTGTAATACTGTGCCTGGAGTGGTAAAAAGCTTTTCCCATTTTAACAGCACGGCATGGATAGCACTGTGCTAATCCTATGCTTAAAGACTTTGCTGTGGCAATGGTAAAAGACTTTGTCCCTTTCTATCTCAGCCTGGATGGCACTGTCCTAATCCTATGCTTAAAGACTTTGATAGAAAAGCAGACATTTGAGGTGAGCAAGTTTAGAGTGTCGCTGGTGTTGAGAGTGCACTCTACTGGAGCTGCTCTTCACCTAAACTTGAGAACTACCCAGAGTTCTCTGTTTCTTTATATATATATATATATATATATATATATATATATATATATATATATATATTCCTCCTTGATGGCCCCTTCGAGGGCCGTACACGAGGCGCACACTGATGGGTTATTTATCTTAATTTATTGAAGCCACACACAAACAAACACACCCGACAGACGCGTTTCGGCTACACGCCTTCGTCAATGTCGGTAGGGTAAACATTACTTTCTCTTTTAAAAAATATAAAATCATCGACATAGAAAAGGAAAAAGCAGTTCATCCGGGTTATGCATAGAAAGCGACAAGGGGTTATTGTAAATCATCACAAATCTTAGGTTCAAACAGCGGCCATCTTAAGATGTCTAATTAACCATATTATTCAACAATTAAATTATAAGACCTACTGTTTTATATTTACATTCATTTGTTGAACGTTTTTTTTGTGTGGTGTTCATCCTATGTACAACTATTCACATCATGTATACATAATTTTATACAATCTAGCCACGAGTGGTATAATAGATATTATGAGTTATGTATAATTCCTCAATTCATGTTGGTGAAATCACAAATTATAGATTTAGTCTTCCTGTTATTATGCCCTAAAAAAAAAAAAATATATATATATATATATATATATATATATATATTGAATCTAAATAGAACTTATTTACATAATTAGTGATTCTCTTGAAAATCTGTCATGACAACAGCCCTTCTGGACACACATTTGACACCACTGCCCTAGGTCTTTTAGTTACTGCTCCAGGCTTAGGACATATTCAAATAAGCAGTTCATGTGTAAAAAATACTACTGCAGATCAGTCAGGGCATCATGTACATAGAGACTCCTCAATACATAACGCAAGAATCCTTTGACTCGTTGTAAAGCTTTAAAGTTGGTCTCTCTTCCTCAACCAAATTTACCTACTTGAAGGATGGTGGTGTCTAATAGTATACAACAAATAGAGGGCTGCTGTGGTGCGCTACCACAAATTACGATACAATACATTTTCCCTTGCACATTACCAATTGTTTCATTACTTGATAAAACCGCAGATAAAAGACCCTTTTTTTTTTTAAAGTGTGTTGTTTGATTGACCAACCATAATTAGCATGTAGAGTCAGTTACAGGTGATTAACCCTAAAAACAGACAGTTGTCATGGATTTACAACTACACATAGTTCGCTGTTGGAGATTTAACCAAGTCTGTTTTTTAACCTTAAATCCGCAGAAGCCTAGTGAAGTTAATTGTGACTGGATGGAGGAACAGACCAATCAGAGGATATAGCGCAATAAATTTGACTGACTAACTATTGTACTAAGATTGACTCTGTACGGCACAGAGAATAGGTCTATAGTTTGAGGTTCACAAAACTCTGTGGGCCCCGTTTTAAATCTAGTGTAAAAGGATATCTCCAGGAGAGACGTTGCCTCACCATTCCCAGTTTTACCAGAAGCTAGAACATTATAGTTAGATGAAAATGTCAGTTAAAACATACCATTTAAACTAACAAAACAACAGAAATTCACCATTTATAGTTATCTAGAGTAACTAAAACTTGCACCGTCGCCATGCACAGTGTTGTCATCAATGATGTCATTTCAGATGTTGCAGTGATGTTATCAATGATGTCATAGAACATGTCATGAGCCATGTAATATGTGAGGTAATTAGCAGTGCAGGGTAAGGACACAAGCTTATAGTTACTTGAGAAAACTATAACTGGAAAATTTCAATCGTTCTCTTAGTTTAAAAGGTATGTTTTAACCAACATTTCCACCATGCTTTAATGTCCATTTACCTTTGCTTTCTTCAGTGAATTTCTAAGGTTTTGTATTGTAAAGTAAGATACTAATATAATTCCTAACTGTACCGTCATGTTAACCTTTGGTTTTTCTAAGAGAATTTCTATGTTTTATTTAGTGTAAAGTAAGATGACTATTGCTGTGCATGTTGTGGGGTTGGACACAGGGCCTGGACTATGACCATTCTCTGCACCCAACCCCTGTGGGTGCATAAAACTAAAAGCCCCATGAGGCTCTCTGCCTAACCCCTGCCGCCATGCATGGCTGACTATTTCCTGAAATAATATAAAGGGTGTCATAAGTAAGGCAGGCCTACTGACTTTGTCAAAGGGTCAGAATGTCAAAATATTAAAAGCAGGCATATTGGCTTTATCAAGAGGCCAGAACATCAAGTATATAAAGCAGACCTATTGTCTTTGCCAAAAACACACCAATAATTATAATCAAATGTTTCATAGTTATTGTCACAACATATTTTCAATAAAGAATTACAAAAAACATAACATGTCTTTGAGTCTTTTCTTAAACATTTTTCAAGTAACAAAATGCAGCCATAGAACCAACCACAAGGGATCCCTTCACTCCAGCTGAAGAATGATCTGCCCCAGCTCGGAGTGCTTAAAAAAATAATGGTAAGCTCTCCTGTGGTCATGGATTCAATGACTCAGGAGACTTACTGCAATTTTTTAGGAATGTTGTTAGGATGGCTTCTGTGCTCCCTGCAGTCCCCCACAACATTTAGAAAAAAGGTTGGTGGTTCCCCTACCCACTCTAGGGGCACCACCAGCATAAAAAAAAACTTGCATGGCATTATGGGGCGCTACCCAGCTACAGCAATAAATGTGAAATGAGCTCCTACTCCCCTCATCTCACATTAACTGGTTTTTTTTTTATTTGTGGAGGGGGGCATGATGCTCCCCTCCCTGAGCCATTTCATGGCCAGATGGCCCCATCCTCCAGGGCTGATCCTTTGTTTTTTGTTTGTTTTTTAATGAGGATGGTTGCATGTGCCCCCCCCCTTTCTGAGCCTTTTCAAGACCCAGGGGATCCCATCTCCCAGTGCAAATATATTTTTAATAGGGAGTGGGGGTGTTCCACCCCGTGGGCCAACAAAGGGCACTGCATTTCCCGGGACCAAAGTTTTTTTTCCGGAAGGGGCCTTGTGAGCTCCCTCCCTGAGCCATGAAAGAGCCCCGGGTACCCTATCACTGGGGCTGGTCATATTGTAAGGTGGAAGGGGGCATGTGGCCCTGCTCTCCAAACCTTCTGAAGGCCACTAGGACCCTGTCCTCAGGGTCAAATTAGTTTTTGAAGGGAGGGGGTTTGGGGCCATCTAGTAGCCTGGGAACCTCATCCACTGGGGTCTGACGGCAGCAGTGTCCTGGGGACCCTACCCTCCCCCCCCGGACACTGCAATTCCTTGCCTGCAAGTGCACAGGCAGGGAGAACTTCAACTGCCTGTCTGCACTCTTGAGGGCAGAGAACAAAGGTTTGCTCGCCCCCAATGGAAGCAAACAAATGCTGCTCCTGCCAGGGTGGAACAAACCAATGTAGCCTGCTCACGCAGCAGGCGGGATGAGACCGGGGGGCATCCATGGCATTTTTCAATGTGGCACTGGGAGATGGGGTCCCTGGCGCCATTCTACGGCTTGGGAGGAGGCCGCACACCCCCTCCACATATATGAGCATATCGGCGCCAGGAATGGGTTCACGAGGCCTAAAATGGCTCGGGCAGGATGTGACTGCAAGTCCCCTCTCCATATATAAGCATATCAGCCCGGCGGTGAGGTCCTCTGGCCTAAAAATGACTCTGGAAGGGCTCCCTACACTGCCCCCATATATGTTTTTAAACTTTTTCCAGAGCTGGCGATTGAGTACCCGAGACCTAAAATGCCTGCAGCCAAATCTTTGTTAATGTGGTGGCAGCCAATCAGATCATATCTGTTGGATCCTCGGACCCTCCTCATCTCTATATATACATACATTTTGAACCTTAATTTCTCAAAAACTGCTGAATAGATGTACACCAAATCACAACGCTTTCTGGATGAAGATAAAGCTTTCTACCAAATTTAGTGTTAATCCGTTCAGCCATTTTTGCAGTATCGCGGTTCAAAAATTGCACTGCGAAAATGCATTTTTGAACTACCCCTTTTTCTCGGCCCCCGCTTGGTGGATCACCCTGAAACATTCCAGGAAGAAGCTGAGGTGGAGGAACTTTTGTTTTGGAAAGATTTGTGAAGATTTGTCAAACATATATTTACACACACACACATGTATATGTATATACACACATATATACAAATAAAGGTGTGTTAAACACCATTGTCCGTTTTTTGGTTTTGCCTAAGACAGCATATGCGCTGTCTGCAAAATATTTTGTTAACAAAAAAAAGCTTAAAACTTGCTTAGAGCCCGCCAATTACTTACCACTACTTATTATTGGTTGACTTCAACATCACTCTTGTTTCCCTGCTTCTTATTGGTCAGTGCCTCCTACTTCCTCCTGGGGCTTTGTTAGAATTGAAAAAGTACTTGCATTGTTGTTCATATTTCTTTCTGTGTTAAGTTAGCATTCATAGCGCCATTTTATTATGTTCCATGATCGAAGATGAGTTTCTGTCTCACATTGCTTGCCTCAGCAGAAAGTTGCCTTGATGTTTCCTTAGCTGATATTTCTCCAAGGCCGAGTTTTGCTGCACTAATGATTGTACTCTCTATTATGACATACCTTCGCTGTTAGATAGGCTCGTTCCCACCTTCTATAATGGCGGGCGTGGGCAAAGCAACCTTGAGGTAGAGATAACGTGTACCCAGTCCCAGGACCATAGCTCATCCTTCTGTGCCTCCTTTGTTCACTGTTGCCTGGACCGGAATTTTCCAGCTTGGGCATGTTCTTGGTGAATTGGACATGTATAATATCGAATGAAATGTAGGGGGAAGTCAGTCCCTCGGCAGCTATCTCACAAAGCTGGTCAGACTGGGCTCCGCTGCAGCGTTATACTAATAAATATCTTGGTTTGTATTCTCTACTGTCTGACCGACTCTTCATTTGTTTGTAAGGCCGAGAGGTGGTCTCAGGTGACCCGGGTGACCCGATTTGGGTCACTTCCTTCAGTTGGCGCCCGAACAGGGACTCCATCGGGTGACCCATCCTTGCCTGCAGACGGGTGAGGAAGATGGGGCCACGTCGGGTCGGATAGGCGGATCGGGGATCCCTGCACGAGAGAGCCTCGTACTCGCAGCTGCCCCGCCTGTCTGATCGGGTGGTGCCTCGCCCAGTGGTCGTCCCTGCTGGTATCCTGAAAGGCGAAACCCTTGGATTAGACCGTTTGGTCCGGAGAGTGGGCAGTGGAGAATAAATTTGTTCGGCCTGTGTGCACCAGGTGAGTTTGCTTTGGTTCTTTGTGAATGTGGCACCCTTTTGAATAATATTTGGTATGGTCTGCGGACCATTAGCTTTGCACTTGGTAGGTCTACGGACCGCTTTGGGTACAGAGTATCTGCGGACACTTTGCCAGGCAACATAATGGATTAGGCTTACTTTTGAAAATGCCTGGGACTTGGCTGATTTTTGGTTTTGTGGTATTAACTTTGGTTTGTCTCTTTGGTGCAGTCTGAGGACTGACTTTTGGGTTTTCTTTGCTTGACACGGTCTGGGGACCGATATTTCGGAAGATAGTTGCGGATTATTCGTCTGGTACGAATAGTGAACTTGTTTCCTTGTCAAAATGCCTTGTTGGAGCAAGTTGTGTTGTTTGGGGTGCCGTTGTTGTCCTGCTGATGCTCGTTTGGAAGAGAGGCAGCCTGCGCCTCCGGAAGGCACCCCCAACTTTGACATGTATGTGAAGCACGGCCTTGGCCCTATTATGTTTAGTACACTATGGCACAAATATACGAGGGACAATGCCGAGTTGCAGTGGCCGCTAACATGTACCTTTGATGAACAGAAATTGAATTTCCTGCAGGATAAATTGTTTGCAAGACGAAGTAGGAAGTCGATGTTTGATTATCTCCAGGTATGGCAAAAGGAAGCTAAGCAGAGATGAATGAGAGCAGAAAAAGAGGCTCGAAGAGGGAAGATGCAGACAGTAACTCAGAAGGCAGTAGTGTATGATAGAGAGAAAATAGAGAAGGGTATAGAGTGTGCTGATAGAAAGTTTAGGTTGCAGTGTGACAAATCCTATGTCGCTCGAGAAGAAGGTGATACATTTGTAGAGGATCTGTTAGATACCCGACCCCCACCTCCATATGCTCCGCAGAGAATATATCCTGCTGTACCACAGCCCCAGTCTTCTGTCTCTCTTGCCCCTGCCTCTGGTTCTCCTGCTGTTGACCTAGCTGCTTCGGCTACAGCACCTCCTGTTTCTTCTTCGGCTTCGCCTATCACGCCTGCAGTAACTGCAGGTCTCCCTGCTACACCTCTTGCTCCAACTTCTTCCCTTTCTCCATCACTTACATCTACGACACAGTTGTTAGTAACTCTGGTACCGGCCCCTTCGATTGTTGTACCCTCTCCACATCTCCTCTCCCCAACATTGTTGAATGTAAGAACGAGGGAATGGGGCAGGTGCTGATTCGGTCTGATGTGGGGAATGCAGAGAAGCAGATGGTAGCTAACCAGGCTGCCCAGTGGGCCCGAAGTCCGATTTACAGTGTGGAAGATGTGTGGAGCGTGCTGAAAGAGTATGAACCGTTCGTACAGCAGCATGCCCTCAAACATATGTCGGCTACTTTGATTGGATTGTGGGAACAGTGCTTTAATGGTGTTGCGCCCCAAAATATTTATGACATCCGGTACCACGTGTATGATACTGACATGGCCCCTAATGACGTCTTTAGTAATGTCACAACGTTGATTGGATACCGAGGCAGGTTGCACCAGAAGAGCCCGACAACAGTGTCTCAGTTTCCGATGAGGGAAGTACATCCGATCTTCCACCCTGAGATACCGAAGTTGCGAGATCAGAGGGATGCTGTCGTCAGACAGTGAGTAGAGGCTCGCTTCCAAGTACAGTGGGGTTATACTCCTTGGAAGAGGAGTGAGGTTTTGTCCCTTAAAAGTCAGTTACCTGACCCTAGGAAAAATCCAACGGCATACTATAAAGAATTAACAGAGGCTGCGTCGTCAACGGTAATGACGTTGGCCGACATTGAGATGTTTTTCGGTTTATTGGTGCCAGTTGATATCTGGCGGCAGGTGCATATGCAGGACCATGCTGTGGAGTTGGGTGGCACTTGGGATGAGATCAAGGCGTGGGTTAAAGAGAGGAAGCCTGGTGACAAGCCTAAGGCTGAGATACTAGCTTTGCCAGGTCGAATTATTACTTACATGCACTCTCTGATTCCACCTAGAAGAGTGGATTGGGATAAGTTAACAGAATGTCGTCAGAAGAAAGATGAAAGCGTATCGGATTTTTTTACTAGGTTTGAAGGTGTGTTTTTGGATTTCAGTGGGAAGAATTTGTCGATGGAGGGAGGTGTCCGACTGTTCGTTAACAGATTTGTTACGAATTTGCTTCCCGGGATCGCGACTCGGTTGCAGGCTTCAGAGAGCACTTGTACTACCTCCTCCCCATCTGTGATATTAAGCATGGCACAGTATTATGAGCATAGAGAGAACGAAGAAAAGGAGAAGGTGGAGAAGAAAAATAAGGAGTTGAAAATGAAGGTGTTGATGCAGCAGGTGTCCAGGGGGAACGATAGAGGACGAGGCATTGGTCCGGCCCGACAGCTGCCCCGTACTAGCAAAAATGCAGCGCCTGTGGGGCCGAACCAGTGTGCATATTGTAAGGAGGAGGGACATTGGCGAAGTGAGTGCCCGACGTTGTTACAAAAGGTTGCGGCCCCTAGAGGACGGGGTTCTCGTGGACGGGGTCGTGGAGCAGGTGGACATGACGGAGGCCAGGGAAATGAGGAACAGCAAGGTCCCTCTGATCAGAACTATTTCGATGACCCTCGGGGGTGACAGTACTATCATGATGACTACGAATTGGATGAAGTGACTGGGTTAGCTCATGGCTAGGATAGCCAGGGACAGGGTGAGGGATCAGTTCAGATACCTGTAGATCAGTGCGGACCTTATGTTACGGCCGATTTGCAGGGATCAGCTAAAAAAAAATTAGTGGATACAGGCGCAATGAATAGCTCTGTTTCTCGTTCACTGGTCCCCGGGGCAGCCCTGTCCGGCCAAAATAATGTTTCGGTAGGCTTTTCAGGTATACCGGTTGTGAGCCCCATTTCTGAGCCACTTGCCTTGACTATTGGTCCTTCGACTGGAGATTCGCCCTTTCTGTTGACATCTAACTGTGGAGAAAATTTGATGGGTTTGGACTTGTTAAAAAAATTGCATGCGACAATTTCTTGCTCCCCGTATGGTGTCTATATGACAGCAGGACCTAATGTAGTGAGCTCTAAGCAATGTTTGTCAAAGGATGAGCCCCTTCCCGCTGAGTTTAAGGATGTGCCAACAACTTTATGGGCCACAGGTGATACGGACGTAGGGCTGTTGCAGATACCTCCAGTTTCTATCAGGGTCAAGGACAACGCTGTTCTCCCTCGTATCCCTCAGTATAAAATACCGCAAGCAGGGGAGCGTGCCCTATTGCAGATTATACAGGATTTGATTAGGTCAGGGGTTGTTGAAGAAACGACTGCGAATGTAACAGCCCTAATCTTCCCATTCTAAAGAGGACACCCTCGGGTTCCCCTGATGATCATCCGGATGTCTATCGGTTTGTGATTGATTTGCGTGAGGTTAATAAGATCGTGGTCCCTCAGTTCCCCATTGTTCCTGACATCACTGCCCTTCTGACTATGATTCCTTCCTCTGCCAAATTCTTTTCTGTCAACGATTTGAAGAATGCGTTCTTTAGCATTCCAATCCATCCAGACAGTAGGCATCTGTTTGGATTTGCCCTTGCCGGCAGAAGCTTTAGATTCTGCCGAGCTCCTCAGGGCTATACTGAAAGTCCTAGTATATATAGTCAAGCGTCGAAAGGCCAATTGGATTCCCTCACACTTACCCCAGGTAATGTCTTACTGCAGTATGTGGACGATCTCTTGATCGCTTCTGACACTGAAGATGGTTGCAAAGACGCAACGGTTAAATTGTTGCTACATTTGGCCCATCACGGACATAAAGTGTCCCTTTCAAAATTCCAATATTGTCGACAGGAGGCAGGTGCGGCTGCTTTCAATGGGCGGAGGGGCTGCGCCCCCCCTCCAATTTTCCTGCTTTATGTGCCATCAATAAATACATCATCACATAATTAAAACCTGCAAATTAACTCTTTGAAAGGCACATAAAGCAAGAAAAAAAACACACCTTTCAAACAGCCGATGCTGCATGACTTGAAGTCATACTGTCCGCTCGAGGGTCAGGCAAGCACTTTCACTAACAAGCACGCTAGTGCGCATGTGTCACACGCTGTGGCTGCCAAAGGGCTTAAATCATTTCAGCCCTGGCTTGCCATTCTCTGGGGCCTTTGGTTTCCTCCCCTAGTTGACGCGTAGTAGCGTCACTTTTTGAAGCAGGCCCGGGCAGCAGGAACATCAGTTCGGGGAGTGGCTGCATGCTTGGTAGTACTATTTTCCCGCTCCACCCTTTCCCAAGTCGTCATAGGGTGAGGTGGGGTCACTAAGCATCACGGACACAGACCCCACCCTATGATGAGTTGGGAAAGGGTGGGATTACTTTACCCTCGGGCCTCGGAGCCTCCACATGCCTTCCTCCGAGCCACGGTCACCCGTTACAGTTGGGCTGCAGAAACAATAGGTAGGCAGACTAAGGGGGTTAACTTATGCCTGCACAAACCTGCCTTAACTATAGGCATATGTAAATGGTTCCCTCCTCCTCCATCTCTCTTGGCACGGGACATCGGCGTAAACCTTCTTTTAATCCTCTCCTCCTGTGTGCCTCGATGTGTGTTCTTTCATCAACACACCCTTCTTGCTCTCTTTCACTTATTTCAGCGCCCGCTGCTAATTAACATACCGAATTTCTGAGCCTTGCTGTCGAACCACATGCCCCAGGAAGGGTGAGAAGCAGGCCTACCGCAGTGCCGCCTGAGGTTTACCAAGCTTCAGTTTTACTGTCTTCAAGCTTCAGTTTTACTGGCAGAAGGCGTGGGGGTTGCCCTTCACAGCAATGCTCAAGGAATCGAGTTTTAACTCTGGTGCGTGGGATCAGGTTGAGGTTCACACATTGCCCGAGTTGTTGTAGGGTTGGCGAGGGCTCAGGACCTGTTCTAATGGCTGTTTGATTTTCAGAAAGGAGGAGTTTCATCTGCAGGTCATATCTGATTCGGCTTGAACGGGGGTAATTTTTACACATTTGGAGTTGTAATCCCATACAGTAGACCTGCTTTTCACACGTTTATTTTAGGCGCCATATCAAGATCGTGTGAGTCTGGGCACCTTACTTAATCTCCCTGTGGCTACAAAAATGAATGTGTTGTTCTGTAATAGCTGGTGTTCATGTAAAGCGACAATACTTTCAGGTTGATATCACGCCATATAAAACTGCAAAAAACAAAACAAAAACCTGTAAAGCAACAAGTAATAGTTGCTTGCCTTTACTGGCCAGTGAGTCTTTGCCATGTTGTGGCATTTTGATTGCATAAGCACACAAAGGAGCACACGGGGTTAGGGGTGGAGACTTAATACGAGCTACAATAGGCCAAAGCCTAAATAATAGGTCTGGTGCCTTTTTATCGTCGCATTCCGTGTGTACTTGCCCTGTACTGTACACATTTCCAGCCCGGGTTAAAGTCCCCTTAGATCTGTGCAATTAACTGTGGTTTTGCGTTTGTAGGCCGCATAGGCGCTGGTTTGCAATGTTGTGCAGCAGCTCTTCGACACAACTAAACAAAGCACTTTTTTCTTAAGTGTTTCTTAGAAATAGAAAACCACATATAAGTCACAGCTCATTAAAACACAAGTTCTTCGAGGTAAAGCTCATTGAATTGCATGCAGGATTTTAAAAAAATGCATGTTTACTTATTTATTTTTCGAACTCAGTTGTTTGGTAATTATTGCAGTGGTTTTTATATAGCACTATTGAAACCCATCGCTCAGTGATAGAGTGCTTTACACAGAAAATAGTTACTTTAATAGAAATGAGGCATAGGTGAAGACAAATAAAGCAATCAGATTTTTTAAAGGTACAGTAGGGATCAGATTTACAACATTATGCAGACCAATTGTGGGAGTGGTGATGAGGGTGGGTGGCTTTCAGCGTTCATCTTTCTAGGATCAATAATATGGTTATTATGCTTCTACTGTTTTCAATATGGCCTGTTCTCTTATTTTAGGTTTTATATGTGTAGTGTGTTGGCTTACGGAGCATATAGTGCTCCTACCATCCTTCATTGTGACCGTTCATTGTCATTCTTTAAAAAATTGTCTCTTAGAACTTCAGTGATTGCTACTTAATTCAGATGGGTCTATAATGTTTTATCCACTTTTGACAGATGGAAGGCAAAGTTGTCCACTCAGATAATCCAGATATTGGGCCTGCAGTTTGCAACCAGAGATGTGAAGTTGGGCCTTGAGTCTATTTTAAATGCTGAATGTGGTACCCATTAGTTCTTTCTTTTAAGGGAAATAGAAATAGGGAATATTAGATCTGTAGGTTAAGCAACCACTGCATCGCATTGCATTATCAGCTCGAGTGAACCCCCATGTTGTTCATTACGTGCCCACAACGAGGCTCTGAAAGTTTGTTTCCCTGACATGTGGTGTGAAGGTGAATAAAGTAATGAAGCATGCTTTTTGCTTCCGGCAGTCAGTGCATGCGCTGGCACTGATCTCCTTTGTGTGGGAAATTTCCGTAATCTCACTTTTGTTTTCTTACTGAGACCTAGAAGAGCAAAGAGCAGTGATTAATTTGGAACACACATAGGTGTCGGTGCCCAAAATGGTTCTAAGGAGGCCGCCACCCACTTTCAACCCCTGGTGTGGCCCACAATCGAATGGATTTGTTTCAAGCCTCAATAAAACGTGACAGCCTCATGAACGCAGTTTCATCAGCAATAACCTCTTAGTCCACAAAGGCATGTGGCCAACCACCAAGACATGAAATAAATCAGAAGAAAACCTGCCACCTGCAAGGCTGTCTCTGCAGAACAAGAATCCGATGCAATATCAAACCATACATCGAGGTTATGTCAATGAGATTATGAGAAAGATTTGTGATGCTACTTTTCTGATTGATCCCTTGTTGGGTTATTGCCCGAGGAGCTAGTGGGTTTGATGCCAAATGCTGCTGTCTCAGCTGGTGATTTCTGTTTGAACAGCCTGTCGTCTGCTTTCTCTGCGAACCGATCCAGGATAAAACTATGAAGGAAAATTGAACATGAATTGTATTAACGTGTGTACGATTTCCTTCAATAGTGTGCATAAGAAAGGACTGGGAGGTAACAACTGAGAACTGCACACAATTAGCAATGGTTTTTTTGGACATAGAGCAGGGTATTCCGACCTTAATCGGCTATATTCAAGGGCATTGGAATTATGCGACAGGGGAGGGCTAAATAATGCGGCTGGGTTGACTAAACTATGTACCAAGAAAAGGCAAATTATGTGGCTGAATGTGGCACATTGTCTGATAGTATTATTTCATACTGTTGTCATTTTTTGCACATGTTAATACTGGGCAGAGGTTTGACCACATTAGTACCAGATTACACACAAATAGAGCAATAATCAGCTGAAGGGTGACCAGTCAACCTTTGTGTGAATGGCTTTCAAGTGTGATGAACTGTTTCGCTACGTTTTTAGTAGTATGGAAGCGTTCCAAATATATACTTTCGTGCACTAAATTATAATTATATTTTGATGTTACTATTGATTCTGAGTTTTGCTTTGCATTACCTTGACATGCTGATTTACTAGTGAGTTTTGTTGTACAGTACTTACTATGATTGTGGTTCCTATAAAAACAGAATGGAGCCTGAAACAGTACATCCTGATACTGTGACGAGCTGCTCTGTGGTGGTGTGATGTGTCTTATGATGTTACAAGTTGCCTTGAGCTCTGATGTTGTGATGGGTTGCAGTGAGCTATGATGCGGTGCCTTGAGTTGTGATATTGTATTGAGCTGTGTTGTGTTCATATGCTTTGCTGGGTGCTATGTTCTGTCTTGTTGTGCTACATGGTGTCTAGTGATTTTTTTATAGATTTGAGAATAGCCAAACATTTCTTCTTGCAACCTTGAAATTTCTCGCACAAAACTATAACTAGTGTGAAGCTTAAGAAGCTGTAAAGCTGAGCTTTCGCATGTAAATCAGGACTTTGTGACTCTGTTGTGTATAAGTGTATGTCTGATATGTAAACTCACTGATCACAGATGTCACTGCCTTATTGAGGCCCCTGCATTGGCACCAGCCAGACACAGGATCCAGTTTAAGACCTGCTGTATCCGCATTAAGGTCCTGAATGGCATGGCTCCTTGCTTTGTGGACAGGAGAGTCAAGAAATATATCCCTAATCATATTGGTAAAGAAAAGTAAAGGAGGCTGTAGCTTCTCGGTACAAGTTCCTGTCCTATGGAACTCTCTCCCAGATCACTTATGCCACGTAGGTAATTTTATTCGGTCTAGGAAACACTTGAAAACAGTGCTCTTCAAACAAGCGTTTCACTGTTTACCATCTTCTTTAGCTTCAAAATGCTATATTTGGATCCCCCTTTTTTCAACAATTTGCAGTAAATATGTGGTGTAAAACCCACCATTTGAATCCATTTTTTTCAAAATTGTCTTGCGGGGGGGAGAATCCGCCCGCACCCTCCTTTTGCAGTTCGGGCTCGCTCGCTTAGCTCGCTCGCTTATTACATTAGTGTACAACATTTTTCGCCTCACCACTTTCAAAATCCACCAGCCGCCACTGACAGGAGGTCTCCTACTTAGGTCACCTACTGTCGAAGGAGGGAAGGAGACTGACACCTGAGCGAGTTAGTGCTATTGTTAAAATGCCCATCCCTACGACTCAAAGGGATGTGCGTGCTTTCATAGGCATTACTTCGTATTGTCGGCACTGGATTCCTAACTTTTCCTTACTAACAAAGCCGCTGCTGCAGCTAACCACTAAAGATGTGCATGAACCCTTGCCCTGGATGCCTGAATGTCAACAAGCTTTTGAGCAACTAAAGGTCGCGCTTTGCTCTGCGCCTGTGCTTGGCACGCCGGACTATCAGAAGTCGTTTGTGTTGTATGTACACGAGACGGCTGGCGGCGCGCTCTCTGGCTTAACACAGGCCTTTGGAGGTAAGAAGAGGCCGTGTGCTTATTTTTCTGCGCTTCTTGATAACGTCGCGAGAGCCCTCCAAGCTGTCTAAGAGCGGTTGCGGCCGTGGCTGTCTCTATCCGACAATCGGCAGGGCTCGTTCTTGATACCGATCTCACAGTCATGGTACCGCATGCTGTGGATACACTTTTGAACAGAACAAAGACGCAGCACCTTACCAGTGCGCGTCTGACTGGCTATGAGCTGACCCTATTCGCACCACACGTCACCATCAAAAGATGTGCCACTCTGAACCCAGCCACATTACTACCCCTCCCTTCTGAGAGTGAGGAAATTGACATCCATGATTGTCTTTTTCGTACTGAAGAGGAAACGAAGGGACGGGTAGACCTGACTGATGTTCCCCTATCTGAACCCCAAGGGGAGCTATATGTCGATGGCTCTTGTTTCAAACTACTGGATGGCACAACAACTGCAGCATATGCCATAACTACCTTGCACACAGTAGTTGAGACATCCCGAGTTCCCTATCAATCGGCCCAAGCTGCAGAGTTAGTTGCCCATCTTCGATCTTGTGAGCTAAGTGAGGGACTGACTGTCAATATTTATACTGACAGTCAGTACGCCTTTGGAGTCGCCCATAACTTTGGGCGGCTCTGGGCGAGAGAGGATTCCTAACTTCACATGGGTTAAAGATCCAGAATGGCCCATTGATACACAGGCTTTTGTCAGCCCTAACACTTCCTAAGAAGTTAGCGATAGTGAAGTGCAGTGCCCACAAGGCAATTACTGATGATGTGGGAAGGGGAAATGCATTTACAGACTTAACAGCTAAGGAGACAGCTCGAACAAAAATGAAAAGGATGTTTGTGGCAGGCCCTGCTAGATGGGTACCCGATGTTACTATGTTTGAGGATACACTGGATAATGTCAAGGAAATTCAAAGCGAGGCAACGATTGAGGAGCTAGCAGTATGGCAGGAAAGCACGGCACGTTTAGACGAAGATGGGTGCTGGACGGATAAGTCAGGAAAGCAAAGGTGGATGTTACCAGATGCCTATGTCCTCCCTGTAGTCACTATGGTGCATGGCCCAGCTCACATTAGCACCAAGGGCATATGCAACCTATTGGACCCTGTGTGGCAGAATGATAACATCCCGAAAGTAGCTGCCCATTTGGTAAAGTATTGTATGGTTAGCATGATGTACAACCCTGGGAAGGGCACTCCTACACCCCCTGGCAATTTCGCACCCCCTTCGTTCCCTTTCAAGATCCTACAGATTGACTATATCGAAATGGAATGGCTTAACAACTTGAAATATGTGTTGGTGGTTGTTTGTTCATTTAGTAAACGGGTTGAGGCTTACCCCACTAAGGAGAATACAGCTTTAGCGACGGCGAAAGCCCTCCTGAAGGAGTTCTTTCCCCGTTTTGGTTTGCCTCGCTTGATTTGGAGTGACAATGGGAGTCACTTTAATTCAAAAGTTATTCAGTTGGTGTGTGATGGGCTACACATTAGACAGAAGTTCCACACTGCCCACCACCCCCAGTCAGCAGGCTTGATTGAGAAGTACAATGGTACTCTCAAACTGAAATTGGCAAAAATTCAGGAAAGCACAGGATTGAAGTGGCCAGATGCTTTACTGTTAGCTCTTTTGTCAACAAGAGCTACGGCGCACACTAGAACAGGATTATCACCATATGAGGTCGTGTTCGGACGCCCAGCAAATGTTTGGGGCGTCCCTCGACCTAGACGCTTCTCCGAGATTGAGTACTCACTGTTAGTAGATTATCTTTTTCAGTTGACAAAAAATTTGCGTTCTATTCATCAACAGATCCACGACACGCTTCCACCACCAACAGAGGGTCCCGAGCACACCATCCGACCTGGGGATTTTGTCATCGTCCGGCACTTCCAGAGGCGAGGGGGCCTGGAGCCCCGTTGGAAGGGGCCCCTGCAGGTGCTTCTTGTGACGAGGAGTGCCGTCAAAGTGACCGGTCGGAAGAACTGGCTTCACCTCAGCCATTGCCGCAAGGTGCCATTGCCTCTTCTCTATGACCAGTGGGTGATCAATGGCATTGGTGACCACGAGACGGAGAAAGTGCCACGTTTCGTCCCCTTTTCGGATGAATGAGGCGATTCCCCCAGAAATAAGGGCCACCCAGGATTCCTCTCCATCTGGCCCACAAGTGCTTGAGTCTCAGTCCCTTGGCCCCTCTGAATTTAAGCCCCTATTTACTGATCACTCCGTGCCCGGAGTGGCTAGGTACAATTTGCGTCCTCGACGGAGGGACAGTGCACCAAAGGAAAAGTCAGATTAGTAGGGATGGACTGCATGGATGAAGAATAGGGTGTATGTACCCTGCCCGCGTTACCAACGATAGCTTAGGGAAAGGGAGTTTGGTGCATTGTCCGAGACATTGGACAGGATAAGCTGAGGGTGTTTCCCCAGAAGAAGGGGGGGTGCCCTATCCTAGACGGCGTGAGATTTCTTCAACAGGCCGCGATCGCGATTCCCCACCGCTGTGCTCAGTAGCACCACCATAAAGGAACAATAGGAGTCTCTCAGTGAGACTCAGAAGGACGCTGAAACATTTTTGCCCATCCTCTTGCTCCCTTGTCAAAAGCCCCCTTGCACTTCATTTTTCCCCTCTGACCACCATGTATCCTTTTGGCCACCCAATTGTTGAGGAGGAACAGCCTTTTGCAGCACCATGTTTGGAGGAAAATGGGGTTGGTTGGCCCAGTTGTTCGAGAAAAAGCAAAATAGTGTTTATGTCAATAGTCCTGATTTCTCTTGTAGCAATGCTTGGCATAATGTGGTTCCTTGAAGAGAAATACCCTGTGCATTCCTTTATTGGTACAACATCTGCTCCCCCTGAACATATGTTTGTAACTTTGGCACCTCACAAGGGCCAACACCGAAAAACATATGTGAATAATGTGTTCCTCCAAATGTTACACCAAGTTCATGGTACGTCCAATGTTACCAATTGCTGGATTTGTGGCCTCCTCCCTTGCGTAACACACAAGAATGATGTATTATTGTCAATGCCTTTCTCTTACCTCTGGAGTTGTGAAGGCTGGTTTCAGCTCTTCACTATGGGATACACTCATTATCACTCTGATACTATGAATAGGACGGTAGCTGACAATGAAACAGTCTTAGAGTATATACGTGTACATCAAGGGTTTACGCCAGGGGAACAAGGAACACCGGATATCTTGTCTCCGACAGCTTGCATGAATGTTTACGAAAGAGAACAAAATGCAACATGGCTTCAAAATGAGATGTCTGATTTTTGGGATTTTAATGTCACTGAATACTTTAAGTCCTTCCAGATGTGAAACATTACTCATGATGTGGCAATGCCGGTGCCAGTGGTAAACATAACAGCAAGTTTCTCTGTCAGGGGAAAAGGGAAAGTAGAGGTAGGGGTGAGTAATTGCAACTACACCTATGTGCTGAGCACCGCCCATAGCTCACCTTTGCTACCCCCTCACAACGTTTACTTTGTCTGTGGGTCTCAGACCTATGTTTGCTCCCCCAAAGGTGGTCTGGGACATGCTATCTCTCTTTTCTCCTCCCCCCAGTGTATATAGCGCCATCCAACTACCATAGGGACCACCGTCTACAACGCAGGAGTGTCCATCTGTCACGTGTTAGACGAGTTATAGACACTGCAGACATAGATCAGACAGATACCACATTGCAACAGTTCACAGATGCCATGAAAGGTATTGTTCCCTTCTGGGGCCCCATGTCCAATAGCCTAAATAATATTCGCAGACTCACTAGGGTGGTAGAAGGAGTGATAAGCGTAACTGCTGGTATCTTGACTAACATTACGGCTGGGCTTCAGGCTACGAGACTTTTTGCTCTTCAAAACCGGATGGTGTTAGACGTCATCCTCGCTGACAGGGGTGGGGCCTGTCACGTCATCAGAAGTAGTTGCTGTGTGTACATACCGGATCGTGCTCCGAATGTATATGCTGCTATCCAGAAACTCCATAGGCTTGCCTCAGACATACACCAGGAGAATGGCACATGGTCTCTCACGGGGTGGTTTTGGGGCCTATTTGCATCCTGGGGTTGGAAAATTATCATTTTCCTGGTTGTCATAGCTGGTATCATTCTGACATGTTGTCTGTGCATACATTGCCTTCCTGCCTGTTGTGCCTGCTGTGTAAAAATGTTGGCACCTCGCCCAAAGTCTTTGGAACATGATTCTACGAACAAAGCCATGATGATGCAGGATATCCTGGATATGATGTGTATAGACGAGGGCATTTTTGAACATTAATGATATATATGCCTAGCCTTATAGAGTTTTTAGTTCTCGCTGGTAGCCACATAAATTAGAAAATGTTGCCTCTGACCGAATTTTCTTCCTATTTTTAGAATTGTAAAGACCCTTACCTGATAGCAATAATAACATTTAGCTATAAATGCTAAAAGGAGGGTCTGTTGGAATTGAAAACGTACTTGCTTTGGTGCTCATATTTCGTTCTGTGTTAAGTTAGCATTCATAGCCCCATTTTATTAGAAGCCGCCATTATGTTCCATGATCGAAGATGAGTTTCTGCCTCACATTGCTTGCCTCAGCAGAAAGTTGCCTCGATGTCTCCTTTTTTTTTTTATTTTTTTTTTTTTTACAGAGTTTTATATAGCGCGAACTTGACCCGAATCGGGTATCAGAGCGCTTTACATAGCACCAGTTGCATTACATGAGGACACATTCATTTTTGTTAGGCACGGGGAGATTAAGTGATTTGCCCAGTATCACAGGATGTTCAGCGTCATTGCCGAGACTCAAACCCAGTTCCCCAGATTCGAGGTCGACCGCCCTAGCCGTTAGGCCAACTCCTCTCCCCTTAGCTGATATTTCTCCAAGGCCGAGTTTCGCTGCACTAATGAATGTACTCTCTATTATGACATATCTTCGCTGTTAGATAGGCTCGTTCCCACCTTCTATAATGGCGGGCGCAGGCAAAGCAACCTTGAGGTAGAGATAACGTGTACCCAGTTCCAGGACCATAGCTCATCCTTCTGTGCCTCCTTTGTTCACTGTTGCCTGGACCGGAATTTTCCAGCTTGGGCGTGTTCTTGGTGAATTGGACATGTATAATATCGAATGAAATGTTGGGGGAAGTCAGTCCCTCGGCAGCTATCTCACGAAGCTGGTCAGACTGGGCTCCGCTGCAGCGTTATACTAATAAATATCTTGGTTTGTATTCTCTACTGTCTGACCGACTCTTCATTTGTTTGGAAGGACGAGAGGTGGTCTCAGGTGACCCGGGTGACCCGATTCGGGTCACTTCCTTCAGCTTCTAGTGTTTGTCCCTGCCATGGAGCATGGACCAAGTACAGCTTCCTTTTTTTGGCCAGTGTCCTCCCACTAGCCGCACGCTCCTGTTCCGCCACTTTTTAAAAAACATTTAATGTACTGTATGAGTGCATATGTCCACAGTCCTACCCATCTACCCCTGCTGTCTATCATTTTGCTTGATCACCCTTGCCACTCTCCCTTCTTCCACACCCCATGCGTTTGGCCCAATTTCATACCCTTCCCTCATGTTGCCTGCCCCCAGACATTGTGCTGCTGCTCCCTCCTTCCGCCACAGCACCTCCCTCATGTTGCATGACCCTCCCATGCTCATTCCACTGTCTGTTGTGTTGCTGCTCCTTTCCTCCTCCCATAAGCACCTCCCTTGTGTTGCTAGCCATCCTGCCTTCCTCCCTCTGTTTGGTGTGTGGTGGCTCCCTCTCTCCTCCCCGGCACCTCCCTCGTGTTACTTACCCCACTGCTGTTGGTTATGTTGTTGCCACTCCACCATGGTTCCTCCTGCCCCTCCAACCCTCCTGTCTGCTGAAAAAAACATTAACTATGCCAAATAGCACTCACATACACCAGAGCTATTATGCTTTGTCAATGTTTTTTTAGACATATTGCAGAGCGAACTGCAGTGGAACATGGCTTAAAGAAAATGAAGCACTATAACGCGGTCAATGCTGGGCGCATCATATCGCTTTTGTTCTTTACTTTGAGCCATTTTACACTGCAACACATGCTGCTCTGCAATATGTGGAAAAAAATTGACAAAGCCAGTAGATCTCGCATAGATTGAAACTAGTGGCTTGGCCAATGCTAGTTTCATGCATTGCCTTTCAAGGCACATTCAGCAGTTGCAGTGGTGGGGCCCAGTAGCGGGCCAGGAACAACATAGCTGGAACATGGGCTACATCTGCCCCCCCACCTTAAGCAACGCCCCTTTTGCCCATCCAAGCATACCCACTCTTTCAGCATTCAGCGACCATTTTTCCTATTTCCTCATAACAGTACTGGAAAGAGGAAGGCCTGCACGTTAGCTAAAATGTTTCTGAAAAGTACGTTCTTATGCCAGATGGAGTGATTTTAAAGCACATCAGTCTAGCAATTTTTGAGATATGTGAACATAGTAAAGGACTAGACAAAGCAGCAGTAGCTACTGGCATGGAATGAGGGTGGAGGGAGGATGGGGGGGTGGGGGGGACAAGATAAATATATACCACTTACCTGTTCCGCCGGCCGTGTCTCTCCTCCGCTTCTCATGTCCCTGAACAAGGAAGCACCCAGACTACCCATAGCCAATCACAATGGTGACTCGGGGCCTGGGCATGTTCCCCACCAGGCTGTGTAATGCAACCTGCTGGGGAACATGCAAAGTGTGCATGACTGTTTGGCCAGGCCAAGACGGCCAGCCAGACCGTCATGGACCCTTGAAGTTTGCAAACCACTCCTCCCCTGTACCTCCAGCCCCGCCCCGCCCTCACCCAGCCCTGGGCAACCTGTGAAAAATAAAATGATAATAACTACGTTATTATCATTTTATTTTTCCTGCTTAAAGAGCAGTGGGGCGATGCTCCTCCGCCTTAGCGGAGGAGCCGCCCCTGCAAAACAGATACTTTTTTGAACTAAACTTTTTTCTGCTATCAAAGTTTGTTTTGTCAGCTCATTAAAAAAACAGGGAACCGACAAGTGACATTTCGTGTTCAAGATTCTGCAAGAAACACACCGTGCTGTGCAATCTGGGATAATCCTTTGCCTCATTAGACCCAGTGCTCCCGATGGATTTGGGAGCCCTCGCACAGAGCTCAGGTCGCCAGAATAATTTTAAAAGTTGATGAACTGCAACATGACAATTTGTATAGTAAGAGATGCGCAGATATGTCCCCACAGTCACTTACCTAGCTCCTATTGCACTGCTGGGCACAAGATTCACCACGAATTGCAGTGCTGCCCTGGCTACACAAACAAGTTGGCTGTCGCAGTCACACAGGGAGGCTAGACAGTTTCTTGTGAATGGTTAATTGCCAGACCAAGTAGGACCAGAATTCCTGGCAAGCAAGTGCTAAAAAATGGCCTGTATTCACTGCCAGCCATGCTTTGCACTGGTGATTTCAGAGTAATATGTGCCTGGACTGAAAACAAGAAAAACCACTTAATCTCAGATTCGTGGCAGATGGGTCGTGAGTGTGCCAAAGGTATTCGGGTGTTCTCAGGGAATATTGTTACACTGTGTGTAGGTTCACAGTATAGCTAGATAGTTGGTACAGTTACATAGTATATTTAGTGCAGTTTCATTTTTAAAACGGTGACACACTTGATACATTTACATATTTGGCACAGTTACAAGTTATAGCTACTTAATACAGACAACACAGTTGCATTTCGAAAGTTATCAAACTTACTACTTAGTTGCACAATTTAGTTAGTAGTGATACATGGCACACTGACTACAGTTACATAGTGTGGTGACACAGTGTGGTTACATTGTATACATACAAGTTATAACACGTACATTTACAAAGCTATGTAATTGCAATCACACAACTGATAAAGTTGCATATTTGGTGCAGACCCAGAGGACAGTTACTCAGTATGCTGTATCCTGGCATACACTGAACTCTTCTGCTCAAAGATGCAAGTCTGAATGGTGGCCCAGAATCTTGCATGCATTCAATCAGACTGGATTGGTATTTATGCAGCGAACAGGGCCGGACTGGCTGTAGCGGGCATCAGGCGATTCCTGGGAGTCTGGAAGGGTGGGGGCCGATTTTGCAGCGGTGGGGTCTGGTTTTGCAGCGGGGCTGAAATATTGGCCCCCAGTAACAAAAGCAGCAGTGCTTCACACTTGCACTGCCCCCACCAGTGGTGGGTGCTGATCCATCAAAAAGGCCAGTGCTGTTTTGGGTTCCCAGTCCCGCCCTGGCAGCGAACACAGATAACTGACGAGAACCAGAGCGCGGTACAGCGGGACATATGGCGCGACTAATTATTCAAGTTCCTGTACAACACTTGTGGAAGGGAGGAGGTTGTAGGCCTTCAACAGTAAAGTCATGTATGGTACGACTCAGGCCCCCCATAGCAAAATGCAAACACCGCCTTCTTTATCGCATCAACCCACATCATGGACAAACCAGTTACTTGGCAGGTAGCATGAATACTTCTTGGAGATCCCGGGGTTCACAGGATAAGATTACTTTACTCCTGAAAACTCCTTTGTTCGAGCTCTTCTCATGCCTTGTACCAAAGAACTGCACTTATCTCCAACTAGTAATATGACTCTCACCTATTGTACCAAAATGTAGAAAACAACTAGAAATAATCCTTCCAAGGTACCCCAAAGAATGAATCAGGACCTGAAAACGTATCATAAGGATAGTGGCATTGGAGCGTTTTATATTGAAGTATGTGCTTTATATTTAATCTGTACATTAATATATTTTTTCACCAGCTAATTACATACAGAGCTCTTGGGTCAACTGCAGTGGTCTTGTGCCCAGCCCGAGTACCACAAATCCGACTGTCCATGGTCTTCCACTGATAGTGCAGGCTTGCCCATTGGCCTTCCCCTACATTCATTATTGATCCCCAAAGAGCTACTTTATGCAGCCGTCTTTGGCGGTAAAGGGTGACCTACAACTACTATTACTAATAATATTGCTACTACTACCACTAGTATTATTGCTGCTGCAGAGCTCATGAATTCTTAATCATTTGAGTTTTTCATTTTTTCCCCACTTCCTTTCTTTCTTTGAGGTTTTGAATAGTTCTTGAATTTGTTTGAGAACCAGTTTTTGGTTCTTGAAGCTAGTGTGCTGATTTAGACATTTTCTTCCAAATGAATGACATTTTTCAACCTCGTCGCTCGTGGGGTTGAGAAGTACCTTTTGCTATAAAAATGTATACATAAGACATAATATTCATGTTGTTAATACATTGGGCTGATGCTAACCCTCGTCCAAGCTATAGAAACTAAACAATTTTAAATGGCCATCAGTATTACTCCTCACCACTGAATGTATACCCTTAATATAGAGACCTCTGGCTTAGCCCTGTCTTACAAAAGGCTGTTTTATTCTTTACTATGCAGACTCTCGTCCCGCAGTTCACAATGCCATTGTGCTGCTTCCCGTGCTTTGTGTACAGTTATGTTCTCCTGCCTTGAGTGCCTGACTGTCTGTATCAGGTGTTCTGGTTTTGACATCTCACCTGAGTAAGTGCATATACTGTTGCTTGTGAAACATTTTGTTTACATGCAGGCGGCTTAGAGCCCACCCATTGCTTGCCACTTTTGGCTTTATTGTCAGTCTTATTTTCTGGCTCTTGTTTGGTAAGCACATGTTGGCTTCACTTTGCCTTCACTTTCTGTTCATGTGGTTCCCTCATCCCTGGAGCATGGACCAAGCATTGCTTCCTTTTCTTTGGCACTTTCCTTCTACTGCTTTGCATTCTGGATCAACCTATTTTTTTTTCTTCTTGCAGAACTTCATAAGAGTGTATTTGTTTTATGGTTGTCTTGCTCCTGGATTTGCTCCAAACTGAGCTTTCACTGCTTGTTTCTAGTGTTCGCTCCCTTTTACTTTTCACCCTCTCCCCTTCTAGTCTTTGGAGCAGCATAACAATATCAGCAGGCCTCAGACTGTTAGCATAGTTTTTACCAATGATTTCATAATACGTTAATGGCTTTGTGCTATAGCTGCTGAGTAACAAAGCTTTTTTTGGTATATGTTTAATGATTTATAGAATGTCTTCGGCATGTTTAAAATGTTTTATGCAAAAAAGGGTGTGTTTTAAATCAGTTTGTTTGCACATTTACGGGTTGGAAAAACATTCTAGTGTGAAAATAACATTAGATTATAAAGTGCTTTCTTGCTTGTTTGGCAGCTTCTCCCATAGCTTAATGTGTACAATGTAACAAAGATTACCATGCCATGCCATTCAATGACAGGCAATGCCATACTATACTATGACAAACCATACCATACCATACAATGACAAGCTATGCCATGAAATGCCATACCGTACCGTAATATACAATGATAGGCCAAACTATAACATACTATACAATAATAAGCCAAACCATGTGGTACAGTGGCAGGCCAAGCCAAACCATACCACACTGTACAGTGACAGGCCACACTAAACCATATACAATGACAGGTTATACCATTCCATACCACACCACAGAATGAAAGGTCATACCATACCATCCCATGACAGGCCATACCATCCTATACAATGACAGGCCATACCATACCATACCATACCATACCATACATTGATAGTCTGATAGCCTTTTCAGCAAACAGTGGGGATGGGGAGGCCACTGTGCCTAGTGAGTTCTGAAAGACGACCAGAACAACAGTTGGCATTCAGGCCTCCCGTCTTCCCATAACGCTCACTCTCTGAAACCCCCTCTGAAGGTGCCCCGGCTTTTGCATTTACTTTTTGCGATCCATTTAGCCAAGACCTTTTGAATTTACTAAAACTATATTTAACTTATAAGGGCTTCCAACCAGCTTTCCTCATCCATTGCTCTGTTATTGTGTCATTCACATTTTTGTTCAGCCCACTACAGCACACACCATGCTGAGTGGTACAGCCCACTCGAGTCATTGGCTAATTTCGCTTTGAGTGACAGCCTTTTTTTGTTTGTGTTTTTTCACAGCAGCAGGCTTTTCCAAAAAATCTATTTTAGTTGGGACTCAGTTTTAAAGCCAGACTTACTGACTTTGTAAATGGTATTTCTGTTCCTCTTCAAATGTCTGGCTACCAAAAAGCAGATTAGCAATTTTTTCTCTAGCTCAGGGTCAGCCAAAATAGAGATGCTCAGGGTTGAAAAAGAAAGAGTTTTAGTTGGTTAATAAAATAACCTGCAGTGCAAACTTGACGATATCTCAGAGTTCTCAAGTTTCCTAACGTCTGGTGTAACTCACTTTGTCCAGGTTTTTGTTCATATTCATGTTCTTTATATAAGAAGTAAGTTTATGAGCACAGCCAGACTGGGAACAGAAACCAGCCCTGGCAATTGCGCTCGACCGGCCAGGGGATGGGTGGTGGGGGTGGTGCATCTGATAAGTTCCGGCCCCGGGCGAGGGGGAGGGGCGTGCTGGGGTGCTTTTCTTACAGGTGGCTGATATTGCAGCACTGCTGCAAAATCGGCCCCCAGTAACAAAACCGGCCCCCGCAGGTCAAAAACCAGCCCCCATCCTTCCGGCCCACTGGGAAAACGCCTGGTGCCCGCTACGGCCAGTCAGGCCCTGTTTACGAGATTACACAGGCTACTGAGGCTATAATGCTCCAGTCCTTGTTTTTTAATTCTCCAAATCAATCATTGCCACTCTTCTTTGCTGCTTTCTAATTGGCCAGCATATGCTGGCTTTACTTCCTCTTCTTTCGTGTGGAGCATGTCCAACTTCAAATTGATTTAGCTTGATTAATGTCCTTCCACTGTCCATTCATTGTTTGCGCTGTGATTTTCTTTATTTGCTTCTTCTCCTCTCACCCTGTGCTCCGGTTTCTTCTCCCCCTCCTGCCCCTGGGCAACTGTTGCTTTTCCCCCCTCCCATGCTCCTGTTGCTTCTTCCCCTCCCACCCTCTGTGATGTTGTTGCTACTTCCCCTCCTACCCCCACAGCCAGACAGGGAACAGAAACCAGCCCTGGCAATTCTGCTTGACCGGCTCCGGGGCAGGAGGTGGGGGGAGGGATGCCACTGAGAGAAGCACCGGCCATGGGGGGTACTAGTGCTTTTGTTACAGGGGGCCGGTATTGCAGTCACAGCCGGCCCTCAATAACAAAACCTGCCCCAGAGGGTCAAAATACGGGCCCCAATTTTCCGGCTCACCGGGAAAACGCCCGGTGCCCGCTATGGCCAGTCTGGGCCTGGCCTCCCGTGCTCATGTTTCTTCTTCCCTCCTGGCTGGTGTTCCTGTTGCTTCTTCCCCTCCCAACCCCATGCCCCTGTTGCTTCTTCCCCTTTGACCACCTCCCTGTTGTTTGTGTTGCCTTTCCCCCCACACCACCCATAACAAAAAAAGTGTTATGATGAGGCCAGCCCTGGCCATATCACAGAACTTTTTTTACTGTCCCGTTCCCACCCTCCCTCACTTGCCCATCCCCTTCCTCCCATTGTCCGCCTTGCCAACCCCCACCCAGCAGAAGAAAACAAAGCCCAATGATGTGGCCGGCGCTAGCCGCTTCATAACGCTTTTTTTCTAACTTTACTTTTAGCCATACTGCCGTACAACATGGCTAAAAGACATTGGCAAAGCCAATAGCTCTCAGATAGGAGCTAGGTCTCTCAGGAGAGTCCCATTGGCTTTGCCAATGCTTGTTTTCAAATCCAGCAAAGGAACGGAATTCAAAGTTTAACCGAGTAAAATCCACTCTGCAGCTGAACTAATAAAAAAGTAGCAGATTTATCTGTAACTTACGGTTGTCAGATCAATCAATCTCTCCTAACTCAACTGATCATCCTAGTTTTAATGACAAGTGTCAAAGGTCACAGATTCATGAGTGAATCCAGCTGGATGTAAAGGCTTCTTCAGTGTCCACCTCGGAATTTAAAGCAAAAGAAAACCATGATTTAAAAAGTACACTGCAGTGGCGAAAGGATACTATAAACCAACTTATTTTAGCTATGCATTTTTTAAGATTTAATGTACAAAGTGTATATTCCCACAGTAAATAAACATCTATCTTTAGGATACCCTTTGGTGTCTGTAGCTATTTTACTGTGAGTATTTACAGTTGTTCAAAGGCCAGTGATGGAAAGGCTAAAAGCCAGGCTGCACTTAGCGCTGTGCCCGCAAGGGACCAGAACGCTGGGCTCTTTATTCCCGATCAATCACCCACTGGGGAGCGACTGTGGAAATCAGTAAACCTCAGAGCTGTGGTTAGCAACATAAACACCTAGGGAGTAGCGACCACCATACAGTCTGTTCTAAACCTAAAATAACAGCAGAGCATGTATGTACTCCGCGGATGACCTTGAACATGAGGGCAGTGAAATTTAAATATCAATGCGGTCACCAGCATGGACTTCAAGAAACCACAGAGATATGGTGAAGGAGTCCTATTGGACCGTTTACAAAAGGCTCCTGGTGGAGCACCCAACAATAACCCAAGTAGGGCAAAGAATCAAGCAAGGAGACATTTTACAAATCTAAAAAAACACATGGTAAGTAAAAGTAAGATATCAAACGGTTATCGTCAATCATCATGGACATCAGAGGTATCGGAGGACATGATACCGGCAGATTTAGATGCACTTGATAAAACTGAGAGCCGGTCGGAGGATGAATTCACCGACCGGCCTGTCTGATCAAAAGTTAATGGGATTACACACCTAGGTGGTACACTAACTATTTGGAACACGGGAGCCTGAAAGGAACACATGAACCACAATTAAGATGTGTGTTCTCAATTCAAATATTATTGTTCACTTTTTCTTGGGACTGCTAAATTCTTCATAAATTCTGTCAAGCAAGGACTGAGAAAATTCGAGCAGCCTGGACTTTATGTCCATTGAGTGGCCCTTCATATTGTGAGCATAAGTATGAAAAGGTGTCTGTGACGGGATGTCTTTTTTTCCAAGGTGGTCTACAGAGAGTGTCCTCCCATTGAAGAGGTCCTCTACCAGAATGGAAGTGACCCCAAAGCTTTTAATTAAGTCAGGTCCATGTGGCATTCATGGTCAGTCTGAACCTGGATTCGATCACATCACAGTCTCTTTTTATTAATTACTTTGTGACTGGAGCTTGCACTGTATTTTTAGGTCTATGTTGGCCAAGACCTCTTGATGTTACTTGGCCAATGGCCAAGCCTGCACACACAGTGTAAGACCATGGACAGTCAACTTTTTTGTACGGGGCTGGGCACAAGACCACTGCAATAGGCACAACAGCTAGGCATGGAATTGGCTGGTGAAAAAAATATATTATGTACAAATAAAATATAAAGCACATATGTAACATATTTACCGACAGGGACTTTCAGCCAGTCCTCTTCTTCCGTTGGGATGCTGTTGTGTCATTCTCATTCTCTTCTGCACACTGCAGCATAAAGCATGGAGCAATGGGTCAGCCCACTTCAACAACTGTCTAATTTCATGTTGAGTTACCACATTGATCTCTTTCACAAGGAGCACATCCCTACACAAAGTAGTCCCCTTTGGTGCCAGGGACAACTATGACAATGTATGCTTTTTGAGACCAAAAAAATAAGCATTGACAAAGCCAAAAGGCTGGCTGCCAATGCCAGACCTTCTGCCTCTGTCCAAGATTGTTTTGTTGCAGGTGGTTTGTTACAGGATCCATTATCGTTTTGCATGGACGAGGGAGGATTTAATAGAGTATTCCATCCCTCTGACTCCACATTGGATGCTTTAGGTAGTCCAAGTCATTGCTGGCTAGTAAAATGATTAGGCAGAGAGAGTAGGCCACAGGCCCATTGGAAGTATTAAAATATATAAAAAAGCAAATAGAGGTCTGTCCGGCTGTGTGAATAGCTGTGGGCCAGTCCGGGCACTTCTTTGGAGAAGCCAAGCCTGTCTAACCTACCAGACTGGCTAGATCCAGACCAGTTCTAACGTCGAGAGTTGTTACTCGAGGTGCTTAATTCGGAGCGTTGCATTCATTCTGTCCTTAACACATCAGAGGTGCCCATAAACACCTATTACAAGGAGCCCGCCTCCATTCCTTTATAATTACAGACCTGGCTTCTGCTGTTACTCTGTTACTGTCGTCTTTGGGGGAATGGAAGAATGTCTGGAGGCCCATTTAGCTGAATTAGAGCACTTTCTGACGGATGGGCAACGTGGTCTAATGAGGGCCAATGTGTGTGGAGGGCCATATGTGAGGGGGAGGCTCTAAATAGACCTGTCACAGAAGTGCTCAGCAGCTAATGTATCTGCAACACGGGTGTTCGATACGTAAAACCTTTTCATCTACCAGCTCCTCCATAATGCATGACCGCCCGGGCGCGGCAGCCATTACAACGCACCGAGAAGAGGCTTGTTCTTCATAATTAATTATAATGGCCGCTCTGAGCCCGCTAAGAGAATTCCTGTCAGCCAGACACTGCAGGATCTAAAAAGAGGACACGAGACCTCCAAAACAACAGCAAATAAAAGGTATAATGTCAGCTAAAAACATTCCTTCTAAAAAAAAACTGGAAACCATATGTAAGGGTTAATATTGGAAACAGCTGAGGCTAGCAATGATGGAGTGTATGCCTTCAAACTGAAGAGCCCAGAAGGACTGATCCTCTAGAATCTGGAGAATGTTCTACAGAACAACTTCATTTCTCTTTTGTCTGCCATGTCCAACCTACTTAATATTGTTTCTCTTCTTTCTACTTCCTTCGCTGCTTATCAGTCTAAATAGTCGTGTTATGTTGGTTTAAGGTCATCAATTAAGATTTTGATCTTCATTGATCGTATTTGATAAGGGTTGCTAATTACACTTGACAATATAAAGATTAGCAAGTTCAGAGATTGTTATTTTACAACATAATTATGATCAATTTTAATGCGATTGGCAATTGAATATCCATAAATCGAAGAGATATTTAGTTGGTAGAAATAATAAACAAGCACTGGCAAATCCAGTAGGCCTGGCTTTGCCTGCTAGCCTTTAGACTTTATCAGTACTTGTTTTTGCAAAACTTCATTGGTGGGGAAGCTGCTGGGTCACATCAATCTATAAAAAAAAAGTGAAAAAGCAAAATTATTTTTTGTTTTAAAAAGCACACGTAGCCATTGTAGTCCCTAAATAAACTGCTTTGGATGTGCTCCTTGTGAAAGGGCAGAATGCAGTAGATCACAGTGAAGTTAGCCAATGGCTGAAGTGGACTGATGCACTGTCTCAAGCAATAGTGGGTGGACGAAAAATGTGAATGACACAATAACTGATCAATGGATGGAGAGGAATGGCTGAAAGCCCCTATATGTAAGTATATTGTTAACTTAATAGGAGTAAATTCAAAAGGTCACCATTGTTAAAGGAAGTAAAGGGATTCATGACCCACTCAATACTCCACTAAGCACCCCAAAAAGTAAGCCATTGGTCACAAGTTTGGCAAAAACACGAAGTAGTCTAATTAAGAAATTATGCATTTCTGCCTTGAATGTGAGAAATTTAGTTTGCTTGGGCTTCTCTCTTTTTTTAATAATTGGATTTTTGAGAGAAGACAAACGTATAAACCATGTATATTCGGGGGCGCTCCTCCGCAATCGCGGAGGAGCATCGCCCCACTGGCTCAGAGCCAGCAGGAGAAAAATAAAATGATTAGCTATAATCGTTTTATTTTTTTGCCGGCTCTGAGCCAGCATGTGCAGAGAGGGGCGGGCAGGAGCATGGGAGGGGGAGGAGGAGTGCTATGTGCACTTTTAAGTGCGCTTGTGTGTTTGGCTGGCTGTCTCAGGACGGCCAAACACACATGCGCACTTGGTTTTCTCCAGCCCGGCTTTAATTGTACAGCCGGGCTGGAGAAACAGCACAGACTCCCTGGTCTGAGTGGAGCGTCTTTTCAGCCCACTCAGGCCAATCCCTGTGCTCCTCTCATAAAATGAGAGCAGTGCGGGAATTGCACCAGTGCCTGCTGGGACCATGAAGCGCGAGGAGCGACCCGGGAGGTGGCTGACAGCTCCAGGTAAGTGTTTTTTTCTATTTTTTATTATTAAACCCTTCTCCCGCGTGCTCCCCCGTGCCCCCTCCACCCGCCCCAGAACCTCTTTATTATGTCGACCGCCACTGTATACAATAGCCAAGCCTTCTATGATAAGACTTAACGGTGGGTGCTTGATACAAATGGAAAGAGAAAATAAAAAGGAAAATGTACAAATAATACAGTCCAAGACACAAGAATAATATCACATAGTATCAAATTCAATGTGAACATGGTCTATTTATAAACAAGCAAATGTCCATCAGATATCTCCCTTCGAGGGATTGATAATTTCAGGGATATCATGTGTGTGTAATGTGTGTAATGAAGTGCGAGTGACAAAGACAGGCTATGTGCCATTCATGCTGCTTTCAGCTGGCACCAGAGAGATGCCGAAAAGTGCTGTATTGTCAGACATCATCACAGAATGTGAGCCATATCTCCTCTCTCCTGCACACATCTCCAGCAACTTACGTCCACAACCATTTCTGCTCTGTGTAATTTATATAGTGACCAGTGCCAAGCATGGCTGATTTTAAAATAGCTAAATTTTATCCCTGCTTCTCGAAGTCTGTGATAATGATAGGACAATAGATCTACCCTTTCTGAGTCAGATCTTTTTTTTTATGTATGGCTGCCATCTGCTTGAGAGACGTTTTGCAGTGGGGTTGTAGTGAGTTTTTCTCAATCAGTGTTTCAAATAGGCCAGAAATCAACTTTTGGTAGCAGTCCCATTTTACTAGGTATGCATAAAAGGTGCATGGATCAGCTATCCGGCTTCCGAATAGTCTTGTCAGGCAGCCTTTAAGTTGTAAATATTGCAAATACTGGTTGGGTTCTAGTTGAAATTCCATGCTTAAATCCGTACAGCAGTTAAAAGTCTCTGCTGAGAGTACATGATTGATGCTCAGGATACCTTTCTGTGGCAATACTTTCCAACTAAGCATAGGGACTTCAACGCATATCTCGGTATTGTTCCATATGGGTGCTTGAAGCTGTAAGTACCCATTCTGTTTGAAAATGTTATGACCAGAGGGCAATATTTGTATTGATCCTGCTTTGTGGGCAAAAATAAAGGTCTGTGGGGCCCCCAGCATTGGCCCACTGAAATGGGTCCTTTACCTCAGCCTAAACACCAAGTCCAAAATTTGGGCGTCTTAATTGACGACCAACTGTCCATGAAGCAGCAAGCAGTGAGAGTAGCCTCTACTTGCTTCACAATCCTTAGATGGCTAAAAAAAATCTTATGGATGTTGCCTCTTTCTACCCAACGTACTGTGGTCCAGGCGCTCATCACCTCTAGGCTGGACTACAGTAACATTTTGTACTTGGGTGCCACCAAGGATGTGTTACGCAAGCTTCAGTTAGCACAGAATGCTGCTGCAAGGCTGCTGTGTAAGATTCCTAAAACTGCTTCTATCTCTGGATCACTTCGAGATCTCCATTGGCTCACGATTGAGTGCCGCATTAAGTTTAAGGCATTGAGTCTTATGTTTAAGATAAAATATGGAAAGGCACCTACCTGAAGACTCTTGTTCACCCCTACGTACCATCCCGTGCACTCCGCTCAGCCACTCAGGCCAAGTTTATTATTCCTAGGACGAGACTAGTGCGTATGGGCGATCGCTCCTTTTCGCATCTGGGTCCTTCTTTATGGAACTCCCTTCCTGCAGGTCTCCGAAGTGAACCTTCTTATGAGAATTTCCGGAGGGGCATAAAAACTTGGCTATTTAACATGTAGATTTCTTTCCCTCTTGCTCTTGGCTCTTTTCAGGTGGCGCCGGGAAACCCTAGGGTAGCTGTGCGCCTTACAAAATCAAAATAACAATAACAACAGGGGCGTAACACAGGCCCCTGCAGCCCCCACGGTGCGGGGGGGCCCCCGAGCTGCAAGGGGCCCCCTCAGCACAGTACTCAGGCCCAATAGCTCCGGATTAAATCCGGAACGGGGGCCCCTTCTTGTACGTGGCAGGGGGGCCCCTTCAACTTTCTTTACGCCACTGTCCTGCTATAACAGGATTATCTCTTGCCTCAATGGTAGCATATCATATATAGATCACTTGTGGGCCTTTTTATCCTCCCTGCATTATGTTCTCCAGAATCCCTCAATCTGGGATTTCCAATTCAGCATTAAAGTGGAATACCTATTACGACAAATGTTGAGCGGCATGGATTAGCGATGATGTTTGGGAGGTGTATGCCGCCTGAAGTAGTCCCTGCAGGTAGTTTGGCCACTGCAGATGTGGTCTTGTATGCCCAGACGTGGGTCACGTGCCCTCCATGCCACTGGAGTCAAGCTAGCCTGGCCGATGAGGGGTGATGCCCCGAAACCGGTCCCAGGATGCTTGTTTCCAGTCCAGGGAGGACCTGGCCCGGCAGTTTGGGCTGGACTGTACCCACAGGGAACAGGGTCAAGACTGATTTCCATATGGCTGGGTCTAAAACTGGAATGGCATGGGGAGCAAGAAAACGATGGATTTAGGCCCAGATCTCTGTACTGGGGTGAATGTTTGACATAGTGCAGCATTCTGTCCATCAATTGTTCTTTTTGCACTTGTATCTTGCCAGACATAATCTTCAATCAGAGGGTCAACATGTTGGAGTTGAGTATGGGAGATTGTAATTGGCAACATTTCAAATACATAATTAAAGCAAGGGGGTCAGTACCAACTTTACTGTTTGTACTCGACTGCGAATGTAGGATGGTACTTATGTGATTTCAGGAAGTGCATCTATTGACAAATCTAACCTGGTTCTTTTACACTAATAGTGGAATAACCTTTTTATTCCGTCGCTGTACTCAAGCCAGGATCTTAATATTGTTGTTTATCATAGATATTGGCCAGAAATTCCAACAATATAAAAGGTCCTTCACTGGTTGTGGAATTAGGGATGTGTATGCCCTGTTAAAGTCAGCCCTCAAGCATCCACTCTTCATAGTATCTCTGGACATTTTCCCAATAGGAGCACTGACTATTTAGCCAACATTCTATAAAATTAAAGAAGAAAATCACCATATTCTGGGCCTTCCCAGCTGATATGTTTTTTAATGTTTCTGCTATTTCTTCATCTGTTATCTCACTTTTGAGCTTGCCTCTGAGCTCCATCATGAGATATTCCAAGTTCTATCTCTGGGCATTGTAAAATGCAAATGTAAGCATATGGTAATCAAAGCATGATCTGAGATGAAGCGGGCATCAATCCCACATGTAATGATTTTTCGGAAGTATATCTGTGTGTGTCAGGAAATAATCAGTTCTTCTTTCAGTGCTGTGGGGGCACAACAAGAAAGTGTACTCCCTATGTTTAGGATGTTGAAGTATCCAGGGGTCGACTAGGAAAGGTCTGACATCAGATCTCTAAGTATATCCTTTTTATAATCATTCCTAGGGTCTGTGCGAGTTGAGCGATCCAGGACTGGACTTACGTAAAAGTTCCAACCTCCCCTAATCACCATCATTGAAGAGCCAAGTTCGGACAGGACTCCATTTAGTGAAAAAGCTTGACTTTATTGTGTTAGGTGTGTAGATTGAGCGGATCACTAATGTATAGTTGTGAAGGAATAATTTAGTAAACACAAAGCAACCTTGCGAGTCACGCCATATTTTTCTCACTTCTACTGGAAGTGATTTGTGAATGAGAATGGCCACATGATCCTCAGGCAACATGGTGGTACCTGACCTGTTGGTTTGGTCATCGGTTCTTGAGGCTGCAATCACTGTTCCTATCCATATAGGAGCCTCTATATTTTAAGGGGAGGCTTGGATTCATCTTTGTCTTTAGGGAAGGTACCTTCTCGACTTTTATCAGTAATAAGATGCCTGACGATGGGGCCTTGTCTCTCAGAAATAAGGACGAGTCCCTCTAGTAGCCACGGTGCCCATCAGATAGTGCCTTCAGGAAGGAGCCCCAAATGGAGGAAAAAAACAGTGGGGAAACACCTCTTGATAATAGCAAGACTCTGGTAGCAGGAAGACCAAGGGAAATGAAAGGACAGTACTGGTTGTAAGGAGACCAGGGAGAAGGACTGGAAGGCGCCAAAGGAATACAAGAACTCCTAAACAGGAAATACCTCCTGGAAAGAATCATGAGTGATCAAACACCCCTATAACACTAGCAAGTGTTGCGACTTAGGGAAGAAATGACTACCTCCCTTATATACCTTGCAAACATCAAATTACATCAAGAAACAGGGTGCCGCCATGTTGAATTTGAAGATTTCAGGTAAATAAAGAAGGCAAGGCAGCCATTTTGGAATGGGCAAGATATTTTCCAGCAGAGGGAATTCTGGCACCCTGAATTCCCCAGGAACAAGGAAACACCAATGGCCTGATCAATGCAGGCCCCCTCCCCCCCGGGGAGAGGAATGATGCGGGGGACGGTATATTGGCAACCCGGCCGCTTGCCGGTAAGTCTAATTAGGAAGCGCTCGTCCGCAGGCTCTCCCCAGCACCAACTCATGCTCACACCGCTGCGCGTCCTGCTTGCCCAGAGCAGGCTCCTTGTGTAGTGACGAGCTGAATGCCAGCGGTGCGATGTACGTTTTTAAAACTTTTCACGCTAGTAATAAAGGTTTGCACACATGATCCCTGATAGAGCTATATGAGCACTTCAGATAGTGTTGGAAAGCTCAGGTTGTGATCCTACATTGTACAATAGTTTTTTTTATTTAATGTTATTTTATTATGTTTGTTTAGTATTTTATTTTTCCATTGTATTTTATCTTTGCACATTGTTTTTATAAGTCAATGTTTTTCATTCTCTACTAGTCTGATGAAAAATTCCAACATAACATATTTTAGCAGAAGTGGACTATACTGTTGAAAGAAATGCAGATTTCCAAATAAATCAATCTCTTATAGATGAGGCAGGAATTTTCTCCTCATACCAAAGCGAGAGGACACTAAAAAGGAGCTGCTATAACCTTATGAGTATTGCATACTCCATAAAAGTTTTTAACAACATAACGTTTCAGCTGTGTACCAACCTTGAAAAATTGAAATACAGTTCATAATAGACGAGTGCAGTGGAAGGGCTGATGATCCAGGGAAATGACTCTCATATGAAAATACTCTAGACAACTTTGTGACAAACTCTGTGTCGGTCCTAGGACCCTTTTAGAGCCAGTGCTCTGCCTGAAACAGACCATTTGCTCATTAGGTTGAGCCAACTGTAGAAGGGTTGAACAAGGGGGGATTTGGACACTTTGGGTTTTCTTTCCAAAGGTCTCCACCCATTCCTCTTGTAGCCACTGTTTCAGTCTGATTCTGAATGTTTGCGGTCTAAGAGGAATATGTATAGTGTCTCTCATTGTCTCTCTTTAACATCATTATTTAGCCCCAATTAATAATGGCAGACAGTTTTCTAAACAAAGATCAAAGAAATGCTGTTACAAGTTTTTTTATTGTTTGTATAAGACCCATACATGACAACAGTGTTTTTGTCCGTGATTGTGGTATGGTAGATTATAAAGTTGACTATACTTTCATCGGATCTGGTGTTCTTACTATCCAACAAAATGAGGTGTACTCGTCCATAGCCACCTTACTGCTAAAGTTCCAAGTCTTGCTTTGCATATTGCTGTCTTGGAATTATTGTGTTCCTCAGTCCCATGGATTTTGCAGGAGAGAGTACATTTTCTCTCATTTTATCCTCACAGACTTGTTCCCATTGTATGCCATTTGATTGGTTATCCCAGTGAACGGTTCATTCTGCAACCTTTCCTCATTATGTGCTTGTCCGAATGTACGTCAAACATGGGTGTGGGGTTTGTACTGTGGTTTTATGACATATTTCACTTCAGGTACAGACATTTAGATGTAAAGTGCGATTTATTGATAGGATGAGTCAGCACTCACACACACCTTGCTTCCTAGCTGTCTTATGACTCTCAGACCAGGATGGAATGTCCAGATATAGGCCTGCCGTGGTCGAGCCTTGGGCAGCTAAGGCCAAGCTGGTGGGGGACTACCAAGGGCCAGGCCGGGAAGCTCTGGGGTGAGATTAGGCTAGGCAGCGTCGGATTGGTAACGTGGGCACTCGGGCAATGCCCGAGGGGCTGGTGTCCAGTTTCATCTGTGGGCTGCTTTTTTACAGCAGTCTGGGGGGCGATTTGGCGGTTTCTGCGTTGTTCGGATGCCGCCAGCGGCCCAGTGGGTGCCTGAGTGGCCTTTCTGGAGGCAGATGGGCCTCAATTATCTCTCTTTTATCAAAGGGCAGAGGTGTCACTCCCTTTCTCTCGCTGGGGCCGGCCCATTAACATATGCATATTGAGCGGGGCAGGGGGCCGGAGCAAAAGTGGCATCACTTGTATTCAGGTGTGTTTCACCAGTGTAAACTAATCCGTGCATTTTTTTTACCCCCTCCCCCCCCTTTTTTAAATAAAACTTCACCGAAGCAGTGTTTTGCAAAGGAAATATACAAATGTGGGCCACTTTTTTTTAGCGTGCCCGGGCCGATTTTTAATCCCAATCCAATCCTGAGGCTAGGGTACCCTGGGACAACTAAAGTGATGGGGCAACAGGGGACTTATTGGGACTGCAAAGGCGCAGAGCCTTGGCTGCTGCGGGTCCCACATAGGAAAGCTAAGGTGCTGCATTTGAACAGGGAGTAGCAGAGGCCTTAGAAAAGTGCCGATTACCCCACCCACTGCCACCCTCTTACCTTCAGTGGGAAGGATTTCCCACTACAGTGAAGGGCCACTGAAGATGCCGTGTTATTTATTTTATTGTTTTCAAAGCGTCACACTTTTGATAAGCTTGTGAATAACAAAAATATAAATCATAGTGTACTGTGCTTTGATCTCATGAAGTATTGTGTCTTTGCTACTTGTCGAGTCTCTTCAGAACCGTACCTCGCGACGCAGACTGCCATGGTTCTTCAAGAATATCCTTGCATTGTTAGCTGCCTCCGCCGCCTTCCCCTTGTTGCGTGTGAGGGGAGCCCCCACACATGCTTTGACAGAGTTGCCTCAATCCACGCGGGGCCTGCCAGATCCCTGCTGCCTGCACGCGCCTAGCATCTACTGCATCTCACCCCCTCCCTCGAGCTGCTTCTGATGAGAAACTTGTTTTGTTGACTTCTAAGAGTAGTAACAATCGGACCCTGGAGAGACGGTGTGGCTCTTGGGAAGGCCCCGGTGTTTTTAGCAAACACAGCCAGAGCACGCGGAGGTAGCTCCCAACAAGGCCTCCGCCACACACACGTTTGGGATTTCCAGGAAGATTCGCAGCGGCCGGACGGGAGGAAAGCGATCAACAGCCTGAGAACAGCCAGTTAACAGCGTCGAGGAGGAACTGACTGGAAGGGGATTTCCAGAAATCAATCAAGTTTACTTGTAAATGTAAAATGATTTATACGTCAGGGAAAAACGAAATCATCACTCTTCCACCCACAGTAATCACGTGTGTAACAAAACCTAAAGCATTTATATTTGTGTAAAGTTTTACACAAAAAAGTCTGGTAAATGTCTTACACACACACATGCGCAAGCTCACACAAACATGTTTTCACACATGCACCATGCGCACATACAGGGGCCATACAACAGCAGCTATTTCTAGCACCTGATGGATAAAAAATCGTTTAAATCCACAACTCTGTGCACTCTTCAGGGTTAAGAAGATTTTTATTCGACATCCACTGGTATTAAATTATGAGGCAATGTACACGATTCTCTACGAAAACAAAAGATGTGTGGAATACTTGAATTAATCTAAGCCACTGGTAATTACTCTGGGCCTCGCTCCAGTCCAATGTTTTTTTTGGCCTGCTATGCTTCTCCACACACAACCTCCGGAATGGAAATCAGGTTTTGTCCTGCTGCAACAGGAATAGTGCAGGCCGAACTGCAATGCCTGATCCCCTTAGAATAGGAAGCAAGTAACCCCAGACCAGTTTCAGCGTATTTGATCCTCGCCAGAGAGGTGTGGCATGATTCCTAGTGCAAAGCAAGCAGGGATCGCACCCCAGCCATACCAAGCAGTGGCGGTTGGTGGCAAATCACAATGGAGAGGCTAAAAAAATATACACACAACAAATACACAGAATAATATTCACATACAAAAATCACTTACCTTACACTGCCTCTCAATCTTCTGCAGTTCGTCCTCCTCGTTGTTCTGCAGCACGTCCTCCGAATGCGAAGCCCACAGCCAACTCTCTCATCCAATCAAGGCACTGTTCTCATGCTGTTAAGCGGAATGAGCAAAGTGTCTTGATTGGCTGGAGCAGGCTGGCTCCACGCTCCAAAAGGCACTGTAGGCCTGTGCCTGCTCTCCAACCCATTGGAGAGGTTTGAACTGCGCATGTCGGTTTGGCCGTAGCAAGGTAGCCAACCAAACCAACATGCGCACTTCAAACTTAAGTGACCACTCTTCTCTGCTGCCAATCATTGGCAGCAGGGATGCACTGGCCCCTCCCTGCCCTCATAATCCGTTTGCTGACAGAAAGCATAAAAAATAAGATGGTAATAACATTGTCTTATTACCATTTTATTTTTGATGCTTTCTGCCCAGCAGTGTGGAGGTGCGACGCTCCTCCGCTCCCACGGAGGAACTGCTGCTGATACCAAAGCACTTATGGCCTCACACTGAAGAGACAAAAGGTGATGGATGGAATGCATGAATTAATCCCAGGCACTGGTAATAACTACGGATCACATTCCAGTCCATCTTTTTTGTCCACTTTTCCACTACAGACAAGAGCAACTGTCATGAAAACATGACTATAAGCTCTGCAGCAATAAGAACAGTTGCCAGGCCAGGCCTGCCCTGAATGAGAAACTACTCTAACTGGTGTTTGCCTGTTTGGGGACAGTCAGTGAGGTGCATCTTCATTCCTCTGGCACAGCGCTCATGGGTGCCATGTCTGGCCATACCTGGCACACTTAGGACATCACATGGAGGAAAACATAACGGTGATGGGTTAAATGTTTATGTTAATATCAAACAACCACCAAATGTGACCAGGGCTATCAGCTCAGGCTGGTTGTTCCTATTGGAGCAGGAAGAAGGCTGATTTTCATGTGGCTGGCATCTGTCTAGGAAGGTCTGAAATGTGACTACAATGATCATCAGTGGCTGAGGTTAATTCAAGCATTCCTTCCCTCACTTTCTTGTTTGAGCATGATTCGCTAGGGTCATCTTTTACATAAGTGAGCCAAAGAAGCACTTTCAGCATTAATGGCGCACGACACACTAGGAAGATCAGTCTACTTCTTACAAAGCTGCCCATCAAGTGCACAATAACTGTCCTCTTCCAACATTTCCAGCTCATGTTAGAAGCTTTTTATAGCACAACATTTTGAGGAGAGATGGGCAGCATCCACATATCAATCAATCAAACCAGATTTATAAAGTGCGGCTAATCACCCACAAGGGTAGCCATATGCACGACAAAGTAAGAAAACTGGATCTATATCTGGTCAAGAATAAGAATCCAAAGTCTTAGCATAGTGAAATGAGCAAAGTCCAGTTAGAGTGTGGAGAATGCTGGGAAGTGAGGGTAAGAACTGATGGTTAACTAAAGATGGCCATTAGAGAGAGAGAAAGAGAGAGAGAAATGGATTGAGAATACGGCACAGGAGTAAAGGAGGAGAGGCGGAGAGCTAGACAGAGAGAGAAAACATATAAGCTGTCACATTAATGTTGTGTGAGACCCACCTACACAGTGCTAAGGATATTAGACTGATGCGATATAACATATACGGGCCTCAGTGCTCACCAAAAGTCAAGGGCAACCCAAAGTGGCACGCATACCGTTAATAAAATAATCTACCCTAGTGACTGATTTGTCCCTACCAAGCTTACAGTGTGTTCAGTTATGCTATCCCCTGTACAGAAGCTAGCCCTTTTCTAGGTAGCGAAATAATTAAACCAAATGTATTTCTAAGATTGTTTAAACTAACATTGCATAAAGAATCGATCATTCTGTGAGGCAAAAGAGGGGCATTGTGGGCAACCAGCACAAAGACAAACAACCCCTGGTAGGCATTGTTACCCCTGTCGGTACAGATTTTACAGAGAGAAGGCTAGATGTGTTATACTACCTCTAGCATTAGTGGTACCCAGCATGTTGTCAGCATGTTCAGGTGTGGTGCTCTGCAGTGCAAGACGCTGTGCCCCAGGTAAAGAGAAAGACACCATTGTGGTAATGGAGGATGAACGGGATATAGCATGATGGGTTGCGTTGGGATTGGAATATCTATTCTTTCCTCTCAGTACACAGATGTTATGCTACCTGGGTATTGTTATGTGTTCTCTCACCACAAGTGACCTTGTGGAAGATTTTTATGTGTCTATATTTTTGGGCATCATTAACAACGAGCAGAATGTATTTTCACACACAATTATGCATTTAAACACTGAAATAATACTTTTGCTTCTGAAATTAATTCTCTATGAAGTGTAGAAGTGTGTTTATCTAGCATGTGCTAACTAGGTCTCAGACTAGACATAATGCCATCTTGTCCAAGATGGAAGCCACCACTGTTGCTGATGTTTCTTCCCCCTGCCCACTTGTCTACTCCCAAACTCTGCAGCAATGGTTTATTTCCATTGTTATTGTTGTTCTGCTCTCAATTCACTTTCAGTCACAACCTGATACATTCTAAAGTCCTTTTGCTGGTTTACTGTGCCTATTCATTCATTCAACACATTATTGTTCATGTATCTAGTTTTGTTCTATCATCTCCCGATGGCATTAGCATAGAGGGGGCTGAATAATTATTCATGCAGTGGAATAGTGCTTAGGTTTTAAGGCAATATGACATTTATTGTTCATGTGCTTTCATTTGCTGACGAAATGCTACATTTGCTCACACCACCATGAGCCTGCGGATTCTGTAACTTCATATGGGAAATTAATGTATACAATTTCTCGATTTGTGGTGAGCCATAGAAGACTTTCCTGTTCTCCCACAAATGCTGTCCGTTTCTTCACGATTTTGCTTCCCAATTAGGACTTAGAATAATTTCAGATTTTTGCATTCTCTGTATAAATTGAATCCAAAGCCTTTATGGCATTCACTTTGTATTGATCTAGAACTCAATTAATGAGTGGGCCCATGTACTTGAATTTATTTTATTTATTTGGGCATTTGTAAAGCGCAAGGCTACCCCCAACGGGGGTGTCCCGGCGCTAAGGCGTATTTCAGATTTTTGATGCTTTGTGAGGTGCCTTAACGCGGAACACATTGCCTCATAAAATTGATGTTTAACACCGTCCCTGACCCAGTGAAATGTGAGATCTCTGATTGAGGAAATTTTGGGGTGTTCAACTTATCAGACTTCTCCACGCACACAGCCTCTTGATACTAATGTTATGTTATGGCAACTTGCTATAGCACATCGATTCACACCCAAAGGTGTATCTCAGGGCTTTGCTACTCGGGGTCTGTACAGTACCATCAGAACAACCACGTTTTAAGAGTCTTTTGAACTTGCCAAGTTCTGAGCACATACGAATTTGCAGAGGAAGTTTGTTCCTGTGAAGTGGGGCAAGATACTAAAAGATCTGCTTCCGAATCTTGAAGTGTGGATGTGAGGGATCCTTAATAAAGCTTTGTTTCCAGACCTGAACAGTCTTGTGGGGTGGTAAGCTCTGTCTGTTGAGCAGGTAAGCTGGTAATGAGTCGGTTAGCGCCTTGTGAGTCAGGAAGCACAGCTTAAAAATGGTGCGTTTACTAATTGGCAGCCAGTGCAAGGCTTTCAAAATGGATGCAGAAGAGGAGCCTAAATGGAGGTTGCAGATCAGCCGGGCCGCCGTGTTCTGCACAACCTAGAGCTTAAACAACAGTGTGTTATTGGCTGCAACTAGCAGCGCATTCTCATAGTCCAGGTGACTTGTAATCAAGGCCTGGACTAGGGTATTTCTTGAGGAGGATGGGAGCCACAGAAAGACTTTCTTTAGTAGGAGCATTTTGGCAAAACAAGAGCCACAGGTCACACTAACCTAGTCTTTCATGAATAAAGTCAGATCTAGTTTAATACCAAGGTTTGTTATCACCTGTTTTGGGCATGGGGCTGGATCAAACTCAACAGGCCACCAGTCTGCTGACTAGAGTTCCTGAGCCCTTCCAAACAGCACCATCTCAGTCTTGTTACAGTTTAATTGAAGACAGTTGCTTGTCACCCAGTTAGCAATTTTCCTCATGCAGCCCGCAAACCGTGATTTAACCTTATCCAGGTCCTGCCAAAGGAAATGACAGGTTGGGTACCATCTAATCAGCTTGAAAAGAGCACTACAGAACAATAAATGGACCAATAGCTGCACTTTAATTCATTATTGAGCTGGCAGTATGTGGCCCTTCATTACCTGTCTACGGATAAGTTAATCTTTATTCCATAGGCAGCATGTGCCAGAGGATGGCCACCTGCACTGAGAAGCACTGTCCTCCAGCATCCTATTTGTTCTCTTTTGGCAATGACATTAATGTACCACAGTGGTGCTGTCTGGTGCAGTACTGGTGAAATATTGTACATAGGACTAGCGAGCCTTGATTGGTAAATGCAATGTCAAAAAGGTGTCTGTTGGTGGGTAGGTAGCCATGGGCGAGAGACGTGGCCTGGGTTCTCTTGCGCCCAGTGGCCCAAATGTAAGAGCATTCAAGCACCAGTATTCTGTCATTGCTGTTAATGTTGCAAAATTCCCCTACACAGGGCAAGATAGATGCTGGTAGCATTATCCAAGCATAAAATCATATTTGGAAGCATAGATTCAGCCTTGTGTGGAAAGCTAACTATAGGACACATTTTTCAGAGCAGTTTCAAATAAAAAAAGTCTGATGAATCAATGAGATATTGTTCCTCAATTCAGTGCCAAAGCATTATATTTGGGAATTACAAAGGCCAGATGGCAGTCACGGTGTTATGGTCAATGTCTTTGTCTCACATCCCAGGCAGCACTGGACACAAAATTGTTATGTTGGGGTTTGGAATCATACCAGCTTGGATCTATGAGGTGAGCTCAATGTCAGATTTTCAAAACAACCACTATGTAATGGATTTCCATTTAGACAGTGGAGGCTCCTCCGCTAAGGCGGAGGAGCGTCGCCCTACTGCTCAAAAGGAAAAATAAAATGATAATAATGTATTGTTATTATCATTTTATTTTCTGTATTGACGTCAGTGGCTCGCGAGGCGGGGCTGGCCGGAGCAGGGACAGGAGTGGTTTGCACTCCTTAAGTGTGCATGACTGCTTGGCCGGCCCTCTCGGGCTGGCCAACCAGTCCTGCACACTTTTCATCTTCCCCACCAGGCTTGCTTTACACAGCCTGGTGAGGAACATGCAAAGCCTCCCAGTCCCCGTTTGATCACCGAACCACGGCGCTCAGGCCAATCACAATGCTGGATTGCAGTGCTGTGATTGGCTTTGGGGAGCCTGGGAGCTCGGGTGCTTCCTGCTGCTTCCTGCTGCTGGTGGAGACAGGACAAAGAGGACAGAGGAGAGGCGCCGGCCGGCCCAAGTAAGTGTTTTTTTTTAAATTTCCTTAGCTGCCCCCCCCGCCCCACTTTTCTGATCGGTAGCAGCCACTACTGCATTTAGATTCATTCTATGTACAGTGATTGTATCTATCCTAATAGTCTGGCTGGGAGCCAGACCTCCTGAACCAACAGTGGACACCAAGGTACTTTTGTGTCTAACAGGTGCCTATCTGTGATGTCCCAGGATAATGCCCCTCCCCATTTCCAAAGCCCAGACTGTGACTTTTCATGGGTCTTGTTGATACCAATCCATTCTGTTGCTACTTGTAGTGTAGTAGCACTACTTTGTGAACTTGTGTGAATTCACTAATCCGTCATAGTTAGGATTTTCTTTATTTAAAGTATACTGTTGCTGACCCAGTGCATATTTTTGCGGGAATTTCTGGTCTTGCCTGTGAGCTATCACATGGCAAATTCAGTTGTATCTTGCACGTGTGGCCGGAAGAGCAAGTTGGAACGTCACTTGAGGGATGGTTGATTTGTGCTTTGTTCTTGAAATATGTCAATGGTCCTTTCGAGGAAGGAGGAATAACTAGGGCTAACCGGACTTCAGAAATGAACTCTCTTACCACACAGAAGTGGACCGCAGTCCATCTTACAAGAAGATTTCTTTGTTTACAGATACAGATGAACTGACACCGCACTAGAGGATCTAGACGTTCTCAGTCCAGCCTCTGTCTCCATCTGCTAGACCTAGCACTCCATCAAACACTCATGCAAAAGAGCCTTTAAAATCTTGTGAACTTTGCAATGGCCTCCTGGTATTTCCTTCTAGCCCTGCAAGCTCCTGGGCTAGATACGCTGGGAGAATGTATACTGGAGGACCCTGAGACCCTGTTAATAACGGGAGGCAAGTTGAACTTAACGCTAAAGGGAGACTTGGACAGGGTGACCATGTCATGAAGACAACCCAGGCCAGACACATGTCTATAGGTGTTCTTGGATGCAACTGTGATGGCAGATCGGTGGAAGGAGACATACCCCTGGAAGTTGCAATCACCATATGCTTCCAATTCAATGTGCTCTCTATCACGACTGAATTACTTGCTAGTGCCGAGTCACAGGATGGGGTACTTTAGATACTCGGACTATTTACCCTGGGGTATATCCGACCACTCCCCCCTGATTGTGACCTTACAGATTGCCAAAGCTGAAGTGAGGGCGGGATGGAGACTGGGCCCATGGGAGCTGACAGACTGGAATACGTGATGCTTGAAACTGCAATATACTGACAACAATTTCCAGGAGAACACTGGGACAGTAGACTCCAGTGTTAACCCGTGAGAAGCTTATAAGACAGTTCTGTGGGGATACTTCATCAAGTATGTACCCGGGGTAAAAATGGAAGGGAGAAAGAGTGTCGGGAACTGGAGAAAAAGCTAGTACAAGAGGAAGATGAGTATGTGGCCTCTCCCACGCAGAAGCTTGAAAAATACATAGAATCGATACAGGAAGGGTACATAAACCTGACCACTCAAGAGGCAAGAGCGCAATACCGAAATAAACAAGCTAGTCTATACGAAGTGGGCAAACAGGCAGGGAAGCTATTGACATAACTAGCCTGGAGAGAGGAGGGATGGAGGTGGATCCACAGGGTGCACAGAGCGGGAGGGAGCCCCGGAAGAGACAGAGGAGACATTGCACAGGCATTCATGGATCACCTGAGCAGGGTATATCCGTTGAGGGCACTAGGGGACCCAAGGGCCTGGAAGCGTTCATCAGAGATATTGTAGTCCTAAGGCTAGGGGAGGAAGCCTATAATGCCCTAAAGGAGGAGATAACAGACATAGAAATTTCTGAGTTCTTGACCCAATTAAAAAGCGAGACATCTCCAGGTCCAAACGGATTCCCACCGGAATTTTTTAAATGTGTGAAATCTAAGACTGTCAGACTCCTCCAGGCCATGTTTAATGAAGCCAAGAGAATGGGAATAGAAGCCAGGAAACTGAGGAGGATAACATAGTGCTCATTTACAAGGAAGGGAAACCGTCTGAGAAGTGCACCTCCTGGAGGCTGATCACACTCCTCAACATGGAAACTAAGGTCCTAGCAAAGATACTGGCAAACCGCCTGGACCAGGTGGTGGACACAATCATTGCTCCAGATCAATCGGGCTTCATGCCACACAGAGTGACAAGACAATCTGAGGTGATTGTTCGGATGTCTGGCACACAGAGATCGAGTGGGAGAGGCAGCAATATTACTGACCCTTGATGCTGAGGAGGAACTTGACTCAGTGGAATGGCTGTATCTGCTAAGGGGGCAGCAGACGCTTCAGCACCCCCTTCTATAACACTAAAATCGCTGGCGCACATAGAGCGCCAGCGCAATCTTTGGAGGGGGTTCCCTCATTTGCATGGGGGTGTGGCATTTGTTTGCGCCATGGCACACATTTAAACAGGTGTGCCGGGCTCAAACAGGGACAGTGTGCCCTATTACAATGAATGTGCTGCCCCACAGGGCAGCAGCGAACTTGTGTTGCCCTAGGGGCAGCACATTCAGTTAAAGACAGAGCGGCTGCTTCAAAGTTGCTTTGTGTTTCACAGTGCAGATGGCAACCCACCTGCACTTTGAAGAGGAGAGGGAGATCCCCCTGCAGGCGGGTGCAGTGATTGACTTCACCTGCTTGCAGGGGGATGTCTGGGGTGTCCATGGGGCCCCCTGTTCTCCTACCAGAGGGCTGCCCTCAGGGGGTGCACTGACAGTGCACTACCTTTTTGCATCACGCTGTTAGTGTACCTCCTAAGGGCATGTTTGCCTCTATGCCCAAGTCCATAATACCGCATAGGCACAGAGTGAAAGTGATTCCCTCATTTGCAAGGGCCCCACACCCCCATGCAAATGAGGAAATGCCTTTGGAAGATCACTCTGGAGCTACATGTGCTCCAGCGCTATCAATATTAGAGAAGGAGCCACACCAGAGTCTGCAGAAATAGCCCTAAACGCAGAATTACTCTTCTTGCATAATTCAAGCATAATCTCTTGGATTTGTTAGGTAATTTCACGCGATTACGCACATAGAATTACACCAGTTACGCCCACCCCTAGCCTCGATGTAAAGGCCCTTCTGTTATACTGAAATCACTGGTGCACATATAGCGCCAGCACTATTTTCAGAGGGGGTTCCCTCATTTGCATGGGAGCGTTCCCTCATTTACATGTCTGCCAGCGCTATTAGCATCTGTGGCCCCTTCTACAATACCATAGTACCACAGGGGCGCAAAAAGTGGGTGCATATGCCCGCTGCATCAATGGGGCACTATCTGTAATATTGCCACTGGTAGGCACAACCATCAGAAGTAAAGTGCTTTAGTGAGGAACTGTAGCAGTATGAGAACAACTGCTCTGGACCATCCAAGTGATATACAGCAGATGAAAAACATGAAACCTGTAAAAACAATCTAACACCGTATGCCGTTTTTCTTTTATGATGTACAGTGTTGCAGCTCCAACTGAGTCTGGTACCTTTGCCCATTGGTGTCAAGAAGGCCATCGCAGACCATGCTATGGTTTTGTTTCTGCTGAGTTGAAACTTGGAGCCATTAGAGTATTTGAGATCCTGTAAACTTGTGGTTAAAGTTTTGCTTTTCACGTGTTATAAGACAAATTTCTATGTGGTAACTAGGTTATACGGGTCATGTGACTTGCATGTTGGCTGGCCAGATAGTATGTCAGTATTAACTGTCAACAATGGGTGGTGTTGTCGACCCCTAAAACTGATGGAACTTAGGTCTTGACAACACCACCCATTGTCAGTACTATGATGGGTGTATGATGTCAGTTACACCGTTTGGCCGCCAGAATCCATCAACCACAAAACCCAACTGACGCACCACGACTTTCACAGTAAGAGTTCCCCAGCAAGACACGATACTAACCAGCCCCGCACTGCACCCAACACAAAATAAAAGCAGGGTAACACAACAGAAGAACATAACATCGCACAAAATGGTGAGAAGATAGGCAAGAGATTGCATTACTTTCACGTGTATAAAAACTATAAGGTATCAGTTTGATAGACAATGGCGCTATTACAGGAGGGGCGTTGGCTTGAATAGGGAGAGGCACCTCTGTGCACACAATGCTGATGAGAGTGAGCTACACCAAAATGGCCGCTACATTTAAGACTGAATTTGTGAGATTAATTTGCTTTTGCTTTGAAATGTGTGTCTCTGAACGACTGTTTGCATGTCCATGCATTTCAAATCCGGGTTTATTACCTTATACCTCCATTAGTGAAAGACAGCTAACTGTTTGAGCCTGTTTGTTTTCTTTTAGTGAATAAACTGCTTCTCACATATTCCCTCTGTAACCGTCTGGTGTACGGATTGCAGGCTGGCACAAAACTAATCACCGTGCCCCCATTTCCTTCCTGGACAAGGGCAGATGAATGCCAGCATCGATCGTAGGAATCAGGAAAACGAAGAGCAAAGGGGACAGGAGAAATAGCGGGAAAACTGTGCAGAGGGGAATCTGTGTTTATCGCAGCGAGTCACAGTGGGGAATCAGCATGGAGGACAGACTTCCATAAACCTGCACCACTATATCCAGTCCCATTTACTGACGATGTCCATTGTGTACAATAGGACAGCTGTGTCCATCCTATGCCCAGGAGGGTCGGTTCTAACCTTTGAGTGTCTAGACTAGAGGAATTCTGCTTAGATGTATTGTATGTAAAATGAAGAATTGTGAATGTCCGAAAAATAGGACCTGTATTTGGACTTCAAGAACTGGCGTTGGTCTCGCTTGCTGTAAGAGGCAGAAGAGAATACAATATAAAAAAAAAAAGATTTTTTCAAGAGACCATGAGAGGAACTAATTTCCTAAAAGACTCGAATTTAACTGCACCCCAGTGTGTGCCCCGAGGCAGAAGTTAGTAACTGGATTAATAAAAGAAGCCTTTGTTAAACACAGGATTGGAACAGCTATGTGGGAAAGCCAGAAGAAAACACAGTGGCAAAAACTTTACAGGAGGCAGGTGGAAAGATCAGAATAATATGGACTTAAAGCCAGAGTTTTTATGTTGAAGCAAACAACAAGCGTATTCAATTCGTTTAAAACCAAGGAAAGGTGCCAATCGTCCTCAGTCTCAGCCCAAACATGCATTTGTTTTTTTACACATGTTTATAAGGCAAACGTCTGTCGGCTTTCAACCACTTCAGAGTTATCCAGTTATCCAGTGTTATTACCTTTATATGATTTGCAAAATGTAGTAGTAGTAGAGAACAGAGAAGAGATACTTCTGTTTTGACACCAGTATGAACTTTTTTGGAACACTTTGGGGAAACGGTTGTGGGGTCAGATTAATGTAGTAAAAATATAGGGTATGCAAGAGTCTCTCTCTTGGTAGAAGTTGGAAGATAGAGTTCAGACCTGACGTAGCGCAGGTCTTCTTCTGTTTATTTATTAAACATTGTGATCAGGGTTGTAAGAAGGCCACTCAACTAGAACTGAGCGAAATTTGTGTCATTTGCTTTTGTGTGATTATGTGAAATTTTGGGGAAATTATTCGTAATTACACAAAATGCAAATCACTCATATTTTAGTGTGTAACATGTCCTCATGTAATTTTTCGACACAAAGACACATTTCATGCTAAAAGATACCCCACGAAAAACCCAAGTCTGTGAACAGCAGCTAATCGCATTCTGTTCGTTTGTATTGATTGCAGGTATTTCAGAAAATGTTGGCGTAATTTGGCGACCTGGCATAATGGTGTAATTTTGGGAATTTCTTGTAACAAGTGTAATATAAAATTACTGGGAATTTGCAAATGATGCAAGAGCAATTTCAATTTCACCCAGCTTAATTAACTGAGTTGTGTTATGTGATGTGTCTGAAGGATGGTTTAATGATACCCATTATATATTTATTGACAGGCTAATCCTCCAGAGTTGAAGATCTTTCATAGAGGTAATAATGAAGTTAAGGGGCCTTGTTTGAGCTAAGCATAGATTCAAAAAAGCAAACTTGAGAGAGAGGTATGTATCTTATATGGTTGCACTCTTTTAGTCGAATGACTGTCTCAATAAGTAGTTTTGAGAAGTGTCCTGAATGTAAAGAATGTGGTTTCAGCTATCAAGAATGGTCCTAACATATTCCTTCAGTCGTTTAAAGTTATGAATAGGTTCATTTTTGCTGCAAAACCTTTCAAAGAAGTGTAGTATTCAAAAAGTTGTTTTGCACCATTGAGGTATTAGTGGGACTAAGGGAACCTCGTCGTAAGTTTTTTCTGTTTGCATGATTAATTATCGATCGGCACATGAATTAGAAGTTACTTTTAACCTGAAAGCATGATGTCCCCAAACTCATGCCTAACAGCTAAAAACTCCCAAATATGATCCAACTCACAAAACAAACAGCAGAGCAGCATCACCCATAGAACCACCCTGGCTGCCTCCACCAATAGCACCGCTTTCATCAAACGTTGAGTCCCTTTCCTGCCACTTACACATTTTACTTCTGCCTTCTGCATTGTTCACCAACCACAAACTATAAAATAACTTTAGCGGCCAGTAACAGACACTATTATTTTCCTTTGACATGTACCAGGGGTGCCTTCAGTCTCCAGGTGGCCAAACATCAAAGCTATGGAAGCAGCATTTCAAATAACCTTCTACCAATATTCACACCAGAGAAAATACACGTGACCACCTGCAATTGATGTAACATTTTGGCCTGACATTCACCTGAATCTCATTTGGAGAAATACGTTTTGCCTACCCCTAGTGTTGAATTATTTCCTATGTACAAAATAAAGAACAAAACAGGGTAGGCCTGACAACAGTAATCAAGTGTTTTTCGCAAGTCTCAATGAAATCTATGTTCTGATACAGGGTTTCAAGTACTTAATTTCTGATTAAAATGAAATTCAAAGCCAGTAAACATAATTTCCCAGATACCACCTCGTGTATCCCTTCCACTACATAAAACATGCACCGCCAAACCATGCTTTAATAAATCAGAAGTAAGTCAACAGTCATACTATACATGTAGTAACTTTTGAACCTCAGTGCAGCAGGTTATTACAGATCATTTCTGTTACATGAATATTCATTTTGGGGTTCTCTTCTGAAGGCATTCCAATCATTTTTTTTTCTCATTTTGTTTATAGGCGCTTTATATTATAACAACTATAGCAACACAATAAGAGAAGACAGCCATTACATTACAACTGTTATTATTTCCTAGTGGTCTAACAATAAAGGTCGCTATATAATACAGAGTGATTAATGATCAACCTTATTATAACCAATAGCATATAATCAAGATGCAAGAGCATGTGTCAGAGCTTGTCATCACGGCCGGACTGGCCATAGCGAGCATCGGGCGTTTTCCTGGTGGGCCGGAAGGGTGGGGGCTGGTTTTGGACCAATAAGGGCCGTTTTTGTTACTGTGGGCCGGTTTTGCAGCAATGCTGCAATATCGCCCCCCTGTAACAAAAGCAGCAGCAGTGTTTCCCACCAGTACCCTCCCCTACCCCCGCACCCCTGGGGCCGGTCCGACTTACTTGCCAAGGCTGGTTTGCGTTCTCAGTCCAGCCCTGCTTGTCATTACATGGGCCGAGCTCACCCACCGCCCAGTGACCACGCATCTAAAGACGATGAAGCAAGCGACTCAGTGATATTACCTGTGGATGACCTGTCTGCCTTTGAAGGCTCTGCTTAGAGCAGCAAATGTAATGTCAGGAGGTCCCAGATATCATTGGACCTGTGTTGTATCTAGATGTATTTGCATTCATTATTGCCTTGGAACGGGGTAGTTGTTTATCTTTAAGAGCATTCACGCTTGTTTGTATGTTCTCTTGGTACGCTGGCTGTTTTAATTCTAGGTCTTTGACCGTTTCAGCAATTGCGGATCTTGGATTGGTGGTTATTTATGCAGTTGTACTTATTAAATTTTATAATCTGAAATTACCTGGACGTGCTTCCTGCCTTTATATAGTCCTCAAACCAATGGTGCTGTTGAGAGGGTAAATAGAATGTTGAAAGAAGGGATTCAAACTGCTCTTACTACTGGGGTGGATGTTATTGTTTTTTTCAGGAACAAAATATATGCTTCTCGTAATACTCCACACAGTACCACTGAAAGACCTCCTTTTGTTTTGTTGAGGGATAGGATGTCTAGAGCGGTGCTGTTACATGAATGGTTGGGAAGTAAAGTTGCTTCTAAAAATCTTTATTTGAACTATGATGGTTTGATGAGGTGACAGGAAATATCACAGACATAGGCCAGTTTATGGTGTTTCCCAATGAGCTAATTTGAGAAATTCCTGCATTATTTGTGTAATGTTTACACGGAGGTCTCGGAAGTATAGTGTGGCACCCTCCACCAGCCGCGGCCCAGGCATGTAAGTGCAGTGGGGCCGGGTGAGGGGGATTTCGACAGACGACGAGTGAAATTTAATTATTTATTTAATTTTCCCTTGTGGTCGTCTGTCGAATCCCCCCCCCCCTCCAACCCAGCCCCACCGCTCTTACCTGCACGGGCCGCTCCTGACGTCCACATATAATGATGTTAGTAGATGCTTGGCCATGACACAGAGTTCCCGGTTGGAGCGGTGATCTCTTTGTTTGGGCGCCACTGATTGCATAGCCACAGCAAAGAGCAGCAGTGACAGGGGGCACCCCTGCTGCGTGCCTCTAGAGATCAGTTTCAGAGCAGCAGGAGTGCATTTTGTTTAATACTTACTATTGGTTGATTTTATAGTAGCTTCACTTATTGCATAAAATTTATGCTGAAGGCCGTGCTCCCAAGTAACCAAAAAAGGTACCGCTATTACAGTGAGTCAAATGCTTTGGTGATATCTAATAGATTTATCCAGCATTCAAGGTAGGTTTTAGCTGGTGCATTGTGGTGAATATAGTACAGAGGTTGTGTGCTGAGGAACGTCCAAAGATAAACCCTGACTGGTCGGGATGGATCAACTGGGTAGAAGAAGGAGAATATGATTGGCCAAAACTTTGGCTAGTATCTTCTTGTCCAGATTGATCAGTGATAAGGGGCAGTAGCTATCACACCAATCTGGCTGTTTATCAGATTTTAATAAAGTGATAGGAAGGGCTTCCTACAGAGATGGAGGAAGGCCACCAAATTTCCCTGCTTCTTCATGCATTGCCAGCAGATGGGGAGTTTGTAGCTCGGCGTATTTTTTTTTAGAAGTGAACTGTCAAACCATCTGCTTCCGGGGCCTTGCAGGTGAGCAGGTTTTTGATTACTTAGGTATTCTCCTCTGTGGAGAGTGGCATATCAAGATATTGGAGGTGTGCTTGCTCCATTCATGTAATCACAGTGTAGTCTAGGAAGGCTGTAGTGGCCTCCTGTGCGGTTACATGTTAGGAGCTGTACAGATTAGTGTAATATATTGTAAAGATAGAGGCCCCCTGCTAATAGGGTACAGTTCCTTAAGGCAGGGTTAGTGAATCTAATGTAAAAGACTTAAGGCAACAATAATATAAAATCACAGCAATAACCTAATGAATTGAGACACATATATAAACAAAGAGAGAACCACAATATCTGATAATTATATATAAAATTTAAAAAATGTTTTATTGATGAACAATAAGATAATGGCAGAAATGTATAATATTAAAACAATACCCCAATTATACTAATTCAATCATACTATCATTCATACATTAAAAAGTCACAATTGATTTTGACAGTATAATAAAAACACTTAATGTCTAATAGTCTTGATCAATAAAGTACAATGTGGCAAAATGAACTATTATGTTCAGTTCTACGCGCGTTTTGGCACAAACCAGTGCCTTCGTCAGGAAAAGGGGCCACAAGGGATCAAGGATGATTTCTTAATTCACTCCTATAGGATGGTAAAGAGTGACGAAGACTGCTACTGTTATTGAAACATGTCCAAAATCTTTAAGCAATGGATGTCCAATTTGTAAATGGATTTAACCTAACATCACAACCCAAGGGTTTAAAAGGAGTTCCCGCGTGGATATCGTAGCGTGTGGAGGCAACCCTTATCCGGCATCTTTAAAACTTCCTAAAAATATAATTTTTATCTAGTTGTTAACTATCGGAATTAAAATCATTTAGACGATCCAAATTGAGGTGGACGTCAGTCTTTTAAACCCTTGGGTTGTGATGTTAGGTTAAATCCATTTACAAATTGGACATCCATTGCTTAAAGATTTTGGACATGTTTCAATAACAGTAGCAGTCTTCGTCACTCTTTTACCATCCTATAGGAGTGAATTAAGAAATCATCCTTGATCCCTTGTGGCCCCTTTTCCTGACGAAGGCACTGGTTTGTGCCGAAACGCGCGTAGAACGAACATAATAGTTCATTTTGCCACATTGTACTTTATTGATCAAGACTATTAGACATTAAGTGTTTTTATTATACTGTCAAAATCAATTGTGACTTTTTAATGTATGAATGATAGTATGATTGAATTAGTATAATTGGGGTATTGTTTTAATATTATACATTTCTGCCATTATCTTATTGTTCATCAATAAAACATTTTTTAAATTTTATATATAATTATCAGATATTGTGGTTCTCTCTTTGTTTATATATGTGTCTCAATTCATTAGGTTATTGCTGTGATTTTATATTATTGTTGCCTTAAGTCTTTTACATCAGATTAGTGTAATAATCAGCAAACTCAGTATTTTATCTGTCGTGTGCATCTTTGAGCCGTCATCCCAGCAAATGTCAATGATGTCCGTGTTCACCCACTGTTTGTGAAATAGCTGAGTAGGTGTTCGTCCTGGCCTGGCTCCAACACTGAATATTCTAGCTTTTGCGCCTTTACCCAAATAGTGTGTTTCATATTCCGCTGCCTCTCTGTACGTAGAACGTTTAGTGTTTATGTTGACTAGATCTTCCACGTCTTCATTTGCAAAGTATTGCTGCTCTAATGTATGCATCTCCTGTTCTATGCCATGGATCTGCTGATGCATAGATTTCAGGATGCCTGGTTGCTTCACGATACAGGTCGCTCTCTTAACTACTTTGATCACCTCCCTGAGCACACCCGCACTTTCAACAGAGTGGGCGTCAAGCAAAAGAACACCCTTAAGACCTCGGCAAATTGCTCTCGGATACCTTATTCCACAGTGCATTCAGCGGCAGACTCCAGGTAAAAGCCCTATATACTGAGTTTGGGAAGGCTGGCAAGTGCCAGGTGCATAGTCTGAAAGGGAGTGAGGGCGGTGCTCGATGCGTATGGTTTATGAGGCTGCGCACAACATCCAGCAAGGGATTTTTTTCCACAATCAGCTGGAGCTATTTTGTGGCTTGTGGATGGGGACAGCATGTTGTACTATATCTGTATTGCAGAGGATTGGGGAAGACATCAAAGTCACCCTTACATTTTTTGTCTATGTGCACAGAGGAAGAATAGGGAGCCAAAGTTTTTGGAAGAAACCAGAGTTTTCTATGTTCGGACTGTATATGCAGATTATTACTACTTTTATACCCTAAAGGACCCCTTGCAAGAAGGTGTGTTTACTATCTTGGTCACAGATGTTTTGTAAGGGGCGGAATAGGCCGTTCTGAAAATAATGCAACACCCCTGGAGTATGTGGAGAAGGATGCTAACGTATATGTGACCCATCAGTTTTGATTCCGTGCGGGCTGTTAAGTGTGTCTCCTGTAGTAAACTTAGGCCGATCTTATATCTATCTAGATAGGCTAGTATGAGCCATGCCTTCAATGGGCCATTGATGCCGTGAATATTCCATATTAGTATCCTGTGCCTGTGACGAATTGACAAGTGGTGTCTTATCACCTTCCAATGTCTGTCTCTTAGGTGTTGTCTGCCTGTGGTGTATAACAATGGTGGACCTCTATTGTAACCATAATACTGCTGTTTATCACTACAACCCTGCCCTCCCCCCACTAACTCTGACCCGCCCAATTCAGAGATTCCGATTTTAAGGCCTCCCTCCCCAATGTAGACATTGTAACACAGAAACAATTGAGGATAGGTACCAGAAGATGAGGTTTTTGCTTTTCTCAAATGATAACCAATTGAGAAAAGGAATGGTCACCAGTTAGCCAGGCTGTAGCCAACTTAGTACTGAGTTGTGGCCTAAGCTATCGAAACCAGGAATCTATATTTGTTCATGCATGACTATAGTATTCTGCTGGGTGTATGTTAAGGCCACATGTATGTGGGTCCTGGGGGTTTGTGTCAATGCATTAGGCCCAGCTGATAGCAGCCAAGGACAGCCCCGCGCCTGGCAGGCCAGTTCAGAATTATCAGGGCTAGCAGTTGGGGGGCATAAACAGACAGCTCCCCACCACTGTCTAATTGTTTGGGAGGATAGCGAGAATCAGGTTTCTACGCACCAAAATGGAAACTGGTGTTTCTGGGCCAAACTGTCTTTACAAATGGTAGTCCATGCACACATTTTTTCCCAGACCAGTTTTGTCTCTATTGACAAATCTCCTGATGGTAACGGCACTCCTGGACCAGGAGGCACCACACCCAGGCACACCCTGCAGCTTTCAGGTCATGTGGCTCAGTCGAGGGCCGAATCATCATCTACAAAGTGGCTTGTATCTGTGTTTCCAAGCCTCACGTATAGCGGCCTCTGGAGTGGGGTTGAGGGTCCAGCACGGGGCCACCCCACTCATGCCACATCGCAGTGGAGCATCCTGAGCGACCCCACCTTGGTGAAATATCCTTCTTACAGACCAAAAGCTGCCACTGCCCCAGGTACAGCCCACATACAGTATCTCATTCTCACGCTGCCCCACTAGTTTCTCTGCTTGGCGTCTCTCGTCCTCAAGTCAGATGCATACCTCCGCATGGCTGACTTGGCACCCAGATGCGCCAACAGAGACACCTCATGCCGCCTTCCCCTGCACACATCTCGAAGATTCGCCGGGAGGAATATTCTGTCTCTTGCATTCCTTACTGTAGCCGGGTCGGCTGGGGGCTGTTTTTTAGGGTTGAGCCTGCGAGAGCATGCGCTTGCGTATGTGTCTCGCTTGCAAGATGCTATTGTTCACAAAAAAGGCTTGGAGCCCTCCCTTTGCTTACCATTTGTTGGCTGTGGCGTCCCTCTACTTTGTAGCCACCTTAATTGGCCAGTGCTGGCCAAACGTCATTTCCGATCCTTCCCGTGGAGCAGGGACAAAGTACAGATTAATTAAAATTAATCAGTGCCGCCCCGCTACCTCTTATGCGATGGTACTATTTCTTAGCCCTCCGCAAACTCGACCCGATCTGAAGGTAATGGAGCGCTTTCCATTAGTACTGGTAACATTTGAAACGCTTCCAGACGCACTCAAAAACAGGTAGCAAGCACAGGAGTTTTTATCTAAAGCCAACACTGAAAACACTAAGCTGTCCTTATCAGCAGCAGACTGTCATATTCAAGCCAATGTAAGCAGATATCATGGTACAATAATCGGTAATAGCACCCGGTTTTAAATAATGGCTGAAGCACTATCGCATGCCTCCCATATAAATTGCTTCGGACATGGGAACGCGTGAGAAACATGATCAACTTGAATCCCGAAAGGTGTGCAAAAAATCATGTCAATGGGCATGAATGATTGAGGTACTATATCTACTTTCTCCTCCCACCCATCCCTTCTTTTTTTGTCACCTTCATATTGACACACCAGTAAACAAACATGCCCCAAAAAAATGGCTTATCGTTAACGGCATCCGATTCCTCTACATCTGCATGTGTAAAGTTTAATGAATTATTGTTAAATGCCTCGAGCCAGCCAGCTTAGGCCCAGCGTGCCAGTGATTTAATTTTCACAGCATTTGCATTATGTGGGCATTTGGCGGATATTCAGTAAATATAAATGGGCAAAACCTATTAGTCCACTTGGTATTTTAAAAGCTGCGATGGAAATAGACAAGATACATCCAAACATTGGGTACCAGTATATAATTAAACCGCCATGTGCAGAGATTACTCGTTGCACCTTGTGAAGTACAAATAGCTTATTTAGTCCTGTTTACTTTTTCCTTCGCATTCTATGACTTCTGTTTCCACAGTTTTGTCATTAAAGGCATTACTCACTACAAGTACCAGAATGCCAAGCTAACGTCACTAGACTCGCACCTCTCAAACGCCATATGACCCTTGAGATATTTTGAATGCGTGAGTGCAGTCCCAGTTTCTTTTATTTACTGTCTCCATAAATCAGCAAAATTAATGCCATTTACCCGTGTCTGTGTAATATGCACAGCGGTGAATTTAGAAAAAAAGCGCTAAGAATCATATCATTTTTTTGTTAACTTTACTTTTAGCCCTGCTGCACAGCCATGCTGCTGTACGACATGGCTAAAAGACAGACACAGCTCTCACATAGGCGAAATCTATAGGCTTTGCCAATGCTTGTTTAAAGTCTGTGGGAATTTGTTGCGCCAGATTCTTGACGGATTACGTGCTCGGCCGGCAGATCCTCACCAAGGTGCGGCCATCTTCCCGCCTCACACTCTTGCCCCCACAGGCAGTACAGTGATTTATGGAGTACTTCTCATTAAATTCTGTATTCCTGCGCCCGCTGTTAAATAATTTAGCATTGTTCTGTGAAACTACTTTGTGAAAGTATTAATAAAGTCCTCATATTAATTTAAACCAACATTTGCAAGGGGCAGAGTAAAATGTGAACATTGGCAGCACATACTGTTTTGTTTTAGTAAATGTCAATGTGCGATTACTGCTTCTAAAGAGCATTAATAAGATGTATATATTTGTGTAAGTCGTCGTATGATAATTTATTTCTTTTTTCACTCAGGGTGCAAGGTTTGCTCAAGAGAATCGGAAAACAATTGCTGTGCTAACATTTACAGACTTTTCTTGTAAAGCTGATTAGAGTGAGTGAGTCCTCCAGACAGCTCCTAATTCCAACCAAATAGCCAAGGAAGATGATCATATAATGTAACAATGTCTACGAGAGAGAGGGACCGAGGGAGGGAGAGAGGAAACATCCAGGTTCTGCACAAGGCTAAATTCCTCAAGAAGCCTGCCAGGAGCAAAGGGTTAATTTGGAAGTCTCCCAAGATACCATGACCGCAAACCTCAGAAGCCAGGCTTTGGTGCCATGTTGTTGCAGCATTACTCAGCTTTGGGCCCCCCCAGGCGCCTCTCAACCACAACACTTCTATAATCAACACAAATACAATAAAGCGGGAATGTAATTTATAAGGTTCTAAAAAAACACGGGTTAAGCCCAGTCCTGTCAGAGTTGACTTGAAGCAAGAGTGGTTCCCACAGTCGACTTAAAGGGTACATGACGGCGGAGCTGGGAGGTGGTAGGGGAGGGGGACCCGGTCTTACTTTCTCATACAGCAGCAGAGTGCCATGATAGTTCAAATTTCTAAGTGTAAACTTTTCAGAGTGCTTTTAAAACAGGTTATTTTATCAAATCCCACTGCCATGCAGCTCATATCAGAATTTGATAGGTTTACCTTTTTTTTTTCCCCCAGAGTTTTATATTGTGCGAACTTGACCCGAAGGTATCGAAGCGCTTTACATATGCACCAGTTGCCTTACACAAGGACACATTCATTTTTTTTGTTAGGCACAGGGAGATTAACTGATTTGCCCAGAATCACAGGATGCGTTGTTGCTGAGACTCGAACCCAGTTCCCCAGAGTTGAGGTCCACCGCCCTAGCCGTTAGGCCACATCCTCTCCTCAGTTACTTACAGAACCCATCGCTCCCTCATTTCTTCAGGACTTCACTAGGGCTAAACAATGTTATCTCCTAAAAAATGCCTACTCACAAATGAATTCCAATCTTAGAGCACCTCACCCCATCATCTTATCCACTGGGATTCCAGCATCCTGTTCAGGCACAGGATGTGGGGCTAGAACCAGCTGCACAAGTAGGGCAACAAATGCAATAGAAAACAGGCATGCTGAGAGCTCCTCTGAAAAAAATGACTTGGCAGCGGGCCTGTAACAGCTAGCAGAGATCTGCCCTGACAATCCAAAGCTTAGGGTTATTTCTTGTTTGTTTAATTCAGAAAATTCTACCATAAATGGGTGAATGTTCTAATAGTATTACAGTCATTCTGCTTTGGGCTCTACTGGTTATTAAAGTCCTTCTTCCAGGGTTTAAGCCGTTGCTTGAGGCCCAGGCCTATAAATCTAGTAGACGGACTTGAGAACCAAATGGCCTATGACAGTGAGCTATACTGCTATATTGTGACCAACAAATGCAGTAAGCAAACAGCAGGCTCGTTTATTGATTTTGCACTGATACGCCACATGGGAAGACCCACCGTAAAAATTGTTAGTAGGACCCCTTTTATTTCAATTTGAAAAAAATATTAAGGCCTCGGGTCACAGACACGGTGGCTCCAGGGAAAAATACATTTTGTACATAGTTCCTATTAAGCTCCTTTTATTCACAATATTCTCCATTTCCTCAGACAAGTAGTATGCATGAGTTATGCAGCTTATTCAGAAATTAATGCACACTGATGAAAGTTGGACTCCTAACACATTTGCTCCACACCAACAATTTGTCATTTTCTGAGGTCACAGAGAGGAGAACCTCAGATACACCGCTGAGCTTTGCCTCCCAAAGGCCATGTCAACCACTCACAGGGATCTTCCCCATATTTATCGCTTCCAAGAGATTAGACAGTCATGGACTTCAATTCAACAAAATGCCGGGGCTGGCGGAAGTGACATCACATGTCCTTTGACCACCTTCACTTTTACTCACACTAAGATGCTTACACACATACACACATTCACACACACACATTCTTTCTCACATAAACACACTCTCACCCGCAAGAGCGTACACAACATGCATTTAAAAGCATTGTTTACGTAGCTCAGCTGCCATGGAAGGTTATATTGCAGCTAATTGTACTCCATTCTTTATTACTCTAATAGTGAATAGCACAGCATTATTCACTATCAGTGTAATAACACAATTGCCAGAAAACAAAGAGAGTGAAGCCCCAAATGACGTCCATGAGGACGAGCTGCCTCTGTGTTCCTGGCTGTGCCACCTCTGAGTCCAGGGATCACAAAGGCAGTCCCAGGGGTCACAAGGGGCAAGCCAGGGGTCACAGATGCGACCCCTGGTGACTGCTAAATGACGTCCATATAGACAGTCTTCATGCCATTTAATATGCCACACACTGCTATGCCCAAATACCTCAATAGTGTATTTATTCACAGACAGTACTGAATTCAAGAACTTCAATGTCCCAAGCTCCCTGTAATCTCCAGGTTTTCCATTCCATGTAAGGTGGTATTTGCCACCTTATTCATGACCACCAGAATGCTCAGTAAATGAAATACACATCATCACTGATCATTCAGACAAAGGGTAGACAACTCTGCAGTGCATAGACAGAGTTAGAAATGCAAGACAACAGCGAGAGAAACCTTGTGGTACACAGAGAGAGGTTCAATCCCTTCAAGATCTGTGCGTGATGGATGAGATCTGTTATGTGGAATAAACTTGGATCTTCAAAACGACTAATGTATCCTGTGAGGTGATTAACTTGGATTCCACAGATAGGCTCAAGAATTTACCTGTCGTGTAAAACAGGCAACTAATCAATAAGGGCATGTGCTTATGACCGCAGCTATCGGTGGTGGAATGTTGCATCTTGTAAACAGTGGTAACATACAGAGCCCTAAAGATGGTGAACACAGTACAACCAGTATATGCTTTTCAAAAGAAAATAATTCGTAGGATCTTTTGAGAACAGGGCATGACACAATAGTGGGAGGTTTATGACAGTTTGGAAAAGCCTAACGTGACTGAATGCATCATTTTTTAGGGTCGCACACAGAGATAGCAAAGCCTTCTTGGCAAAGAAAAGTTGTTCCATAATACAATTCCTTGTAAATCCATGCTGTGTTATCACACTCTGTTGTTACAAAAATATTAAAGTAACAATTCTCGCAAACACAGACCATAAAATTCAGGAGGCAGCCAACATGTGTTTCGTCAAAGACTGACTTTCTTAAGGCTTCCTAAATATGTATGTGACAGTATGGAAACATTAGAACTGAGAGCTTGAGAAGATGAATGATGGCTCTTACTAGTGAGACATGTAAAAACAGAACCCTTGTGGAGAAAGACGCTTCTAGGGACGTTGGCAGTGAGAAAGGTAAGAATATCGTAACAATATTTGTTGCACTGTCTGAGAGTATAGAATCGCATCTCGTGCAATAGAGTCGAGGATGGGATTGTGACTGACTCCGATCATCTCGCCATTCACAGGCACGACTTTCTTCATGGATATTCCAGAATTTCTGATAGACCGGTCCGCTTCTATCCGCATTTTAAGGCTCTTTTTCATTTACTACGCATCAACAGCAAGCAGATTTGTCCCAACGAGTGTATTGGTATCTAAAATGCAACTAAATCGACTTTCTTTAATTTATTTATTTAGGTTTATGCTAAATCACTTTGCACCCCTCAGTTTGGAAGATAAATCAATTGACCATTGTCTTCATCTATTGGCGAGCGTTTGTATCATCAAGCATTCAAAGGTGAGTAACCAGTGAGAGTTTTCCAAGTAGTAGGCAAACACAAGCTTTGATCCGAATCTGACTGGCCTGGGAATTGAGCTAGTTTTCACAGGGGACCTGTGTGCATAACCTGGAAGCTCTCTGGAAGAAAGGTGACTGGAAACAATGTCAAAGGGTGACATAACTAAAAGCAGTGGCAGGAGCAGTGATGTGTGCCCTATTCTCCAGACACTCACATGATATCTGAACGCCTCAGCAGACAATGCCACCTGTGTCTATGCTGCAGCCGCAATGCATTCCTGCAACACGAGATACCACTTCCACTAACCACGGCCTGCACGCAGTGGCGTAGCGTGGGCTGGGCCACAGGGGCGGTTGCCCTGGGCGCATAAGTCCTTGGGGGCGCAAAATTTTAAAAGGAAAAAGATTCGTACTAATAGCATTTAGGAAGTGCTAATGGTCCAAGGGTTAGGGGGCGCAATACTTGTCTTGTCCCGGGCGCTGGCAACCCACGCTACGCCGACGCCTGCACGTGCAAGACAACAAACGCAAAGAAGCTTGTGCATCAAGCCTCACCACCAGTCCATCACTGTCAAAAAGTCAGCTCATGTTTGAATGATTATGAAGGACTGAGGGACAAACAGATCTGTATTTTTAAGAACTCCCCAAATCGGTGGGGCCTGTATTGCTTTTCACAGACTCTGCGGCATATTCAAGTAAGTCTTGTGTAGGGATGCCATATAATGCACTAACTTTAATGATCATATGCTATGCACACTGTAGTAAACAGGTGCTGGTCAATTCTCATCAGCAAATATTTATTGAATTTTCCACGATAAAGTAAACCAAAAAGCAGATTAAACAAGTCTCATATTTTCCAACTACAAATACTTGGAATCTGGTTAAACACTTAAGAGGATCCCCATTCGTCAAAGTCCACCTGAAATTCTGAACCAAGGCTGATGGTCTCAGAAACAGAAGCCAGTTTTGTTCATTGATGCGGTCACAAGCAAAGGACCGCTGGGAGAACCTGTGGATGTCCAAAGGCGCTAACAACCCCCATTCATTGTACCCTTTCAAGAGCTTTAGACCAATGCCTGGGGGCTTCGTAGCCAGTCTGAGAACAAGTGCTTTAAATACTATGTGAGGGCTTGCCATTAGGCTAAGACAGCCTAATTAATTAAATAGGCAGCAGCCAACATATTGCATATGTTTTGATGCACTATATTACAACCGAGTAGGATCACACATTTAAGAGCTTGAGACATCCAGTTTTTAACATTGTTCAATATTATAACTGTTCTATTACTCTATTTCAGACATATTCTTTTTAAAGCAGCGCCTCCGAATCAAAAATTAAGGAAAATATCTGCCCCGATCAAAAAATCCTTCGGGTAGTCTGTCCCCATATTCAGCAATGAAAATAAGAAATTTGTATTTGACAAAACTCGACAAAAACAGAGGTATCTCTGATTGGAAAAACCCTACAAACCAAATCTCAATTATTGGCCACCCCAAAGTCAATAATGCAAACGTGGTATTTGATACCATCTTATTCTCATAACCCTGAATCAATAAGAACATTAGGGCTGCACTCCTGAATCTCCATCCTTAGATAATCTTTCCTGCCCTTCCTAAAAAAGGGAACCACATCTGGACATTCCAATGATACTGCTTGCAGACACTGTGCCTTGCTTTTTAACACTTGCGATTTAACTTATCTGACATTTGTTTATTTTAAAACACCATTGCCTTTAGTATTTGCCACTTTTACAAGCTGTGTATTTGTGCTCGCTTTCAGTAACTTTTCACTAAACGTCTACAGTTTTCAATTATTATTGCTTAGAAATATTCCGACATCTGAGGCTGCGGTATGACCCTTTTTGGGTCACAGGACATGTGACGTCACTTCCTGTGATGCCACTACGGGTATCGAGGGTTGTGTGATTTTACTAAGCAGCACATTACAAAATAATGGATGTTACAAGTCAAAGGCTCCTAAGACGAAGTACTGCTGACTCAATACTCAGGTCACAGCCACACCACCTCTAAATCAGGAAGTAGCTCAACTGTGGTAGTATACTTAACCTTCAAGAGGTTTGTGTGAAGCATCTGCAAATTTACTTCCTTGTCTTTGTAGGTTACCTCTATGTGCTTATCCTGTGTCTAATTTTGCACTGTAAAGCAAATAATACAATTTCATATCTCTTAACAGACCTCTCGGTGGTATGTGGAGCTGGATAAAACATGCTAAATGAAATATATAAACTCATCTGATGGATATTATGGATAGAAGCATTGCTCAGGCATTTCCACATAATAAGCAGAGGCAGGCCAGGTCCAAACTGGGGTGGCATGGTGAGCAAAAGAATGATGGATTTAACCCAGATCTCTTGACTGGGGGTGAATGTTTTGATTTGTTCTGCATTCCGTCCATCAATTGTGTGTCTTTTGCTTTCTCGCCCTAAGTGCGCCAGGTATGCCCAGACGTGGGTCCTGGGCTCACTGTGCCACTGGAATCAAGCTATCCTGGCTGAAGAGGGGTGAAACCCCGAAACCGGTCCTAGGAGCAGAGCCCAGCGCGCCATCGGAGGAACAGACTTGCTGTTCAGTCCTCCGCACTTCATGCTCATTAATTTTGCGACTAAGTAAGTGTCTGATATTATGGGGTTACTCCCATCTTAGCCCCTACGCAAAAGGGACTCCCTTAATTTAGTCTTCTCCCGCCTGCAGTTACCCTTCACCAGGACCTGCGCGCTACTAGGAGAACACCCACAGCTGTTTACTCGCACGCTGCCTTGAATCACTGCTAATCCAGTAAGTAAGTCCATCCCCCCAGCTCTATTCTTGCCCACGATCCCGCGAACCATGCACTGATCCATTCTATCTCCCTACCAGACAGCAGCAGCCATGGGCGGTTTCTAGATGAAGTAACCCCGCGCCCCGGCCCTTACCTCCGCAACTGATTGCAACCTGAGGCAATAACCTTTTCAACTCGTCTTCTCTCAGCAGTTCCCGGCCTTGGCCGGTCCTAGTAAGTTGCATTACTTACTCCCTGCCGCACTGCGAGCCACCAGCGTTAGTAACACCTATATAATTGCGCATTTTAATAATTCTCTGCCTCTTGACTTCATTCTCTTTTCTTACACGTGGTGCGCCTGCTCTGCCTAATTCAACGCTATGGCGCCCATTCTGAATCCTAACTAGGTCCTTCTTTTATAAATAATTCAAGAACCTACAGTTCAGTACTTTGCATTACTTCATGACTTATGCTTACGCATTGTTTTGCTTTATTTAATTTACTATGCATTATTGCCCACTGGGAGCACCCTTTCACTGTTGTAAGGCAGGAATATGTATATAATGAGATAACAGGGACCAAGTATAACAACGTTAATATCCTTCTTTTAGATTCAGCTAGCTCACAAACTGTATGTCCTGAAGATGATTTTGATTAGCTGAGATCGAAACGCCGTAGACCCCCTACAATAGGAACTCCTTATATTTTGTAAACTCTCGAGGAGTTCCGTGTATTGTTGTCAATGCGATGTATTTGTTTTATAGTCACCCTCACTTCTCACGTCACGCCTGTTGTCACTTACTTGTGTGAGCACCTGAATACTACTACGTTCCTTTCTTTTTCCTTAAATAAACATCAGTCCTAAATCGACCTATATGTCCCTTTGTACATTACTTACCGCTCCCTTTGATATTAACTATCATTTAAAAATTCTATCACAGGGTCCCCTTCGGGGCCATTACTTTCTTTGGACCTTTGGGCCATAACAGAACCATTGTCTTCCTAAAACACCGACATCATAATCAGGCCCAAAGTGTCCCAATCCATGCCGCAAGATTTAGGTTAGGCTTGTTGGACATTGGTTTAATGCCTATCCTCAAGTACTCTCCTCTTTAAAGACTCCTAATACTTTGTCTACAGAACTTAATAATTAAATCACATTGTAGAAACTTTAATGTATGTCTTTATAAAATGGTGTACTGACGATTTTTACCATTAGCATCTTGTGAGATCTAACCATCTATCAAGAACATGATACAACAAGCAGGACTAAGCAATCCAGATCTTCCATACTTTCAAAGAACAGAAAACTGAAGAGAACATGTCTTGCTTTCGAAGTAATGTTAAATTGACCTTAACGTGGACCACATTTTAAATTAGCACTGTAAGAGGCATTGCTGAGGCCTTCAACATAGACTTTGCCATCTGGGCAATATTCACACACAAGATGTGATTCATATTATTTTTACTATTCCTGATTTAAGGGGGAAATAGATATTGGTGCGTAAAAGTGCCCACTGTTTTTAAAATATAAAGTTGGGATAATGGAGAAGGCTATGATATTTTAGATTTTATACAATTTTAATGCATTTTCCAATATTCCAACATTTTACACCATTGATTACTTATAGTCTCCCATCAGTGTTTTGAGATGGTTAGTTTTTTTTCAGCAGACAAGAGCTGAAATCAGCCAACAATGCCAATGGTTATAATACACAAGTATGCCCAGGAGAAAGATGCGTTCTGTAAAACACTATACACATAATCACAATCAGGTGGTTATCATGGAATTCCTTTGAATCGTCATCATTAGGCACATTGCCCGGTCATTTAAAGGTAGTCGATTATTTGGAATGTACCAAAAATCAATGGTTGCCCCATCTGCCCACATCTCAGATTCTCAACCTACTTAGAGGGGAGGGGGCATGCCAGAGTGCCGGAAAGCAAGATGGTGGAGTAAGTTGAGAGCTCCAGCGGAACAGACAATGAAAATCCTTCTGTAACAATTGATGATACTGCACTCAACTAATTCTGCAGTGCGCTGACAATGCAGGTATTAACAAAACTGGCGTGGCAAGCGCTCTGGACCTGGGCCTGCAGGGGGCAGTATTGATATGGGAACAACACATTTATCAGACCCAAAGTAGCAGGCCAGAGGTTATGCAGATGAAACCTGAAGCAGAACTGAAAAGAAGAAGACAGTGGTGGCTGACACCTGGCAAAGACTTCAGGCCTGCTCTCATGGTAACTCGGGCGCTCCCTGCATGATGAAAATGGTGGGTGCAGAGCAAGACTACCAGGATGCTGTAAAAATGTGAAAGCTCTCAAGGGTTTATCAGGTAGCGACAGTGCCAGCCTCTTGCGAGAGGACTTGGAGGTGAAGTGCGGATTAGGAAGAGATGAGTGTTAGAAGATCTTCCCTCCGTGCAGGAACAGCATGGCTTGGTGGTGATTGAGAGACCAGGGGTTTCATTGTCACCCTACAGCACTACTGGTGGCCATTTTCTCCAGGGTCCTGCATTTTATTGACAGGGTGGGCCTTTACATATAAAAGGTACAGGAATGGAGGGAATATTCTGCAGGCACATTATATTGACTGAAATAGGTGTGTATTAGCAAGCTGCTCTGTCCTCTCGCCATCTTCCCCTTTATGCTGAGTTCTTGCGAAGGCAGACGTCCCAAGCTGCTTACTTCTTTGGGACACACAACAGACATCCCTTTGTGACTATGCAAACTAGTGAATTGGCAAATACAAATATTTCAATCGTTACCTCCTTTAGAAGAAACAAGGGGGTAAACGACCTTAAGCAGGGTCAACTGGCTTTTAACATGATACGCACTAGCACAGGCCCTGCAGCAGTGCATAATTTGAGCCGGTGGTTTCTGGTGCTCAGCACCAACACTTAATTGTCAACACCGGCACTTATGACAGCAGCCACATGGTGGCGCTGCTTGGGTAATATAGAGATGAGCACAGGGGTTGTTTATTAATTAAATAGACATTAAAACAACTAATACCTGCCTCCCAATCCATTCTTATAGCTTTGGGGGGCCTCGAACAGTCTGAATTGTCACACTTGTAGCAGTGTGATGGTTAGTAGTTGTGTTGATACTGTGATTAGCTACACTGGCAGGGGCATTGGTTGGTGCAAGCTGGGGTGGCCTCCTGGTGAGGGTCCTGGCACTTATTTTTTTACAAATTAAGCACTGCCCTCCTGTAGAAGATGAACTATAATCTGACTGCCATCGAAGGTTAAATGAATTCCCATACGCTAACAAGATGAGATGAAGCAAGAGACGGCCAAAAATCGCTTTACCCTTATCTATGGCTGAAATGAAATGAAAAACTTCTCAGATTGTAAAAGACCCTACAATGTATCAGGGCAAATAATAAAGATTTAAAAGGGCCCTTTCGCCACAATGCCATCAGAATAATTGGGGTGCTGTGATACAAAGCCCAAGGTGCAGTTTGTCAAATAACTACTGACATTAGTTTTTGGTCATAAATGTTCATCATAGGTGTTTATAGTCAAAGGTGCATAGGCACTGGCACTTAGTTTACCACCCAGCCACAGCCAGCTATAGCATTGTCAGACGATTAAATTATTTGGGCAGAGACTCCATTCATTGGCTGGCAAGGAGCAAAGATGGCATGCTATATAAAAAGTCAGCTATAAGTCTTTTTTCTTTTGACTTCACAACAGTGGAGGAGGCCAGAAGATCCTTCCTAGATGTGAAGAAGTGGCTTCTAAAGCTGGGACTAAAATATACAATGCAGCGTCTGGAAAACTGTGTTGAGTACAAAGAGAAAGGTAACTTCTTCTCGACTCCTGAGACGGCAATGGAATTGTTAGGTCCCCACATCTAGGAGGTGAAAGATGCTGCCAAAACTAAAGCCAATCTTCGAGGGGAGGGAGATCAATCACAGCAAAGTCCCATAATGAGCGACAATGACTAAAATTCCTCAGCTCCGAACCCCTTAACTAATTTATTGCAGCAATGTCTTCAGAGAAAGTATCTTAATGTGCAAAATTGGGGATTAAGTACTGCATAAAAGAACCAGATTACAAAGCGTAGACACAGAGGCCTCACCTAACACATTGCATATACATTAATTGTAGAGGACACTAATATTATACACTGAGCTACAATCCTCAGTTCTTGGGCATGCTGTGCAACAAAGGCCCCGAAGCAGAGTTGTTCCTGACGTTCAGGTTGGGAGAGTTTTTTGTTGATGATTGGGGTCAATTTGCGTTGGAGGTGATTAAATCTTGACCAAAGTCAAGATTGGAGTTCAGCAGACAAATATGACAATGAGGAGGTGGCAGACAAGCTAAGCCTATTATGCATTTGGTGGGAATCCTTGGACAAATGGTATTCTATTATAGGTTCTCAGGGAATGTGGAAGGGGAGACAAACACACACACATAGAAGTGGGGCTGCGCAAGTTATGTCGCTGTGATATAGAGGTGAAAAAAACACACTAGTTATTAATACTGCCCTCACCCACAGAAATCTGTGGCATGCTTCATCATAGGGCTGCTAACACACCTCCGCGCAAGCCAACGCTGGAGGTGGAGCAATAGGGAGGGGAAGACAAATGCCACATATTTCTGTGGGTGAGGGCAGTATTAATAATTAGTGTGTTTTTTTCACCTCTATATCACAGCGACATAACTTGCGCAGCCCCACTTCTATGTGTGTGTGTAGGTATCTCTAGGAGGTCGGAGTGGGGCGTTTTCCTCCTACCCCTCAACTACTGTGTGTGTTAAGAAGGGGAGACAAACCCTAGTGTATCCTGACTAGAACAGCATAGATATAGCTGGGCTGTCCTCGTTTTAGTGTTTATTGTTTGTGCATTTCAGTTGTTTTCCCAGAATTTTGGTTACCTTTTGAAATCAGTGCTTATCGGTGTTTATTCAGCTGTCTAACCCCCAAAATAGACAAAAACTGTGCTTTTACAGTATTACAAATTGTGTTGTTATTTTTGAAGTGATTCGCTATAAAGCATTTATTTAATATAAAAGAGAAGTGATGCAAGGTAGTATCTTCCCATTGGCAGTGTGTCCAAATGACTCATGTTAGACTGCTTCAAGCATAGAAGGCCTGTGTATTGCACTCTCACTCACACATCTCATTATCCTTTCTCATAACTCTTTACCTCTCAAACTACTCTGTCTGGTTTACAGGACTATTAATAGAGTCAACAAGAAAGAGTGATATATTCAAATGTTTTAATAAACACATTGTGGTGTCATTCACCTATTCTTTACTGAATATTATGACATTATACAGATGGTCAAACATGTCAACAGCGTAGTATATTGTGAAACCATTGAAATGTTTAATTATGCCAGATTAATATGCAGCCCTACATTCTAAGCTACCTTAAAATTGATGTTTTAAGCATGCTCGCCACTGTTTTCTTGCTCTCTTTTCTTGATTACATTAAGGTGGTGCAGTTGTTATGTGGACATTCGTAACTGTCAAGTGTCCCTATCAAAATGTCTCACTTTAAGGCAGTTCTGACATTTTATCAGACATCACCTTGTATTCTGGGACTTGAAACTGCACTGTTAACATTGCAGCTATGAGCTCAAAAATCGCAGCAGTAAAGTGCAGTTCAAGAAAAAACCCAGGATTTGCTGCAGGCATCACACATAACAATGAGGCACCATGCAGCTATGGATTTTGTTTGTATGTGGAAAGCTTTGTGTTGTGTTTTCACCACTGTCCCATGTGCATGGTGACAGCACTCTTTTTACAGGTACCTGTCATTACAACGTGCATTAAATGTTTAAGGCCTGGGGTGATTGGGAGGTGGCCTGCTATCACTACTGCCTTGCTAATAAAGAGAGCAAACACAAGAAGATGATGGACGGAGCGCTGAAACTTTTCAGACACTCACCCCCAGTCACAGATCTGGGTTGAATCCATCATTGTTCTTTAGCTCACTTCACTGGGGGTGAATCATTCTGTCCATCATCTGTATCTTTTGCTTGCTAGAAAAGAGGGCTGATGTATCAAAGGTTTTACTCATTCTGTGTCTGTGGGTACATGCAGTAGTACTTATTGGCCAAAATTCTTATGAGCTAGCCATTTCACCAGCCAGTGAAAGAATTAAACGCGGCCAAAAGATCAAATATAATTTTAATTTTAATATTCCAATATGCTCTACAGTGTATAAAATAATTAGATCAAAACTAAAACATGCTTCTAAACCTTTAATCAACACTGTAGGAAGCCAAAGGAAGAAGACATAGTATTTTAGTAACATCCCTAAACAACAAAACTCAAGCAGAATAATTGTAGCTCAGTCTTTCTTGCTGCTACTAGTATAACAAAGTTACATTGTGTTGGCCCCTTAAGAAAGAAGGAAAAATTACTCATTCTCTATGATTTTCATTTCTTTGAAATGGCATTTTGTGGTTGAGCATGTGTGTATCAGCATTTATATGTTTACACAGACGAGGGCTGTTTCTATTTCGGTGGGGTTCCACAGTTATTATTGGTTTAAACCTAAAACAGGATAGCCTAGATATAGCTGTGCTACAGCAGACATATGTGCATCCTAGCAAATTATAGCTCACTATAAAATGGGGAACCCAAAGATATTTTCCATCCTGCAACTCATACTCCAGTGGGGCAGTAATGAAAATGTGCAAAAACCCAAACTTCCTGATCCACATCCAGGCCACTGATATCCAGGGCAGAAATGCATCAGAAGTAGATAGATTAAAGGCAAAGTGCTCACACCTATAAATGTATATGGCCCAAAGATGGATTCTTTTAATGGTTGCAATACCATTCTAAATAAATGTTGTGAACTACAGGTCTCTCTGGGAGGAGACTTCAATAATATTTTAGACCTTCTGTATGTCAACGCGGTCTGCAGATAATTTGAACAAATTGCCTAGTAGATCATTTGAGATGCCAAAACTCTTTAGATAAGCAATTTACATATTGTTCTTCAGCTCATGACTCAAGCTTCGATAATAACTACTGGCTACTATCATGAAGCCTGACGAATTGAGTGCAAGGGAGCAAACAACTTCCGAGAACACTATCTGATCATTCCCCTATTGTTCTGACTTTTTGAAGCCAGTCCCCTCTGCTGAAATGGACAACCTGGAGATTCCGCTTTGAATTTCTGGCAAAAAAAAGTAATTAAAATGGAAATGTGAAAATATATCTCTGAATACTTTGAGACAAATGTCAGCTTCTTTGAGACAAATGGGGACATGTTTAAAGTTTATACCAGGGGATATGTATCTCTAGAGAAGCGGGGTTCAGAAACAATCGTGAGATCGTATGGACTCTCCTGAATCCAAGCTATTAAAGCTGAGGTGGCGATATGAAACAATGCACAAAGATGCCACACTTGTAGACATTAGTGACGCAATATGAAAATTCTCCGAAACTGAAGAGGAGGAATTAGTCTTCCTGGGTATGTTATTGTTCTCCAGGCACACAGAATTAAATTGAGATCGTGGTTTCAAGAGTCTTTTTATTCCTTGGTTCTGATGAAGAAACCCCTTTTGCCAACACGTGTTTCGTCTCAAGCTGTTGATGTCACAGCAGACTTCCTAAGGTCAAAATTCTACAACAAATCATAATCTCGGATTTAAAAACTAATATTAGATTCATATTAGAAAAAGTTTTTTCTTATTTTAGGAGTTGTGACAGGCCCACAACCTTGGTCGCATGCTCTAAGGGTTCACGAGGTATTTTATTAGGTGTTTGGTGTATTCTTCAACTCAAAGGCACCCTGTGTCGAGCCTCAATCTTGTATCCCAAAGTGCTATGTTTCACAAAGTGTTATGTTAGTAGTTAAGTGCATATCCAACTCATAGATACCCTGTGTCAACCTTGAGTCTATATCCCATTGTGCTATGGTTTTTAGGTGTACTATACTAATTTGCATCACATGCGGTGATATTATTCAATTTAATTTAGGCCCAACTCAGTCAACACTCACTTAGTCTCCTCACGCAAGCTCAGTCTTATGGCTTGTCAGGGTGTATCATCGGTTGTCACGTCAGGCTAAAACCAAAGTAAAGTCCATTATTAAATGTCAAAATAATTCCTCAGATTCTTAACCATGGTTCTATTTCACCACGGTGCCCAGTCTTACCTCTATCTTGAATTGCTGAGCTTGGTTTCGCAAGTAAATAGGCTGGATGTTTCTGTAAATGAAGCACAGTATAGAAATCTGACTGTTCCCTTTGTTAACATTCAGCCTTGGCACACAACCTGCGCATATCTATAAATGATTGGTCTCTCCAGAAATGTAAGGTTAAAATGCCATGATGGGTAGCTATGTCACTATGCCAACACTTCTGCCGATACTTGCGGCAGAGTTCATTGATCTGCACAAATATAGTGAGACTACTCAGCATACATATGGAATATGTGTCTTACCCAGAGAAGTGCGGTTTAATTGCCGACACTTGCACAGGCGATATTTATTAGTTCTAATGTAGAGGGACTTTTCAGTGCTTAACTTTGAGGACTCGCGCTGGGTAGAGCGTCGCTCTCCTAACCGGGGCTTAGGATAGATAATTACATGTTGATTTACGATCAGAGGGAATCTTGGAAACACAGTCTTACTCGGAGGTGTGCGCCGATACCTACGACAGACTGGTTTAATGATTTCAAATGTAGAGAGACCAATCATTTACAGATGCAAGCAGGTTGTGTGCCAAGGCTGAATGTTAACAAAGGGAACCGTCAGATTTGTATACTGTATAAGGACTTTAGTTGGGTCAGACTGTTCGTAAATGATGTGCTTCATTTACAGATACATCCAGCCCATTTACTTGCGAAACCAAGCTCAGCAATTCAAGATAGAGGTAAGACTGGGCACCGTGGTAAAATAGAACCATGGTTAAGAATCTGAGGAATTATTTTGACATTTAATAATGGACTTTACTTTGGTTTTAGCCTGACGTGATGACCGATGATACACCCTGACAAGCCATAAGACTGAGCTTGCGTGAGGAGACTAAGTGAGTGTTGACTGAGTTGGGCCTAAATTAAATTGAATAATATCACCGCAGATGATGCGAATTAGTATAGTACACCTAAAAACCACAGCACAATGGGATATGGACTCAAGGTTGACACAGGGTATCTATGAGTTGGATATGCACTTAACTACTAACATAACACTTTGTGAAACACAGCACTTTGGGATACAAGATTGAGTATCGACACAGGGTGCCTTTGAGTTGAAGAATACACCAAACATCTAATAAAATACCTCGTGAACCCTTAGAGCATGCGACCAAGTTTGTCGGCCTGTCACAACTCCTAAAATAAGATTTTTTTTTTTTTAATATGAATCTAATATTAGTTTTTAAATCCGAGATTATGATTTGTTGTAGAATTTTGCCCTGAGGAAGTCTGCTGTGACATCAACAGCTTGAGACGAAACACGTGTTGGCAAAAGGGGTTTCTTCATCAGAACCAAGGAATAAAAGACTCTTGAAACCACGATCTCAATTTAATTCTGTGTGCCTGGAGAACAATAACATTAAGCCTTGGAACCGTTCAATTGGGGAAGAATGGATGGCTCTTCCTCCTCCGGAGCACTAGCGAATATATAGACATTTGTCTTAAAAAATTGCTCTGTTTACAATACTTTATTGAGACATTTTGGTCGAGTGAGCCGATCTCCCAGCCATTGCCTTGTCTTGTTATAGTCTTCCTGCGTAGACATGTGTGGACGCTGCAGCTTGAGGAAGGTGACAGGCTCCCCAAGACCCTGGCCTAAATACTAAATGGGCAAAGTAATATCTCACCTATATCTACGCCAAATGGGAAAATACATTTAATCCACAAGATATACTGGACCCATTTGTCAGATATTACTCTAAATTACAAACCACAGTCGATTCCGCTACTGCCGATTATTAAGCAGCTGGATGATATTGTACTGACCTGAGTGAGTGCTGAAATTAGAGAACAGTTTAATAATTCTTTATCCATTGAAGAGATTCAAATAGCAGTGTAGGCACTGGCTACTGGCAAAGCTCCTGGACTAGACAGAGTCATTACAGAGTTTTACTAAGTATACTCAGGCCTACTTAACCACCCCCCAACTTTTATTCTTGTGTGAAGGAACACATCAGTTGGGCACACTTCTTCCCAAAGTTAGGGAACAGTTGTCATCACCACATTTCAGAAACCAGGCTAGAAACCGGAATGCTATGCTTTCTGTCAAGAGAGAACCAGTTGGCTCCATCTATGGAAAGTTTCCACTGGCGGCCTGACAGAGAAGGGACTGTCAGAGTATGCAACCTTAACCTTCATGTATCATTTCTTCAAGGATTGCATGACAAAAGAGGTCATATGCCTTGCTGCTGGCATCAGGAGAGACTTCAGATATGCTATAACACTTCATTTAAACTATTTTGACACTCATGTCAGCACAACATTTTGCTAGCACAACAGTAATTATCCTTTTTGAGTTGTCATGTGTCAGCACTTCCTTTTGCAGATCTACACCATTTTGGTATAAAGGGTGTTTTCCTCTGTGGTCTAACTGATATGTGGGGCGAGGTGGAGGACCCATATGAAGAAAATTAGGATGGCATATTCCAGTCATTTTTCCTGAGATATTTGGTTCCCTGGTAGGAGTGTCTGCTTTATTCAGATGACATCTAGCATGAATGAAATCCAATCTTTTATGAAGGCACTTCTCTCTAGTACTGGATACCTGCGAGGATGTATTTGGTCATGCCCTAGCCCTCCCTGTCTGAGTGAGTGTGCTAAAACTTCTGGGCTCGTTTGGTCACCTCACTTGGGGCCAGATGTAGGTGGCGAAATACCAGTCGTAACGCCGAAATTCGGAGAATTTCAGCGTTACCGACCGGTATTTGGCTGAGTGCAATGTAGGTGAGTTCATGCCTACATGCAAAATAAGGAATCGCAAAATAGCGATTCCTTATTTTGCTCTTGCATTTAAGGAATCGGAAATATGCAATGTACGTAGCACTAAAAATAGTGCACTTGAGCCTTAAGGAATCGCTAATTACTACCAACTGCAAGTTGGTGGTAAGTAGCGATTTCCTTTAAAAAGCACTTTTTGCTTTTTCAAATGTGCCATGTGGCACACATCCATGCCCTTAGGGCATGTATGTGCGCCACATGTGCACACATGCACATTTCAGGGGTGCAACAGGGTGTCCTTTGGACACCCTGGCACCCTTGAAATACCTCCGCTATTAGCGATTCGGTAATACCGAATCGCTAATAGTGAATATCTTCCCATTCATTCCTATGGGCCTCCTAGCCCATAGGAATGAATGGCTAGGTATTCCTTAATAACGAATCTCAATTACCGATTCGTTATTAAGGAATGTTAAGGAATCGCTAATATTTTAGCGATTCCTACCTACATTCCATTTAGCGAGTCCTTAATAGCGATTCGGTAAAAATCGCTATTAAGGACTCGCTAAATTGAAGTTACCTACATCTGGCCCTTGGTCTTTCTTATGTCCAACCTGCTGCTCGTCTTCATTCAAAAACGGTACACAATTATGTCAGTGAGACTTAAGTGATTGCTGCTAACTCATTCATATGTAGAATTGTAGGTGGTGACAGTGGATAATACATTTTTTCACTGATGGGTTCTGAGTCACATCAAGTATACAACAAGAGCAAAGCTTGAGTTGTTTATATCATCAGTCAGAAGCACAAGGTGAAAAATATCCCCGTTATTCACCTTACCCGTCTATGCTTTTATCTTATGTATGGCCACCAAAATCATCTACCCCTACTTCCAACTGCTTCGTAGAGGCACATGAACAGATAAATAAGGAGAAGGCATGCATAACATTGCCTCTCCTTCCTGTGCCGTGTGTAATAAAAAAAACATAGCTTCCTGCCATCAATCCTCACCACCCTCTGTCCCTTACCTTCCCTCCTAAAGCTCGCTATCTGCTCTTCGCCAACGCAGAGAGCCAGTACTGCACTGACAGGGTCTCTGAGGGCCTGGAATTCCTCTAGGAGCGGAGGGGTGGTGCTTCCTTCACGGTTATAGCACCTAATCTGTGGAATAAACTCCCGGATTACCTCAGACGGATACCCGAAGATGCAATATTTAAAAGGGAGCTGAAGACATCTCTATTCAGAGGTTAGCAAGGAGTATAGGCTTCTACCTCCGGTTTCTCACCTTTGGGCACACTGATCAGCGCCGGGTACACTCTTTTTTGAGTAGCCGTGTGCTATAGAAATGTGTAATTCATTCATTCATTCATAGTTGTTGCTGTGTCACAGCAGTGAATAACCAGATTTAGAATCTGGTATTCATGCTTAAAGGCATTCATTCCTCTACAAAATCCCTGGATGTACTCCTAATTACAGAATCACTAAACAATGTGACTGACAAGGGATACAATAGCTTTATCCATCTCACCTATTTTCTTATCATCGTGATGCAAAGTCTCTCCTCCATGATAGCACACCTCTCACTTGCAATCAGAATGTTATACGTTCCAGATTGATCCGTATAGAGTGTTTTGAACAAAAGGAGAATTTTCCTGGATCATGAGAAAATTCTCTCACTAAAAGTAGGTTTTGTGAGGTTTTCCCGCCCAAAAAAGTCTAAGTTTTTTTGTTTTAAACTTTGCCAAATAAGGTAAATTCATTAAGATTATTATGTTTAAAAAAAAAATCACAGAGTTAAAGATGATAATGAACTTGAGCCATCTATAAATTAAATCCACCCTCCCTCTCAGCAGGGCAGGCCATTATATGGTGGACTAGTTTTGGAGTCAAAAAGATTTGATAACAAATCAGCAAGTGATAAAGAGCTGCCTTCCTGGTCTCTAAATGCTTCTAAACAATTCAGGATCACTTCCGTCGCTGCGCATGCCACCAGCCACAGCAACTCACTGAACCTTGGCCGCATAATTGACATCCTCAGGTGACTCCATAATGAGGTAAAAAAGTGCACCTTCAATACAAGGTTCCTGGATTTCTAAGCAGAGACGTTTTAAGGCATGGGCAAAGTGGACTCTGGCCCAGGGCCCTCAGCCTTTCAAGGGACCCCCTTATAAAGCCACCTTTGTTCTACAGAGAGTCTTGCCTTGATGTCCTGGAATACTTTTTAAACAGATTGTTTTAAACACCTTCTCCTTTAATTTATTTTTAATATTGGTGATGTGTGAGAGTCTCTTCATTACAAACATTTTGCAGAGAAATGTGTTTATGTTTTTTAGATAAAAACAGGACCTTACATATGAGAAATGGGAGGGTGTCACAGAGATTATTTGCACTAATATTAGTGAGCTGCTGCTGTGTTACAATATTGAAACACACATCACTTTCCCTGAATATAGTTGTAAACATATTTAGAATTTGGACAAGTGTGCTAGTGCACTGTCAGCGACCTGGCCAAAGAGGGCATGAAACAGCTGAAATTGGAACATAAATTGAAAGCGGTTCCAAACAAGGCCTCCCAAAATACGTTTGGCCCAGGGCCCCCAAAATCCTTAAGATGTCCCTGTTTCTAAGAGTAAAATTCTCAAACCGTTCGTTTTGTTGAGTTGCTGTCACGAATTTGGGCCTCACTCTGAGTTGGAAGCAAAGTCATTCTTCACTTTGCTGCCAGTACAAGAAGAGTGCAAATATCGCTCACGTCCGATTTTTTTGGAGTCACGATTAACCAGCTTAAACCTAAAGGAAATCAAACTTTTGTGGTACCGGAAACACAATGCACTAAACTGGGAGAAAAAGTGCATGTTATTGCCCATTTTGTACCACAAAAGTTAGAATTGGGTGCAAATGAATAAGTTGATTTTATGAGGATGTTTTGATGCCAGTTTTTACTGCCAACCTTGAAGTGAGTCTTATGAATTCACTTCTATCACTTGGAGAAATACAGCAGATAGGTTTTAAGAAACATTTCTACCGTCTCCCCTGACGCTTGTTTTTTGGGTTCCGCTTGGTTTAAATTAGTAAAATAATTTTACTATTATAGTGACCAGTGAGGTATTGTAACAGGCCAGATGTTAGAGCAGAGGAGTGCGCCATGGAGAGACACAGTCCCCGATGAGTGTGCAGCAGCCTTGGTACATAGGTGAGTGTGCAGGAGACAGACATGGAGTGCAGATGGAGGCCATTACCTGTGCCTAATTTGAGCCAGTGGTTGCAGGTGGGGCCCACCAGCACTCATTTTTGGGGACCAACACTTATTTTTGCTCAGTAACTTGATCCAGAGCAAGAGAGAAACAAGCATAAAAGGGGGAAGAACGAGAAAGATAAATATGGAAAAACAGTGACAAAGGGTAAAAGCAGAGATGGAAAAAGTACCTGCAGAACGAGATAAAGAGGCATGGAGTGTCTGGCTGTGGATTAAAGCGGCATGAGGTGGAATCAAGACTACGCAGCCATAGTATTTGGCAACCTGAGATTCAATAGCACTGGCCAGGGGCTTCTGAGTAAAATGTTGGCCTCTGGCAACGTATTTGTTTGCAAATTAATCACTAGCCCTTTCCCTTGAAAGGGGCAGGGGCATAGAGCCCCCAGATGGGTGAGTGCAATCCTAGTTGGGGCTCTTATGATCTTCCTCAAGGTTCAGGGTGTCTACTGCCCGTGACCATGTCCAGACCCTAACAGCGCAGCCCCGTCTACATTGCAAGGAGCAGCTAAATTAATTACAGAAGAACAGAAACCACACCTGCCCCATATTTAGAAACATTCAGTTACTTCCATTATCAACACACATCAAATTCAAATACCTATCAACAATGCAAAAGGCCATCAGCACACAAACACCTCATTATCTTACTGAGAAATGTTCCTTTAGTGGTCATTCCACAGCTACAACTAACTGATCTTCGAAGATTCAAATCCAAAGAAGCAGTGCACAGCCACGAGGTCTGGACCTTTTGTCAGGGGCGGCTCCTCTGCTATAACCAGTAGCGGCTCCTGGTGGGAGTGCTACCGGCGGTGACGTGGGGCGGGGGGGTAGTAAACACCGGAATACGGATGAATGCAGGTAAGTAGACAATTAAATCAATAAAACGAATTTCGTTGCGCGCGCTGCATCGCATTTGGCGGTGCAGTGCGAGCAACGAAATTCATTTTATTGATTTAATTGTCTACTTACCTGCTTTCATCCGTATTCCGGTGTTTACTACCCCCCACCCTGCCCCTCCCCCGTCCCACATCACCGCCCGGTAGCACTCCCACCAGGAGCCGCTACTGGTTATAGCAGAGGAGCGTGGCCCCACTGAAATGCCCCCAAAGATGGAAAAATAAAATGACAATGAAGTTAATTCATTACCATTTTATTGTTCGTCACCCCGTCCGGAACGGAGTTTCAGGACTAGGGCGGGGCCGCTGCTGAATGGCAGCAGCAGGGAGGAGGGTGGACTGCCTTTTGCACTTGTTTAAAGTGCGCATATCTCTTTGGCCAGCCATCTTATAACGGCTAGCCACACATACGCACTTTAAACCTCTCTAACCCGTTAGAGAAAGCAAAAGCCTCCAGTGCTCTTGTGAGCGCTGATAGAGACTTCTCCCACCAATCCTGGCACTGCGAGAGCAGCGCCATGATTGGTTAAGAGACTAAGCTGGGGCCCTGGAGATACTAGGGAAGAAGACGGAGCGAGGACCACACTGCAGCAACCACTGTAAGTAATTTTTTATTTTATTTTTAGTTGTTTTGATTTTATGAAACCACCCACCCACCACCCATGTGCCCGCCTTTCCACTCGCCAAAGTTGGCAGCCACCACTGCCTTTTGTAATGTAAAGTGTCTGGGAGTAGCTGGGCAAATTAACATTTCTGCTGCACCCACTGTCATAGAAAAGAAACCTGAGAATAAGGAAACACCATGGACTACTATGTATTGGGCCCCTTTGCTAAACAGACTGCATTAACAGAGTTAATCTGTAACCGTGCAGAAGAACCTTATGAAAAGGAGCCCGAAGCTGAAGTTTGGGTTATAAGTGGGGAACTCATAGGGCATACAAGGCAAAAACAGCATAATAGTTACTTTTGTTTGGATTGACAAACAAAGTGACATCCTCTGAGATAATATTTACCAGTAACACAAGAAAAGTTATATTGTCGATGAAACATCATATTGTTAAAAAGTTGCACTCAAAACGCTCAATTAAATAGTGTGGTACTTAAATGTTATGATATGGATACAAGAAATTGGAAGGACGAAGGAGACTGGATCAGAACTGTGACCTCAATGTCGTCAGCAAGTTATTAATACTAGTCTAGACTTGCTCACTTTAAGTGCAAGGGTTTTTTTCTTTTATCTTTTTGATAATTTGAATAGAAAGTGAACTTGTAGGCCACAGCACAACCGCTAAACAACGAAGGGTTATGCTGGTTACAAGTGGGAAACGATGTAAAACTAGCAGTGGCAAAGCCAATAGGTCTGGCATAGGCTACCGGCCTCTTTTCTTTGTCAACATTTGTTTTATCTTGTTGTGGTTTTTGTAAAGCATTTTTGTTTGGGGAGCTAGGGGGCTGACCCACTGTCTCATGCTGTATGTTCTAGTGTATGGAAGATATATATATATATATATATATATATATATATATATATATATATCCATACAAAAAGAGAGTTGCCCCCTCGGAAGAGCCACACACAGGTAGGTATACTTAGGTTTATTCGGGAAGCTGCAGCACAGCAGGCAGGAAACCTTGCATCAAAATATTCAGGTCGCCGACGTGTTTCGTGCTAACTTGCACTTTTTCAAAGGCATGTTTGTTCTATGACGCAAAGCAGTATGGGCACTCTTTTTCAAGTCCTGATACCCGCCCATGTGGGCGTTGACTCCGTTTTGCAGAGCCTGCTGGTATCCGTAGTGCACATTAGTAGTTCTCCAGTGAGTTGCTTATTGCGTTACCACAGTTCAAAACTAAATAAAATCCCAAGTGGGTGGCTCTTCCGAGGGGGCAACTCTCTTTTTGTATGGATATTTGACGGCTGGCCCAGCCGTGGAAGGAGCCCTGCCGCATAGAAGCGGACCTTTGGTGACATAAATTGACGATCACCGATTTGGGACAGGAGGCCGTTTCTGGAAGAGTTAAGGTGCAGCCCAGTGTGAGCGGGACGCTTTACACACCCACTTGGGATTTTATTTAGTTTTGAACTGTGGTAACGCAATAAGCAACTCACTGGAGAACTACTAATGTGCACTACGGATACCAGCAGGCTCTGCAAAACGGAGTCAACGCCCACATGGGCGGGTATCAGGACTTGAAGAAGAGTGCCCATACTGCTTTGCGTCATAGAACAAACATGCCTTTGAAAAAGTGCAAGTTAGCACGAAACGCGTCGGCGACCTGAATATTTTGATGCAAGGTTTCCTGCCTGCTGTGCTGCAGCTTCCCGAATAAACCTAAGTATACCGACCTGTGTGTGGCTCTTCCGAGGGGGCAACTCTCTTTTTGTATGGATATATATATATATATATATCAGTAAACGGGTGCTCAGCACATGAGGGTGCACTCGGGGGGCCGCAATCTTCCACAGGCACAGCCAGCACTTCAACCATACGAGTACGCCTGACGCGTTTCGGGAACATCCCTTAATCAGAGGCTCCACTCTGTTACTTTGCGCAGCTGTTGACACTTTATTCACTTTATTTAAATATTCGCCCTCCAATGGGCTTCTCGATAAGATATCCCAATGCCTGCTGTCAGTGTCAACAGCTGCGCAAAGTAACAGAGTTACTGATATATATATATATATATATATTTATACATATATGCACACATATATAATATACATATACACACACACACGCACATATATATATACACACACACATATATATGTATATATACACACAAACATATATATACACACACATATGTATGCATACACGTGTACACATATATATATATATACACACACATATACATACACACACACATATATATATATATCTATATATCTATCTATATATATCTATATATATATATATATATATATATATATATCTATATCTATATATATATATATTCACTGAAAAAACCATAGGTTTTAGGGACAGTTATAGTTAGTTGGACATTGCACTCGTACAAAACCCGTGAAATTCCCCCGTTATAGTTAGTTCAGCTAACTATAACTCGCGCCCCGCAATGCACTGCTGATGACGTCACATATTACATCACTCATGACATGGTCAGTGACATCACTGATGACATCACTGATGACATCTCAAATGACATCACTGATGACATCATCCAGTGACTGTGTGTTTCTGTAAAGTTTAAATATTTTTAATATATATAGGGAAAGGCGTATTGAAGAATGAGTGGGTGTATAAGTGTGTGTATGGATGATTTAGTAGGTGCGTGACTAATTCTATAAATGAGTGATTAAACGTATCTTACTGAATGCATGGGTTAGTGACTAAACTGGGTTAATGTCTGTATCTGTCTGTTGCTGTGTAAGTGGCTGCATGGGTTTGTGAATAGCTACATGAGTGTCTATAAGAGTTATTGATTTGTTGTCTGAGTATCTGTATGGGTGCCTGAGTGTTTGTGTGGGAGGGGTGTGTGCGACTCTGTGCATAGATGTGTGAGTGGGTGATTCACTGGGTGGATGGTTTCAAGAGTGCATCTGTGATAGACTGTATGGGTGGGTAAGTGTGTGTAAGAGTGTGTTAGTGAGTGAATGTATGTCCCAGTGGTACATGTGTGAGTAACTACATATGTGAAAGGCAGTATATATGTGTATTGGAGTATATAATTAGCTATAAGCGAGAGTGAGTGATTGTGATAGTGGCTGTATGGATGAGTGTGTGCTTGTATCAGTGATTGTATAAGAGCGTAACAATGTGCTAGTATTTGTATGATTAAGTGAGCTGGTGTGTGTATAACTGTATAGGTGAGTAAATGGCAGTGTGTTTAATTATTTGCATGACTGACTAGGTGTGTGAGTACCTCTATGGATGAGTGGCGGTGTTTGAGTGTCTATATAGGAGTAAGAGTGCATATGATTGTCCTGTACTGAGTGACCATAAGTATGAGTGACTGTACGGGTGAGTGAGTGGATGTGTGTGTGTAGACCTAAGAATCAGTGAGTGGGTATGTAGTTATTGGTGTTGGAGTGTCTATGGTTTTGCGAATGGCAGTCTGTAATTTAGATTGGGTGTATCAAAGGTTATATTAGGATGTGAGGAGGTGCATCAGATTATCACGTGGATGATGTCATCAGTGATGTCATTTGAGATGTCATCAGTGATGTCATCAGTGATGTCACTGACCATGTCATGAGTGATGTAATATGTGACGTCATCAGCAGTGCATTGCGGGGCGCGAGTTATAGTTAGCTGAACTAACTATAACGGGGGAATTTCACGGGTTTTGTACGAGTGCAATGTCCAACTAACTATAACTGTCCCTAAAACCTATGGTTTTTTCAGTGAATTTCAAAGGTTTTTTAAATGCTAATTTCTAACTATAACTTATCTGAAACCTATGGTTTTTTCAGTGAATTTCAAAGGTTTTTTAAATGCTAATTCCTAACTATAACATGTCTGAAACCTACGTTTTTTTTAGTGAATTTCAAAGGTTTTGTAAATGACAATTTTTAAATGTATTAATTGTTATATTAATTTTTTTCATACTGATTTATTACATTTTTAGAATTTTCTTTTTTACATATTTTCTTTTTTAAATTACATTGTAATTACATTATACATTACATTACAAAAAATACTTTCTCAGAATGAATTACTTTAGTTTAAATACTTTGCACATAGGCAATAGACTTTTAAGTACAGTAGTTACAGTTGTTGCAATGGGCACCACATTTTCAAACACAATGCAACATTCAGCTCAATGTGAATTTCTAGTTAAATGCAATTAGTTACTTTATGGATTACTTTTCTAACCACAGGACTGGATCCTAGATTCAGTCCTGGTACATCTCCTGTAAACAGTTGAGTAAAAGCGTTTTGGTTACAGTCGTGATTTTTAAGGAATATTATTGTATTTTAAAAGTTGACACTTAGAAACTTTTTCTCATAGAATCACCAATGTTATCCTATGGAAGGAAATTCACTTAGCAGGTAAAAACTGTTATCGTTACTTTTTCTTACTCAGTGTTGGATCCTGGATCCAGCACTGGTGCATCTCCTGTAAACAGTTGAAAGAATGCGTTTAAGTCATACAGGCGATTTTTAAGGAATATTTGTAGTTTGTGAAAATCGACACTTTGAAACTTTTCTGCTGAAAACCAGACAATGGATTCCTATGGAAGAAAATATAAGTTACTGGTAAGTACGGTTAAAATTACTTTTCAGGACCAGTACTGGGCTGAAAGATGCAGCACTGAGGTCTCTCCTGATAACAGGTGAGTAAATCGGAATTCGTATTTCGGCTGATTTTAGAGGAATATTTTAAAGTTCCAAAACTCCACACTTAGAAGAATTTCCAAGTGAAACCAGTCAATGTTAGCCTATGGAAGGAAATTCAAGTTACTGGTAAGTACGGTTAAAATTACTTTTCAGGACCAGTACTGGGCTGAAAGATACAGCACTGAGGTCTCTCCTTATAACAGGTGAGTAAATTGGAATTCGTATTTCGGCTGATTTTAGAGGAATATTTGTATGTTTCAAAAATCAACACTTAGAAACTTTTTCAGCAAAAAGCAGGCAATTATATCCTATGGAAGGAAATTCAAGTTACTGGTAAGTACGGTTAAAATTACTTTTGAGGATCAGTACTGGGCTGAAAGATGCAGCACTGAGGTCTCTCCTGATAACAGGTGAGTAAATCGGAATTCGTATTTCGGCTGATTTTAGAGGAATATTTTAAAGTTCCAAAACTCCACACTTAGAAGAATTTCCAAGTGAAACCAGTCAATGTTAGCCTATGGAAGGAAATTCAAGTTACTGGTAAGTACGGTTAAAATTACTTTTCAGGACCAGTACTGGGCTGAAAGATACAGCACTGAGGTCTCTCCTGATAACAGGTGAGTAAATCGGAATTCGTATTTCGGCTGATTTTAGAGGAATATTTTAAAGTTCCAAAACTCCACACTTAGAAGAATTTCCAAGTGAAACCAGTCAATGTTAGCCTATGGAAGGAAATTCAAGTTACTGGTAAGTACGGTTAAAATTACTTTTGAGGATTAGTACTGGGCTGAAAGATGCAGCACTGAGGTCTCTCCTGATAACAGGTGAGTAAATCAGAATTCGTATTTCGGCTGATTTTAGAGGAATATTTGCACAATGGTGAAGGGAGGGGGCGGGGCCTGAGGTGACATCTGTGCAAACACGCCCCATGGCGCGTTTTAAGTTGGGGGATTAAGTCCCCTTGAATCATGAGGGTCCCTACGGGCCAACTAGCCCACCAGGAACCTCCAGTATGCGCCAGGGGCTGCGTTGCAGAGACATGTACAGAGGCCACACCCCTTTTACACCTCTCTGCAACGCAGCTCTGTTGCGCTTTCTGGACGTACCTGTTGGGCTAGTTGGCCCCCAGGGACCCTCAGGATTGAAGGGGATTTAATTCCCCATCTTAAAACGCGCCACGGGGCCTGTTTGCACACATGTCACCTGAAGCCCCGCCCCTCCCTTCACCACTGTGCAAACGCGCCACGTGGCGCATTTTAAGTCGGGGGATTAACTCCCTTGAATCCTGAGGGTCCCTGGGGTGCAACTAGCCCACCATATACCTCCAAAAGCGCCACAGAGCTGCGTTGCAGAGAGGTGTAAAAGGGGCGTGGCCTCTGTACACCTCTCTGCAAGGCAGCCCCTGGCGCATACTGGAGGTTCCTGGTGGGCTAGTTGGCCCCAGGGACCCCAGTATTCAAGGGGAATCGTTCCCCCTCTGCAAACGCGCCAGGGGCGCGTTTGCAGAGTGGTGAAGGAAGGGGCGGGGCCTGCGGGCCCGATCGTTTTTTGTTTTTTTCCCTGAAGGGGGCTGTGTGGCCCCCTTCCTTTTTCCTATTTTTAGGCCCTGGGGACCCCATCCCCCAGGGCCTTACTCCCTTTTTGTAATTAAAATAAAAAAACGGGAAGGGGGCCGCGTGGCCCCCTTCCCTGGGCCTGTATTGGCCCCGGGGACCCCATCCCCCGGGGCATGGCCTCTTTTTTTTTATTTGGAGGGGGCTGCGTGGCCCCCTCCTCAGGCCATTTAAGGCCCCGGGGACCCCATCCCCGGGGCCGGCCTAGCACTTTTTTTTTTTTAACTTTTTTTTACCTTTGGGGAGGGGGCTGCGTGGCCCCCTCCGTGGCACACTTAAGGCCCCGGGGACCCCATCCCCCGGGGCCTGGCCTCTCGTTGGGGACTGTGGGGGGTCCCCAAACCCCCCACAGTCCCGCCGGCTCCCCGTGTCCTACGGGAGCCGGCATTGCTTACACATGGGGAGCAGCTAACATGCTGCTCCCCATGTGGAAAGCAATCAGCTTTGGATATTGGAAGAGAGAGCAGGTTTCCTGCTCTCTTCCAATATCCAAGCAGTTTGCAATGACAGGACGGGAGCCGCGAGGCTCCCGTCCTGTCATTGCAAACAGCAGTGTCCCGGGGTAGGCACCCCGGGACACTGCAGGAGCCGGCCCTGGGGGTGGCGGTCCCCAGGGCCACCACAGGCTCCAGGAGGGGGCCGCGCGGCCCCCTCCTTACATTTTGAAAGCCCCGGGAGGTGGTGGTCCTCGGGGCTTGGGGGTCCAAAACGGACCCCCATTGTAATTTTCTTAGTGCCCCGGGAGGTCGTGGTCCCCGGGCGTGTGGGGCTGGAGCCCCCCACACAGGTTTTTCAAAAATAAAAAAAGAAGCCCCGGGGAGGTGGCGGTCCCCGGGGCTGCGGGAGGGCTCAGTTGACAGTCAATTAGCATGCAGCTCGTGATCGGGAGGGTGCGCGAATCCGACGTGGCCATAGATATATATGTACTTTTACTTTTGATTTTCTCAGCAACTACTGAACGGATTTACACCATTTAACAAAAAGGGTTCTTTCTGAACCAAGAACTACCTCTTTGCCAAATTTGGTGTAATTCCGTTCAGCAGTTCGGGCTGTAGCCGTGTCTAAAGTTTCCTATGGAAAATTGCATGGGGAAAACGCGTTTTGGCACCCCCTTTTTCTCGGCCCCCGCTGACGAATCCCCCGAGACTTTCAGGGTAGGAGCGGACCGGAGCGCCCCACAAAGGTTGAAAATTTTGCGAAGATACGTCAACCGGCAAGAGAGTTATTTCAAATAGAATGTCGCGGATTTCCTATGGATAATAGGTTGTAACTATAACTATCTACTGGCGACCGCCAGTAGATAATATATATATATATATATTACTGAAAAAACCAAAGGTTTCAGGCACGTTATAGTTAGAAATTAGCATTTAAAAAACCTTAGAAATTCCCTGAAAAAACCATAGGTTTCAGGGATGATATAGTTAGTTGGACATTTCACTCGTATAAAACCATAGAAATTCCCCCATTATAGTTAGTTCAGCTAAGTATAACTCGCGCCCCCGCAATGCACTGCTGATGACGTCACATATTACATCATTCATGACATGGTCAGTGACATCACTGATGACATCACTGATCACATCTCAAATGACATCACTGATGACATAATCCACGTGATAATCTGATGCACCTCCTCACATTCTAATATAACCTTTGATACACCCACTGTAAAATACAGACTACCATTCTCGAAACCATCGACACACCAATACCAGTTACTACATACACACTCACTGATTCCTAGATCTACACACACATCCACTCATTTACCCATACAATCACTCATACATACAGTCACTCATCAATACAACACTATCATATGCACTCATACACCTATACAGACACTCACACACCGCCACTCACCCATGGAGTTACTCACACACCTAGTCAGTCATGCAAAGAATCAATCACACTCCCATTTCCTCAGCTATACAGTTATACACACACCACCTCACTTATTTAAACATATACTAACACATACTTACTCTCTTATACAATCACTGAGACAAGTACACACTCATCTATACAGCCACTCTCACAGTCACCGACTATCACGTATAGTCATTTATATACTCCAAGTCTCACATACACTGCCTTTTACATATGTAGTTACTTGGACATGTACCACTGAGACATCCAATCTCTCACCAACACACCCATACATACACTCACCCGCCCATACAGCTGTTTCCACATGCACTCTTGAACCCATACATCCAGTGAATCAACCACTCACACATCTATGCACAGAGTCACACACCTCCCACCCACCCTCACACACACTCAGTCTCCCATACAAATACTCAGGCAACCAATCAATAACCCATATAGACACTCATGTAGCTACTGACCAACACATGCAGCAGTTTACACAACAGCAGACATACTGATGCACACATTCAGACAGTTTAGTCACTAACGCATGTATTCAGTAAGACACATTTAATCACTCACTTATACAGTCAGTCATACACCTACTAAATCCTTCATCCAGACACTTATACACCCACTCATTCTTCAATACACCTTGGCATATATATAAAACATATTTAAACTTTACAGAAACACACAGTCACTGGATGATGTCATCAGTGATGTCATTTGAGATGTCATCAGTCATGTCACTGACCATGTCATGAATGATGTAATATGTGACGTCATCAGCAGTGCATTGCGGGGGCGCAAGTTATACTTAGCTGAACTAACTATAACGGGGGAATTTCTATGGTTTTATACGAGTGAAATGTCCAACTAACTATAACATCCCTGAAACCTATGGTTTTTTCAGTGAATTTCTAAGGTTTTTTAAATGCTAATTTCTAATTATAACGTGCCTGAAACCTATGGTTTTTTCAGTGAATTTCAAAGGTTTTTTAAATGCTAATTTCTATCTATAACATAGCAGTCGCGTTTGCAGAGTGGTGGAGAAAGGTGAGCGTAGCCTTCAAACACCTTTTAGCAATCCCACTGTGTGGGATTTAGCGGACGTAACAGGAGGGATAGTTAGCCCCCAATGTCTACCTTGGTGGCCAACTACCCCTTTTATTACCTCCAGTAAATCCCACACAGCAGAATTGCTAACTTGTTATATCAGGCCCGCCCCCTCCCTGCAGCACTCTGCAAACGCGCCGCCTGGCGCGTTGTAAGTTGGGGAATTAATTCCCCTTCAATCCTGAGGGTCCCTGGGGGCCAACTAGCCCACCATGTACCTTCAATTTGCGCCACAGAGCTGCATTGCAGAGTCCGAGGCCATGCCCCTTTTTACACCTCTCTGCAACGCAGCTCTGTGGCGCAAACTGAAGGTACCTGGTGGGCTAGTTGGCCCCCAGGGACCCTCAGGATTCAAGGGACTTAATCCCCCAAGTTACAACGCGCCAGGGGCCCATTTGCACACTTGCCATATCAGGCCCCGCCCCTCCCTTCACCACTGTGCAAACGCGCCCCGTGGCGCGTTTTAAGTTGAGGGATTAAGTCCCCTTGAATCCTGAGGGTCCCTGGGGTCCAACTAGCCCACCAGGTACCTCCAGTAAGCGCCACAGAGCTGCGTTGCAGAGAGGTGTTCAAAGGGGCATGGCCTCAGACCACCTCTCTGCAAGGCAGCCCTGTGGCGCATACTGGAGGTACCTGGTGGGCTAGTTGGCCCCCAGGGACCCCCAGTATTGAAGGGGAATTAATTCCCCAACTTAAAATGCACCACAGGGCGTGTTTGCAGAGTGTTGCTGGGAGGGGGCGGGGCCTCGGCACGATGCCGGTCTTTTTTTTTATTTCTTTTTTTTTAGAAGGGGGGCTGTGTGGCCCCCCTTCTTTTTCCTTTTTTTGGGCCCTTGGGACCCCATCCCCCAGGGCCTGACCCCTTTTTTAAAAATGTTTTTAAAATCTGAACGGGAAGAGGGCCGCGTGGGCCCGCCTCCCGTGGCCAATTCCGGCCCCGGGGACCCCATCCCCCGGGGCATTGCCACATTTATTTAATTTTTTAAGGAGGGGGGCTGCGTGGCCCCCCTCCTGAGGCCTCTATTGGCCCCGGGGACCCCATCCCCCAGGGCCGGCCTTTATTTATATATATTTTTTGGGGGAGGGAGGGGGGCCGCGTGGCCCCCCTCCCGGGCCACTTCTAGCCCCGGGGACCCCATCCCCCGGGGCAGGCCCTATCCGTTGGGGACCGTGGGGGGGTCCCCAATGCCCCCACGGTCCCGCCGGCTCCCCGCGTCCTGCGGGAGCCGGCATTGCTTTTCCACATGGGGAGCTGCTGACATGCAGCTCCCTGTGTGGAAAAGCAATCTGCTTTGGATTTTGGAAGCGAGAGCAGGTTTCCCTGCTCTCCCTTCCAAAATCCAAAGCAAGTTTGCTATGCTATTTCCTTAATTGCAGGAGGGCCACAAGATGTTTAAAAGTTACAGATGATGCTTTGCAGTGATTAATTTATCAACATTCTGTAGATCGACATGTTTCAGCCTTAAGATGGGTCCAGACTTGGGTCCCTTGCTTTTATCGGGACCAAGAACTCTAATACTCCATTTATATACACACTCGTACATCAAACAACATTCATACAGTGAGTAATAATCATGAAATTTCTGCTGGAAAATAGACTTTTTTTTCGACATTCAGATGGTCCCTACAGTAGGGAGGCAAGGGGGTTATGTTTGCCACATGGATGAGCATATGAGGGGAACCTCGTAGACACATTTTTATCAAAGGTTTTGCCCTTCCCTGCTACCTAGCCAAGTGTGAATGTCCTCCGAATAGGGCTACACATTGAGGGATACCATTCGGGTCCTACTAAAGTGAAATCTCACTCTAAGTTGCAGCTCCCAGCAGGACTCGCTGTTCTTGACGTGGTTACGTTGACCCTGGTCCTTAGGGTTGCAGAGTTTGCCCTATTTTTTTTTCTTTTTAATTTACCATAGTTTACTGCTAGCACACCAAACTGTTGAAGGACATCTCTTGCAGTCGTACTGTTTTATTTTCCATTTCAGAATTCAGTTAATTACAACAATAATCCATTTGAAACACCTTTTTTATGTTGGCAGGGCCAATTTTAAGAAATAATTCCAAAAGCATGTTGATGCCTGGTTCTGCTAGATGGTCATTAAATAGAAAAATCTGAGCAGAAGGAACTTTGTTTAAAAGGGAAACAAATTCTGTGCTCAAACATGGTTCGACGTTTGGTAAAAAGAAAGTGCTCCTCAATATGTGACACAGAAATGGCACATGTGCCGGCTACATATTCAAGTTACATCTGAATGTACTGCGTATGATACTACTTCAAATTCAGAGTGCATCTAGCTTAGTTGGTGAAGTCAAGAAGCATGTGTTGGTGATCATTGTGAAGGATCTGAAACAATCAAATATCTTTTGCTGTTTCATGTTTATGAAATTGCAGTATTGCATTTCTGTGCTAACATTTCATATTGCTTCAATGACTTCTGCTATCCTTCCGAATCCAAATAACTGACTAACATATCCACCACTTAAAATTTACTTGCATGTTTCACTATACTAATTCAACACTAATCCTCTATGGGTCCCGGAGTAGCGTGCTACTCGCCGAAAAAGCGCTTCGACGCCTCGTCAGGGGTAGTAAGCGCTATACAAATGCAATTACAATACAATACAATACAATGACAGGGCAGGAGCCGCATGGCTCCCGCCCTGTCATAGCAAACAGCAGTGTCCCAAGGGTGGGCACCCCGGGACACTGCAGGAGCCGGCCCTCGGGGGTGGCGGTCCCCAGGGCCATGGAGGGCTCCAGGAGGGGGGCCGCGCGGCCCCCTCCCAATGGTGATTGAAGCCCCGGGAAGGTGGTGGTCCTCGGGGCTCGGGGTCCGTAACAGACCCCCGCATTTGCATTTTAGTGCCCCGGGGAGGTGGCGGTCCCCGGGGCGTGTGGGGAAGCTCAAGCCCCCCCACACAGGTTTTTTTTTTTTTTTTTATGTTCCGGGGGTGGCGGTCCCCGGGGCTGCGGGAGGGCCGAGGGCCCTCCTGCACATAATTTTAAGCAAGCCCCGGGGGGTGGCGGTCCCCGGGGCTGCGGGAGGGCCAAGTGCCCTCCCGCACATAATGTTAACCAAGCCCCTGGGGGTGGCGGTCCCCGGGGCTGCGGGGGCCCCTGCGGGCCCCCGCATATATTTGTTGGAAATGCCCCCGGGACCTGGCCCACCCGGGGGCCTCAATTAAATAAAGGGCGGGAGCCCTCGCTTCATTTTTTTAAAAAATTTCGGCGGGATTCGCGACCCCAGCGCGAATTTCGCCGAAATTTAAAAAAATAAAATATGCTTTTTTTGGCCCTGAGCAGGCCTTGTGGGACCCCCTGAGCAGGCCTTGGGGGTCAGTGTGTTTCTACCCTGCGCCCTTTTCTTGTTTTTCGCGTTTGTTTCACTGTTTTCTTGTGACTCGGTTCTACCGAGTCACAAGATGGCTGCCAACACTTCCTGGTTTGGAGTGTTGACAGCCAATTAGAATAAAGCTAGTGGTCGGGAGGGTCCGCGGATCCACTGCGCCTCTAGATATCGATATTTTTTTTTTTTAATTTCTCAGCAACTACTGAAAGGATTTACACCATTTTTAAAAAGGTTGCTTTCTGAGCCAAGCAGTACCTTTTTGCCAAATTTGGTGTAATTCCGTTCAGCAGTTCGGGCTGTAGCCTTGGCTAAAGTTTCCTATGGGAAATTGATTTTTTGACTCTTATTTTTGAATTTCTCAGCAACTACTGAACGGATTTACACCATTTAAAAGAAAGGTCGCTTTCTGAACCAAGAGCTACCTTTTTGCCAAATTTTGTGTAATTCCGTTCAGCAGTTCGAGCTGTAGCTCTGGCTAAAATTTCCTACGGAAATTAACATGGAAAAAACACTTTTTGGGACCCCCTTTTTTCTCAGCCCCCACTTGACAAATCTTCAAACTTTCAGGATAGGAGCTGACCTGGATGAAACATTTTTTGGGAAAATTTCGCGAAGATTCGTCAAACGGTGCCAAAGTTATTTGCAAAACAAAAAACGCATTTCCTATGGAAACTAGGTTCTAACTATAACTACCTACTGGCGACTGCCAGTAGGAGATATATATATATATATATATATATATATGATATTTTACTAAAATCAAAAGGTCTTGGCTAACACATACCTACAAAAAAAGCGTAGGTAGAGGAAGCAAAATAGAAGTAGATGAGGTGCTACGTACCCTGCCTCTGAAATTCCTCTATGGAAAAACAATGAAAGATTAGAGGCTTTCCATTACGATGGTGCAAAGAGAGGATAAGAAACAAATTTGCTGTGAATCGCATACAGGTGAACAGAGGTGCTGTTAATTTGAAGTCACATCTACACTGAGACAAGCACCAAAGTATTATCTGATGTATCACAAAGAAATAGAATGAAAATTAAAAGGATAACCGGTTTGTTTAGTAATTGTTTTGTTTGAAGATATTCTTAACATGCTATAGATGAATTTGTTATAAGGGAAGCATTCTTTGGTTTTGACATCACACAATTTGGCAAATAAATTGGCTTAAAGTGCTTCATGAGAAAAATATTTTCAAAAAGAAAGAGGAAGATTCTGAAAGGCAATAGAAAGGTGTTTTGGGAAAAAAGGGCGGGTAGATAGTGCAGTATTAAACAGCGGCAGCCCCTCCATTAGGGCAGAGGAGCACCGCCCCCCCGCCACCACCCTCAAATAAAACGATAATAAAATGGGTTTTAAACGCATTTTGTCGTTTTTTTTTTAATTCCCTGGACCCGCCTCCAGGACTCTGACGAGTCTTGAGGAGGGTCCAGGGGGATGACACTGCTGGTGGGGGAGTGGTAGTGCACTCCCTTCACTGGGCATGAGGGTTTGGCCGGCCCAATGAAGCTCTCTCCAGCCCCAGCTGCGTTGCTGGGGCTGGACAGAGCAGGCGCAGGATCCCAGTCTGCTTGGGAGCGCAAGTTACCAGCGTTCAGGCCAATCCTGATGCTGCATTCATGCAGGGTCAGGATTGGCCGCAGTGCAGTCTGGGAGCCTGTGCCCAGAAGAAGGAAGAGAACGATGTGGCAGGCGACTATGGAGTTAGCGGCATTCAAGTACTTTTTTTTATTTTTTTGTCCCCGAATCCCCCCTTCCCATCCCCACCTCCCTCCCCACTTATTGGGTTCGAAACGCCGTCGACCACCATACAACATGAACTCCTATTACTCCTTGTAAAATAACTGTGGAGCTCATTATACTGTTGTCAATGCGATGCCTTTTTAAACCTCACTATCACCCTGCATGTCACGCTTCCTTTCACCTAAATGTATGTGAGCACCTGAATACTATACAAAAAGTTGTAAAATAAATGTCTATCATTTATCTGACCTACATGACTCTCCTCTGATCTTTCCTTTGCTCCCTCATGAATTAATTTCAAAATCTTAGAACCAAGTGTTCCCTGCTGGGTCACTTTCTCGCTTTGGACCATTTAGGCCACACCTGAACCACTGTTTCCTTAATATCTCGCCACCCCAGGTTCACATATTGGGGTACCCTTGTCTTCTCAGAAAACCTATATTAATACAAGAGCAGTAAACATGGTAAATCATACGTTTGTAGAAAGTAGTTGTGCAAGGGTGTGGGTTTTAATAGAAAGTTAGTAATTTATGACAATAGCCTTTGTGCAACACAATTGAAGTAAAGAATGGTGGTTTAGTATGTCTAAAATCATTACTGTTTGTGGGAAGTGACGTGTGTGTGAAAAGCAAATTTGTTTAAGGCAAGATGATTGTTCGCAATTAGTATTTCACAGGTTTTGTAAGCAAGAAAATTGTATAGGTTGTTCAATAATGTGCCAGTAGGCCCGAAGGGGAAGTACAGTTGTTATGAAAGAGCAATGGTATCGAAATAAACCATCACGAAATAAAGGGAATGGGGGGTGGGGGTTAGGTTGACAATGGCAAAGTTTTTATGTGACCAACAATTGTAGTATTGTTTATTGTAGGTATTCAGTAACTGAAAATAAAAATAAATGTATTTAAAAAAAAGATAATGTGCCAGTAGGGGACTGAGAACAAAAGGAAATCATTTTGACTTTATTTTTAGGAAAGCCTACCTTATGCACATGGTCTTTACTTGGTAAAACGGCAACAGCAGTGGAACACGCACAAAAGGACAGTATTTTATTGCATCTTTAAAAGAAATGTGTGCATCTTTACTTTGTGAAAAAAAAGTAAATTTAACAACAACATAAATCCAACAACAAGTTATCATGAGAGCAAAGTGAAACACAAACGTGCAAAGGGAATTATTGAATATTTCACAGGCTAAGACATAACAGCATCCACTCCGTAAAACAAGCACTGGCAAAGCCAATAGTTCTCACTGGTGAGACTTATTGGTTCTACCGATGCATTTTTTTTCATACAGCATGAACAAAAGGAGAACAAAAGGAGAAAAAAAGGCAGGATGACATGGAAGTTGGCAGGAGCGTTATTTTTGTATACATGCAAGCGTGGCCACGCATGTGCGCTTAGATATGGCGCGCGGGCCTCCTTTCAATTTACTAATCTGAAACGGATAAGTAAATAAAAAAATTGAATAGTAATAACACAAAAGCACTCTAGATTATTTAAGTATAACTTTAAAAAATAATTAAAAAATAGCACCGCATGGGTCGGGGCAACGGAGGAGCAGGTGGGGCGAGAAGCAACAGGGAGCGAGCGAAGAGGAGAAGCAGCTTTCAAGAGAGATCAAAATGCTGGGACGATAGAAAAAGACAGCAGTGAGACAGAACACCACAGAGTGCAGCAGGAGGAAAAAAAGAACAAGGTGAGAGAGAGCAACAAGCAGCGCAGGGATAGAGAAGCGCATGGATGAGAGAGAATAACATGGAGCACAGGGCCGAGAGGCAAACAAAGGAGACACACGGGCAATACATGCATTCATATATGGTGCTTAAGTTAAACAAAAAAAGTAGTTCCCTAAAAAGGAGCAGTGGAAGGGCACAAGTAAAGAGACTATACTCTATTGGGGGACAAACAAATGATCGACAATGCACACAATCGAATAAGAAGCTAGCAAATGAGAGGGACAATAAAGCCAAACAATGGTAAACAGTGGGCGGGCTTTAATCTGGCTTCAAGCGAATTGTAAGCTCTGAGGCTTGACCTAAAAAGTGGCCATACATCAGAATATGAATGTCTTGATGACACCAAATTAAATACAACTAAGACTACACGCTGGCTCTCATTTACAGATTACACGTCTTGTCGCATCTAGTCCGACAAAAGATCTACTTGATTGCACATAAAGAAAACTTAAAGAAAACACTTTTGGAATAATATAACCATCCAGGAATTGCCATGGATTTGAAGGACAACCCATTAAAGCAAAGGCAAACCATGAAAACCACACGTAGAAAGTCTAGTGAAAAGCCCACTTTCTCTCTGTACTTGTCCTTATTACACTTTTTTGAAGAACTGATGGCTGAAAGCTCTCTGTAAATCTCTCTGCTGCCCTCATAGCGGCAGGCCCATCATTTACCAGTAAACAGCTTGTTCAAGTTGGTCAAACAATTGATTAAATAAAAAAAATTGTTGGTCCACCAAAACAAGATTCTTGCTCAGTTTTCAGAATATCCATGACAGCAAACTTTCCATATAAGCAATATAAATGTGGATCATTTACAAAACCTTTGAATATCTTGAAAATCTGAAATTTCCATCTAGGTAATAAGCACAACTTCCAAATCTGAGGATGGATGGAGACAAACTCCTTATCACACTGCCCCATCAACATTGCTGCTAAAGGATGGAAGTCGGTTAAATATTATTGTTTTCATGTACAAGACCCAATATCATGTCCCCTCAATTTGTGATCATGTCCATTTACCCATGAGTCTTTTTATATTTGGCCTAGAGGCAGGGTTTGTGATGTTTATTCAGCGCTCTTTATTGGTTTGTTTAAGTGTCTTTCACATTTTGTTTACTCATACCACACCCTAAAGCATGGGGCAATGGTATGGCCTATTTCGCCACTGGCAATCTTCACTGTGAGTAACAACATTTTGTTCTTGCACATGTGCACATCTGCCTAGATATTAGTTCACTTCATGGCTATGACTGGTGGGCCAATTACTGTTTTAATTTCTGCTTTCATTTAAATTATTTTTGCGATATGTCAATTTTTGATTACTTTTTTGTAAACATATGCAATGTATGCTAACTTTAGATTGCAATGATTTTACTTTTTATTGCTTTTATGCTTTTAATGTCCATTGCAGATGTTTGTAAACAGATTTATACAATTTAAGGTTGACAAAGATCAGAGCTTTTGATTTTGCCAATGGTTGTTCATATCCTGAATTCCTCCAAACATTAGATTAATCGGAGGAACAATTCTTCATGAACTTGCTGCCAAGGTTCCTACTTAGTTAATTGTTGGAGCCATGCTGGGCTGTACTATTTCAGTGTTGAGTTCCTGCAGTGCCTGTCAGCTCTAAAAATGTAGAGTTTGAAGACATTAGGGCACTCTAGCTAAAAATACACAAAGTCCCATGTCACAGTAAAATAGTGCATCACCTCATGAAATGTACCAAAGATCTATTAATTATTTTCAGAAGAACAGACACATTACCTCATGATCCTGAAACTCAGTGGTGCACAGAAAAATGATGGGTCCCCCATGCAGAATGATATGAGGGGCCCTAAATAGTAGTCTATGGCCCTTATTACAAGTTGGGCAGGTAATTCAGTCCCGTGCGCAAACCCTTTTTGTACACCAAACAGATATGCAAATTTGGTTTTATTTAACACATCCGATGACTATCGAATGCGTTAAATAATCCACATTCGCTAAATTTCGGCAGGTCAAGTCTGCTGGAATCTAACACTGGAAAAATGTACGGTATTTACCATACCATGTGGATTTTGGTGCGTTAAACACCAAAATCTGCATGTTATTCCCCAATAACTCGAAATAGGTGCTAATTTTTGCACCTGATAAATAAAGAACCCCAGGGTATCGTTAATTACCAGGTGCGAAAAATAGCATCTTTACTTGTAATCAGGCCCTATATCTCACAGGCTTAAGACTGAATTACCTCCCCCCCCCCCCCAAGAGGGGTGGGGCCTCCCTGTGCTGGAGTGTTGTGCCTCTGTGTTATGCCTCTGTTGACACAGCAGCACCTATTTCTAGCGGTGTTTTTCATATTAGAGAAACATGGTCTGACGAATCCAGACTGACGAATTTGAACCGAATTGGAAAACAGTAAAACTAAAGAAAAACTAAGTGTAAGAAATCTGACTATATATAATTTTTTTTAAAGTGAAAAATATGAGGACCCTGGGCTAGAATGGGGACAAGCTGTAACCTAAGTCCTCCTAACCAAAAGTTCCACCAATTCCTAAAATAAAAGAGGGTTAAAGAGGGCGGAGAGGGCCTCGCACTGCATAAGGGAAAACACTATTCCTACCGGCAATCCATTTTGATATGAAAATACATTAGTCAAAAAGTATTTCTATTCCACTAAACAATGGAAAACACTACTGTTGTCATTTAGAATTTGCCGAGTCCCATTTATCACATTAAGCAAGCAGCAACTAGGCATTAGCATACTATAACAGCACTTATCTGGCTACTATGCCTATCACTGAAACACCAACTGCATAAGCCACCCTAAAAAACACAACTTCACTTACATCCAAGCACCCAATTCAGTAATGTGTGTCCTGTTCCTGTGCACCTCACCAGGGATAGGCAGGACTCACCCTTAAAAAAATGACAATTAAAGAGGATGAAGATGTAGACATATATTTTTAAACACCCAATATGTAGTTTCATTGGCTGTGGAATTACCTTGAAGAGATGCCAGTTTCTTATCTATTTTTAAAGCGACATTAAAGTGAAACTTATAGGACCCTACCCATCTCTGCATAATGTACACACACCTGGGGGATTCTTTACTTAATGTTCTAACAGACAAAAGTAAGTGCGTGGCTACCTTTCATTTAAATACAAGTCTCCTGCCAACCGTGACAATGCTCAGATGACATACCGTGGGTTATTCAAAATGTCAGACCTCACCAGTGGCGGCCGCCGCCTATCTAAAGTGGTAAGGCAGCTGCGGGTGGAGAGGGCAGGGGCTTGGGGGAAGGGGAGAAATAAAATAGAAGTAAAAAAATAAAAAAGACTTACTTGCCGCTCTGCTGAAGCCTGCCTCGCTGCTCCACCCGTCGGACCAGAATAGGATGGGCCCTCAGGGCACAGGCTCCACACCCAATCAAGACGCTGCTCTCATAGGACGAGAGCAGTGCCAGGATTGGTCTGAGCGGCCTCGTTTAACACTTAGACAGTGCATTGGAGCCTGTGGCTTTTCTCCAACCCGGCCGTGTAACACAGCCAGGTTGGAGAAACATAAGTGTGCATGTGTGTTTGGCCGGCCTAATATGGCCGGCCAAACACACATGTGCTCTTATAAAGTGCACACTGCTCCTCCTCTCTGCCATGCCCGGCCAGCCCTATATTTATTGTATTTCGGGGTCAGACAGCAAAAATCAAATGATAATAACATTGTGTTATTATAATTTTATTTATGGTCTGCTGGCACGGGCTGTGGGGCGACGCTCCTACGCCATGAAGGAGGAGCCGCCCCTGGACCTCACTCTGATGATGTACAAAAAATAATGGAAATGATTGAGCTAACACTTCTATGCCAAACTTCAGCTGAACTCCTGTAATCCTTGGGAATTCTTCTGGATAATACAGTGCTTAATTTGTAAAAGCATAAGTGCTGTGGCCCAAAGTTTTTTTCAGAAGCCAGAGGCTGGCGCTGTCAAAGGTCGTGGTGCTGAATAGCAAGGCTGTATAGTCTGTTTACATCCTATACCTCTTTAATCCACCACCAAATCAGTGCCTAATTCGTAAAAGAATAAGTGCTCGGCCAAACGTTTAGCTCAGAATCCCTTGGATGGCGGTATTGAATCCTGCTGTGCCACATACCAAGTCTGCATAGTCTTGTTTTCACCTTATTCATCCACCAGACAATCCCTGGCCCTTCATCTCACAATTATTGCAGGTTCTTGCCTTTTCCCAACGTCACGGATTTGCCGCCTTTCTCTACCTCCTTCCTTCTCCCTTCTCCCTTTTGTGTACTTTTCTCTCTTTCCCTAGGTCAAAGTCTGATGAGGAAATATAGGTGCTGGTCCCCTTAAATGAGTGCCGGTGGGCCCCACCTGCAACCACCAGCTCAAATTAAGCACTGCTCTAGTCATATCTACTTGGTCAGTCCCTTTCTGAACTGGCACAGAAGAGCCAAAAATCAATGGAACAGAATGATGCCTGTGGTTAAGAAGCCTCTCTATTAGACATTGGCCCAAGCATTTCCATCCATCATTGTTTTGATGTTCCAGTAAATCTCCTGTACTGGTGAGGGTATGCTCACGGAGGGGTGCTGAGTCAGCAGTACCATACAGATAGCGCCCAATGAGACCAAAATAACCCTGGAGTTGGCTGCTTGTGTGTGCGAACGAGGACTAGGCTGTATTAGGTGAGGGGTGTGAGTTAAGGGTAGCAAGAATGGTTTGCATAAGGGTGATCTCCTTCGATAATGACAAAGACAAGCGGAAGACAAGATAGGTGGGATGAAATGGCACCAAGTGGAATTCCGAGTGGTTTTTGTTTTTTCAGTTTTATATAGCGCAAACTCGACCCGAGGGTATTGAAGCGCTTTACATGAGCACCAGTTACATTACACAAGGACACACTCATTTTTGGTAGGCACGGGGAGATTAAGTGATTTGCCCATAATCACAGGATGTTGAGCGATGCCGAGACTCGAACCCGGTTCCCCAGTTTTAAAAAAATTGACTGATACAGTCCCCACCAGATCTTTTTTGTTCCCCACTGCTGGTTAACCTGAAATAAAACGACCTGGCCTGGTTATGTAGGTTGGAGCTGTAGGAGAGAAGCTTAAATCGACCAACAAAGACTGCTTAAAGAGCGCACAACAGAGGTCCCTCGGTGTGCCCGCCCTTAAATGTGCATGCAATGAACAGGGAGAAATGAATCAAGCAATCTCATGGATTAAATTGTGGGAAGGTGGAAATTATTTCATTGTGAAGATATGGAAAGTGTTTACCCTGGAGAACTTAAACATTTTCATAATTTTTAGTTAAAAAAAAATCATCGAATGTATTGCCATAACCTCTCGTCCTGCCTGTAATGCACACAAAAGTGCATTAATACAATCTAATAATTCCTTCCATTTTGGGGAAACACATTCTTAAAATGTATTTACAACTTGTATGAAGCACCATATGCGGCTTATATCACTTCAAAGCGCTGCACGGAAACGGATTTTTAAAAAAGTCATTATAAAAAAATGAAAACGTGAGAGGTAGCGTAGCTCTAAACGATTTTTTTTTATTTTTTAAAAACGTTCTCGTCTTCTCACTTTTTTCACAGCCACTTTATCTTTCCATTCTTACCCCCATATGAATAATGCAAGCCGCACTTATACATTCATCTCCCCAGAGCACGCATGCGCAGGTTGTAAGCACGTGAGCTCACTCTTAGCACGCGCTGTAGTCACCCGCTGCCGCTTGGCTCGCACTTTGCCAGATGCGCCTGTAGATTGTATCAACTTGAGTTACATCAACAGTCTGCCGTCCCCCCGGGGCGTGCAGGCTTCGGTCCCCGTGCGATGGAGTCACGCACTTTCAACGGCAGATGAGCTCCAAGTTAAAGGCTTAGAATGTTCTGTGGGAACTAGTGTTTCACCAGCAGGGCCGGCCTGGGCACCAAATGCGGCCCTGGAAAAAACATCCCCCATCAGTCCTGCTCCCTTTCTCCTCACTATGTCATCTCCTCTCTCTTGTTCCTCTCTTCTCTTTCTTTCTCCTGAAGATTCCATTCCCTCCAGTGTCTGCTGTGATGATTGGGGAGGGCTTCAGATTTTCCAACAATCAGGCTGGAATATAATGTTTAAATACATTATGCCACATGCAGAGTACATGAGAGGTGCCTAAAGAGCAGTGGAAAGGGATAAGGAAATTCAAATTGGTAGGAGTACTAAGGGAGAAAACCTAATATTTTTTTTAAATAACCATTTTTTTTTTAGGACTGTCAAAACAGAGAGTGAGAGAGAGTGTGTGTTTGTTCTGTGTGTATGTAAAAATTACTGGTAAAATTCGACTGGCATCTCACAATATCCGACTGAAAGCACCTGTACCCAACTATATATCAGAAAATGCATTTGTTAGGGGGGGTGTAATATCCTAAACACCCCCCTGAACCTACGCCCCTGGAGGCAGCAGCAGCGGCCCCCTGCCGTTAAAAAAACAGCTTCCGGGAAATTCACCTTTGGTGATACAGACACCAAAATGGGACCCCCAAGATTCACTCTTAATTTAATGGCATATTACAAGAGCGATAGTGTTCTTGGAAGGTTCTGTGAGAATGAATTGTCAGTGTCAACAAGGAACTGCTGTGAACGTGAGGCCCGGGAAATTCCCACCTACGCAGCAAGAGGAACGAGTGCCAAGATAGATTGTATTTTGTTGGATATTCGTGCCTGGCACTTCTATTTAAATATTAATATCATGCAGGGTGGAAACAGATCACAATCCTGCTGGACATCAAGGGTAACAAAGAAAAGATGAGATTTACAAAAAATGGGGTGGGGGGATAGATGCATAATGGATACCTCCACTCAACTTCCATTCGTAACCAAAAATGAATCAAAGGAAGTGGGTAATGCTACTACACAAAAAAAAAAAACTACTTCAAAAAATCTAAGGCCTCAGAGAAACCTAATCCAACTTGGAATCTCTTAAGGTTTTTTAAGAGACCGTCACTTACCGTGGTACTTCAGTGGCATGCTTCATCATCGGGTCGGCACGCAGCCACCTAATGTGGTTGATTGGGCTCAACCTCCTGAAAGTGGGAGCACTTCTAAACTGAATTACTTGTGGGATCTGTGAAATTTGTATTAAAATTAGCTCCAATGTTCCTAACCTGATTTTATTATAATACACGGAATCGGGGTAAGGTTAAACAAGAAAGAGATATACTTGAGGGTAACTATGATCCCTTACATCAACTGTGAAAGTGTGCTCTACATGTTCCACCCACCTTAGTCCAGATCGGGCCTTGTGGCTTTCCTCAGGACCTAAAGATGCACCATGGGCATCGATTCACCAAAATGCAGAAGCGACATCACATACTCTTTGACCTTAATGACATCACAGGCAGTAGCATCATATGAACCTTGACCCTGATTTTTTCCAGGAAGGCATGTCACATGACCCCAACATCACACTCAAACTCTCACACCCCCGTACATTCACTCTAAATCTCACTCATACTAACTCATAAATACAGACATTCAGGCCCAGGTTTATTGATGCTTTGCACCGTGTTTGCATCACTTATGTGTGTTAGGGTGGGATTTGCTATCCAACGCAAACCCTGATTTGCATTGAATATTACCCCAAAGTAACGCAAATTGAGCTATGTACTGCATTGCGTTATTTTACATCAAGGGGAGCATTCCATGGGTGGGGAATGGGCGTTTCTATGCAACCACCCATGAGTTTCGATGCAAATACCTATCTACAAACATTGGTGGACAGGAATTTGCGCCAAAATCTTACAACTCCTCTAGGCAAGAGTAACAAGGAGAAATGTTTTAATTTCTCCTCCTTTTTATAGCTTTCCATGTATGGTGCATTGTACATCACACAACACATACAAAGTGGGAAAATCTTTAAAGCATAGTTTTTATACTGGAAGTAACCCCTTCCAGTATAAAACCTATGCTTCAGGGAACACATACACTATGGCGCAAGGGTGTGCACGTAGTCTGCCATAAGTGCACCAAAGCATAAGGAGAGAATAAATGCACCATATCTTAGCAGATATGGTGCATTTTTTTCTCTCTCCCTTTCACGCAAGGCAGTGCAGCAACTTTGGTACAGCGTTGCCTTGCATCAAAGGATAGTAAATCTGGGCCTCGATCTTGCACAATCTCCCTCTGTACCCGTCACTGATTCTCATTCGCTTTCACTCACACACACATGCTTATACATACATACACATGCTCCGACATACACATGCTCTTTCTCGCATTAACACTCTCACACCTGCAAGCACGCACACAGCATATACTTAAAACCATTTTTACTTACCACAACTGTCACCAAAGATCCTGTTTCGTCTCAGGGTGCTCCATTATTTATTATACTAATAGTGAATAATAGGATATTATTCACTATTAGTATAATGAAAATCGGGCAGCAAATAAGGAATGTGTGGAGCTGCCCCTGTGTTCTTGTCACTGATGTTGCCACCTCTGAGGCCAAGGGTCAGAAAGGCACTGGCAAGGGTCGCAAGGGGCAAGCCCTGGGTCGCAGCTGCAACCCCTGGCGACCCCTAATTAAGTCCACTTTGGAGTGGAGGATGGAACTTGACTATTTTCAGTCATTTTTCCAGCTCACATGGTGTTTATTGGTCTTGACATTCAGCTGTTCATCCTGTGGTCAAATGGATCAGAATAGTAGAACACTAAGATTAGAATACACTTGATCAAACAGAGAAGGTTTATCTAGACCCCTGTCCTGATGAAGGCACCGGAATCAGTCACTGGGCAGACACGCACTGCACCACGCAGACCACTTAACAGCTAAGTTCATTATGGACTGAGGCTGTAAGGACTTCTTTAATTAGAACAAACCTTTGACGGTGATCTGGTGGTCCTGTGCTGGGATTTCCCATAAAATAGACCATCACACAAAGTGGCATCTCAGGAATGTACAGATTACTAAGCAATACGCACCAACAACCACGCCAACATACACAGCCGCGTGGGAAACAGAACTAGAATTACAAATCCCAGAGGAGTCCTGATTAAATACATGATCTAGGGCAGTTAGAGCTTCCAACCAGTACAAAGAGAACAGTTATAAAATATTGATGCAATGGTACCTTACACCGGTGTGTTTACACGCAATGCTTAGTGCTAATAACCACTGATGGAGAAGCGGTGGTGAAAGGGGACTGGTGAGCAGTGGCATAGCGTGTGGAGTCCACACGGGCAGTTGCCCTAGGCGCAAAATTCTTAGGGGTGCAAAATTTTAAGAGAAAGTATCGCACCCCCTAACCCGTGGACCATTAGCACTTCCTGAGCTAACGGTCCACGGGTTACGGGGCGCAATATTTTCTTTTAAAATGTTGCCCGGGCGCTGGCAACTCACGCTGCGCCGCTGATGGTGAGTCACATGTGGTGGTCATTTGAAGCGTTACAGGTGTACTGGGAAAGTTTATTGGAGCAAATCAAAAACATAACAGTGCTGGACTTAAAACTGGAGCCTCTGTTGCTGCTGTTTGTGGATACCTGGGAGGATTCTGGATATTCATTCCATACGGACACTGCAACCTCCTCAAACACATGCTACTGGCAAGATGTAATGAGGGAAATACCCAGCTCGCCCCAATAATCATGTGGTGGATCACATAACCTTTTTCCCTCTTCTATCCCTCCCCAACCCCTCTCAATCCAAATAACTGACTAACATATCCACCACTCAAATTACTTTCATATTTCACTATACTAATTCACCACTAATCCTTTATGGGTTTCCAGAGTAGCGTGCTACTCACCAAAAAAGCGCTTCAACCCCCCATCAGGGGTAACAAGCGCTATATAAATACAAACCTTTTTTCCCCTCTTCTATCCTTCAGCTATCCTTCTGAATCCAAATAACTGACTAACCTATCCACCACTCAAATTACTTTTATATTTCCTATACTAATTCAACACTAATCCTTTATGGGTTCCGGAGTAGCGGGCTAATCGCCGAAAACGCGCTTCAACGCCTCGTCAGGGGTAGTAAGCGCTATATAAATGCAATTACAATTATGGTGAATTTACGCCTTAGAAAAACTAACCACGATTGTTAAAGGCAGAATAAGCAAATCCTGAAAAGAACGGACCCTCACTTCGTATTTATATTAGAAACACGGGGTGGGCCTTACACGCACGTTAATGACCTTACACAAATCAGGTATGTCAGAGTCGGGCACAGGGGAGCTTCTGCAGCGCTAGAGAACCCCTACTACGTGTTTACAATGAGACTGGAACTCCCCCGCGTCTCTCCGAGGAGCTCCGCCGTTAAACCCAAGGATTACTTTTAATTAGACAGCAGTTGGCAGAACACGAGGCACTATATGTAGCCAGGGCTTTCTTTAATCAGCTTGTTATTTGTAACTTAGAAACTAGGGTTGTACTGTTTTGTTTACTACGCGATGCAGGTCCCGCGAGATTTCAAGTGGCACAGGCGAAGGCAACTCTGCTGACAGCTATTAAACTCCCTGCTGTGAAAGGTTCTGCACATTTACCGGAATCCCAGGGTCTAATCCGGGATCAGGTAAATTCATCAAAGTCTCAGCCTGTCCTTTAAAATACACATCTGACAACTGTGGAAATGAAAATAATGCGATTTAAAAAATGCCGTTTTATAAAGAAGGCCAAAGCAATATTGTCATCGTCTGTTATTCGTCAATTTTCCCAAAAACACCTTCTAAACCGGGCAGAAATAGCTGCCACCGGCAAACAATTTCCACCCTATTTATTGGCAATGTCTGCTCTATGTGACCTTCGTAAGTTTTACAATTAATGTTTACAAAGTGTATTTTGTCCATTTCTCGCTACAGGCCTCGGTTGGAATGTAACAGCACTTGGGACTCATGGCTGTGAGTTGTTTGAGAGACAGATGTGCTTTACACACTTAGATGGACTTATTACTGGTGAGACCCAGGAGTACACCCCTCCCTAAGAGCGGTAAAGATGAGTCAACACACCCCCTCAGTATATGTGCAATGGTGTTGTGAAGTAGATGGGTCTTGTACCTGGCTGTTCCCAAGCACTACCTAAGAAAACTATTATTATGAGGCAAAATATATTTACTGTCTCTTTCAACTCTGCATGACAGGAGGGTCTGTGTACAGCACCGGAAGTTTGCTTATGTACCTATAGATATATCTGTTTGAAAGGTATAGCTCCTGATGAATGTAGCATAACTAATAAAACATGAGGGATTATTTTAACCTCAGCTGCTATGTGTTGTTTTTGGCCAATTTTTATCGGGGCGTGGGTCAGAGGTGAACACTGTTCCGTAATAAGTGGCGGCTACTCCAATAAGGCAGAGGAGCGTTGCCCCACAGAAAAAATAAAATGATAATAGCACCACGTTAATATAATTTTATTTTTCTCTAGTGGCTCTGAAGGTGCGGGCGGGGCTGGTCTGCCCACAGAGCAGGGGGAGGAGTAGTGGGCACTTTCTACGTGCGCGTGACGGTTTGGCCGGCCAAACCGTCATGCGCACTTAGCATGTTCTCCACCAGGCTGTCTTGCACAGCTTGGGTGGAGAACATGCACAGCCTCCCAGCCCCTCTCTGAGCGCAGAAACACGGCGCTCAGACCAATCATAAAGCTGCTGTGATGCAGCGTTGTGATTGGTTAGAGGAGTCTGGGAGCTTGTGTGCTTCCGGTTTCCTGCGACCGAAGAGACGGAAGAGAGGCGGCCGCAGGGAAGGTAAGTGAAATTTCTTTTTCCATTTCATTTTTTTAACCCTCCCGGCTCACCACTAGTGCCCCGTAGCAGCCGCTACTGGTTCCGTTGTGGTACACTTATGACATCCTGGGTTGAATACATCTGGTTTCTCCTCTATGCTATGTCCACTGATTTACTTGCTCAGGCTCTCCTTCGGCAGGTCTGGCGGTAGTCTGTTACGGCGAAAGAGGATCAAGGGACCTGTTGGCTATGTCACCCACGTGGAGGAGACATTAAGTATCCATTTGGCGGGCTCTTCCTCTCTACTGACTAATGAGCTAACCAAATACAGGTGTATCATGTTGTAAGGATGCGTCCAGGAGGATTATGCCACAGGTTTGGGCGTGTAGGGTGGTCATGTTTGGATGGAGGCGCTTCCATCAGAAAAATGTGCCAGTCAGAGAATAATATGTTTATTTGAGACGCTGTCTCTAAATCAATAGGAAAATGCATAAAAACCCAACAAGCAATCACATGTAATTTAAAAATATAAAATATTGAGTCAACAGATCGTTGTAAAATAATAATTACAACACACAATCATTTATGGACATTAAAAATCTAGCCACAACACACGTCACATCCATGAATTGCATTCTGAGTATAAAACGCAATGCTAACAATCTAGATCTAATATTATATTTAAAAAAATAGGTTTTTGCCGGCAAAGATAGAAACAGAGGCATCCCCTACCTGCTACCCGAGGGCTGTCGATTTCGCTCGCTGCTTGAGCCTCACGCCATGCCTGACCCTAAGATGGCGGCTCCGCACTGACAGCGTTCTGCGAGGGAGGCCTTTTCTCCGCTTTGCGTCCACACTGCGGTGACATCAAGACACCCTGCCGATTGAGGACTGCTTCCCGGGCTTCCTTCCGAAAGATTGCAGGAACCCCCAGATACTGGGCCCCGTGACCATACCGACTGCAGTGCCCCCTGAGTGGAGACGGAGTGTCCTTGGGCATCTGGGGGAGTTGAGACATGTGGTGGTGAACTGGTCGGCCGCCGAGTGTCCTCCGGGTGCTAGAGGGGCTCCCACACGAGAACTGGGCGCAGTACCCCACCGAGTATCTTGCCGCCCACCGCTTGCGGGTTCACCCCTCTTCTTGGTCAACCTCTACTGGCTTTGCTGAGACAATACCCCATACGCAAAGGTGACTGGCACAGAGTGGGATATCTCCCAAGTGATCAGCTTACAAGCCCCGACCGGGATGTTGGCGGCATCACCCATCAACTACTGAGCAGGATCTAAGCGGGCACCCAGCATCAGCACCTAGCCCCCGACGCGGGGACCTCCACGCCACCTGCCGCCAAACTCTCTCAATTCGACCACCACAGCACGGGGGTCCACCTGGACCGGCCTCTATGCCGCCAAAGAAGCCAACGAGTAAGGCAACAACCAGGGTCTCTGACTTCTTTGCGCCAATGGACAACCGCCTGCCAACTGGAAGAGACGAAGGTGCAGGCGACATGGCCCTCACTAAGGACGATCTCCTGGCTACACTACGGGAATTTAAGACGGAGCTTAGGAACGAACTGGGTCAAGATCTCCGGGCTTCGATCGACCAATTGAAATCTGATCTCACCGGACGACTCGCCTCCCTTCAACAAGATGTGGACTCAGTGGGCACGAGAGTACTGGACCTAGAGGCGCAATCCCAGGATATCAATACACACGCTACCACCATGCGGGAAGCCATCTGTACCCTTGAAGACCAACTGCATCAGACGCAACTAAAGGCCGAGGATCTCGAAAATAGGGCTCGAAGGGAGAACCTACGAATCCGAGACCTGGAGGAGGGGGCAGAAGGATCAGATCTGGAGGCCTTCCTGGAGGGGCTGTTCGCGGACGTCCTCGGCCCCCAGACCCTCAAGATCAAACTGGAAAGAGCGCACCGAGTCGGAGGTCAGCCGACGGGAGAACGGAAGCGGCCACGAGACGTGTTGGCTAAATTCCACTCCTACAAAGTTAAGGAAGCAGTCCTGATAGCTGCCAGGAAAAAGGGAACTGTCTCCTTTCAAGATCATTCATGCACCGTTTATCAAGACCTGGCGCCGGCCACTCTGGCTAGGAGGCAATTATTTAGGCCCATTACGTCGAAACTACGTGACGATCACATCCGATACAGATGGACATATCCGTTCGGATTATCCTTCGAATACAACAACAAACAGAGACATATCTCGGAATTGCAGGAAGGATTAGATCTCCTAGGTCTTCCCTCTGACGACCCTGACTCCGCTAATGGCAAGACGCCAGACCCGCCACGGAATGGCCCTTCAAGATATCAATGGTCGGCTGGCTCCAGGAGGAGCCGCAAATGAGGACTGACGAACTTAAATCACTCTATTGTTAACTGTCACAGTGGCGGTGCTGCAACCGACCGTTGATCATACCAGGCCACGCTGGTGTCAGGTATACTTCATGCTTACAGGTGTCAGCACTCCAGCTGAATTGCTATTGCTGAGCACACGGATCTCTCCTTTATGTTGTGCTAACTATTTGGCTACTGGCAGCTTTCTCTGGCGGACACTTTCTGCAAACAAGGCCACCTACCGCTTATCACTCAAGGAGGCCTCGCCTCAGAACTCGACAAGATCCATGGATCTGATTTAATGACAATTTCAGGCACGATTGGCTCCTAATTGACGCTTGGGCTGAGCTGCTTTGGGCTCGTCTTGCCAGGCTATACAGACTGCGCCAAAAGTCAGATGCCGTACGAACGATTCAGGACGGGCGCGGACGGGGACCTCGGTCCTTCTGTCCCCCCAACATACACACCGGAGACACTTGATCTCTGGTCGGGACACGTTCATTGGTGTCCTCAGCTGTTGTTGGTAATGTTGGTTTTTCTTTTATTTTTGTGGGTGGGCGGGGGAGGGATTTGGCGATGGTGGCGGCTTTTTAATTGTGATGTGCAGGCATATGCTCTAATCAGGATCCTTACCTCGCAACCACTCTGTAGGAGAAAAACGCCATACCTGACTGGAATGGCCGGACCCCCAGGTATGCTCCGCAGGTCTAGAGAGAGGGGAGGGGAACACACAACGGTTAAATGGTACTCTCCATAGGCTCATGGAATGTGAAGGGTCTTAATTCCCCCAAAAGCGACAGAAGATCTGGAAATATCTTACAGATCATCACCTTGATGTAGTAGCCCTCCAGGAGACCCACCTCTCCAGGGCAGAGGACTCCAGACTTCGCCACCGACATTATCCACTGATTTATCGATCCTCCGCACTTACAAAACATCGGGGGTCGCCCTTCTCTTTCACGGCTCCACGAAATTCCAGCCTAGGGATGTTTCGACAGATAAGGACGGTAGACTAGTTATGGTCAAGGGCACTCTACAGGGGATATTATGCACTTTTATCGCAACATACGCCCCCAACACGGGGCAGTCACACTTTTTGAACACGACCCTGGGGAAAATACGAGACTTTGCAGAAGGGAAGACGATCATTTTGGGCGACTTCAATCTGACCTGGCAGACAGATATAGATAGCACCCACTCACGTAGAGCAGACCCTAACTCTTTCTCTGCAGACGCTAAACAACAGCTTCAGGACATGGGGTTTTTAGACGCCTGGCGCACCCTCTACCCCCAGACACGCGATTATACTTTCTACTCCCATGTACATCTCACCTACTCCAGACTCGATTATATTTTCATCAGCCAGAATCTGATGGGTGCCTTACGGGAAGCCAAGATCTTTCCCCTCTCCATATCGGATCATTGCATGATCTCGATCTGTCTGTCCTGGAAGCATATTGCACCCACTACCCCCAAATGGTACTTCCCGGCTTCACTCACCAGGGACAGAGCATCTTGTACTGCACTTCGCGAAACTATCTCTGACTTTTTTATCTTAAATGCACCTGAAGATACTACTGTCTTTAATAATTGGGATGCCTTTAAGGCGGTTTTTAGGGGGAACTGCATTGCTTACAACTCCACCCTGAACAAACAACGGGCCAAAGAGCGGGTAGGTTTGGAATCTGAATTAGAGAAAGCTGAAAGGCAACACAAAGCCAACCCCTCTAGGGAATCCCTACGCACTCTCACCGCACTCCGAGGGAAACTTAGAGCTATCTATGATAACAGGGCAGAATTTACCCTCCTAAAATTACGTCAAACATCCTATTCCCAGGGTAACAAGATAGGCAAACATTTGGCCAGACAATTAAAGGAGAAACGTGAGCGGGAATACATAGGGGGAATTATCAACGAGAAGGGAAAGCTGACTCACACAGATTCTGAGAAAGCCGTTGCCTTTGGGGCCTTCTATCGGACGTTGTATACGGGGGACTCAAGAGACACTGACCTACAAGACAGCTACCTGCAACCGCTACAACTCCCCCGTGTCTCCCCTGAACAGAATGCCATTTTAACAGAGCCCATCACCTCAGAAGAGGTGAGCTACGCCATAAAATCCCTTAAACTTCATAAAGCCCCTGGGCCCGATGGCTATACGGCGTACTTCTACAAAACGTTTGCCCCGGACATTATACCCCATCTCACACGCCTCTTTAACAAAATGGCCACGGAAGGCATAGCCCCCCCTCGATGAGCGAGGCAATAGTCTCGGTCATCCCCAAGCCTGGGAAGAACCCGCACCTATGCTCCTCATACCGCCCCATCGCCCTCTTAAACCTCGACGCGAAGATCTACTGGGCCATCATAGCTGCTCGGTTGAATGATCTCATGCCGGACCTAATCCACCCTGATCAATCCGGATTTATTAAAGGCCGCCAGACCCATGACAACACCAGACGCATAGTGCATTTGATAGAGAAGGCTCCCAAACGAAAGATTCCAGCGGTGCTTGTAGGTCTGGATGCCGAGAAGGCTTTTGATAGGGTGGATTGGTCCTTTCTTTTTAAAACACTTACGCACTTCGGCTTTGCGGACGGCTTTCTTACTATGCTGCGAGCCAACTATGCACAGCGAGCTCTAGAGTGCAGGTGAATGGGATAGTTTCTGCCGCCTTCTCCCACACCAGGGGAACGCGTCAGGGTTGCCCGCTCTCCCCTTTATTATTTGCTCTCAGTATTGAACCGTTGGCGATGGCCATACGGCAGGCATCGGATATCAAGGGTATCCCCTTTAGTGGTGAGAGCCATAAAATCTCGCTTTTTGCGGACGATATACTTCTATCCCTTACTGAGCCAGCCAGCTCTCTCCCTACACTTCAGAATGAGCTGGAGAGATTCGAGGCAGTCGCGGGCTTCAAAGTCAATTTAGACAAATCGTACATCCTTAATCTGACTCTCCCAGGGAACGAGGTAGAGGGACTGCGCCAGCATACCCTGCTCCAATGGACGTCGCGCTCTCTCCAATATCTGGGGATTCACTTGACGCCTAGAGTGGAGGAGCTTTATAAAGCTAACTTTCCGCCCGCCCTCAGCAAGCTCCAAGTGGACCTCACCAGATGGAAGCCTCTTTTTATCTCCTGGCTTGGCCGAGTTCACGCGGTCAAGATGACCGTTCTTCCTAAGCTCCTATACCTATTCCAGGCTTTACCCATAGAACTTGATAAGGAATTCCTCCCTAAACTTAAATCTCTGATCCTGCGCTTCATTTGGCAGGGGGGCCGGGCACGTTTTTCTTACTCGATACTTCGGCGATTACGAACAGATGGAGGGGTGGGCTTACCAGATTTTGGCCTTTATTATAAAGCTGCACAACTACGGGTGGTGACAGAATGGGCTAAACGTGAGTCAGAGAAGCATTGGCTCCATATGGACCGCTCCATCGCGGGTCGGTCTATCTGGGACCTCATCTGGCGTCCCAAAGGGGACAGACCAAAGAATGCGTACTTAAGCACTCCCACACGCACCACACTGAAAGTATGGGATACCATCTCCACGAATGACCAGTGGACCACTTTCCCTTCGCCCTATACTACACTGCATTTTAATCCGGATTTCCCACCAGCTCTTCGGGAGGGACCTTTCGATGCCTGGAAGGAGGGGGGATGCTTGGCACTGATGCACCTCTTCCATATCTCTGACATCCTCACCTTTGAGAACTGCAGACGGGAATACGGGCTGTACTCGACTGAACATTTTCACTACCTTCAACTCAAACACTGGGCCACCTCACCTCAGATTCGGGACGCAGCCACCCGACCTCTCACAAAATTTGAAACATATATACAGAACACCACCTCCATGAAAGGGGTAATTTCCTTCCTCTACAAGTATTTGTTTACCACTATGCACACCCCGCGGCCTAGATATATACACATGTGGGAGGGGCTCCTCCAACGCGACATTTCTGTCAGAGAATGGGAGGGATTATGGTTGGACATTACAAAATGTAATCACTCCGTGGAGCTACGGGAGGCTCATCTTAAAATCATGATGGACTGGTACTTATACCCCTCAAAACTTAGGCGAATCTTCCCCAACACATCGGATCTATGCTGGAGGGGATGCGGGCTGGTGGGAGACTTTCGCCACATTTGGTGGGACTGCCCTACAATACGTCCCTTTTGGGAAGAAATTCTTGCTCACATTAAAGATATGCTGGGTTACCCCATCCCGACTACGATGGCAGAGACACTGCTAGGTCTTCGCAGCCCTCTCTGGAACATCAAACTAAATCAGATAAGGCCATTATGTGGACATGCATCGGAGCGGCTAAAATAGCGATAGCGGCCGCCTGGAAGAAGAAGGAAGCCCCCGCTATTTCACTTTGGCACTCTCGGCTCTGGAGGCTATTATGCCTCGAGAGACTATCTGACATCTTTCGAGATGAATACAAAAATTTTGAGTACAAATGGAGCCCACTAGTCACCTTCCTCACCCGGGGACTACCGCAAGCCGTCTGTCCTCCCTCCATTCGAAACATGCATCTTTTTCAATTCTAACAACATACCAGATTGGATCCTGAGTTATCCTGACATTGGGTTGCCGCCACCATCTTATGTGGGTGGGTTTGAGGGTGGGCTTTTCTTTTTTCTCATTTTGTTTTTGGGGTCTTATTTGGGTTGTTCAGGGGTTTTACTCTTTCTTCTCGGGGAACCTTCCCAGTTGGGAGGCGCCGAGATATAAAACTCGTCGCAAAAGAAAGACGGGTCGAGTGTATTGTTCTTTCAATAGACTGCCTCCGAGCTTGCAAGATACTGCAAACTGTACTTTTCTTTTAGGTAATAGAATGAGGAAAAGCTTGGACTATTCGACTTGTGATACACTGCAACCCGGGACTTAATAGGCACTACTATGTTTTGTACTCTAATTTTTTTTCTTTGTTCTCCAGCTTTTATGCGACATTGTACTGCTATTTACGACGTCAATAAAAAAATATGTTTGGAAAAAAAAAAAAAAAAAAATAGGTTTTAAAATTTTCAGTAACAAAGTTAAAAAGTGTCAACAATCTAAAAGTATATGACATTTTCTGTAATGCCTATCTATCCCACATCCGCACAATCCTTCTTTATTCTTAAGATTGCAGCCCGAGGGGTGCATATGAAGTGGGTGTAATCCTATTCTAAATTTAAAGATGATATGTCACATTTGGGAGTTTGGGAGACTGAAGTTAAGGAAAGGAGGTGTTGGCACCCCAAACTTCACAGAGTTTTTCCACTGAAGGCTTGGATTCTTAAGCAATGGAGATCCATTTCTCTTTATTCTAACCCCACCAACATGAATAATTCATTCTTAGAGTTGGTTAGTGGAAGTGTCACATTGTAATTATTGTTCGTCAATACATCTGAAATCACCTGCAGCTGGTTCTTTAGCTTATAAGCCCAAATGAGATTGCCTGTAATACTCTCATCCCTACATAGGATGCTGTGTTGGGTTGTTCAGATAATACCAATTTGCTCCAGAGTCTCAATGTTCATATGACTGTAGTTGTGGACCAGGATTGGAGGCCGACCTCCACCCTGATGGCCAATGCCATTGAACGTTTTGGGAACGATAACAGATTTTTTTGGGCAACAGCCTTTTACCTTATCCCAATCTAGAACATTACCTATTCCCAGCACTTCTACTCCGTATAGGGCTTTGGGCGCGATCAGCATTTTGTAAGCGATCAGCATTTTGTAAGCTGGTAAAACTGGGCGGAAGAAGGGCCCACCATAATCACGTTTCAATTTTCTTAAACCGCCAATGAACGATAAGACTTTTGACTTTAGTGAATCAATATGGGAACACCAAGTCAGTGATTTATTAAAAAGCATACTTAAATACCTGAATTCTGCAGCTTCCTCAATTTTGGACTGCCCAATATAAAACATTGTGCCTTCTTAACAAAGGCCATGATTTTAGTTTTGTCAAAATTGCTAGTTAACTTATTTTTAAGGCAGTACTTGTCAAATTCCACCAGTTTCCTTTGTAACCCAACAGGAGTCTGATGCATAATGACAAGGTTATCTGCATAAAGCAGACAGGATATGTGGGAGCCCCCATCTCAGGGGAGGAGTGGGTATCGGAGTGGATTTTTGGAAGGTCACCTAAAAATAGGGCAAAGAGAGTCGGTACCAACCCTCATTCTTGGAGCAGCGTTTATTAATGTTAATCTTCCAGAAAGGCTACCATTAACATCCAACTCCACTCGGGCCCAGTTTCCCCTGTGGAGCTCTTTTAGTATCCCCAGGAGAGTACCTGGAATTTCCATGCTTTCCAATTTGGCCCAAAGTGTGGCTGATGAAGCACCAGTTCCAAGCAAGAAGACTTAGTATGAGGAGGTCCATATAAGCTATTGGGAGTTTTGAATCCAGTGTATTGCTCCAGAAACTTGCTTGCTCTTGTGGAGACATTATCTATGCCTCGTCTACATTGGCGTAGGACAACTCAAAACCTCCTGATAGTCAGTACTTCACACCGCAAAATCCCTGTTGGCTGTGGTTACGCACTAGCTGGCGATTTATTAAAAGCAGGCCCGTGCCAGGTTTCGAGAGCTTCAAAACACATGGAGCGATGGACATCTCCCTGGGGTGGGGTCAATACATTAGGCAATTCCTACACATCCTCTGTACACCTCCTAACCTACACATGATGGATTGAAGGTCTGATGCAGTGACTTAACTAAGCTTCATGGCCTGGATCCTGAGTCAAATGTGTATGCAACTAGGAGCAGTTTTGTGGAAATCTATAAGTTCATACCGTAGCACGCCTGAAAGCAACTAATTTCCTTTACTCATCTTTGTCAGGTTATCACGCTTGGCATACAGAATTTTAGGAAGCAGAATGTCTGATTTCTTAATTAGTAGCTATACCATCTTGAATAGAAATCGTTTTAAAAAACGGTAGCGGTACATGGTAATTCAGACAAATCAGTAGGTACCATATACCAGGCTGGTAAAAAGTTACAACAAAAAGCTTACATTGAAAATAATCGTGGAACGCATGATTGGTCGGTTAAACTGCCCAGCAGATACAACGGGTCGACTATGCCCTAGGTCTTCACAAAATCTATAAATCCAGGCTGGAATAAGTTGTAACCACAAAAACTGTGAGATTGGGCATAATGTCATGCCGTATGTATTATGTACTTAGCATTGTTGTTTAAACTGCCCAGCAGATATAACGTGTCAATCATGCCCAAGGTCCATGCATAGATGTATTTTGTTTCGAGCTGCGTAATAGTTTATAACTGAGATCTTTTTTTTAATGTGACCTTTCTGTAATGGTCCCTGGATTTTACACCACTCCGAGTTTTTAAGAAGAACTTTTAATGCGATTTTTATGTTATGGTTTGTATTAACTATACATTTATAATAAGTGTGAATTATTTATTTGAAATAGAAGGGTATTCCCCTTGTAGGAGACCTGCTAAGTTGCCCCCCCCTTGCTGGGGGCAGATTTTGGGACCCAATGAGATTCCATTCTAAGGCCATCTGTAGCACAAGTACCCCAAGCTCAGGATTCGTGGAGTGGGGGAAGGGTTTGAGATTCTCTGTTCATGATTGTGCCAGCTGTGCTTGGTTGATCTCACTTTTTAAAAGTTCCTCTCAGGTTAATACCAGGTGTAAGATGCAGCCTCTTCTTCCCACGCCTGTGTTTCTTGGTTTCAAGTAGCAGAAACCAGAGGTTGTCCAAAGTCTGTTAGGATAGGGAGCGGCTCCCTGTCTAAGTGAATTTGTAGCACTGGCGGAGGGATTCATCCAGTTGTTCTCTCAATGCTTGTCACCTCCTCAGTTTAATATTGTAATGACTCGATTACCTACCAGTCAGTTTCATGGTCCGTGGCCTTCCACCATTTCTCAGTCCCCAGGGCACACAGTGACCCTGGCCCATAATAAGTCCTGCTTGTTATCTGGCAAGTCTTGATTGTTCCTATAAGATTAGAAAATGGAGGAGCTTATTGGAAGTTCCGGGGTGTTTGAGGAAGTACCCACCTCATTAAAAAAAATTCTATGGTGAGGAAGACCTCAACTTTAAATGAAGGTTAAAGGCAAGTAACTGAGAGACATCTGTTATTTGCCTATCTCTGACACCCTCTAAAATTGAAGTGCATTTCTTCTTCCTAGCCCTTCGTCGTATTTAGATTTATGCTTATCCTGTGCTGAGTAATTGTTAGCTCAACAGCCATGGACTGGTGCATAAATTGCTGCTCCTGGCTGTAACATTTCCTTGAGCCTAGAATTTTCAGTTTCTGAAAGGAACTGCGCCTGAGATTGTGGGATGGGGTACAGGGTTTGATCTCTTTTTGAGGCTATTTTACGGTGTGGCCATTCAATGCTTTATGAACAGTGGGGGTAATTTTAGGAAGGATCATTTATCCAATGTTCAGTCAATAAAATTTCTGAGACATCAGGGTCATGTAGGAGAATTTTTGACTGACCTTTACTACTTAGATGCAGCATTATGTTTTTTTGTGGCGCGGCTATAAAGAAATAACTTGTTGTTAAAAAAATACAAACTTTCCAACTTACTATGACTAACATTGACCTACCTCAACAATTGAGTACTGAGTGGATATTTCTGTAGACTGGTGTTGTTACTGAGTGGAGCAGCACTTTTTTTTCTTTTAGCTTTAGTTTCAGGATTTGGTCTTTTTCTTTAATCAGCTGTATGTTTAATGCTTTTGATATTTCTTGTTTCCAGGTAGCTTGTCTTTCTAGACCCACATCAACACATAGAGAATTCACCACTATTGTACGGGCGGTGAATGATCTCCAGTGGCAGCTCCTCGAGGGAGTGCTGCGGGGTGGTGAGACGGGGCGGGGGAGGGGCAGGGTGGGGGGTAGTAAACTCCAGCATACGGCCGAATGGAGTTAAGTAAATAAATAAATAAATAAAATGAATTACATTGAGCGCTGCAACGCCAAATCGGCGATGCTGCGCGCGCAATGTAATTCGTTTTATTTATTTATCTAACTCCATTCGGCCGTATGCCGAAGTTTTCTACCCCCTGCCTCACCGCCCCGCAGCACTCCCTCGAGGAGCCGCCACTGATGATCTCATTGTTTTACTCCTTCCTTCTTTTGCTTTCACACACACTACTTTCTCAATGTATTTCCATATGAGCTCTGTTTTGTGTTCTAGATTATTTGAGACAAACTGAACCACGGTTATAGACTTTGCTCCCAGCACTTCACAGATCTATAGGTGCCCCAACTGTGCTAATCTAAAGCTCGCCTTCTTTGAAGTCATTTGACGTGCCACTTTTTTAAAAATAAGCATATCTATGCCCAAAAGCAAAATTTGGCAGTAAGGAAGGCAACTTGTAACTCAAATTGTCCACCCGTAAAGTTCAGATTCAGAAACGGCCATATGTCTGGATCATCACCTTCCTATAAACTAAATTTGCTAAGCACCAGATATCTTCTAACCGTTAATGGCTCAAGAAAAGTCTGCAAGGGTCAAAACGCATTTTCTGCTTAAGAGGTAAAATTGAGGCACTCTCTATGATAGTCCTACATAATCCTTTGAGAGCAATTGACGCACACTCCAGGTAGTACATAATAGTGACTCACAAAAGATGTTCAATGTTCTGGTCCAAGAAGCAATGTCAATGGCAAGTTTTGAGCTCGGTTACAATCACACCATAAATCACACTCATCAGCACTCCTAAAAGTCACTGTGACTAAGTCCCGGTGGTGCTGATCGTGTTTGCAGAAGTGACAACACCCTTCAGAAGCTACACAGTTGGTTAATGCAAGTTGCCCCCATATATTGCTTCCACATAAAGAGGAAACTCTTCAGCTATTCACTTCCTGTATGTGCAGCAGCTTCCGCTGTGTGAGGTGAAACACAAGTTACTGTAAGAATGGGCATGTCATACAGTAATGCTTGGAAACTTATTCTAAGATCTATGATCCGGAACCAAAACGGAACTTGTCTGAATCTACTGTCACAATGACAAGCAAAGCAGTCTTAGACACATTTATCCTAGAAGGGTCAGCAAACTGTGGGGACAGAAGTCCTCACATGGCTTTGAAGTTTGGACCTTAACATCTCGACTCCACTATTGTAATTCCAGTTCTAGTCTAGCTGGATGAGCAAGTGTGTCAGTGAAGGAGCATGGCTGACTCTGCATATAACAAGGCACTATGGGCCTGATTATGAGTTTGGCAGTGCGAAAGCGGGACCGCCCCGCCCTCGCACCACCAAACCCGTGGTTGAACTGCCTGCCAGATTAGGGGTTTTCTCCTGGTCAGGCGGGTGGTTCTTTAGCGGTGCCTATGAAATACTCATAGTATGCTTGGCAGGACCGCGGCGCGCATATTTGCGGCCTCAAGACCACAGCGCCACCTCCCTGACAGCTGCAGCGGTCCCAGGGCAGCCCGACTGCCCTAGTTCTAATAGGGCGGTGGGAAGACCTCCGCCGCCGCGCCCCTGCGAGTCTGGCAGTCCATGGACTGCCAGACTAGGAGTTAGCTCCTAAGTCTTTTCCGTCTATGTACCAGGATCTGCAACAACATCCTTGTATGCATAAGGGCCCCCCAATGCTGCTCCAGTTTAGGAAAGAGTTGAGAACTCACCTCTTTAGAGAATACTATAATACAATGCAATAACAGTCTACCAGCCAGTTATCAGTCATATCGCTCATTGACTTTATGACTGTATTTGACCATTTGCAGTACTTTGCTGCCGTTTGCCCATGTTTGAGCCGAAGACCTAACTACAACATGCATAAAATACTGAAGAAGGTAAACCACATAATGAATTAATCAACACCTCAGAGACGCTAATTCTGCCCACACTAATTAAGCCAGTTAGAATGACTAATTACATATGTCTACCTATACGAATATTGAATTATGCTGCTGAAACGACGCATCTGAATAAAACATTGAATCAAGTCTTAATTGATAAAGTTTACCCAGTATACCAGAACTTATCTCTTTGTCTTTATATTCGCGGGTGCAACATAAAAGAACAACAAAAAGAATTGTACGAATAGGCAATGTTGTGCGAAATAAAGGAAAACACAGGCTAATTCTTCATTGCGCAGTTAAGAACAGGTCCGGTGGTAGGAAATTGAAGCAATACACAGCCATGAATGGCCTCCCCTGACAGTAGTATACACGCATCTCCAAGTCTAGGATTAAGATCCTGTCACTTGCTTTCTGATGCTCTCTCTTTCTAGTTGTCCGTCTCCCGCTCCTCATCACACCCCTCGTCACAATCCCACCAATCATCCTTCCTGCTCTGAAAAATCCTCTGGTATATTTGTGGATTGATTGATTTGTGAATGTTGTCATCAGTGTTGCATGATCCCCACAGCATGAGATGCACCAGTTTATCAATGCAAGATCAATCATACGAGTGCCTTCCAATGCAATGTATTTGTAATTGCCTCGGAGTGGTTCCCACTCCTCAATGGAAGTGTGGCGAAGATCCAGTGTGTGCAATAGAAACAGTGTTCTGCGGCCATAAACCTCCACTTCCAAGCACTGTACAGCCCCAAACATACAATCCCTCCATCCCACCCTCATCTCTTCCCTTTCTTGGTCACATCAGCCCAGTTAACCACCACAGTGCTCTGTTAATAACCCAATACACATTCACAGCACATACGCTGGACAGTGATGTAACACATAATTATGGGGCCCTCCAGCAGAATATCTTGAGGGGTCTTTCAGTCTCATACGCCTCACAGATGTTCATTGGCCTTGAGCTGAATGGGGCCCCTAAAAGCATTGAGGGCCCCTTAAAGGGTTGAAGGCACAGGTCGACACTTACAAAATGTGCTGCAATACCTACTACCAAAGTCCACCAGTAAGGCGGCAGCACAGAGTAATAACAAGCATTTGCAATGCAATGGGTCTTGCATTACTGTAAGTTTGAGCTGTTGGTGTTGCTAATAATAATGCAATTCCAATAGCTCAAACTTTCAGTAATGCGAGAGCTATTGCATTGCAAAGCAATCACGGCACTAGCGCTTTAGCTTTAAACATCTTAAGCGAACTTGCGGGTGCCGTGATTGCTTCAAACGTAAAGAAATAGAAAAAACATTTTTTTTCATATTTCTTTACTTTTGAAGCAATCGCGGCATCTGCGCGTTAGCTTAAGATGTTTAAAGGTAAAGCGTGGGTGCCACGATTGTAACAAAAGTAAACAAATAGAAAAAAATGGCAGCTGCATGCTTTTTTTTCTATTTATTCACTTTTGTTACAATGGCGGCACCGCGCTTTAGCTTTAAACATCTTAAGCTAAAGCGCGGGTGCCGCAATTGCTTCAAAAGTAAAGAAATTTTAAAAAAGCACATTTGTTTTCTATTTCTTTACTTTTGAAGCAATCGTGGCCCCCGTGCTTTCGCTTAAGATGTTTAAAGCTAAAGCGCGGGTGCTGGCATTGTTACAAAAGTAAATAAACTGAAGAAAAAGCATGCAGCTGTGTTCGGGGCCGCAAATAACAAAAGAAAGGCACGGCCGCCGTTATTCCAGCCGAGGTGTGCCGCACTGGGTACATAAAAAAATAAGCGCTGCAGGAGACCGTGGTCTGCCTGCAACAGCAGGCAGGAGAAAGACACTTAAGAAAATAGGGCTCCGAGGCTGTAATTAAAACCTTCCGAGTAACAACACATGTAACAGGGGTTGTCCTCATGGGAGGTTACAAGAAGAGAAAAGGTGGTACTGAGGAGGGACTACTAAGCCTATTTATTGACCAATGAAAAGCCACCATTTACAAAGGACAGTGACAGGAGCCAATTAAAAATATGGGCGGAAAGTGGGAAGAGCTTCATGCCATATCCTGAATACAGCATGTCTCTTAGAGACAGCGCAAGCGCTGCCTAGGCGAGATCTAAAAAAAGCTAAAATCAGAAGTCCACATGCATACACTGAGAATCACCAGTGGGGAGGAAAGCTCATTTATACCGTTCCACAAGTTTAAACAGCCTGTCTACAGGTAATTGTAATGTATCAAAAACACTGGCCCATGTTAATTGCCATTGCAATTCACTACAAGCAGGCATGTGGACAGGATCAACATGCATGTGTAAAAAAATGCTGTTTGAAGGTAGCACTGATTGACAATTGGTTTCCCTGAGCTCAGTATAACATGTGGGGATTTACTATTACCACCATTGCCCTTTCTCTGGTCACCTGATCATCGGTTTTCTTTCAGTGTGGAGTGGTAAATTGTACAGACGTAGAGTTAGATATCCCACCCCACAGTTTCTGTTGCACTAGCCATATCTGAATACCATGCAAGCAGGGAAGTTAGACTATGTTGTATCCTGTCTTTATGGTTGTTCTCTACCACAAGCTCAGCCAGTGGAATGTTGCTGTGACGATGCGTTGTGGAATCTTGGTGAGGAGAAGTCACAGTTGAGAGAGGGGCTGAGCAGCATGCTGGCTGCTCCTTGTGGGGTCTGTACTGAACTTAACTGCATGTCCTGTAATCTACTTCAATAAATCTACAGAACATCCTCTACACGTCTGGACCTCGTTACTACAATTTATTGGCGACGATCTGGTAACTGACCCTCGTGCTACTTGCTCTACAAAGAGGATATTCTCACAGAGGTCACAAATGTTTGAAAAGAAACAAGAAACAGAAACTTAAGAGAAGACTAACTCCAACCACACGGCTCGTATCCCCACCAGTTGTCCATACATCGGACAAGCCCCATTCAAACGTGCTGCGCCTTCAGTGAGGGTAAGCCTGATGTATTGTGTTCACCTGCCACATATCGACGTCTGCACTGTCTGGGGAAGAAGTGTGCTATTGTATGTGTGCGCCAGCCAAGGTGTCACTGCTATCTGGATGTCTGTTCCACTCAAAGTGTTCTGGCACAGGTCTACAAAATCTACGCTTTCAATAGATGCCTGCACACAGTCATGTGTTTCTGACAAACTTCACCTGGAGAGTTTCCTAAGTCCTGCCACTACATTTTCCTTGTTCAACAAGGTTGCTCTGATTTTATGGGCGCTGCGCACATCGTGTCTTTCACGAACGTTTTATTGCCACTACAAACTGCAAAGTGTGTTTTTCACAACTCTGGCAAACACAACTGGGCCAATCCTCCTTTCGCATCTGATCTCTGCGTTAGAAGAAACAAGCATTCTTTTGACACGACTTGGGCGCATTTCGTGGGATGTTAGAGGTGAGACATGTTTTGTCTCTTATTGTTTAGTGTCCTATGAGGGTTTGGGCCAACAGTGCCAGTTGATCCGTTTTCTGTTTTTCAAAAACGAGGCGCGTATTATGTACAGCGTGCGCGCGCCATTACCTGCACTTATGGATCTTCAGTATTGTTCTCCATTCTTGGATTCTTCGCAACCTACGGCTGTGGAAAGACGCGTTGGTGCACAAGCACACCATGAGCCTTCCGGCACGACGTCGACAGCGTCCGGCCATCTTTTGTTTGACTGTCACTGCTGTTTCAATTTACTTTGCCAACCACGCTGCGTCAACTTCGGGGCGAAGAGATTTCCTTCATCGGAGGGGTGTGTCACTCCTGTTGGTTCCAGTGGTGAGTGGCTGTTTTATTTTGGTTGTCAGTGTCAGAGCTGCTGTTCTCCAAGGACTTTTTCTCAGATGTGTCCTCGGTGTGAAGTCTTTCTACTGTGGTACTTTTGTGCGCGGCACACGTTCCCGGTGACAGGCGCAGCCTGGACTTCAACTGCCTGTGTATCGATGTCTATTACCATTCTACCAACCACTTGGCTACATTCAAATAAAGTTTATTGCGTGTTGATTTTCTTCAGCAGCATCAGGCGATGTGATGAACTCCTCTCTCAACGTGGTTTTTCCGGTTCTACCATTCAAATAGGTGCCTCTACAGTCTCAACGTCATGGTCGCTTTGCTCTGCATGGATTTTCACTGCTCTTGCCACAATTGGAGGATTGTTTAGTTTTGCGAGCATCTTGTTGGGTCTTGTTTCTGCTGCTGCGAGGTTCAGTCCTCCTGCAAGTCTCCTGGGGGTGTTTCATCTCTATGTGGTTCTGGTTGCGTCATTTGAACGCCTGTCCACCATCATCACGGTGACAGGCACACCAGTGACATTTTAGTACGTTAAGCTTACAGTGCATATTTATTTGCTTTATCTCTGCTTGCAGTCATCCAAAGGAAAAATGTGTTTTGTATTTTGAATGACATGTTGTATGCACATTTCTAAACTGATTTCTTTTGTTGGGTTGTTTGGGTTTTAGTCCCATTGTTACACTTCACGTTTCAATCCCTTGTTCTCGCACTTGGGTTGTTTGGGTTTTAGTCCCATTATTACACTTCATGTTTCAATCCCTTGTTCTCGTACATGGGTTGTTTGGGTTTTAGTCCCATTATTACACTTCATGTTTCAATCCCTTGTTTTCGTACTTGGGTTGTTTGGGTTTTAGTCCCATTATTACACTGCACGTTATGTGTTTCCTACTTTTCGTTGTTCTACAAGGGCTATCTGTTCTTGGGTTGTGTCCCATTCACATTTAGTTTTAACTCCTGTTCCTCGTGGTACGGGTTGCTTATGGGTCTTAGTCCTCCCATTTTCTTATTTGGTTATAATTCTACCCTCCTCAGGGTGTCTTGGGGTTTTAGTCCCTTTGGTGTCTACGTTAAACTTACTACAGTGCACAACATGAGACCTTCATACGAGATTGTCCTTACACAGATTTTTTTCCCCCACACAGGGTGTGTAGTTTGGGTTGTAGTCTCATCACTACAGTGCACAGTCGCATACTTTGATACATCTTTACCTTTACATAGGGTGTTTTGCTTGGGTCTATCCCACTTTTCTCAAAGTTATGCCTTGTCGGTTACATTGTCACATACTTTGGTTACGTCTTTACCCTTTCGTAGGGTGTTCCTCGTTGTTTTTTTGATATGCAATGTAATGTTATGTTTACAACTTATTATATTTTCAATTTCATAACAGGGAAGTATGAGTAATCTTATTGTATTTCTCTTCTTCTCTGTTTTCTTCTTTCCTTCTTCTGTGGCTTGCCTTCTCACTTTCCTGCCTGGCCAGTAGGTGTGTGGGCGGGAGTCATTGGTTTATAGTTGTATTTTTCTTTTCTGTCCTGTTGCTTTTTATAGAAGGCAGGATGGGTTATGGTGTATTACTCACCTTTCTCTTGTCGTTTTCCTTGCTTCTCTTCACGCTGTCCTTCCTGTTCTCTCCTTAATTCCTTCTTCTATTTTTTATACTGCCTTTTTGTTCTGCTTTCCTCTTTTCCATTATCTATGTTGGTAGTCTTTTCTGTTTACTATATAGAAGAAAAGAGGATATGTTGTATCCTGTCTTTATGGTTGTTCTCTACCACAAGCTCAGCCAGTGGAATGTTGCTGTGACGATGCGTTGTGGAATCTTGGTGAGGAGAAGTCACAGTTGAGAGAGGGGCTGAGCAGCATGCTGGCTGCTCCTGGTGGGGTCTGTACTGGACTTAACTCCATGTCCTGTAATCTACTTCAATAAATCTACTGAACATCCTGTACACGTCTGGACCTCGTTACTACAATTTATAAAGCATATCATGTCTCTTTTCTACAATTCAGTACACTCAATGGGAGTGGGAGGGAACTGGAGATAGGACACAACTATGAAGGAAAATTAACACATATAAAGGTGTGAAACAGGGCTGCGTGCTGGCAACCAAACTCTTCAATCTCTACCTAGCTGACCTGACATCGCAACGAAACATGGTCAACTCCCACTCACCAAAACTAGGCATATTCCGGCTATCCAGCCTCCCAAACACTGATGACATGATCCGAATAAGTAAAACCAAAGTCGGCCTTCAAAGATTGATAGAGTCCCAAAAATCATACACCCAGGAAAACAGAATGGAAATAAATCTGACTAAAACCAAGGTGATGGCAGTGGGCAACAAAAATGGTACCTGGGAGGCAATCAGATTGAATCAGAGAAGGAATACAAATATCCAGGGGTTTTGTTTAACAACACAGGACTGTTTACATCTCACGTGCACCAACTAAGAACAAAAGGGCTAGCATTAATGGCAGCATTCCACAAAATATACAGAACCTTGAAGGGACCTTCTCTACTCCCAGTGCTGAAAGTAATGTCCCAAAACGTCTCCCAACACTGACACGCCAGCGAGGCATTTTGCAGGGGGTGGGAGGGGGGCACAAAAGTTCTGGACCTCTAAGTGGTCAAAATATACAGATACATCTTTGTCCTCCCCAAAAATGAGCCCCCTGCACAGATAAGAATGGAAATGAGCCTCATCAACCAATCAGTGCGCATTTGGGAAAGCTTGCTACAGACTAAAAAAACACAACTGAGAAATCTCTAAATCTATACTTGTGCCAAGTAATAACCAACAGACACCTAACTCACGAGCAAGAAGATACTTGGAACGCTCAATGGACAAATGAAATCTCAAGCCTCTTTGGAAACTTTCATGAACATTTCCTATTTTCAAGAAAATAATAAGTTAATGGCGGCACACCCCTTGCACAAGGACAAGTTCACATTCTCTAAGTGCCGCCATGCTTGAATGTAATTACAAAATGATAAAACCTTAGTGCCACAACCATATTTGGAGTCAGGTTTATCAATTCACTTAAAAGAAAAGTTCATGAGGCATAGGTTTGGAAATCTTCCCTCACTCAACCAGATACCCGTTTGGCTACAACCGATTGGAAATGCAGTGGGAGATTTTCAAAAAAGTAACGCAACACAGCGCAGCCCCCATGAGGCTGTGCTGCGTTGCGCGACAGGGAGGGAGCAGGAGAGCGCCATATCTTCAGAGTTTTGGCTCTCTCCTCCCCTTTCCCTTGCGCTGGCACTGATTTCAGCTGCCGTGCGCCATGCACACACCTTAGCGCCGCAGCGCTAGGGTGTGTGCATGAGTGTAGCATAGGTTTTGTACAGGAAGGGTACCCTTCCTGTACAAAATACTATGCTAGGCACGATGTAAAGCTTTTGCCACTGTGCATACGTGCTGCACTGTGCATACGTGCTGCACTGTGCAGCAGGCATGCAGAGTGGGAAAAGCACTGAGAAATTAAAGCATTTCTCCTGTTAGCGCCTCCTTTGAAGGGACGCTAACTTTTAGCGCAAAACCATGTTTACAAATCTTTGTAAACATGGTTTTGCATCAAAATGCATGGGTGGTTGCATGGGAACGCCCATGTAACACCCCCTCGGCGCAAAGTAACGCAAAGCAGTACTTCACGCAGCTTTGCGCTACTTAGAGGGTGCTTATCAGCACAAAACTTGTTTTGCGCTGGAAAGAAAATAGCAAAAACAAAATTTGCGCTGGTTAGCATCACTTTTTTGATGCAACACCAGCGCAAAAGGTTTGAAAATTTCCTCCGCAGTATGCAGACTTTGCGGGAAGTGAGAGAGGGCCTAATTCACCCAGTCTGCATCTGCAAAGAGTTGAAGAGTAGTCATCCGTGATTAATTTGTAAAATAAATAAGTGCCAGGGCTCTCGTCAGGGCCATTGCAGCTTGCATCACACGTTACCCCTGCCATACTGCCAATGATAGTAACAACACAACTACTACCCATTACACACCTACAAGTGTGACAATTCAGACTATTTTAGGCCTCCAAAGCTATAAGAATGGCTTGGGTTGCAGGTAATAGTAATTTTTTATGTATATTGAATAAATAGTTGCTTGTTGTTGTGGTCATCTCTAAATTATCCAGACAGCGCCACCTTGTGGCAGACTTTTACAAGTGCCACTGTGGACAATTAAGTGCCAGTGCCAGCACCGGAAACCACCTGCTCAAATTAAGCACTGGTAGCCGGATGGCTTTGCTGTGCCAGGGGATCATAGAGAGGGGAATTTGATCATGCAGGCCAGCAATACTAACTTGCTTCGACCCAAGGGACGCAAGACTGATCTACTGTTTTTTTGTGAAAATGACTGTCAATGACTGAAACTTTGTGAGAAAGAGTAGCAAAAGCGGAAAGATGACTATAAAAACCCAGCATACCAGTAGTAACTGAATTGACCTTCTAGTTTACCACATCATGACGATGAGGATGACTTCAGCAGCTATACAAGTACAGAGGCACCATCATTTCAAAATAACTTGCACTTTAACTGCTTTTGCAGTTCAGCTGCTAATGGAACTTGAGACAGTCACATGAATCACAAGCACTGATCTCATTCTCTCATCTAAAAATTTTAGTGTGACTATTTATTTTTCATTTACGACTAAACTTGCTCTATGTTGTAACGATTTTAAATAATTGTACAATAAATTATTCTGATTCCGTACACGCGATGGGTTGCAGGGCAGCTGGATAAAGACTCCAATGTGCAAATCATGCTGAAATGGTAGAATGCCCCAAGACCATCCAACCGGAAGTTCAGAGGTGCACAAGGCTTGCATGAGAAATGGTCCAGTCCAAGGTAAACAGCTGTGTGCATGTCACAGCAGAATCCCTGCCACCAGGAATTTTGGCCACATCACTCAAGGTTGTGTGGTGGCCTAAACACATCTGTCATCTTCAAGCCGTGTTACTGGAAAGCTCTATAATTCTTGGCCAGAATATGAAGACTTCTGGGAGACTGCTCTCAGTAAATACTGCTTGGACACTGCTACAGAGCCACCATCTGGTGGGTCCACATCCCTCCATTGTGCAACTGCCCAATAGAGGGCCTCTTTTCAGGCACATTTCAGAGTTTAAACCTTCATCTGCTTATTTCTCTTACTGACTTATGTCACTTTGCTAAATAAAAACATCTTCAAACATTTCAGGCGTCGCATACCACATTCAAGTGAAGTGTGCTAATCACAGCAGCTCCTCCGCTATGGCGGAGGAGCGTCGCCCCACTGCTTTCTCGCAGTGCGAGAAGCCAAAACATAAAATGGTAATAACTTTTAGTTATTACCATTTTATGGTTGCTTTGCGGGCGGGCGGGGCTGCTCTGCTCTTCGAGCAGGGCAGGGGAGGAGTGGTTTGCCTACTCCTGAGTGCGCAAAGACTGTTTGGTCGGCCCTCTCGGGTCACCCAAACCAGTCATACGCACTTTGCCCTTCTCCCTGCATGGAGAACATGCCAAACCCTCTAGCCCCTGGCTGAGCGCCGTGTCACAGCTCGACAATGTAACATAAACCACAATTTTAAGTGCTGTCACCGTATGTCTTATTTTGTTATTATGTACTAGTCCATTAAACATCCACCTAGTCACCTTTACTGTTTCTTTTCTAGAATGGGGGGAAGAAGATGGTTAGACACTGAACTCAGTTATGGCACTGCTCTCAGCTGAGGGCAATGGTCTCCGGTGCACCCAACGGGGAGATCTGTATTACATATATCTGGCTCCGCTCTATGCTCCATGCCAGCCTCCACTCTCCGTTCGAAATATTTTATTCATTTTTAAATTAATAAGAGCCAATGCAAAAACATAATACAGAAAAGTTACAATTACAGAAGAAAATAGCACAAACTGGATGCAGTCTTAAATAAATGTACCTGAAAATAAATAATTAATTATACATAAGAAAAAGAGTCTAAATCGCCACCCTCCACTTAACGACTAGAGCGGCCGACCTTGAAGCTGTGGAACCAGGTTCGAGTCTGGCGGGAGGCTCAAGCATCCTGTGATCCTGGGCAAATCACTTAGTCTCCCAGTGCCTAAAAATAATGAATGTGTCCGTCTGTAATGCAACTGGTGCTCATGTAAAGCGCTCTGATACCTTTGGGTCGAGTTTGCGCTACATAAAACTGCAAAAAAAGAAAATGCTCGTTATACACACCACTTCTCTGCTACAGTGTTCCATTGGAGCAGAACATTCGGCGCGCGCCCCTATCAGCAATAAAAGACTAGACCAATGAATCAGTCCAAGCCTATCGGGTCTTTCATTAACGCCATCTCCCAGCACAATTAAATTTCCCTTTATTGCATGACACAAAGAGTCCTGTGTAGAATTTAAACAAAGGGACAACAAGCTTCAATAACATCACAGTTTCTGTTCAGTGCTGATAGCACAGGTAGGCTGTTAACACCAAAAGGAGAAGCAGAAACTTTAAAAAATGACATTTTAGAAGCAGTGAATCAGAAAAAGGCCTGTCCTGAACTGCATCCCCACACAGATATGGTTCATGTCAGCAGCAAACAAGATCTAAAAAAAACACATGCATAGATCACAAAGCTTGAATGCCAAGACATTATCACAGAAAGCCCCGCTGGTCTCTCCTTTATCAGAAGCCATTCAGGCACCCACAAAGGTGGTGCAGCTGGAAGAAGAACATTATGCACAATTCCCTGTTCAGGCTTTAATCTCATATGGACAACATGTCAGCAGAGCCCGAGAGTCAGCCAGCCACCTGGGATGCTATCATGACTGACCGCTTCCAAAATGATTCCCAATTCTCCTCTTCTCATTTTGTACTCTACCCAGTGCTCAATTTGAGCTGAAAGGAGGGGCCCACCACCCCTTACTTTTGGGGACAGGTACTTAATATTCCTCAACAGACTTTGATCCAGGGCAAGAGAGAGAAAAACGCAGAAGGAGGAAAGGAGGAGGAGAAATATGGAAAATAGTGATAAATGGAGAAAGAAGGGATGAAAAAGAACCTTCAAGAGTGTAAAGATAAAGATAAAGAGGTAGGGAGTGCCCAGTGTTGGTTTAAAAAGGCATGAGGTGGGCTCAAGACTATGCAGCCTTGGTATTCAGCACCCCAACCCTCAAAAGCTCCCACTGACTCCACCTGATCTAGTCATTTCAGTGTGTGCTTTTTATTTCAAGTGCCCGTGTGCTGCCTGGCTAAGGACACTGTTACACCGAAAGGTTGCCTGAAGGGGTGACACTGTGAGGCGAGGATGGGATGGAACCGAAGTCCTCCAACATCTCAAGTTTGCACCTCAGACCCACAAAGCAGGTGCCAAATGCACCAACGAAGTTGTTGCAGACAGGATATGTAGGCCATGGGCTATATCATATTATTTTCTTTTTAAAGATCTCTTTCTCAGTGTCATAATACAAGGTAATTTATAGATTTTCCAGTTCATGAAGCCATCATAGGTACAATACGGGTCAATGTTAGGAATGCAGAGTTTTGTAATAGAGATCCTCATAAGGTGCATCGTCTGTGGACACAGACGAGTATCTCTAATTGCCACTTCACCATGAGGGCATTTATCAACTTGTCAAAGACTGAACGAACAACAGCAGTTTTGGATACCAGGTTCGGCAAGTGTATTGACGTGAGGAAGGATCTGGAGAAGAGGTTGGGCAAACTGGCATAGAATTTGTGCGGGAGGTGTTTCTTCCTTTTCACTCCTTGTGCATCCTCATGCACCATTCCCTCTCATATTTGTCAGTTCTACAGTATATGCGCCATTCGATTTTTTTGCAAATGGGTGGCACCAAGGGCTTAAAGGCTTATACCACTTTGAGGGATATTCTCTGGCGACAAATCAGGCTTGTGTTTGTGAAGCAAAATCAGACTTATACTTCTGGAGTAATGCAGTGGCGTAGCTGGAGTGAAGGCGGGGGGGAGGTCTGCCCCTCGTGGCACTGTTTGCGGGGGCGGCGGAGGCGAGCAAGTTGGTTCTGTTGACTACCACCATCCCACCGCCCCTGAGAACAAGTCGTCCGTCGGCTGCCAGACCACCCCCCGAACAAGTCGTCCGTCAGCCGACACCCCAACCCCCCCCACTCTTACCTGCACCGGGCGGCAAACTTAGGGTCCGCCCCGGGTGGCAGTAGGTCTAGCTACGCCACTGAGTGATGTTAAAAGTGTCATTCTGGAGTCAATTCACGAGTACCCACTGCAACCAAATCAGGGATAACTTCCTGATCCCAAATGAGGGATATCGTCCTGCAGTCAAGTCAGGAATACACTACTAGAGATAAATAAGAGATTTCTTTCTGAAGCCCATTTGGAGATATCTGCCTGAAGTCCTATTAGAAATGTTCTCCTAGATCAACAATGGAGACATCCTCCTGAAGCCAAATCGGAAATATGCTCCTGAAGCCAAATCAGAGGCATCCAACTAGACACATAGGTGATACTAGAGAGGCGCAAACATATGAAGAAAAATCATATGCAAATGCAGAAAGTTTGAAGTCACTCCTGCTGGTAACAAATTGGGGATATCCTGAAGATAAATGAGGCCCATTCAGGATAAAGTCTCAGAGCCCGATCAAGAGGTCAACCAGTGAAGGTATCCTACTTGAGCTCTATTCCTAGGCGCCCTGTGCTCCTGCCCCAGTGCCTTGAGGCTTCTGTTTCGCTCCTCTCCTGATCTCTCTCTCACACTCCTGACTCTGTTGTGACATCTACCTGTTTTGTGCCCTTTGTCTCTTTGATCTGTTTTCTACTCTATTTTTGCCCTTGGGGTGTGCCTCTCTGCTCCGTTTTTTTGCTCTTTCTTGCCTTTTTCTGTGCCTCTTGCTCTGCTTTGTTCTTTTTTGTGCCTCCTTGCTCCGTTTTTTGCCTCTTACTCTGTTGTGCAATTGGTCTGTGCCTTTGTGTTCCCACCCTTTTCTACCACCACAATACTTCTTACCAGTTCTCGTAATCCCGCTTCTGGCACACTACTCAGCCCCACACACCACCCCTGTGCTCGTCCACCCTCCCAGAAACTACTTAATGGTGGCCACCGCACAAACGTACCACTGGCATGCCGCAGATACCCACTGGCATGCCGCAGATACGGCAAAGGCAAGGCCACCTGCACCTGTCCAAGCCTAGACCACGCCCAGCACCAGGAACCCTGGTTCTCCCCTACCCACCGCTAGCCTGCTGCTCTCAACTCAGGCTGCCACTCGCAGCACTGCGGTCTCACTGCCCCACACATCAAGGAGGGCGCATTCATCTGAGTCTCCTGACAGTTCTTCTGGACTCTTCAACACCAGCCACTCAACACCCCTGCTCAAACAGCACCCAATGCCCAACTCCCTCACAGACACACAGACCAGTCACCAACCACACATCTCTCCACGCTCTCCCCATATATGCTTCTCAACACCTGCTCTGAGACCTGCTGCACGACCCCAGTCCGGACCTGCTTTTCCTAATGGAAACATGACTGAACACAGCCTCGCCACCGGGCATAGTTACAGCCATCCCTGATGGCTACAAGTTTCCTCGGCTGAACTCTCTGCACAAGCCCAGAGGTGGAATCCCCATCATATTTAAGGGCACCATCAGTTGCACCACCTCCACAGACACATCCACTAGCTTCATGGAACATCTAATGTTCAAACTACACATCAAGCAAACTTCAGCCTGTGTGGATCCCTCATACAGAGATGACCAAGCCCTCACACCAATTTCACCAGCAACATCACAGACCTCGTTGCATCCTTAATCATCGACCTAAGTACTTTCATTTGCCTTGGAAATCTGAACTTTCACCTTGAAGACTGCACTTAGCCAATCTTGTTTGCCCTTCTACAAAACCTCAGAAACCTCAGCCTCATCCAGCATGTCACTGGGACCACCCACATCATCAAACACCTCTTGGACTCGATTTTTGACAAGCTAACATCAATCACCTGAAAAGAACACCCCTCATTAGCTTCTGCATCCCTCTCCCACTCCATCGCAGACCGACCATCGCTGGACCTGTCCGACATAGCTGGACGAACATCTCAGAGGAGGACTGGCTGTGTGGAGTCTACGCACAGGTGACCCGAGCACACTAGCAATCTGCAGGACCCATCGAGACCTTCAACAGCTGAATTACCACATGTGCCTACTCCATAATACCCCTCATGTCTGGTAAAACGGCAAGACGATGACTACAAGCCGTTTGATATACAGAGCCACTTAGGCTGATGAAACAGAGAAGAGAATGAGCCAAGACTCAGTGGACAAGGACATCTTCCAATCCACCCTGAGACTATACCACCAACAGATCCAGACCACCAAGTGCACATCACTTGCAGACCACAATGAAGATGGCACTAACAACAGCAAGCAAATCTTTGCCACCATTAAAGATTTCACCATGCCACCAGCAACATCACCCTTTCACTAGACCTCTGCATTAAACTCTTGGAATTCTTCTGCATTAAGATCAGATCAATTTTCTGCAAATTTGATCCTCAACCAGACCTAGGCTTAACCTTTGCAACTTGTCTTCCAATCTCTGCTGAAGAACTGATCCTGACCTCATGATCCGCCATCACCGAAAGTGAGACCGCCACAACCATGAATTTCATCAACTCCAGTGCTCTGTCTGCCCCCACCATGCCTTCATTAAAGGACTCACACCAATAACAAAGCTCTTACTTCAAACTTCAATGCCTCCATCAACTCAGCCACCTTCTTGAATGCTTGGCTACAAGCCACTGTCACTCCTGTGCTCAAGAAACCCAGACCCAGCATTCCTCACCAACTACAGACCGAAATCCCTCCTACTGTACCCAGCCAAGGTCTCAGAGAAGCTCATCAACAGATGCCTGACCAACCACCTCATCAACCACCAGCTCCTCGACATCAAGCAGCTTGGCTTCAGGCTCAATCACAGTACAGAAACACCACTCATGGCCACCACAGACAACATCTGCATGATACTAGACAGAGGAGATATGACAGACCTCAACCTTTTGGACCTCTGCATCATTTGACATGGTCTCACACCCCCTCCTCATCAAACTTCTTCATGCGATTAGCATCCAAGGACCTGCTCTCCACTGCTTCTGCTCATTCTTGACCACCATATTCCTTGGAGTCCGCAAACTCATCTGCCGAGTACCTCAAGATTTGTCCCTCAGTCTAACCCTCTTCAACGCATGCATGACACCTGAGGCCTATGTCATCTGTGCACACAACATCAACATACTCTTCTACGCCGATGACATGCATCTCATACTCGCACTTCCGTACAAGAACCCTAACACAAGGAACAAGTTCACCACCTGCATGACCAAAGTGGATGAGGCCTGACTGTCTCAAGCTCAACACTGACAGAACAGAAGTAGTGATATTGGGGAAAAACATCCTGGGACTCCACCTGGTGGCCGGGTGACCTTGGACCCACACCTACCCCCAGCACCCACTACGGGAACCTCTGAATCGTCACTGACAGAAAACTGGACATGATCGCGCAAGTCAACACAGTCACAGCATCCTGCTTCCACACCCTAAAGACATCAAGGAAGATCTTCAAATGGCTCCCAAGAAACACTTGAAAAAAAGTCACCGACACCCTCGTCACCAGCAAACTGGACTACCGGAACACCCTGTATTCTGGAATCACCAAGCAACTCACCAAAAGACTACAAACCATCCAGATCTTGGTAGCCAGACTCATCTTTAGCCTACTACACATAACACACTAAACCTTAGGGAGCTCCACTGGCACCTGTTACACAAATGCACTCAGTTCAAACTCCACACCCACACGTTCAAGGCACTACACAACATAGGTCCCACCGACCTGAACAGTTGCATCCCCTTCCATCAACTACCCAGACGCATCCACTCCACAGGACTTCTACTTGCACGCATTCCACGTATATACAGAAACAAGTCCAGAGGCCGGACCTTCCCGTACATCGCTCCTAAGGCGTGCCACGACCTCCCACTACACATCAGAGCCTCCTCCTCCCTGCTGGAGTTCTGATGAGAAGTATAAGACCTAGGCTTTCAAATCAGTCCCCACCCTTGGCGATGCTGGACACACACTTGCTCAGTGACAGGGTACCTTCACGAATGATGGTGAGCTTTACAAATTAACAACACATAACATAACAAATCATTGCCAGGGAGAATCATGGAATGACAGAGGGTTCTTTCCACATACAAGTCAGTAATCCTCAGGATTTCTCTGTCGGGCACATTGTCAATGGAAGTCTATCTTAATGTTTACAGCCTTATCACTTGCACAAAAGCATAAATGAGGGACTCATTTGGAGATGTCCAATGAAATGCAAGAAAGGCTGGATCCGTGCTTAAATGGCACAATAACATTACAACATGAAAATTGTTTGCATTTAAATTATTTAATGTCATATTATCCTATGTCGAGATCCTGAAACTCTAGTATTAATCAAGCATTGTTAGACTCACGTTCAGCAAACCTGTGCTAAATAAACCCAAATGCTGTTCTAGTGGCTGTGGTCATGGATTTTGAACTTTTATCCAAGCATTGCTGCCTTATTCTACTTTCAGTACTGCAGAAAAGCAAAGTTTGATGTAAACGGATCAACTGCCGCCTATTTTCATCTATTGGTTTCTGCTTGTTTTGGTTAAAATGAAATGCATGTTCATGAAGAGGGAAGACAACATTTCATCATTCAAAGCTTCCACCAAAACCAGTCAGTGCTATTTTTGGAAAATGCACACACAGTGGTTTATTTATGGAAACTGTTTTACATACTGACGTACATGGGGCACGAAGAGGAAGCTGCACCTTCTAAATATAGAATGTCTTACACCCCCGCATCTGACTGTATCAAGCCCACGCATTTCGCGTACAGCCGCAGGGGGGGGGGAGGGCAGCTAAATTTAACATGTGTGTGAGATGCTTCAAGCTTGTGCCTTAGCAGCACCCGCACCGCCAGGATGCGGTCACCGAAAGAGGAAGTTCTCCAATGACTGATATCTCTTTTTACTTTGCTTAAACAAAACTGAAATGTAATTTCTTTTGCAAGAATTTTTTTTTTTTGCCTTGTGAACATTTGTAATGTTTACATCCGGGGGCGTGCGCTACAAAATAAGTGAAAATCTGCACATAATAGCTTTCCCCCAATGATCTAGGTAGATTTTCTACTTTTTGGATAGAAAAACACACACTCAACAATCTTCAAAGTCATACATTTCTAAGCGTCCTATGCTACTGTGCATTTAAAAGCATGAATATTCAACATGAGTAAGCATGGAGAAAATATGGATTTCTACTCATTCCCTTGCGACTTCCTTCAAGGAGAATGCCAGTTTTGTCGTGCCTTTCCTAAACTTAGTACTACCAGAACATGTTATTTGTTATGAGTCCTTACAGAAGGATATCACCACCATCTAACAGTGAGGGCCAAACCGACCTTGTTGCCAGAGTGTGCCTAATTATAATTACACATCATGCCACATATTACCACTCAACATAATTTCACTGAACGCCACACAGATCCAGGCCGCACAATTTAAACCACACAATTCCATTCCACACCACATAATTCTACAGCAAACAACATAATTCTATTCCACAAAACATATTTCCACTACACATCACATACATCCAATCTACATCACAGAAATCCACATCATGCCTCAAAATTCACCACCACACCACATCATTCCACTCCACTACATGCCACTCTACGACACACAATACCACTCCACATAATTACACTCCATAACACAAGTACGCCAGCGTGCATCAATTAATCAGCAAACATTTAAGGCTATTTTATTATCTAAAACACATACAATCTACACTTACTATAGACCCATACTTTTGTAAAGCACAAAAGAAAAAAAACAACTCTTGCAAAGGCGAGACCTATTAGCTTTGTTAATGCTTGATAAAAGCCTTGCAGGCGCATGGCTTTGGCACCGGCAGTCATTCTTTTACAAATTAAGCACTGCAGTTGCTCATTCCTAAGCCGTATTTGTAGAACAGAAACTCAGGACGCGGCCTTGCAGTGATAAGTCTTCATTGTGAGCAGACCGGTGCCAGTGTTTTTTTGTGTGATTTTTTGTCCACAGAATGATTTTGAGAGATTTCTGGTCAGGAAACTCTTTGGGCTAATCACCAGCGTTATAAATAACGAAACTAAATAAATAACCAACTAAATCAATAAAAAGGCCATAATTCTTTACTAAAAAATGTATGTGGAATTTTCCTTTGTACCTTTTCAATTTGCTTAGCTTTTCTATTCACAACAGCTTCACAGAGGACAAGGCGGCTGTTTTCAGAGAAGGATTTCTTCTACAATACCATGTTTTTTAGCATCGAACAAGAATATATATGATGTGATCAAGGGCATTTTGTTGCCCGAAACGCGTCATACGGCTACTTTGAAATAAATACCATCTTTTTGCCACGAAGTCTGGGTCCGTGACTCTCTTTTTAGAAGGAAGCAGGAGGGAGTTCTTACTTTGTTCGAATATATATATATATATATATATATAAAAAATTCCTGCGAAAGTCACAATACAGAAGCACATGTCCAGAAGTAAAAAAAAAAATCGAATTTCATAAAGTTGAATTGTTTACCATATAAAGGAAAAAAGTGAAAAAAAAGTTAAAAACATCCACAACTACGCATACCTATGTTTGAGAATTGTTATTTGTTAGCCAACAGCGATATGTATCATGTAACACTGCACTTCACAATAGAGGCCTCCTTTAGCTGGCTTCCAGCGTTTAATGGCCCACTTTGCAGCCCTCAGTCTTAGCGTTAACAAAGACAGATCGGTGTGTGTGTGTGTGTGTGTGTGTGTGTGCGTGCGTGTGGGCCGTGGGGGAGTGACGGAACTATCCCTTCTACACCAGAAAGAATGATCAAGCCGCTCCTCTTTTCTGGTGAGAATGAAAAGTGAGACATCACCCTTTAAATTCAAGCTAAGTGCATCAGACAGCATCTGATTACGAGTTAATGGTTAGTTCAGTGGGGAGAAACCAGGAATCAAATTAACAATCCCGGCCTGTATATCCCCATGAGTTTATAGCGATTACGAGGTTTGCTACAGTGTTTAATTTGTAAAAAAATAAGTGCCGGGGCTCTCGTGAGGAGGAAGCTTGCACCAGCCCATTCCTCCTGTTGGCGCTGCCTAAATGGGCAGAGGAGGTGGCTTAATGCCTAGAGCTGCAGACTGCGGAGCTGGGGAACCAGGTTCGAGTTTCGGTGTTGGCTCAACATCCTGTGATTCTGGGCAAATCACTTAATCCAGTCGCGGCTGCCACTAACAAAGGGTGGTGGGCCGGGTGGGGGGAGCACGGGGGCGTGTTAGTAATAATTAGAAAAAATAACTCACCTGAAGCCGCCGGCCGTCTCCCTCGTCGTGTCGCTCCTGCTGTCCTCTTCCTAGTCCAAGCAGCCCCTGGGACAGACTCCAATCCAAGCCCCGCACTGCAGAGCAGCGCGGGGATTGGCCTGAGCGGGCTGGAAAGACGTTCCACTCAAGTCATGGAGTCTGTTGGATTTCTCCAGCCGAGCTGATGAATGCTGCTGGGCTGGAGAAACCTAAATGCGCCTGTGACTTTTAGTCGGCCTGAGACAGCCGGCCAAACACATATGCGCACATAGGGAGTGCACAAGCACTCCTCCTCCCCCTCCGATGCCCTGCCCCTCCCCACACAAGCTGGCTTAGGGCCGGCAAACGAAAAAATAAAATGATGCTAGAGCATCGTTTCATTTTTCATTTGCTGGCTTTGCACCAGGCAGTGGGGTGACGCCCCTCCGCCATTACAGAGGAGCTAACGCTGACTTAATCTCCCAGTAAATTAATGGGTCCTTAACTGGTGGTCATGAAAAGCAGCCGGTGTTGTTGACCAAGTGCCAGTGCTGAGCACCAGAAACCACCGGCTCAAGTTAAGCACTGGTTTGCTCCCTGGAATGGTGAATAAACCGGTGAACCTGAAATTACTGTGTGAAAAATCACAATTTTTCCCATATCCAGGCATTCTTTTGCTCCTACTTACCACCTGCACGCAGTGGTGCAGGAAAAATGTTCCTGATGGGGGTGCTGCCATTAATGTTAATACCCTGAAGTCACAGTGATTCTGAAAAATTCAAGCATCATACAAAGAAACAAGTGCAGCAAATGTGCCACACCCATTCAGCAGGAGAGTGGTAAGGGTGTGGTATGTAGCTGGTGGTGCATTTTGGAACACTGGTGAGGTAGTGCACTGTCGTTTGCAGCTGAAATGGCCTCTCTATTTGCGTAGGCACTATACAGCGCAAAAACGATAATCTGTGGAGATCGATTTACAGCAAATTCTATCATTTACGCATCACCAAGTAAAGTGTGTTGATTCGTTTTGACCCTACTGAAATCTTTGTTTCCATCACACTTCAAAATTACAAAAAATGGTTCATTTGTGCTTTCCTAATTGCTGATATATTTAGAAATATGGTATAGTTAATTCACTGATATTGTTGTGTGTTAGAAAACAACTGACATGCCACAGAACTTTCCTTTCATTTCCGTGACCCAGGCAGGATTGTCACCTAGATCACTTTTACAAAATCCTCTCTCTTTGCAGTCAGAGAAATAAAAGTGCACTCCAGTTTCCAAATAGGAAGCAATTTGTCAGAAAACATAGCCTGACATTTGACCTTTGTCTCTGAACGCATTTACTGCTCATTCACCTTCTGAACTCCAGCATGATTATTTCTGGGGGTGCTTCAGCACCCCTACTTCTAGCGCCTATGCCTATACCGGCACGGAGCATGTGGTAAATGTGAATGGATGGCCACAATGTGTTGCTACTCGGGGGGTGGTGTTGGAAGAGTTTCAGAGACAGAGTAGACTCCGTTGCTGCTGAGGGCACATTGCAAAGTACCCCAGCACTGCAAGAGTAGGTCTCGTGGGCCACGACTGCGCTTCAGGACATTGCCTATCAGCTGCTGGAGTTTTACCACATGTATTATTCCACCTAAGGGTATCTGCGAGAGGAAACAAGAGAGATTTAAAATAAGAAGGCTGAGGCAGGAAAGAAGGGGGAAAACAGATGCAATGAGGAACGAACCTCGAGGATGGAGTGGATTTCCTGAGCACATTTAGCATCTGACTGGATGAGACAGAGGCATTTGCAACTCACTTGAATTGAGGACTGTTAGAAATGGGGGTCTCTAGTTGGCAGAGGTAGGTACCTTTGTCCAAATAGGGGCCCTTGCTTCTAGTCAGGGTAAGGGGGATACACTCCTAAAATAACCCCTGCTCACCCCCTTGGTAGCTTGGCACGAGCAGACAGGCTTATCTCAGAGGCAGTGTGTAAAGCATTTGTGAACACATACAGTAATACAGTGAAAACACTACAAATGGACACCACACCAGTTTAGAAAAATAAATAATCTTTATCTATTTTTTAAACAAGACCAAACGACATAAATCCACAATACAGTATCAGAAGTATTCTTAAAAATAGGTTATTCACTTAAATCAAGCTTGTAGCAACAAATAACTCCACTTTGAGTTATACGACGTCATGACCGATAGAAATCCCAAAGTACGGCGCCGACAGCGAGGTGCGCAGCGTCAGGCCCGGAGTCAAACAGACCCCCAGAGAACAGTACCTTGGAATTGATGAAAGCAACAACAGTTCACGGCGTCGGGGAGGGGCCGCTTCGTAGGCGCTGCGCGGCGTCGACTCCCTACGACCCCAGGGGAGGTGCAGCCTCTGTTCCTTACTGCAGCGCAGGGGAGGTGAGACGACGGTTCCTTACTGCGTCAGGGAGATGACGTCACGATGGTGCTGAAACCACTGTTCCTTACGATGGCACGATGTCGATGGATTCGGGGATCACCCACGTCGAGGATCGGCTCCACGATGATGATGTCGGCTTCGGAGTCGATGCGGCACAGCAGCGGGCGTCGGACCCACGTCCCAAGTCGGAGCAACGTTCACGGCTTTGGGCAGGTTACGGCGTCGCTCGCTGGCGTCGATGTGGCACGGCAGCTGGCGTTGGGCCTACGTCGCAAGTTGGAGCAGCGCTCATGGCTTCGGTGCAGGTTACGGCGTCGCTCGCCAGCGTCGGTGTTGCAATTTCCTTCTGTAGCAGCTAAAGCAGCAGTTCTAGATGCAGCCAGACAGAAGGGGTGAAGTCTTTGTGTTCCTGAGACTTCAGAACAGGAGACAAGCTCAGTTTCAAGCCCTTGGAGATCTTTTCTTCAAGCAGGTGACAAAGCAAAGCAGCAAAGTCCTTTTTCTCCTTTCCTTGGCAGCAAGCAGCCACTGCAGGCCAACCCCAGACAGCAAACAGCACAGGGGCAGTATTTCTCCTCAGCTTCTCTGGCTCTTCCCCTTGGCAAAGGTTCCTCTTGATTCCCAGAAGTGATCTAAAAGTCTGAGGTCTGGGCCCCACTTTTTATACACACAAATCCTTTGTTCTCTGAAGGCAGAGAGTGTCTGTACGCAGCCAAAACCAGTTCTGTCCTCACTGGTGCAGCTTCCCGGCAGGAGGTGGAGACAGCATTGTTAAAGGCAGACCAGGCCCATTTAGGTGAAAAGGAAATCTCCTCCCCCTACTCCAAATGCAACTCAGGTCTATTCAGCCCAGCCCTGACTCATCAGACTTCTGGAGCCACAGCCCTCTCCAGCCCTCTGTCATCCAAAAGCCAGACATGCAATACACAAACCTAGCAGAAGCACACTGGATGGTTAGGCAAGAAAATACCCACTTTCTAAAAGTGGTATTTTCAAACACAGAATGTAGAAATCACCCTCACTAAAAGATGCACTTTAACATTCTCAGTTCAGGCATACTAAACTTTATTTTCCTATCTTGTTCCTAGGGTCAGTTATGTTTTTAAGATGTTATAAACTAACTGCCCATTCTGGCCTAAGGGAACAGATAGCCTTGCAATAGTGAAAAACTAAATTGGCAGTATTTCACTATCAGGACATGCCACACACATCAGGGCATGTCCTACCTTTCACATGCAATGCACCCTGCCCACAGGGGTACCTTGGGCCTACCTTAGGGGTGACTAACATGTAGAAAAGGGAAGGTTTAGGGACTGGCAAGTGTGTGCACTTGCCAAGTCGACATGGCAGTCCCAGACTGCACACAGGCTCTGCAATGGCAGGCCTGAGCCACATTTTACAAGCTGCTTCTGTGGGTGGCACAATCAGTGCTGCAAGCCCACCAGCAGCATTTGATTTACAGGCCCTGGGCACACGTGGTGCACTGTACTAGGGTCTGACTAGTAAATCAAATAGCCAAACATGGAATCACTAATCCATAACAACATTTTACAAAGGGAGCACTTGCACTTTGGCACTGAACAGCAGTGGCAAAGTCCCCAAAGCATCTAGACCAGCAACAACACAGGAGGCAACAGCAGAAAAAATGGAAGGGAGACCCACGCCAATGGTGCCAGGTCTAACAAGGACTAGAGCAAGAGAAGGGTAGGGGGCAGTAGAGACCATAAGGAAGAAGAGCAGGGCCGGACTGGGAACGCAAACCAGCCCTGGCAATTGAGTCATACCGGCTGCGAGGAGGGGTGGCGGGGGGAGGAAAGGGGGGGTGCTAGTGGAATACACTGCTGCTGCTTTTGGTACAGGGGACCGATATTGCAGCACTGCTGCAAAACTGGCCCCCTGTACCAAAAACGGCCCCCACTGATCCAAAACCAGAGCCCATTCTTCCGGCCCACCGGGAAAATGCCTGGTGCCTCTATGGCCAGTCGGCCCTGAAGAAGAGTGAAGCAAAAAAACGGAGGAGTGACATTTATGTAGGGCAGAAGGGTGAGTGAAACCCTTTTTTATTGTGTACAGCTATGCACTACACTTCCCGACATCAATGATTGCAGGTGCTCCGTGAGAGGCACTCTACATCAAAGTTACATTTTTGTTTCTCTTGCGAGGATACTTGCTTCAGGTTGCTGCTATTAATGGAGGATCTTCGTTTTTCTTAGTTAAATTTGGTTCACTTTTATTTTAACTGCGCTGTAATCTTTAACTTGATTGTGAGCACTTCCTGAAGGTACTACATCTGCTGTTATTGGGAGGCAGGGCTTAAGCTGTCGCAATGTGAAAACCCGAGGTGCGGATGAGCAGCAGGCCCTCCATTGGCGAGTCAGTCTGCACCCGTCCGCGTCTGCTCCGCAACCAGCGCCAGCCACTCTGCGAGTTTGAAAACAGGTAAAGTCCTAACTTCTGATTATTTGGAGTGCCTTAGGCCTAACCCAATTAATAACTGTCATACCTGGGACATAAATCATTTAATGGGTCCAGTTTACTTTATTTAAAGTAGAAATGAGTTTGGTGTTTCCCATGAGCCACCCTCGTCAAGCCATTTAAACTGATTTTAACTTCCTGCCTCCTGTCTGGAGGTCTAGTAAATGCTCGATCTCTAAGCAAACACGCACAAGAAGTGAATGATTTAATAACTGATAACCAATTGAATGTTTTATTTATTACTGAAACCTGGTTAAAGCCATTGGCTAACCCTGATATCGCTACAGCACTTCCAGGCTTTACGATTGTTATGTGTGATAGAGATGAAAGTCATGGGGATGTAATAGCCATTACCTTCAGGGACTGTTAGACTTGGCATCCTTGGCGTGGTTTCCCCTGACTTTTTGCCTCTATCCCCTATATTTTTGATGCTATGCTGGATTTTGTTTTTGCTGGCTTAGATGCTTTGGGCACTTTGCCACAGCTGATCAGTGTCAAAGTGCAAGTGCTCCATGTGTAAATTGCTATTCTGATAGATTATCCACGATTGGCATATTTGATTTACTGGTAAGTCCCTAGTAAAGGGCACTAAATGTTCCAGGGCCTGTAAATCAAAAGATACTTGTGGCCTGCAGCACTGATTGTGTCACCCACATGAGTAGCCCTGTAAAGGTATCTCAGCAGGGCACAAGTCCTAAAAAAAGAAGTGGGGGGACTAACCTAGTTAATCAGTATGCAAGTGGCATCGCAGCGCGTGCCATCGCAGCGTGTGACATCACAGCGCGTGACATCACGGCGCGTGACATCACAGCGCGTGACATCACAGGAACTGGCATCACAAGAAGTGATATCAGATCTTAAGCCCTCACATATATGTTTAGCAGGTGTATCATGAGTACATTTGAGCACATTTCGAGTATACTTGCAAACCCTCCTGATTTAGGCAGAAGATTCACACTTTTGTACGCTACATATAAAGCAATGTTATCTTTTGTCAGCGTTCAGCTTTCTATAGCCATAGTGCTTTAAAAGAAATGGTGATATTTAAATCAAGGGTAATAAGCGTATATAAATGCAATTTATTTAGTGCAAATACTGGGAAAGATCAACACATCTGACATTCTTACAGTGCATGCATATCTCCTAAACAGGGACTGAAGGAAGTGAAAAGCTGCCTCTCTTCAGTATGTGTGAAGTGCTAACAAGGTGTGAGCCTTTGTTTCCCCTCCGCTGCATTTGCATCAGGTGTGAGGCTCCTGACTGCTCCCAGCCAGGAGACTCAAACAAAAGGAGGCCTGACGACCCCTCAGAATCGGCCTTTGTTATGGGCCCAGCAGGAGTCAGAACTAAGAGAGCCCCGTCCCCGCCTGCACGTTGTTGTGATCGAAAAGCAGACAACAATGTGCAGGCGCTGCTGAATGTGTCCCGGTGTTTGGAAATTACACCGGGACGAATTCAGCATCTTTTTTAGTGGGGCCCAACTTCTTGGCAGGGTGGACGGAATCCACCCTGTGAAAGAAGTGGGGGGACGCCGTCCACCCGCGTGGACCCCCAACTCGTGCCCTGTATCTCAGACCTTCCACTGCAGTGTCTGTGCGCAGTTTTAAACTGCCATGTCGACCTGGCAAGTGCACCCACTTACCAGGCCCCAACTTTCCCATTTCTTACATGTGAGACACCCCTCAGGTAGGCCCAAGCAGGGCCAGACTGACCGTAGTGGGCACCGGGCATTTTCCCGGTGGGCCGGAGGGGTGGGCCAGTTTTGTGCCCGTGGAGGCCGGTTTTGTCACTGGGCGCCGGTTTTGCAGCAGTGCTGCAATATCGCCCCCTGTAACAAAAGAGGGAGCGGTGCTTCTTGCAAGGAACTCCCCCTCCCCACTCCCAGGGCCAGTCGAGCAGCAATCTGTCAGGGCTGGTTGCTCTTCCCAGTCCGGCCTAGGGCCCAAGGTACCCCCATGGGCAGTGTGCTGTGTATGTGAAAGGTAGGACATGTACTGGTGTGTTTTACATGTACTGATAGTTAAATACTGCGAGTTTCGTTTTTCACTATTGAAAGGCTATCTGTCCCATAGGCTAACATGGGAGTTACTTTGTAACATCTTACAAGTATACCTTTCCATTGGGACAAGATAGAGAAGTGGAGCTTAGGCTCTCTGAACTCAGAATTTAATAAAACATCTTTTTAGGGAGATGGTGTGCCTCTGCTAGTTTGTGTATTGACTGTCTGGTTTTGGAGTGACAGGGGCTGGGGATGTGCATTCACTGTAGGCAGCCACCGGGGGGTGGGGGGTTGAGGTGTTTCCTGCCTTTCCTGGGTGACTCAGAGCTGAGCTGAATAGACCTTGGCTGCATTTAGAGTGGTAGGAGGAGTTTCACTTGCACCTGAATAGGCTGTGTGTCTCCTTTGCACAATGCTGTCTCCACCCCCTGTGGTCATGCTGCACCAGAGAGGACAGAACTAGTTTGGACTGGGCTTAGAGACCCTTGCCACAAAGAGAACAAAGACAAAATGGGGTATAAGTAGTGGACCTTAAACCCCAAAGAATTAGATCACTTCTGGACTCAAGAGGAACATTTTGCCAAGGAGAAGAGCTGGAGGGCTGTACAGAGGAGTGCTGCCCCTTTGCTGTGTGCTTTGCTGGGTTGGCCTGCAGTTGCTGCTTCTGCCAAGGAAGAGGACAAAGGCTGGAACTTTACTGAGAACCTGCTTGAAGAAGAATCTCAAAGGGCTTGTGTGTGCTGGCCTCCTGTTTTGAAGTCTCAGGGACACAAAGACTTCACCAACAGCTCCCCTGAACTCCAATGCTGGGAGTTGTTAGATTTGAAATGTTATTTCCGTAATGCACAGACTTGAAATATCCCCTTTTCCATACCCAAACTCTATTCCATGTTAAGTGAGCATTCATGGCGCTATCTTTATTGGCGCCATCTTGTTCTGTAACTGAGATCGAGCTTCTGTTTCATAATGCTTGCCTCTGCAGAAAGGCTGCCCCTGCGCCTCCAGTTTGTATTTCCCAAGGTTGAAGCTTCGCTGCACTAATGAACGTATTATCTATTGTTGCATACCTTTGCTGTTAGATAGACCTGTTCCCACATCTTAGAATGGTAGGCACCGGCCGAACGGCCTTGGGGTCGAGATAGCATGAACCCAGTCCTGTGCCATGGCTCATCCTTCTTTGCTGCCTTTGTTCACCGTAGCCTGTGCCAGAATTTCCAAGTCTGGGCGTGTTCTCTTAGAATTGGGAATGTATAATATCTTATTTTATGTTGGGGGGAGTCAGTCCCTCGGCAGTCATCTCAGGAGAAGGTCAGACTGGGCTCCGCTGCAGCGTATTACTAATAAACTATTTGATTTGTATTCTCTACTGTCTGACCGACTCTTCATTCATTGGGAAGGCGGAGAGGTGGTCGTGAGTGACCCGGGTAACCCTAATCGGGTCACTTCCTTCATTTGGTGCCCGAACAGGGACTCCATCGGGTGTCCCATCCTCGCCCGTACCCGGGTGTGGAGGACGGGGCCGAGTCAGGTCGGACGGGCGGATCGGGGATCCCCCACACGACTGAGCTTAGTTCTCACAGCTGCCCCGCCTGTCTGATCGGGGGGCGCCTCGTCTAGTGGTCATCCCGGCTGGGGTCCTGAAAGGCGAAACCCTTGGAATTGGCCGTTTGGTCCGAAGAGTCGGCAGTGGAGAATAACTTTGTTCGACCTGTGTGCACCAGGTGAGTTTGTCTTGATTCTTGGTAAATATGGCGCCGTCTTGAATAATTTTGGATATGGTCTGGAGACCATTTCTTGGTTTGTTTGTGAACTTGATAGGTCAGCGGACCGCTTTGGAGATACAGGGTGTCTGTGGACCCTCTGCCAGGCGACTTGGTGTATTCAGCTTTTTCTTGAAAACGCCTGGGGTTTGACTAGTGTTTGGGACTTGTGATGTGGAGTCTGATTTGAAGAATTGGTGCGGTCTGCGGACCGGTTTTTGGTCTTTGAGCGTTTGGTACGGTCCAAGGACGGACCTGTGGGAAGGAATTGGTAAGTCACTTGTTGGGTACAAGTAGCGAATCTGTTTCTCTTTATTCTTAAAGATGCCCTGTTTTAGCACGTCCTGCTGTTTGAGGTGCCGTTGTTGCTCTGCTGATGCGCGATTGGAAGAGAGGCAGCCTGCGCCTCCGGAAGGCACCCCAAACTTCGATATGTATGTGAAGCATGGCCTTGGCCCTATGATGTTTAGTACATTATGGCACAAATATACGAGGGACAACGCCGAGTTACAGTGGCCTTTGACAGGTACTTTTGATGAACAGAAATTGAATTTCTTGCAGGATAAATTGTTTGCAAAAAGAAGCAGGCAGTCAATGTTTGACTATCTTCAGGTATGGCAAAAGGAAGCTAAGCAAAGACGGATAAGAGTGGAGAAGGAGGCACGGAGAGGGAAGACGCAGACAGTAACGCAAAAGGCTATAGCGTACGAGAGAGAGAAGAAAGAGAAGGGTATAGAGTATGCTGACCGGAAGTTTAGATTGCAATGCGATAAGTCTTATGTCGAATGCGAAGAAGGCGATCCCTTTGTGGAGGTTCTGTTAGATGTGCGGCCACCACCTCCTTATGCCCCGCAAAGGGTATATACAGCAGCCCCGCCTGCCCAGCCCCTCGCCTCCCATGCTGCAGCCTCTGGTTCCCCTGCCCCTGACTTGGCCGCTTCAGATGGAGCACCCCTCGTTTCCTCTTCGGCTCCATCGTCCGAGATTGCACTGATTATAGGCCGATCTGCTGTGCCCGTTGCCCCAGGCTCTTCCCTACCTCTCTCGCTTACACCCACCACACAGACATTAGTGTCTCTAGTTCCCGTAACATCTACGAGTGTGTCCTCCCCTCACTCCCTTTCCTCGCCCTTGTTGTACGCTGGGACACCGGTGCGGGGACTGGATGATGGGGATCGGGAGGCTGCTAAAGAAAGAATGGGGCAAGTGTTGATTCGGTCTGATGTGGGTGATGCAGAGAAGAAGATGGTGGCTGACCAGGCCTCTCAGTGGGCCCGGAGTCCGATTTACAGTGTGGAGGATGTGTGGAGTGTACTGAAAGCTTATGAGCCGTTCGTGCAACAGCATGCCCTCAAGCATATGTCGGCTACTCTGATTGGGCTGTGGGAGCATGTGTTTCAATGGCCCCCCTCCCCCCAAATTATTTATGATATTCGGGACAGTGTGTATGCAGCTGGCATGGCCCCTAATGATGTTTTTAGTCATGTTACCACGTTGATTGGATACCGAGGCAGGTTGATCCAAAAGAGCCCGACTGCAGTGTCTCAGTTCCCGATGAGGGAAATACATCCCATCTACCACCCCGAACTACCAGAGCTTCGAAATGGGCAGGACCAAGTCATCAGGCAGTGAGTAGAGGCCCGTTTCCAGGAACAGTGGGTTTATACTCCTTGGAAAAGGAATGAGGTTTTGTCTCTAAGACTCAGTTGCCCGACCCTAGGAAAAATCCGACTGCTTATTATAAAGAGTTAATAAATATCAAAAGGAGAGAGAGGAATAAAATAGACTAGTTCATTTCCCCAGGGAATTATAGTAGTAATCAATAGGAGCTAACTATATGAGTAGAAAAAACTCTGATGATGTATGTCTGAAAAACAATTCTGTTTTGTATGAAGGCCCTCACCCACCAACCTAGTTGGTGGCATGCTTCATCATCGGGCCCCACCCGATGGTACCGAATGTGCCTCGGGTGTGCTGCGACGTCTGCTTACAGCGGAGCGGATTTTGTAAAGTGAGTGTGCAGTGATGGCTGTGGTGAGTATGAAAATAAAAACTGTCCAACGAGTCCCAAGGTCCACAAGGGAAATTTATTCATGGGCTCATGGCAGTGTTTAAAAACAAGGCTACGGATGTTATCTGGGGGTAATTATTGCCCCTTACATCCAGTGAGGTCAACTAGTTTCAGCCAGGCCTTATGGTAAAACTGGCTTTCATCAGGACCGGTATGTGTATGGTGAGTTAAAAGGAGTCTACAGAATGTACAGGCTCCTATGTGCCGCTACACGCTATGGTGCGAGAAGTGTAAGAGGATGGTTTCCTCTATAGTCGTACCTAATAAAAAGAGACGAACAAACATAGAAAACAAACAAACATCCAGAGTAAGAAGTATGGTAAGGCACCGTAAAGATCACAGTGACTTGATATCATAGTGCCTTAAGTCGGAGTAATGCGATCCGTGTCGGCATGTGAAGGTCAATTGTCGTGGTTGTAATTATGCGTTACCGTGCTAGTCAATTTCAATAAATAGTGGCATTGAATGCATGCAAGCACGGGAAACTAAGCGGCTTACTCTTATGGTCTAAGAGACTGACTCCATGAGTCCCCGGCGGGGGTTCGACTTTCAGTCACACTCTAATCGAGGTTAGAAAGAGAAGGTTAGTGGGGGGCCCTTAGTGGTCACACATATATGTTTCAAAATGAAACAGCGGTTTCTCCTATTATATTACTTACTTCGTCACAGTCCAGAACCCACAGCACCACCTACTTGGTCGTTACGGGAACTCCGTCGATGTTTGCACTGGTTTTGGCGGGGTTTAAATACCTGTCGGGTGCTGCAGCTGCATTCGCTTTCCTGCCCGCTGCGATTAGCGTCATTCAGAGACCGCAGCTGATGTCAATTATCTCTTCAATACGACTAGCGTCTGGAGGGAGAATGAAAGCAACAGACTACACGAAAGTCTCCCCAGCGTGACTAGCGTCTGGGGAGAAAATAGAAACAAACAACAGACTACACTTGTGTGTGGTCTCGTCAGTGACTGCTTTATAAAGTATAGTAGTTCCATTTAACAATGTATTAAAAAGGCAGAATATTATATTAGAAAAAAATGATACGTGGCTGATTAGTCTATACAAGCTCAGTGTAAGGGGTAAAAAGGGGTAAAAAACGGACTGGTAAGTAACATGAAGTATAGTCTCATGCAGACTGTATGTACCTTCTCCCTAGGTACGAGATGATCTAACCCACTTAATTCTGGGGACAGAATACACAGATGGACATTATTTCAGATCTTATGTCTTGGTATGAGTCAGATCGTATATTGTCTATATAAGGGGCTATATGAATGGCCCTATATTCTGAGACCTGGAGGACAGACTGCACTTAACTGTCTCAATTATTAAGACTATTCCAAGGAATATTGTCATTCAATCCTTGGGTGTGGGTCGAAAGGCGGTATATCCAACGCTGTTCTTTAGAGAGAATGAGTTTGTCGTTATTGATGTTAAAGAATGGTATGTGTTCTATTATTGTCCATGATATATCGTTCGGAGTGTGTCCTTTTTCCAGATAATGATCCATCAGTTTGCTGTTTGATTTTCTGCACCGAATGGTGCTACGGTGCTCCACAATTCTTGTCCTTGCTTTCCTTGTGGTCATGCCGATATACCGAAGTTTACATGGGCATTCAATTAAGTATATTACGTTTGTGGTGTTACAATTCGTGTGTTTCAGTTGGTGCCATTTTTTACCCGGTTCCAGATCGAGTGTTTTGCTGGGTTGTGTAAGATGGCATACACTACAATTACCACAAGGGTAATGACTGGTCACATTAGGTAAACCCCATGCATTGAGGACAGTGTTATCAGGGATGTTCTGTTTTTTAGGGCGGGTGGATACCAGACGGTCTTTTAGGCTGCTGGCCTTCTTGTATGCAAATAGGGGTGGATCCCATTCTCTGGGTCCTGTATTGAGAATTCTCCAGTTTTTACGTATTATTTTGGCAACCTTGTTAGATACTACGTTGTACGTAGTAACACAGGTAAGCGGTGTTGATGTGGTAGTTCGTACTGGATCTTCAAGGAGGGCTTCCCTGTTCTGGTTACGAGCACGTTTCTTTGTGGTTTCAATAATTGTATTGGGATACCCTCGTTCCTGTAATTTTAGTGCGAGGTCTGTTGATTGCCTCTGGAAATCTGCAGTTGAACTGCAGTTTCGTCGTATGCAGAGAAACTGTCCAAATGGTAGGTTTTCCCTGAGGGGACGTGGATGAAAGCTTTCAAATTGTAGCAGCGAATTTCTTGCTGTAGGTTTGTAGTAAGTGGAGGTCTTGAGAGTTCCAGCCTCTGCTTCAATAATGAGGTCCAAAAAAGTTATATTTTGGGCATTGGCTGTACTCAGTGAACCGTAAGTAGGGGTCACGTTCATTGAGCCAAAGAAGAAAAGTAGTTAATGACTCCATAGTGCCGGTCCATATCATCAGGATGTCGTCGATATATCGACGCCAAAAGCAGATGTTGTTAGTATAGGGGTTTGTGGTTGGTAAGATATGGGTCTTTTCAAAGTGGTAGACATATAGTCCCGCCACACTTGGGGCAAAAACACTGCCCATTGAAGTACCATTTGTTTGGAGATACAATTCACCCTCAAATTCAAAATAGTTCTCTTTAAGGGCCAGTGTGGCACATTGGAGGATGAAACCTCTGGGAGTCGTATAATCCCAGGTCGTCTCCATCATCATATCGTGGAGGACCTTCAGAGTGGCATCTTGAGGGAGACTAGTGTATAAACTTTCAATGTCTAACCCTACCAGAAGTTGTGTTGTAGGATCAAAATTCATATCTTTAATGAGAGACAACAGATGTTTAGTGTCTCTGATATAAGTGGACGCTTTCTGAGTTATTGGGTTCAAGAAAAAGTTGCAGTATCTTGAAAGAGGTTCTAGAAGAGAGTTAATTCCAGAGACGATTGGTCGTCCAGGTGGCGGTCTAGTCTCCTTATGAATTTTTGGTACTGTATAGAAGTAGGGGATTTTTACAGTCTTAGTGCAGAGATAGTCTGCCTCCTGTTTGGAGATGTCTTGATGGCTTTCTGCTCTTTCAACCAATAGGGCAATGGTGGTTTGTAGAGTGCTCGTTGGATCAACCTCAAGACGTCTATAATTGCGTCCGTCACTGAGCAGTCTACGGCATTCAGAGTTGTAGTCCTCTTTATTCTGAATGACCACTCCACCCCCTTTATCCGCAGGTTTGATGATTATGTTGGTGTTGTTCTGTAGTCTGCGTACTGCCTCCCTCTCTTCTCTTGAGAGGTTGTTGAAAGTATTGGGTTGATTCAAGTTTTCAACCTCATTGTAAACTGCCTGTTCAAAGGCACTGATTTCTACCGGGACTCCTGATGGTGGGGGAATAAACGTTGATTTTGTTCGCAAACCCGTTTCATTATTGTTGGTTGTGTGGTCTGATAAAGGGTTTTCTCAAAGAAGGCTTTGAGCTTGAGTTTGCGGAAAAAATCCGCTAACTCTAAATGAAGATTAAATTTGTCCAATCGTGCGGTTGGGACAAACGAAAGTCCTTTATTAAGGACATATTCCTCAGCAGAGGTAAGGGGGTGGATGACAAATTAAAGACCAGGGATACTGGTTTTGGTTGTACATGAGGTGTTGTTACCGGGCCCCGCTCGGTCCCGGTTGGGGGTCTCTTCCTCTGTTCCTTTTGTTGGCACTGACTGGTCCGCCTTCTTCCTCCCAATGGACTTGTTGTTGATTCCTTCTGCGTCCCCTGGCTCTCCGGCCTTGCCCTAAAAAAGGCGGCCTCTGATGGTATGGAAAAAAATGGTTGGGGTGCTTGGTGATATTGAGGGGGCCACCCGAAATAGGGGTTCTGTGGTAGATGTGGGAAAGGTACCGGCCCAAAGTTTTGGCCTTGATGTTGTTAAGTACCCCATGGTTGTGTCCATCGGGGTGTTCGTCCTCTTCCTTTTTGTTTATAGGAGCCATTGCTTGAGCCACTGGAGATAGAAGTGTTGTCTCCTGAGGTATCCGATGATCTGTCCGGTTGTTCCAAGGCTGTATAGTTATCATCGGAGTAGGGATATACCTTGGTGTAATTAAATATTTTTAGGTCTTTCTGAAATTTCGTGATTTTTGCTTGTGTAAGATATTCCTTATATTCCGCAATCTCTTTGTTGGATTCTTCTAAATTCTTCTTAAAAGAAGTAATAGTGGTTTTAAAGTGGCTCTCTGTGGCTTGGATTTCAATAATCATAGCATCCGAGAGTCGCTTGGCTGTCCTGATTATTAGTACCAGCCAGTCTCTAGTGCAGTGCCAGGCAATCTGCGCCCAGTCCTTCCTGAAGGAAGCATCCTCCAGGAAGATCCTGGGCGCATTAGTTACCAGGAGGCCTTTAGGTGCAGTGTTGGTTCGTAAATACTCTGTGAGAATAACTCCATGTAAAATTGCACGAATTCTATTGCGCTTCTTTTCAGTTAGTGCTTCCCAGTCTGTAGTCTGAGCTATAGTTTGTGATATATTAATATCTGCCTGGAACGGGGGGTCAGCGAGAAGCTCGCTTACATCAGTGTCAGTAAAGGCCTGCGTGTTCCGCCATGATGACAGAAATTAAATGTGTTTATTTCTCTCACAGCTGTGCGCTGCTACATCAATAAATATCAAAAGGAGAGAGAGGAATAAAATAGACTAGTTCATTTCCCCAGGGAATTATAGTAGTAATCAATAGGAGCTAACTATATGAGTAGAAAAAACTCTGATGATGTATGTCTGAAAAACAATTCTGTTTTGTATGAAGGCCCTCACCCACCAACCTAGTTGGTGGCATGCTTCATCATCGGGCCCCACCCGATGGTACCGAATGTGCCTCGGTGTGCTGCGACGTCTGCTTACAGCGGAGCGGATTTTGTAAAGTGAGTGTGCAGTGATGGCTGTGGTGAGTATGAAAATAAAAACTGTCCAACGAGTCCCAAGGTCCACAAGGGAAATTTATTCATGGGCTCATGGCAGTGTTTAAAAACAAGGCTACGGATGTTATCTGGGGGTAATTATTGCCCCTTACATCCAGTGAGGTCAACTAGTTTCAGCCAGGCCTTATGGTAAAACTGGCTTTCATCAGGACCGGTATGTGTATGGTGAGTTAAAAGGGGAGTCTACAGAATGTACAGGCTCCTATGTGCCGCACACGCTATGGTGCGAGAAGTGTAAGAGGATGGTTTCCTCTATAGTCGTACCTAATAAAAAAGAGACGAACAAACATAGAAAACAAACAAACATCCAGAGTAAGAAGTATGGTAAGGCACCGTAAAGATCACAGTGACTTGATATCATAGTGCCTTAAGTCGGAGTAATGCGATCCGTGTCGGCATGTGAAGGTCAATTGTCGTGGTTGTAATTATGCGTTACTGTGCTAGTCAATTTCAATAAATAGTGGCATTGAATGCATGCAAGCACGGGAAACTAAGCGGCTTACTCTTATGGTCTAAGAGACTGACTCCATGAGTCCCCGGCGGGGGTTCGACTTTCAGTCACACTCTAATCGAGGTTAGAAAGAGAAGGTTAGTGGGGGGCCCTTAGCGGTCACACATATATGTTTCAAAATGAAACAGCGGTTTCTCCTATTATATTACTTACTTCGTCACAGTCCAGAATCCACAGCACCACCTACTTGGTCGTTACGGGAACTCCGTCGATGTTTGCACTGGTTTTGGCGGGGTTTAATTACCTGTCGGGTGCTGCAGCTGCATTTGCTTTCCTGCCCGCTGCGATTAGCGTCATTCAGAGACCGCAGCTGATGTCAATTATCTATTCAATACGACTAGCGTCTGGAGGGAGAATGAAAGCAAAAGACTACACGAAAGTCTCCCCAGCGTGACTAGCGTCTGGGGAGAAAATAGAAACAAACAACAGACTGCACTTGTGTGTGGTCTCGTCAGTGACTGCTTTATAAAGTATAGTAGTTCCATTTAACAATGTATTAAAAAGGCAGAATATTATATTAGAAAAAAATGATACGTGGCTGATTAGTCTATACAGGCTCAGTGTAAGGGGTAAAAAGAGGTAAAAAACGGACTGGTAAGTAACATGAAGTATAGTCTCATGCAGACTGTATGTACCTTCTCCCTAGGTACGAGATGATCTGACCCACTTAATTCTGGGGACAGAATACACAGATGGACATTATTTCAGATCTTATGTCTTGGTATGAGTCAGATCGTATATTGTCTATATAAGGGGCTATATGAATGGCCCTATATTCTCAGACCTGGAGGACAGACTGCACTTAACTGTCTCAATTATTAAGACTATTCCAAGGAATATTGTCATTCAATCCTTGGGTGTGGGTCGAAAGGCGGTATATCCAACGCTGTTCTTTAGAGAGAATGAGTTTGTCGTTATTGATGTTAAAGAATGGTATGTGTTCTATTATTGTCCATGATATATCGTTCGGAGTGTGTCCTTTTCCAGATAATGATCCATCAGTTTGCTGTTTGATTTTCTGCACCGAATGGTGCTACGGTGCTCCACAATTCTTGTCCTTGCTTTCCTTGTGGTCATGCAGATATACCGAAGTTTACATGGGCATTCAATTAAGTATATTACGTTTGTGGTGTTACAATTCGTGTGTTTCAGTTGGTGCCATTTTTTACCCGGTTCCAGATCGAGTGTTTTGCTGGGTTGTGTAAGATGGCATACACTACAATTACCACAAGGGTAATGACCGGTCACATGGAATGGAATGGAAAAGGCACTTATATAGCGCATGGCTACCCGGGGGCCTCCCAGCGCTTGGCTAGAACCAGAATCCATTAGCAGAACATTCAGGGAAATAGCAAGGTTTTTAGTTGCCTTCGGAATGAGAAGTGGCTGGGTTCCCTGCGTAAATGGAGTGGTAGGGCGTTCCAAAGTTTGGCCGCGTTAAGTGAAAAGAGGCGACCACCACTTCTCGCCCTCTTGATCCTTGGGACCTCCACCAAGTGGAGCTCATCCGAGCGCAATTCCCTGGGGGCCTTATAGCGACGAAACATTTTCAAGATTAAGGAAGACCCATTCCCTTGCAGAGACTTATGGACAATACAAAGGGCCTTGAAACTGATTCTTTCCTTCACTGGAAGCCAGTGAAGGGTCCATAAGGCCGGTTTCGCAGAGAGGCGATTTGGTATTCCAAATAGTAATCTGGCCGCGCAGTTTTGGATTGTTTGCAGTTTCGTAATTACTGCCAGAGGGGCCCCTAAGTAGAGTGCATTTCCATAGTCTATTCTGGACAATATCAAGGATTGGACTAATATTTTTTGGCTTGGAAAGGAAGAAGAGGAAGCACTTTGCGGGCCATTCTAAGCAGTCCATAGCAAGTTGCCACCGTCTTCCTAGCTTGCACCTTGAAAGTCAAATTCTGGTCTAGCCAGATACCTAAGCTCTTTATCTCGCTCCTGGGCGTTGGGACTGGTCCCATACATGCTGGCCACATGGTACTCAATGAAACATTGGAAGGATTACCCAGGATCATAATCTCTGTTTTATTTCCATTGAGTTTAAGGTGGGACGCTCCCATCCACTTGGAGACTTCCTCCAGACATGAATGGAGGTCTTGGGATAGCTGCTTGGCTTGATTAAGCGCGACGACCAATTGAGTGTCATCGGCGTAAGTCACCATATGGATTCCAAAGGGGGCTACAATATCCGCCAGAGGGGCCATATACACATTAAAAGGGTCGGGCTCAGGGAGGATCCCTGAGGTACTCCACAACGCAGAGGCATTGATCTCGAGGTCATCTCATCTTCAAATATCTGGAAGGATCTATCTTCCAGGAAAGAGCGCAGCCACTTCAATGCAGTGTCAATGACTCCCGACTTCCCAAGACGGTGAGTCAGAATACTGGTGATTCACCGTGTCAAATGCTGCGCTCAGATCGAGAAGTATGATGACAGATGCCCCTCCTGCGTCCAGAATCTTTCTACTTTCTTCAACTACTGCTAACAAGGCAGTTTCCGTGTCCTGTCGAGGTCGAAATCCCATTTGGGAAGGGTGGAGCAGATTGTTGGATTCAATAAAATTGGAGAGGATAGAATTGACATACTTTTCAGCGAGCTTGGCCATCCCAGGAAGCAAGGAAATAGGGCGGTAGTTGCCCAAGTCTCCTGGATCCAGGTTGGGTTTCTTCAAGAGTGTCTTTACCATAGCTCTTTTCCAGTTACAGGGAACTATTCCTGTACTTAATGAAGCATTAATTACATCTGTAATAACAGGGGCAATTATCGGAGCAACCCTTACCAAAACATTCATAGGTGCAGAATCCCTAGGAGATCCATTTTTCACCGAGGAAAACAGCGTCAGGAGAGCTTCCTGGGTGATTAGTGGAAAGGTTTCCAGCAATGGTCTAGTTGACAAGACACCTTGATCTGACTCCTCGCCTAGTAGGTCGTATTTATCATCAATCTGAGGCAGACATTTAAGAATGTTCTCTATTTTAATAGTAAAGAAATCCGCTTGTTTATTACAGCGTTGTCCGGACATATCAGGGGCCACGGATGGGGCAGGGGTTTTGAGGAGCTTCTTTATAATAATAAAGGTTTCTCTAGGAGAATTTCCAGCCAACAGAATTTTTTCCTCAAAGTAGGAGGTCTGAGCCTGTTTAATACCTGCTTTGTAAATTTCGATAGCTCTCCGATATTCCAATTTTTTACTTGGTGAATAATCTTTCCTCCAACTACGTTCCAGAACCTTGCATCGCTGTTTAAGAATACGTAATTTGGGTGAATACCAGGGGGATTTATGCAAACCCTCTGTCTTTTTCATCAAGATTTTTGGGAGAACTGCATTTAACCAGTTATCTATCCAGTTGCAGAAGTCGTCATTGGCTACACCTGGGCTGGAATCCATTAGGTAAACCCCATGCATTGAGGACAGTGTTATCAGCGATGTTCTGTTTTTTAGGGCGGGTGGATACCAGACGGTCTTTTAGGCTGCTGGCCTTCTTGTATGCAAATAGGGGTGGATCCCATTCTCTGGGTCCTGTATTGAGAATTCTCCAGTTTTTACGTATTATTTTGGCAACCTTGTTAGATACTACGTTGTACGTAGTAACACAGGTAAGCGGTGTTGATGTGGTAGTTCGTACTGGATCTTCAAGGAGGGCTTCCCTGTTCTGGTTACGAGCACGTTTCTTTGTGGTTTCAATAATTTTATTGGGATACCCTCGTTCCTGTAATTTTAGTGCGAGGTCTGTTGATTGCCTCTGGAAATCTGCAGTTGAACTGCAGCTTCGTCGTATGCGGAGAAACTGTCCAAATGGTAGGTTCTCCCTGAGGGGACGTGGATGAAAGCTTTCAAATTGTAGCAGCGAATTTCTTGCTGTAGGTTTGTAGTAAGTGGAGGTCTTGAGAGTTCCAGCCTCTGCTTCAATAATGAGGTCCAAAAAAGTTATATTTTGGGCATTGGCTGTACTCGTGAACCGTAAGTAGGGGTCACGTTCATTGAGCCAAAGAAGAAAAGTAGTTAATGACTCCATAGTGCCGGTCCATATCATCAGGATGTCGTCGATATATCGACGCCAAAAGCAGATGTTGTCAGTATAGGGGTTCGTGGTTGGTAAGATATGGGTCTTTTCAAAGTGGTAGACATATAGTCCCGCCACACTTGGGGAAAAAACACTGCCCATTGAAGTACCATTTGTTTGGAGATACAATTCACCCTCAAATTCAAAATAGTTCTCTTTAAGGGCCAGTGTGGCACATTGGAGGATGAAACCTCTGGGAGTCGTATAATCCCAGGTCGTCTCCATCATCATATCATATCAGAGTGGCATCTTGAGGGAGACTAGTGTATAAACTTTCAATGTCTAACCCTACCAGAAGTTGTGTTGTAGGATCAAAATTCATATCTTTAATGAGAGACAACAGATGTTTAGTGTCTCTGATATAAGTGGACGCTTTCTGAGTTATTGGGTTCAAGAAAAAGTCGCAGTATCTTGAAAGAGGTTCTAGAAGAGAGTTAATTCCAGAGACGATTGGTCGTCCAGGTGGCGGTCTAGTCTCCTTATGAATTTTTGGTACTGTATAGAAGTAGGGGATTTTTACAGTCTTAGTGCAGAGATAGTCTGCCTCCTGTTTGGAGATGTCTTGATGGCTTTCTGCTCTTTCAACCAATAGGGCAATGGTGGTTTGTAGAGTGCTCGTTGGATCAACCTCAAGACGTCTATAATTGCGTCCGTCACTGAGCAGTCTACGGCATTCAGAGTTGTAGTCCTCTTTATTCTGAATGACCACTACACCCCCTTTATCCGCAGGTTTGATGATTATGTTGGTGTTGTTCTGTAGTCTGCGTACTGCCTCCCTCTCTTCTCTTGAGAGGTTGTTGAAAGTATTGGGTTGATTCAAGTTTTCAACCTCATTGTAAACTGCCTGTTCAAAGGCAGTGATTTCTACCGGGACTCCTGATGGTGGGGGAATAAACGTTGATTTTGTTCGTAAACCTGTTTCATTATTGTTGGTTGTGTGGTCTGATAAAGGGGTTTTCTCAAAGAAGGCTTTGAGCTTGAGTTTGCGGAAAAAATCCGCTAACTCTAAATGAAGATTACATTTGTCCAATCGTGCGGTTGGGACAAACGAAAGTCCTTTATTAAGGACATATTCCTCAGCAGAGGTGAGGGGGGTGGATGATAAATTAAAGACCAGGGATACTGGTTTTGGTTGTACATGAGGTGTTGTTACCGAGCCCCGCTCGGTCCCTGTTGGGGGTCTCTTCCTCTGTTCCTTGTGTTGGCACTGACTGGTCCGCCTTCTTCCTCCCAATGGACTTGTTGTTGATTCCTTCTGCGTCCCCTGGCTCTCCGGCCTTGCCCTAAAAAAGGCGGCCTCTGATGGTATGGAAAAAATGGTTGGGGTGCTTGGTGATATTGAAGGGGCCACCCGAAATAGGGGTTCTGTGGTAGATGTGGGAAAGGTACCAGCCCAAAGGTTTGGCCTTGATGTTGTGAAGTACCCCATGGTTGTGTCCATCGGGGTGTTCGTCCTCTTCCTTTTTGTTTATAGGAGCCATTGCTTGAGCCACTGGAGATAGAAGTGTTGTCTCCTGAGGTATCCGATGATCTGTCCGGTTGTTCCAAGGCTGTATAGTTATCATCGGAGTAGGGATATACCTTGGTGTAATTAAATCTTTTTAGGTCTTTCTGAAATTTCGTGATTTTTGCTTGTGTAAGATATTCCTTATATTCCGCAATCTCTTTGTTGGATTCTTCTAACTTCTTCTTAAAAGATGTAATAGTGGTTTTAAAGTGGCTCTCTGTGGCTTGGATTTCAATAATCATAGCATCCGAGAGTCGCTTGGCTGTCCTGATTATTAGTACCAGCCAGTCTCTAGTGCAGTGCCAGGCAATCTGCGCCCAGTCCTTCCTGAAGCAAGCATCCTCCAGGAAGATCCTGGGCGCATTAGTTACCTTCTCGCACCATAGCGTGTGCGGCACATAGGAGCCTGTACATTCTGTAGACTCCCCTTTTAACTCACCATACACATACCGGTCCTGATGAAAGCCAGTTTTACCATAAGGCCTGGCTGAAACTAGTTGACCTCACTGGATGTAAGGGGCAATAATTACCCCCAGATAACATCCGTAGCCTTGTTTTTAAACACTGCCATGAGCCCATGAATAAATTTCCCTTGTGGACCTTGGGACTCGTTGGACAGTTTTTATTTTCATACTCACCACAGCCATCACTGCACACTCACTTTACAAAATCCGCTCCGCTGTAAGCAGACGTAGCAGCACACCCGAGGCACATTCGGTACCATCGGGTGGGGCCCGATGATGAAGCATGCCACCAACTAGGTTGGTGGGTGAGGGCCTTCATACAAAACAGAATTGTTTTTCAGACATACATCAGAGTTTTTTCTACTCATATAGTTAGCTCCTATTGATTACTACTATTATAAAGAGTTGACAGAGGCTGCGTCTTCGACGGTGATGACGCTGGCCGACATTGAGATGTTTTTCGGTTTGCTGGTGCCGGTTGATATTTGGCCGCAGGTGCACACGCAGGACCACGTAGTGGAGTTGGGTGGCACTTGGAGTGAGATCAGGGCATGGGATAAAGAGAGGAAGCCTGGCGAGTAGCCTAAGGCTGAGATACTAGCTTTGCCGGGTCGAATTATCACGTATATGCACTCCTTGATCCCACCTAGAAGAGTAGATTGGGATAAGTTAACTGCATGTCGCCAGAAGAAAAATGAAAGTGTATCTGATTTCTTCACTAGGTTTGAAGTTGTGTTTTTGGATTTCAGCGGACAGGACTTGTCGATGGAGGGAGGTATCCGATTGTTTGTTAACAGATTTGTTACAAACCTGCTTCCTGAGATCGCGACTCGGTTGCAGGCTTCGGAGAGCACTTGGACTACTTCCTCCCCATTGGTAATATTAAGTATGGCCCAGTTTTATGAGCACAGAGAGAACGAAGAGAAGGAGAAGGTAGAGAAGAAAAATAAGGAGCTGAAAACGAAGGTGTTGATGCAACAGGCGTCCCGGGGCAACGGTAGAGGATGGGGCATTGGTCCGGCCTGGCAGCTGCCCTGCACTGGCAGGAATACTACGCCCGTGGGGCCGAACCAGTGCGCATATTGTAAGGAGGAGGGGCATTGGCGTAGTGAGCGTCCGACGCTGTTGCAAAGGGTTGAGGCTCTGAGGGGACAGGGGTCCAGAGGACGGGGCCGGGGAGCATGTGGCTATGGCGGAGGCCGGGGAGGAGAGGAACAGCCAGGTCAGTCTGATCAGAACTATTTTGATGATCCGAGGGGGCGACAGTATTACCATGATGGTTATGATTTGGACGAAGTGACGGGACTTACCCATGGCTAGGACAGCCAAGGGCAGGGTGAGGGATCAATTCAGATCCCTGTGGATCAGCGGGGACCCTATGTTACTGCTGATCTGCAGGGCTCAGCGAAAAAATTCTTGGTGGACACAGGCGCAATGAATAGCTCTGTTTCTCGTTCACTGGTCCCCGGGGCAGCCCTGTCTGGCCAAAATAATGTTTTGGTAGGCTTCTCAGGTATACCGGTTGTGAGCTCCATCTCTGAGCCACTGGCCCTGACTATCGGTCCTTTTATCGTAGATTCGCCCTTCTTATTGACATCTAACTGTGGAGAGAATTTAATGGGTTTGGACTTGTTGAAGAAATTACATGCAACTATTTCGTGCTCTCCGGATGGCGTCTATATGACCATAGGACCCAATGTAGTGAATTCCAAGCAATGTTTGTCAAAGGATGAGCCCCTTCCCGCTGAGTTTAAGGAGGTGCTGACGACATTATGGGCTACAGGTGATACGGTCGTAGGGCTGTTGCAGATACCTCCGGTCTCCATCAGAGTTAAGGACAAATCTGTTCTGCCTCGTCTTCCCCAGTACAAGATACCAAAGGCAGGCAAATGGGCTCTATTGCAGATTATACAGGATTTGATTGTGTCTGGAGTTGTTGAAGAGACGACTGCGAATGTGTGCAATAGCCCCATTCTTCCCATCCTAAAAAGGGCACCATCTGGTTCCCCAGATGATCATCCCGATGTCTACCGCTTTGTGATTGATCTGCGTGAGGTGAATAAGATTGTGGTCCCTCAGTTCCCTGTTGTCCCTGACATCACTGCTCTCCTGACCATGATTCCTCCCTCTGCCACATACTTTTCTGTCATTGATTTGAAGAATGCGTTCTTTAGCATCCCCATACATCCAGATAGCCGGTATCTGTTTGGGTTCTCCCTGGCCGGCAGAAGCTTTAGATTTTGTCGGGCTCCTCAGGGCTATACTCAAAGCCCCAGTATCTATAGCCAAGCTTTAAAAAGTCAATTGGACTCCCTCGTCCTTCCCTCAGGTAATGTCCTATTGCAGTACGTGGACGACCTTTTAATAGCTTCGGATACTGAAAATGGTTGCAAGGATGCAAAGGTTAAACTATTGTTACATTTGGCCCATCATTGACATAAAGTGTCCCTTTCTAAATTTCAATATTGTCGACAGGAGGTCACCTACTTAGGTCACCCACTGTCGAAGGAGGGAAGGAGACTAACACCAGGCCTGGGCGTAGTTCGGGGAGTTTTGCTAAGCGGAACTCCGCGAAGTTACAAAAAAACACCGCGAAGTTCCACGAGTGGCGGAGTGCGAACTGCAGTTTGTGCTGGTATTCCTGCCGCTCGGGAAGAAATTCTACATGAACCCCTGCCTTGGACGCATGACTGTCAGCATGCTTTTGAGCAACTAAAAATAGCGCTTTGCTCTGCACCTGTGCTTGGCACTCCAGACTATCAGAAGCCGTTCGTGTTGTACGTACACGAAACAGCTGGCTGCGCGCTCTCTGTCTTAACACAGGCCTTTGGAGGTAAGCAAAGGCTGTGTGCTTATTTCTCTGCTCTGCTTGACAACGTCGCCAGAGCCCTCCCGAGCTGTCTAAGAGTGGTCGCGGCTGTGGCCATTTCTATCTGACAATCGGCAGGGCTCGTCCTTGATACTGATCTCACAGTCATGGTCCTGCATGCTGTGGACACACTTTTGAACAGAACAAAGATGCAGCACCTTACCAGTGCACGTCTGACTGGCTATTAGCTGACCCTGTTTGCGCCACGTCACCATTAAAAGATGTGCCATCCTGAACCCAGCCACGTTACTACCCCTCCCTTCTGAGAGTGAGGAGACGGACGTGCATGATGGCATCTTCCGTACTGAAGAAGAGACGAAGGGACGGGTAGACCTGACTGATGTACCCCTATCTGAACACCAAGGGGAGCTATATGTCGATGGTTCTTGTTTTAAATTACCAGATGGCACAACAACAGCGGCCTATGCTATCACCACCCTACGCACTGTAGTTGAGACATCACGAGTTCCCTATCAATCAGCACAAGCTGCAGAGTTGGTGGCCCTTCTTCGTGCCTGCGAGTTGAGTGAGGGACTGGCTGCCAACATATATACTGACAGCCAGTATGCGTTTGGCGTCGCTCACAATTTTGGGCGGCTCTGGGCGGAGAGGGGGTTCCTAACATCCCATGGAATGAGAATACAGAACGGCCCACTAATACACAGACTTTTGTCAGCCCTGGCACTCCCTAAGAAATTAGCAATAGTGAAGTGCAGTGCTCACAAGGCAATAACTGATGATGTTGGGAGGGGGAACGCATTTGCAGATCAGATAGCGAAGGAGACAGCACGGAATAAAATGAAGAGGATGTTTGTGGCAGGTCCTGCTAGATGGGTGCCCAAGTGTGCGATGTTTGAGGATACACTGGAAAATGTCAAGGAGATTCAGAGTGAGGCAACAATTGAGGAGTTAGCAATATGGCAGGAGAGCACGGCTAATTTGGATGACGATGGGTCCTGGACTGACAAATCCGGAAAGCAGAGATGGATGCTACCGGATGCATATGTCCTCCCTGTGGTTACCATGGCGCACGGGCCAGCCCACATTAGTGCGAAAGGGATTTGCAAGCTGTTAGACCCCGTATGGCGGAATTACAATATTCCCAAAGTTGCAGTCCACCTGGTGAAGTACTGCATGATCTGCCTGATGCACAATCCTGGGAAGGGTACCCCCACCCCTGTTGGCAGTTTTGCACCGCCTTCCTTCCCTTTGGAGGTTCTCCAGATGGATTTCATCGAAATGGAACGAGTCAATAACTTGAAATATGTGTTGGTGGTTGTCTGTGCATTCAGTAAATGGATTGAGGCCTACCCCACTAAAGAGAACACTGCCATGGCGACGGCGAAGGTACTCTTGAAAGAGTTCTTCCCGCGTTTTGGTTTGCCCAGTTTGATTTGGAGTGACAATGGCATCCACTTCAATGCCAAGGTCATCCAATTGGTGTGCAACGGATTGCACATTAGGCAAAGGTTTCATGCGGCGAACCACCCCCAATCAGCAGGCTTGGTCGAGAAGTATAAGAGTACTCTCAATCTGAAAATGGCCAAGATCAAAGAGAGCCCAGGATTGCATGGCCAGATGCTTTACCCCTAGCACTAATGTCTACGAGAGTCACAGCTCACTCTAGAACAGGATTGTCCCCGTATGAGGTCGCGTTTGGACGCCCGGCAAATGTTTGGGGCGTCCCGCGACCTCGCAGGTTTTCCGACATAGACTACCCCTTGCTTATAGACTACCTTTATGAGTTGACTAAAAATTTGCGTTCTACTCCCCAACAGATCGCTGAAACATTGCAGCAAAATCCAGAGGGTCCGGGTCACGAGATACAGCCAGGCGATTGGATACTGGTCCGGAACTTTCAGCGGAAGAGCGGTTTGGAACCACGCTGGAAGGGACCCCTGCAGGTCCTTCTAGCTACCAGGACAGCGGTGAAGGTCGACGGTCGGAAGAATTGGATACACAGTACCACAGTACACATTGTACCCCCTCCCGCTGCCCTACGATCAGTGGGTCGCGGACGGGATTGGGGATTGTGAGACAGAGCAGGTGCCATGGTTCATTCCCTTCTCGGACGCCCGGCTCACGTTGGCACCGACGGAGGAAGAGAGTCATGCGGTGCTGAATGAAGCAGTGCCGCCTGAAATTAAGGCCATCCAGGAGTTCCAGCCTGTTGGCCCACCTGTGATTGAGTCACGTCCAGTTGAGCCCCAATCCACCGACCTGTCTGAGTCCGACCCTTTCCCCTTGGTCCCTTTGAGCCGGACCCCTTGTTCTCTGACCCCACTGTGCCTGGAGTGTTGAGGTACAATTTGCGCCCCCATAAGAGGAGCAGTGCACCAAAGGGAAAGTCAGATTAGTAGGGATGGACTGCATTGCTGAGGAATAGGGTGAACGTACCCTGCCCGTGGTACCAACGATAGCTTAGGGAAAGGGAGATTGGTGCGTTATTCGGACAGTCACCAAACAGGGCAAAGGAACTGTGTTTCCGAGGAGAAGATATTTAGCCCTGCAACGTGGGATATGGATCTGAGCTAGACGAACAGCTCCACCGCCGGTACTCAACAGCTCTTACGCCTAACGAACAATATATTGTCTTGGTTTCTTGCTTTTATTCCAGCTTGGCTCCAAGTGTAAGTCTTTTCTGCTGCTTCATGAGAATGTATCCCTTTGGTCGCCCCATTCAGGAGGAAGAACAGCCTTTCAAAGCTCTGCGTCCTGAGCGGGATGGGCCTGTCTGGTCCTCCTGGTCTGAGAAAAGTAAAGCTGTGTTCGTAGCAATTATTCTAATTTCTTTAATTATTGATACTTGGGGTAACGTATTTTCTGGAGGAGAAATATCCTGTGCATACTTTGATTGGTACTACGCCTGCTCCCCCCGAGCATATCTTTGTTACTCTGGCGCCTCACAAGGAGGAGCACAGGAAGTCTTATAAAGATAATGTGTTCATTCAGACCTTGCATCAAACGCACACCGCTTATAATATGACAAAATGTTGGGTATGTGGGTTGTTAATGTTAATGTTAAGAATAATTTGTAGAGCGCACGTACACCGATTGGTTTCATGGTGCTGTAATATGCCTTGTCCGTTACCTGAGGAGGAGTCAGTTGTAGGCTTGTGCAAATAACCAAGTTTTGAGTGACGACCTGAATTTCAGAAGGTCAGTGCATGACCGGATCTCCAGGGGGAAGGAGTTCCACAGTCTAGGGGCGAGGGTTGCGAATCTGCAGCCTCCCAAACGTTTCCGCTTGAACGTGGGGGTAGAGAGGAGCAGGAGGTGAGCTGATCGCAGATTGTGAGAGGGTGTTTACCTGATTATCAGGATGTTTATGAATTTGGGATTTTGACCGTGCAAGGATTTGAAGATCAAACAACCAGTTTTAAATGCGCAGCGTTGAGGGATGGGGAGCCAGTGCAATTTCCTCATAAGAGGTGTCGCCGGTTGCCACCTAGGTTGTTGGAGAATCATTCTGGCTGCCTGATTCTGGGCTATCTGCAGCCGTTTGAACAGGTAGAGTGGAATGCCCAGGTAAACAGAGTTTGCATAGTCCAGGTGCGACAGAACGGTGGCTATTACAACCTGGGTCAGGGCTTCCTGCGTGAGTAAACGGCGAATCTTCCTGATCTTTCGCAGTTGAAAGAAGCATTTAGATATAACCGACCCAACCTGCGTTTTAAGTGAAAGATCACTGTTTAGAGTGAAACCGAGTGTTTTAGCCGAGGAGGAGGGAATGGGCGGGGGTCCTAGCTCTGTCGGCCAATAGTGTGGGCCCCAGAACTTATGGCTGTCTCCTGAGAGGACTAGCTCCGTCTTGCCCGGATTTAGCTTAAGGTGGTTGTGATCCATCCATTGTTGAATGTGCAGCATGGTGGCCTGAAATTCGGTGACTGAGCTGTGTGAATTGTCGACCGTGAAAACCAGTTGCAGGTCGTCCGCGCAGTTGAAGACAGTCACCTTCCTGTCTTTGAGGGACTGAATCAAGGGAAGGATGTAGAGATTGAACAGGTGGGGGCAGAGCGAGGAGCCTTGCGGAACACCACACGCAGTTCTTCTTTTAGGGGCAGTGAAGTGGCCTGAGCGAACGGCCTGGGACCGGTCCTCCAGGAACGAGCTAAGCCATCTAGCGGCTGAGCCCTGGATGCCAGCTTGCCTGACACGGTCTGCCAATATAGTGTGGTCGACCGTGTCAAAGGCGGCGGAAAGATCCAGTAGTACTAGTGCCTGAGGGGAGCTTCTGTCAGCGTTATCACGGAGAGTATCCAGGACAGCTAATATCACAGATTCTGTGGAGTGTGCGGGGCGGAAGCCCGCCTTGTGAGGTTCGAGGTATTTTGATTCTTCCAAGAAGATGAACAGGCATTTTGCTACATAGGCCTCTAGTACTTTCGCCAAAAATGGCAGCAGGGAGATGGGGCGGTAGTTGGACAAATTCATAGGGTCAGCTCCAGGTTTTTTCAGGAGAGGAACCACGATGGCTTCTTTCAATGCTGTTGGAACACGACCAGTTGCCCTCAGTAACTCATAGAAGTGAGAACTTGCTATCCATGCCATTGTCATATGTTAGTAGCTGTGAGGGGTCGTTTGCATTGCTTAGCATGGTCCGTTCATTTCACCAGGCTGACACATTGGAACGAAAAAGTACTAGTTCTCGTACCCTGACACAGACTGTATGCTTCCAGCATAGAGTACCCCTCGGTGCTCCCACAGGCTGAGAGCCGTTTGGCAGGTTGTTCTTGAGCTCTTGCATGCATGCGTCCAAGGGAGTGAGGAAGGGAAATTGGTCTCAGGTGGAAAGGGACAATTTTCTACAGTTCAACGCATCAGAATACTACCAGTCCTTTCAGACCCGCAACGTTACTGAAGATAAGCCGATACCGTTGTCAGTGGTGGATGTCACAGCTCCTTTCCGTGTCCAGGGGGCTGGAGAAATAGAGGTAGGGGAGAGCAGATGCAACACTACTTATATCTTGAGGGCAACAAAAAGTCCACCCCTGATTCCGCCACCTAATGTCTATTTTGTTTGTGGAGCTCATGGTTATGTTTGGCTTCCTGAAGAGTGGTCGGGAAGATGTTACCTTTCTTACCTCTTGCCACCTGTGTATATAGCCCCTCCCAATTACTATAAGGACCATCGTCTACAGCGTAGCGGTGCCCATGCACTCCGGTTTAAGAGAATGATTAGCACTGATGACATAGATCAGACAGACACCACCCTGCAGCAGTTCACGGACGCAATGAAAGGTATCATACCCTTCTGGGGGCCTATGGCTAACAGTCTTAACATTAGATGGCTCACTAGGGTGGTGGAAGGAGTCATAAATATAACTGCAGGAATTTTGACAAATATCACAGTAGAGGTCCAGGCTACAAGATTGGTTGCCCTTCAAAATCGAATGGTTTTAGACATCATCCTTGCAGGCCTGTCGTGTCATCAGCAGTAGCTGTTGTGTGCACATCCCTGACCACGCCCCCACTGTGTACCATGCTATACAGAAATTGCATAAAATAGCCTCAGCTATACACCAGGAGAATGGTACATGGTCATTCACGGGATGGTTCTGGGGCCTATTCACCACTTGGGGTTGGAAGATCCTTATTTTTCTGGTTGCCATAGCAGGTATCATTTTGACATGCTGTCTGTGCATACACTGCCTCCCTGCCTGTTGTGCCTGCTGTGTATCAATGTTCAAGGCACGTCCTAGGACCCCGAGGCGTGATTCTAATGCAAAGGCTATGATGATCCAGGGTATTCAGGATTTGATGAGTATTGATGAGGGTATTTTTGAATATTGATTATATGTGTTTAAAATTTTAGAGTATTAGTTTCCATGGACAGTCCATATGTTTGCAATGATGGTCTATGTGTGAATGTTTCTCTTTTCCTCGCTTTAGAATTGTAAAGACCCTTACCTGATGGCACCAATAAAGCTTAGCATGAATGCTAAAAGGAGGGTCTGTTAGATTTGAAATGTTATTTCCGTAATGCACAGACTTGAAATGTTCCCTTTGCTATGCCCAAACTCTATACCGTGTTAAGTTAGCATTCATGGCGCCATCTTTATTGGCGCCATCTTGTTCTGTAACTGAGATCGAGCTTCTGTTTCATAATGCTTGCCTCAGCAGAAAGGCTGCCCCTGCGCCTCCAGTTTGTATTTCCCAAGGTTGAAGCTTCGCTGCACTAATGAATGTATTATCTATTGTTGCATACCTTTGCTGTTAGATAGACCCGTTCCCACATCTTAGAATGGTAGGCACCGGTCGAACGGCCTAGGGGGCGAGATAGCATGTACCCAGTCCTGTGCCATGGCTCATCCTTCTTTGCTGCCTTTGTTCACCGTAGCCTGAGCCGGAATTTTCCAGTCTGGGCGTGTTCTCTTAGAATTGGGAATGTATAACACCTGATTTTATGTTGGGGGGAGGCAGTAATCTCAGGAGACTGGTCAGACTGGGCTCCGCTGCAGCGTATTACTAATAAACTATTTGGTTTGTATTCTCTACTGTCTGACCGACTCTTCATTCATTGGGAAGGCGGAGAGGTGGTCGTGAGTGACCCGGGTGACCCTAATCGGGTCACTTCCTTCAGAGTTCTGACCTGCCAGGAGGTGCCTATTCCAGTTTTAGGCTTCTGGAGGTTGTTTCTGCTGTTGGGAGCTGGAAGAAACTTAAAGAAAGCAAGGAAAACAACTCTGACACATTGACCTGCACCGAGGCCAGGGGCAACGCTCGTGAAGTGCACGATGCACCGCCCTGCCTGCACCGCAGCTCCGATGCCCTTCAAAGCCTGCAGTTCTCGGCCTTCCCGACGCCGGTGCTCGCACCGACGATGTCACAGCCAGCGCCTGCATCCTGTTATCGTGGACCCAATAACCGACTAGGGTGACTTCATAAACTCTTCGACTTCGCATCGTCTCACTGAAACCGACGCCTCACCACCGAAGACGCCATCTTCCCCTGTCCTGGACTCAACACGTCGCCTCCTCGCGGACATGCCGCCTTGCCTCTCCCGTGGCAACTAGGGAACCGTCCTCGGCACAGAAGCCTCACCTCCATGATGCCGTGCTTCGTCCACAGAGTTTGTTTTCCAAGATCCTGTTCTTTGGGGCTCTGTGTGACTCCATGCTCAAAGCTGCGCGCATCGCGGTCGGCACCATACTTTGGATTTATGCCTGTCACAACGTCGTAATAGCCCCAGGTAGAGCTATTTGTTTCTACAAGTGATATTTCTGCAAGTAACATGTTGTTTTTTAAGTGCTATTTTGATCTATGTATGTTGGATATTTGTCGTTTTGGTCTTGTTTGGTTTAGATAAAGATATTTTATTTTTCTAAACTGGTGTGGTGTCCATTTGTAGTGTTTTCACTGTATTACTGTGTGCTTTGAGTACAAATACTTTACGCATTGCCTTTGGGATAAGCCTGTCTGCTTGTGCCAAGCTACCAAGGGGGTGAGCAGGGGTTATCTAAAGTGTGTATCCTCCTTACCCTGACTAGAAGCAAAGGTCCCTACTTGGACAAAGGTACCTATCTCTGCCAACTAGAGACCCCCATTTCTAACATGGACTCACTGCAATGTAGCTCCTATGATTTTGACACCCTTAAAGGACAAGAGAGCTTAGGCTTTTGCATTAAAATCAACCCCGTCTCAGTCCTTAGCGGGTTGTCTACTTTACCATCTCCCTGGTCCTGGAGCTTCGTTTTTATCCACATTAGGGGAGGCAATTGCACCCTCTACGCTGAAATATGCCAACTTTACTGCTCTGAGAGTTTTCACTTTTCATTTTGATGATCTACTCAACCCAGAAGTAATTAATCTGTTAGAGACCCTTAGGATTTTAGGGCTCTCTCAAAGGGTAGCAGCCCCCACCCACTCGCTAGGGTATATTCTTGATGGGATCTGTTTGAATCATCCTGTGCTAATCATCAATAATCCCATCCCCTAATCTTGGGCGGATCATTGCCTAACTTTATTTAACCTGGCTGGTACTAAAAATAATCCTTTGATCCAATATAATGATATGAGCATTAAGTACCGCAAATGGGGAGCGATGAAAACCAACCCCAAGTTAATTACCGGTCTCTTCAGCACTGCTCCCACTCTGACTGGAAGACTCGTGGAAGACCTTGATTTATTTAAAAAATTGTAGAGGCCCGGTAAAAGACTAAAACCATTTGCACTCTTTCTAAAAGTTTCTCCAACTTACAGCACTTGCCAGGGAGATTCCTCCCTCCCAGGCTATCTGCGACCAAATCTTGACTTTCTTCGAAGACAAGGTATCTGGCATCCAACAAGGGTTAGGCTCAATCCCTAGCATTTACAGGTCAAAAGTTCTCCCTACAGTGGGAGTTAATTATTCCTCTAAGGCAGGATAAACTGTATTTCACGAAATCTTTCCAGCCCACACTCATAATGCTATCATGACTTGCAAATCTGGGTCTCCTCTCGACCCTTGTCCACCATCAATATTGCATACAGCTGTTGACACGGTCAACCCTGTTGCCAATCAGATCTTAAACAAATCACTGAATGGAAGCGGAAGTTCCCTTAGAGTGGAAACTGACAATTGTGATGCCTATACAAAAGAAATCCCTAGCCGATCCTACCACCTTGTCCAATTTAAGGCTTATTTCCCTTCTCCCAATGCTAAGGACTATTCTGGAAAAAATTGTAAATTTACAACTTATGACCGTCCTTGAGAATTCCGACACTCTCCACCCGACAATCTGGCTCTTGGCCCAAACATTCAACTGAGTCAGCACTTTTTGAAGTCTCTGAAACAATCAAAATTTAGACTCAGGTAACAATGTGATGTTTACATTTTTACATCTATGTGCCGCCTTTGACGCCATCTCACATGCCATTCTATTGCACTGGATTCAGAACATCGGAATCTCTCACAATGCCTTAGCCTGGATAAAATGTTTCTTGACTAACAGAAAGCAATCACTATCCCTCTGACAATTTCTGTCACCAGAAAGAGCAGTTACCACTCTTCTCTGAGCCCTGCCTTTTTTAACATCTATATGCCCCCCCTCATTTGACTAATTGCTCATATGGGATTAAATAGATAAAAGTTCATTTATTTCCAAAGTCAACTTCCAGAACTGTCTTGCCGACGTAATCTTATGGATGGAGAATAGCCATCCTAAATGCAATTCCGACAAAACACAAATACTTCTTTTCGAAAAAAACAACATCTTCTGTACCATAAAATGTTGGCCAAACTCTGTTCCTCCTCCCCCTGCCACTGTAATAGTTGCAAAAAAACCTTGGGGTCAAATTTGACTCTGACCTGTCTTTTCTTCCACAACCCTCGGGAGTTGCAGGTATGTGTTTTAATCTTATAAAATCCTTTTTTAAATTCCATTTTCTACCTTTGGCCACCGGGAAAACTGTAGCCGTTGCTTTATTTAAATCTAGATTAGACTATTGTAATAGTCTTTATGCAGGCTGCTCCAAACGACTCATCCACAAACTTCAGATGGTGCAAAATACAGCAGCCAGACTGATTCTACAACTTCCTAAGCGGAGCTCAGCATCGGCGGCGCTAAAAAACTACACTGATTGCCCATTCATAAAAGGATCCTGTTTAAAATGAAGTATGCCTTTTTCAGGAAACATGGGCTACAGTAGAATTGCATAGGGTAGGATATGTAACCTACTGTACTCCAGCCGTTCAGGGGCCCAGGGGGAGACCTTCAGGACGATTATGCATTTGGGTGGGCATCCACTTAGGATGCACCATTAAGATGATAGACACGTCTTCCTCTGATATTTCGTGCATTCTCCTTTCGATTGAAAATCTCCCCAAGTTGGCTATCATTAATATCTACTCTCGCCCTGTGAGGTATGGGCAAACCTCGCAGACTCTTGACTCCCTTCTATCATTTCTTCCCATTTTACCTGCGTCTACAAATGTAATAATTGGAGGTGATTTTAACTGCCACTTTGAGCCCCTCAATGGCATTGCTACTAACATCACTAGCGAGGAAGACTCTGTCTGGTTAATTCCAGAATGTAATACCTATCCGATAAGAGGGTGGACTTCTCTTGTCCTTCAAATGAACATCCTCACACTTAGTCACTCGGTTAGGGCATGCAATGGTCGTTTTCCCTCTGACAGCCCGGGTAAATACACATTTGAAAAATTGGGACAGGCCTCTATAATCGATTATATTCTAGTTGATGTCGAAATATGGCATAGAATTCTGAATTTCTCAGTCCAACCTAGATGTGAGAGTGACCATAATCCATTGGTCCTAACCCTAGATCATCCCAGATTAAAGAGACCCAAGGCATGTTACAATGATCTGCCTCGAATTTAACAGCAATTGAGGGGGGTAGAAGAGTACGCTGGGCAACATTAGCACAAACACCAGAAAAAATGGCCACTATGTATGACCAAATCATCCCCTTTCTAGCAACTGCATTCGCAGCTTCTCAAAACAGTGATGCTCCAGAATCCCTACTGGCGATAGGTAAGAATCATCAAGACTTGGCCTTAAATTTGGCTGAGTTTTTTTATAATGGTAGGAGTCCCGCCAGTTTTGATTTAAAACCTAAAAATCCCTGTTACGTCAAGGCGTGTAGGGCAGCTAAACGCGCCCTGACACTAATGATCAGGGAAGGTGACAGTTCTGGTATTAAAGTATCCAGAGCGCACTACAAAAACACTCTTGCTGAAGCAAAAGCAGAATGGGAGACAGATAGATGGGATGCGATTAAGAAAGCATTAGAAGCCAGGGACATGAGAACTTTTTGGAACTTAGTTAAAACGGGAAAATCTGAAGGCAACACGGCCATAGAACCAAACTTGGGGGAAGAAGTCTGGAGATTCTATTTTAAAGCTTTATATGCAAAGACCCTAGTTAGAGACAAGGATGGTAGGGCTCCAGACTCTGATGAAATAGTCGTTAATCAGAATTGTTTACCACTGTGCACATTGGCAGAGGTATCTTTGGCATTAACTAAACTGCTACCAAACAAGGCCCCAGGGTTGGATAGGATCCCTGGAGATCTGTTTAGGAATGAACAAGTAGTATGGGCCCCCTATTTACAGATCTTATTTAATGCCATCCTTTGCGGTATGGCACTTCCTCCGACATGGGCTGGGGCTGAAATTATTCCTATTTATAAAAAAGGCTCCCCGTTAAATCCAGCAAACTACCGGCCAATAAGCCTTATTGATGTCACCCAAAAGATATTTGCCTGTGTCCTTCTGGGTCGACTGCAATCATGGATGGATGAGATGACAGTTTTAACTCCATTACAAGCTGGTTTCAGGTCTAAAACGTCAACTATAGACCAGCTATTCAGGTTGCAGTTGATCCATTGGAAAACTGTTATCTTGGAGGGTGGCAGCCTTTACCTAACCTTCGTGGACCTTAAGTCCGCGTTTGATATGGTACGGCGCGATCAGCTATGGGCCCTTCTTTTAGATATGGGTGCCCCAGTATATCTTTGTCATCTCTTGAAGCGCCTCCATGAAGGCACCTATGCAAGGATAAGGCACGGTAGGAACGGGGAACTGACAGCTCCATTCCCGGTCGAGAAGGGGGTGAGACAGGGGTGCGTGCTGGCACCGACCCTGTTTTCTCTCTTCCTAAACGGTTTAATTGAAACCCTACTCTCAGTTAAAGACATAGACTCCCCAAGGTTAGCGAACCATAAAATGCCAGCCCTAATGTTTGCAGACGATACGCTGCTTTTATCCAAGTCACCTATGGGTATGCAGTGGGTACTGGAAGAATTTAGCCTATTCTGCAAGAGAAGAGACCTGGAGATAAATCTTCATAAGACTAAGTATATGGTCTTTTGCGCCAACACTAGAAATCGCCCACATCCTCGATTGGATGGTAGACCGTTAGAGCGAGTGACTGTCTTTGACTACTTGGGTCTTACATTAAATGATATGATGGATTGGGGGACCCAAGTAAAGAAAGCAGATCTTAAACTAATACAGTCAACAGGAGGAATTTTAAAAGTATTTAAAAATTGTACCCTTAAAGTTTTAGGCCCCCCAGCAGAAATTTACAAAACCCAAGCGAGGGGAGCCTCGCTATATGGTGCTGAACTCTGGGGCTATTGCCCGTCCAACAATTTGATAAAAACTGAGAACACCTTTATTAGGCAGCTGACGGGTCTCCCTAAAAGTACCCCCCTAACTCCACTTAGGATGGACTTGGGCATTGATCCAATAGCCGATCTAATTGCCTCCCGCCCTCTCCATTATTGGCGACGCCTTTGGAGTACGCCGGAGTTAGAAACATACAGGGAGGAATTGAAGGATGTCTTGTCCATCCTGGGAGCAGGTAATCTACCGTGGCTGACTTATGTCAGGAACACGTGTCACCAAATGGGGAGAGCTAATATGTGGTTAACCCCAGAAGAGACCTGTCCAGCTATCCCTAAAAAATCTTTAATCACTGCTTTAAAAAATTACAAATTAGCCCAAATTTCTCAGAGTATAGATTCCTCAACCCTAACGTCCAGGTTTCTGGACGTCAAGCAGCAATATATTTTAGAGCCTGCCTTGGACAGTATCCAACCACTTATGGCAAAGAAATTGTACTTACAATTTAGGCACAGGACGCTCCCGTTGCGTGCATTTACTAACAAATGGAAGGGAGCAATAAAACAAGAATGCCCGGGGTGTACCCACACAGAAGAAACAGAACTTCACGTCATTCTTTTCTGCCCTGCATATAGTAAGGCTAGGTCTAAGTGGGTACTTCAGCTCTGTAGGAATCTCGGGATCAGAGACTATATTGAGGTGTTCAGGCTCTTAAAATTTGAGATGCAGCCACTATTTGTAACTGTTACTTCAAGATTTTTATTTGCGATGTGGAATATACGCAGAGGCATCATAAAGTCGAAAGAGTCAGGCAACAATACACATTTGCCTCTCCCTAGATAAGCTACTGTATTTGCACATATTCCCAAATGAGAAAACTTGTTTATAATGCTATTCTGGACAAGTGGTTTTAATGTTTTTTAATAATTTTTTTTTTTAGGTAAAAACCTAATTGTTTAGACTGTTTTTATTTTTTTATTATATAACACTTGATACCAGATGATGTATTTGTTCGTTGCCTATTAGGTGATGACCTAGATTTGGGGATAAGACCAATTTTTGTATCTGTGAAGCTCAACAATGTACTTCTCTCTAATGCTATCCCGTACCATTTTGTCGATTACACTTGTTGTTAATTTTTAACTCTTTTTAAAAAAAATTTTTTTTTAAATGTTTCATTTAATTGTGCTTTTATGGCAGTACAGCCGAAATAAAGTTTCATTTGAATTGAATTGAATTGAAAAAAATCCTTCTGCTTTTGTATAGATCCTTTAAGACCATGGGCACCAAATATCATAATGACCATATCTGCCGTTATGAGCCCCAGCGAACTTTAAGATCCCCTGCTGCTAATTTCCTGAGATCGCCTTCCTTTCGATTAAAATCTTGAGGGGGAAAGTCCTTCGCAATCTTGGGCTCCATGGTGTGGAACTTGCTTTCTAGCACCTTCTGTGCAACTGAACCTGAGGAAACCTTTAAAGCTGAATTAAAAACCTGGCTCTTGTCAGCTTTTTGTAGCTCATTAATATAATCCTAAATCTTTAGTACTTCAGGGATTGTAGTAGCCCTTAGCACAGCACCAGGATGCTCTCTTTTGAATGACAATTGTGCTTTACAAATGGCCATTTTCATTTTCAAGGGTGAGTGAAACCCTCTTTTACTGTGTACAGCAAAAATTAAACCTTCTCAACGAGCACTCAGAGACAACTTGACCACAGCACCTCCAAAGGCAGGATGTGCTGTTCCAGAGGAAATCTGGAAACAGTGGGCAATAAGAACAGGTCTAAGAATGTGAAGTGAAGCAGAAGCCAATGGAATGGCTTGACACGTCACTAAGTGGGTCACAGTCAGTGCAGAGAATGAGGGTGATTCGTCCGGATCACGGAACCGACTGCTATTATTGAGCTAAATCTGGGATCTGAGTGGGTGAAATCTGGGTCAGTGAAATATGCTGAATTTGTCCCAGTGTAATTTGCCAACACCAGGACATGTTCAGTAGCACCCATACGTTGTCTGATTTCTATTTCAGCAACAACCTGCAGGGGGTGAAGGTTTTTTTTTCTTTTTACTTCTCGCTAAACCCAAAACAAAACCCAAACCCAAAACAAAGGCTTTATTTAAAGGGCCTTTGGCTCTCCTTTTTTAGTACAGTCCTAGTTTGGAGCTATCTTTAACCAAAAATCTAGATGGCAATACAGTGGAAGGAGAAAAGTACTGAAGAGAAACTATGATTCAGAGCAGGGCCGGACTGGTAACAGAAACCGGCCCTGGCAAACTGCTCAGCTGGGCCCCCCTGGGGTGAGGGGGAGTGCAGCCGAGCAGTTTGCGAGGGCCGGTTTCGGACGATTTTGTTACAGGGGGGCGATATTGCCGACCCCCCGTAACAAAAACGGCCCCCCAGGGGCCCAAAACCGGCCCCCACCCTAGCGGCCTACCGGGGAAACGCCCGGTGCCCTCTATGGCCAGTCCAGCCCTGATTCAGAGATCGGTTTTTGACCCTGTTTAACCCCTGTGTATGAGACATGCAGGCACTGAATAGCAAAAGATTGACAAAAAATCAATAAGGTTCTAAACCCATGCCTTGCAGTCTGCAGATAAATAAAATATGAATCTGTAATATGCATGTTACACCGAGTGCTTTGCAGCTCTTGCACTAACCTTCCATGCTACCTCATGAGTTAAAACTGTAAGTAGACAAAATATAGATCTCGCTAGCAATTTAAATCATTCTAGCAAGTGCATTAATTAACCACCAGAGTAATCTTGCCATTATTATATGCTGAAAAATTGCTGGCCACATAAAAATCTCTTCAGCACTTGCCTTAACCTCCTAACACATTTTAAAATTCAGCCTGTTTGTAGCCAATTAACTAAGACAGAACAGATTTGCTGTCACATTTCTGCTTGTTGACAATTTCTTTGTGACAGTTTTAAAAAAATACAAGTAGAAGCTGACAGTCAGACCCTTGCTTTACGTCATGACTCCGCCCCTCGTGGTCCTAGCTCCACCCCATTTTCCACTGCCCACCGTGCCCTCCAATTGTATGGGTTCCTAGAGTATGTCTTTTAGGTCTCGCCTGAGCCAGCGCAAGCTGGTCTGGCGAGACATTTAGTGAGTGGGGGCTTTAGAAATGCGACCACAAGCTTTTGCTTGTGGCCTAAGGCTTGCTGTTACGCGCGCGTGCACACGCTCAGCAGCCATCTGCCTTTCCTATCTCTTCCTCATTTCCTCGTCATGGCTCATTAACTCTCTCGTCATGGCATATGCAGCTCTGCCTGGCATCTGTCACGACTCTGATGTTTCCATCGCAGAAGCAGCTCACATTACCAACTGACGGCCATGGACTACAGTCACATGAAAAACAACAGCGTTCTGCTGTTCTGCTTCCCTGTAAACCTCAGTCAGGTTTTGAAGTGATGTAGTCTCCCAATTCTCCTCTCTGCCCCATCTCCAGACTGATGTCCCCTCTGGAACCGGACAGAAAAGTCAACTCTTTTCTACAGGCGCATCTGCAAGTTTATTCTTTTTATTTTTTAGTGTGACTGTGTTCAAAATATTCTGACTTCATGTTTAGCACTGTTGAAAAAACATTGAAACCTATATCACCGAAATGCTTGCTTATTTAGTGCATACTTATGTATATATTTATATTTAACATGATTGACTAGTATTCGCTTCCATTGTGTGCGGTGCAGGCGTTTCTCCATACCATTTGTGAGAAAGCACTTCTGTGAAGTACCTGGGCCGTGTGCTCAGCTGAATGCACTTAAGCAGAATTGGGAACTGTGCATTGTAATAAAATGGCTTTAGGACTCTCAGCAGAAATGAAGTAGCCATAATTTCCGAAGCATGATATATATCTTCACTCTCTCTCTCACTCGGCAATACCACAGCATCACTCAGCATCACCACAGCATCACTCAGCGCAACCACAGCATCAATCAGAGCCAGCACAGCATCACTCAGCGCCACCACAGCATCACTCAGCACCAGCACAACATCACTCAACGCCATCACAGCATCACTCAATGCCATCACAGCATCACTCAGCACAACCACAGCATCACTTAGCGCCACAACAGCATCACTCAGCGCCACCACAGCATTACTCAGCAGCACCACAACATCACTCTGCGCCACCACAGCATCACTCAGCACCACCACAGCATCGCTCCGCACCACCACAGCATTGCTCAGCACCACCACAGCATCACTTAGCGTCACCACAGCATCACTCAGCGCCACTACAGCATCACTCAGCGCCACCACAGCATCACTCAGCGCCACAACAGCATCACTCAGTGCCACCACACCATCACTCAGCGCCACCACACCATCACTCACCGCCAACACAGCATCACTCACCGCCACCACAGCATCACTCACCGCCACCACAGCATCACTCACCGCCACCACAGCATCACTCACCGCCACCACAGCATCACTCACCGCCACCACAGCATCACTCAGGGCCACAACAGCATCACTCAGCACCACCACAGCATCACTCAGGGCCACCACAGCATCACTCAGGGCCACCACAGCATCACTCAGCGCCACAACAATATCACTCGGCACCACCACAGCATCACTCGGCACCACCACAGCATCACTCGGCACCACCACAGCATCACTCGGCACCACCACAGCATCACTCGGCACTACCACAGCATCACTCGGCAGCACCACAGCATCACTCTGCACCACAACAGCATCACTCGGCAGCACCACAGCATCACTCAGCATCACCACAGCATCACTCAGCGCCACCACAGCCTCACTCAGCGCCACCACAGCATCACTCAGCGCCATCACTCGGCGCCACCACAGCATCACTCGGCACCACCACAGCATCACTCGGCGCCACCACAGCATCACTCGGCACCACCACAGCATCACTCGGCACCACCACAGCATCACTCGGCACCACCACAGCATCACTCGGCACCACCGCAGCATCACTCGGCACCACCGCAGCATCACTCTGCACCACCGCAGCATCACTCTGCACCACCACAGCATCACTCGGCAGCACCACAGCATCACTCAGCATCACCACAGCATCACTCAGCGCCACCACAGCCTCACTCAGCGCCACCACAGCATCACTCGGCGCCACCACAGCATCACTCAGCGCCACCACAGCATCACTCGGCACCACCACAGCATCACTCGGCACCACCACAGCATCACTCGGCACCACCACAGCATCACTCTGCACCACTGCAGCATCACTCTGCACCACCGCAGCATCACTCAGCACCACGACAGCATCACTCAGCGCCACAACAGCATCACTCAGCGCCACCACAGCATCACTCGGCACCACCACAGCATCACTCGGCAGCACCACAGCATCACTCAGCATCACCACAGCATCACTCAGCATCACCACAGCATCACTCAGCGCCACCACAGCATCACCCAGCGCCACCACAGCATCACTCAGCGCCACCACAGCATCACTCAGCACCACCACAGAATCACTCAGGGCCACCACAGCATCTCTCAGCATCACCACAGCATCACTCAGGGCCACCACAGCATCACTCAGCACCACCACAGCATCACTCAGCGCCACCACAGCATCACTCTGCACCACCGCAGCATCACTCTGCACCACCGCAGCATCACTCTGCACCACCGCAGCATCACTCTGCACCACCGCAGCATCACTCGGCACTACCACAGCATCACTCAGCACCACAACAGCATCACTCAGCACCACAACAGCATCACTCAGCACCACCACAGCATCACTCAGCGCAAAGACAATATCACTCAGCACCACCACAGCATCACTCAGCACCACAGCAGTATCACTCAGCATCGCCTTTGCACTAGTACACCACCACATCATCACTCAGCAAGACCTGAGTATCATTCAGCATCACCTCAGCATCGTCTACGCACCAGTCACCACCACCACCATCTCTACCACCTCAGCATCACTCAGCATCACCTCAGCCTGCTCTCGGAATCTGGCATCTGTTAATTCTCCCCTAGCGTCTGGCCGCTGCTAGTGTTTTAATACAGGTACTAGTTCCCAACCTTCACCCTCCGATTGTTTATGCCCCCTCAAAAAAAAAAAGCTTTAACAAACAACCATTGGAATAGGCAGAAACAAGTTGCCAGCATTGCAAGAACAAAAGAAAACTGAGGACATTTTTTATTGTAAATACTTTTTTAATATGGTCGTTCAGTTTTACATAATGCCTTCTTGGTCATATATAAAGTAACAAAAATGCTTCTGACACTTTTTTATTATAACTTTTCAGCATGCTGCACAGCAGCCACACTTCTCTACAGCACAGCTTGAAGACATTGGCAAAGTCAATAGCTCTGGCTAAACACTTATAACGCCCCAAAGGCGAGACCTATTGGCTATGCCAATGCTTGTTTCTAGATCCTAAACTGGCCATAGTTAGTCGTAACGGGCAGAGCCTGGCATGTCACCGCGGACTGGGCCCGCACCAACTGCTAATGTTCGCGTTCCCAAAACCGATGGTCAGTCACACACACTTATATCTGATTGGGGGAAGCGGGCGGCCCTCCGCCCTAAAAAGGCTGAATGAACGGATTTGAATCAAATTATATTTCTGAAGACAAAACCGTATCCCCCTCGCCCCCCTCCCTCCCCGCCGGCCACTGTTTTCCCCACTGGAGTTCCCACAGAGGCCGGGCCGCTCACAGTTTACACAGATGCTAAGGCTCGCAGAAGGATTATTCTTCAAAAGGGGACCCCCAAAACCGCCTTTCTTCCGCCGCGGGGTCACACGAACAATGTACAGAAAGGGCCTTGCCTGGGCAGCTCCTACTGCAAACTTCTCTTTCTATCCCTTCAAATAAAATATCGAGCATTCTCGATGATATGCGGAGTACAGAGGATGAAAAAATGCAACTTTTGAAAATGGCGTTTCGCAGTTCGCAGCACAGTACTCGAGGTTACACTCTAAACTGCAATTAGGAGCCGTCGGAGACTTCACTCTTCTGTGACAAGAACCCGCACAACGAGGGAGAGGCGGAAAAGGCAACTGCTCATTATTTTAGTTTAGGGATGTGGTTTAGAAGGTAAATTCTTGGTTGTGCTTCCACAAGCCCGTAAGTGGTAGTCCTGTATTCCCCACTTACACTACGTTAACCTCGGCCACGTTGTGTCCACCAACTGCGTGGTTGGTTGTCTGATATCTCAGCGCCTGCTCAGAGGTCACACCACTGCTGAAAATACGCAGCTCCAGTCAGCTGTGACAACGTTTGGAGACTCCCTCAGTTTGCCGTTTTCTAAAATAACCACCTTAGCTAAGCTCATGTTTGCAAGGATATGATGTTTATATATATCTATGCAGGGCTTTAAGTTAGCCGGGTCCTGCTGGTGCTCAGCACCAGCACTTCTTAAAAGCAAGTGCTGAGACGGTTGTAGCTATAATCAGGGCTTTAAGTGGGATGAAAAAACAGGGGGGTCTCTCAAAGGGGCGTGGCCAGTGTAATTAAGGGCGTGGCTTTAAAACAGTAGCTAAAAATCTGTGCTTAGCATAGTGTGCCACCGGACTTGTATTTTGCTGTTTCTGTCATTGCATCCAGATATATGATACAACAAGTAACATAATTACAACAAGTCAGGACTATTGGCTTTGTCAATGGTTTTTAGTTGCATAAGATAAATAAGCAGCAACTATGACTGGTATATAATAATATTGAAAAATCTTCCACTTAAAGCCCTGGTGACACCACGACAATGTTTCTGCGCCTGAACTTCAAAAAGAGAAGGGAAATCCAGAGAGATAAGGACTCTCTTTAAAGAATTTCCCTTCACCTACAACGCTCACCTGGCATGACGTCATGCCGTAACTTCTCCACGAGTGAGAAGTGAGCAGGGTGAGCAGCACACATCGATGTGCCTGCTGTCACTGCAGTCCGGAAAAAGACGGACCGCCTGTGCCAGGGCACAAAACAGAGCCCGATAGAGACCTGTTTCGAGGCCTCCTGGAAAAAACTGCCGGTGCACAGCACCGGTGAGACCCGGCCCACTTAAAGTCCTGGTTATAATGTTACTTGTTGTATCATATATCTGGATGCAAAGGCAGAAACAGCAAAATACCAGTCGGGCGGCACACTATGCTAAGCACAGATGTTTAGCTTATGTGTTTTAAGCCACCTCCTTATTTACATCGGCCACGCCGCTTTCAGAGAACCCCCAGTTTTTTTCATCTTACTTAAAGCCCTGTAGCCATGTTAACCAATTACTTGGTCTCCAAGCCCTTCTCTTTGGAAATGCATGTCTGCAGATGTTGTGCTGTACACTGGTGTTTGTTTTCCTGCATTTTGTTCTGTAGAGGGTGTCGGTCATTGCGACCTGTTGGCAAAACCCATTGTAGAGTGAAGTTTGTTGGGATCATCTCAGTATAGTATGTGTCACTGTGGGATTCGGAGTCACCCTCCACTCAGGGGCAAAACTACACGTGAACTTCGAGAGGTGGCTGTTGCGGGGGGAGGGGGTGAGGGGCTAGGGTCAACAATTCAAACTATGGGGCAGAGCTATCGCTAGATACAAGAAAATAGAGTGATAAATCATGCATTTTAAATATACTGATCAAACCCAATACGATTACAATACACATGTTTTAGGGGATTTGACAATATTTCAGTGGCGGGTCACAGAGGTAATGCTGTGAGGCGGGGGTGGGGTGTGGGGTAGTGGAGTCCGACATACGACAGCAAAGATTAAAGTAAATAAATAAAACCACTTACCTTGCGGCGAGCGCAAGCTAAGTGTTTTTTATTTATTTACTTTCACCATTTCAGTCATATGTTGTACTCCACTACCCCCCCCCACCCCGCCTCACTGCCCCACAGCATTACCTCTGCGATCCGCACTGCAATATTTATAGACTACTTACATAGAGCTTTAAAAGGGCAAATTAGTGATTTGCCAATTAACAAGTATTGTCAAAGCCAATAGGTCTTGCCTGTGTAAGAGCTATGGCTTTACCAATATGTTTTAGCCATGTTGTACACCAGTGTGGATGCTGTTCAGCATGGCTAAAAGTTAGGGGGGTAAAGGAGAGTGGAGCGGAGTGCCATAAAGTGGAGTGGAGTGGACTGTTATGGAGTGGTGTAGAGTGGGGTAGAGTTCTGTAGAGTAGAGTTGAGTGGCGTGGCATGGAGTGAAGTCGAGTGTCATGGACTGAAGTGGAGTGTTGTGGCTGGAGTAGAGTGTCAGAGTGGAAGGGGGTAGAGTGGAGTACAGTTGAGTGGCATAGAGTGGAGTAGAGTGTCAGAGTTGAGTAGAGTGTTGTGGAGTGGCATAGAGTGTTGTGGAGTGGTGCAGAGTGGAATGGTGTAAAAGGTGTTGCGTAGAGTGGAGTAGAGTGACGTAGAGATGAGTAGATTGTTGTAGAGTGGAGTGGCATAGAGTGGAGTAGTGTAAGAGACTGGAATGACAGAGTGGAGGACAGTGTTGTAGAGCCGAGTGGCGCAGAGTACAGTGGAGTGGCATAGACTGGAATGGCGTAGAGTGGAGCAGTGTAGTGGAGCAAAGTCGAGTAATGTGTTGTAGAATAAACTGGAGTATAGTAGCATCGAGTGGCGTATAGAGAGTTGCTTGGAGCGTTATGGAGTATTGTCATAGAGTAGCATAGAGTGTTGTAGAGTTTGAGTGGCATACAGTGGAGTAAAGCTTAATGGAGTGGAGCATCATAGAGTGGAGTATCGTGAAGTGGAGTATAGTAGAGTGGAGTGTCCTAGAGTGGATTATAATGAAGTGGCGTAAAGTACAGTGGTGCAGAGTAGATTGACATAGAGTGCATTGCCTTGAAGTAAAGTGGCGTAGAGTCCATTGGCATAAAGTGCAGTGATGTAGAGTGGTGCAGAGTAGATTGCAGTGGCGTAGAGTTCAAGGGTATGGAGTGGCGCAGAGTTGAGTGGCGTAGAGTTTAGTGATGTAGAGTAGATTGTTTCAGCGTAGAGTGGAGTGGTGCAGGGTAGAGTGCAGAAGTGTATAGTTGAGTGGCGTAGAGAGCAGTGGCATAGAGTAGAGTGGTGTAGAGTGCAGTGGCGTGGTGGGTAATGGTGGACAGTGGCGTAACAATAGCCCCGCTGCGCGGGGGCCTGAGCTCCATGGGGCCCGCTCTGACACTGTGCACGGGCGGCACCAAGAGCTCCGGCCAGTGAGAGAAATGCTGTACATATGCCTGCAAGCCATCGATCTGTCACGGGCTTCTGCAGAGAGAGCACATTTTTTCACTACACACCTAGCCCTCCACACACATCAGGCAAAACAAGAAATTGCCTACTGCAAGACTTAGAGAAAAATCCGCCGCTTGCGACTGATTAATGTGTTAATTTGTACCTATTGTGAACCTTTAAGGAGTAACTAAGGTGGGCCATATCAAGATAATACAACGTTGGGTGCAGAGCTTATGTTATGTGCTGAATTTGCCTTCTCTGTCTTTTTAAAAAATGTATCCTTCGTAATTATTATTTAGAAAGCAATCCTGTACCAGAATGGCCTCTCAGTGCTAACACACCAGGCAAAAAGGCCTAAATCGCTGTCAAATGACAAGCAGAGGTTTAACAAAATATGAATAACACCCTTTTGAAGTCCAGATAGTTCTAGAGTTTCCTCGGCTCGTGAGGGGCAACATGTCTGAAGGGCCCTCTCTCGTTATTTTTGTCCTCAATTAAGTCAAAGAGAATCAAATTAGCATTGATTAATGCTCAATATATTCTAAAACATAGGTTCAACACTTGTCTGTTTGATTCTGACTTGACTGGGTCCAGAGCATGGGGGCCCCCTCCATGTACTCTGCAGGGGGGGGGGGCCTCAAGTTTCGTTACACCATAGAGTGGAGTGATTGCAGAGTAGAGTGGCACTGAGTGTAGTGGTGTAAAGTGCATTGGCGTAGAGTTGATTGGTGCAGAGTAGAGTGCAGTGGCGTACAGTAGAGTGGCATAGAGTAGAATGGCATGCAGTAGAGTGGCATAGAGTTTGGTGGCTGAGTGTGCAGTCTTGCACAGTACAATGCCAAGAGTGCAGTGATGCAGAGTGCAGTGGCGTAAAGTGCAGTGGCATACAGTTGATTGGTGTAGAGTATAGTGAGTAGAGTGCAGTAGAGTGGCGAAGAGTACAGTACAGTGGCGTAGAGTGGTGCAGAGTAGAGTGCAGTGACAGAGCAGAGTGGTGCAGAGTTCAGTGGCAGAGAGTGCAGTGTTGCTAAGTAGAGTGTCGCAGAATACAATGGTGTAGAGTGCATTGGTGTAGAGTGCAGTGGCATACAGTGGTGCAGAGTAAAGAGAGAGTGCAATGGTGTAGAGTAGGGTGGCATAGAGTGCAGTGGTGTAGAGTAGATTGTTGTAGAGTATAATGACGTACAGTGCAGTGGTGCAGAGTAGGTTGGTGTAGAGTGTATTGGTTTTGAGTAAAGTGATATATAGTGCATTGGCATAGAGTGCATTGGCGTAGAGTGCAGTGGGGTAGAGCGGAGTGGCGCAGGGTAGATTGCAATGGCGTAGAGTGGAGTGGCATACAGTGGAGTGGCATAGAGTGGTTGTAGAGTAGATTGTTTCAGAGTAGAGTGAAGTGGCGCAGAGTAGATGAGTGGATTGGCGCAGTGGCATAGAATAGAGTGTTGTAGAGTGCAGTGTTGTAGAGTGCAGTGGTGCAGAGTAGATTAGAATGGACTGGTATAGAGAGTAGTGGCAATGAGTGCAGTGGTGCACAGTAGAGTAGTGTGAGGTAGAGTGCAGCGGTGCACAGTAGAGTAGTGTGAGGTAGAGTGCATTGGCATAAACTAGAGAGGCATCAAGTGGAGTGGTACAGAGTAGAGTGCAGTGACGCAGTGTGGAGTGGCATACTGTGGAGTGGTGCAGAGTTGAGTGCAGTGTCGTGAGGTGTGCAGATTATAGTGGAGTGGAGTAAAGTGGAGTATGCACAGTGGGGTAGCACAGTGCCACTACAGACATCACATTTTCAATTGAAATGACCATTGAATTTGCACAGACATACAGTTTTACTGATAAAAGTATACAGCGCACAAACGATAATGTGTGGAAATGCCATCACCTAGTGTACTGATTTGTTTTAGTCATATTAATATATTTGTTTCCACATTTCAGAATAATAAAAAAAATGTGCTTCATTTGCGCTTTCCATATTCTGAAATATCTGCACAGTTCATTTAAAGACATTTACATTTTGTTTTGTGCTAGTAAAAAAACAACATCATACAGCACACCCTGAGTAGCCAGCTAGAAAAAGTAACATCCTACACCCTTTCTGTCTCACATGGGGTAACCAGCAGGCATGTCTCATAAATCTTCTCACTTTGAAGTCAGAGAAAGAAAACTAAACACCAAGCTCTCTGAAAGACTGAGCCTGACATTTCACCTCTGTCTTTGAAGGCACAGCAAATGTGACAAGATAAGAAAACGATTTAAAGGCCTGTTTACAGGAATTCAGCACTGATGTAATAATACAGTAAATAGCATTTGGGCAAGGGAAGGGACGAACGTAAGCCAGACAGCCTAAAACCAATAAAGCCAGCAAATAGAATGCAAGCAAATGTGAGTTACAAACCACAAAGCCAATGGTAAGCAATGGGGGGATGCATTCCCAGGGAAGCTTTCCGAATGTCACCAAAATGTCGTTAGCAAACCGGACAGCTGCGCTGTCTGGTAGGCTTTGACCTAAAAAGCAGTTTCTACAGATTTCAATACAAAGCACTTCAGAATCAATTTTCGCAGTGCGATTTCCAGGAAATGACCCTTTTTATGATTTTAAACTTTGAAATTACAGTGAGCTCGTGAATTTTTTTTAATCTATCTTCAGAAATATGCACCTGCCTGACTGTTGACCAAAGGTACATTTTCAGCCTTCTAATTGGGTCATTGCAACATATGCTTGTTTGAGGCTGCACATATTTACAATTCTTGGAATATTGAGCTTATTGGGTTAATGAACCCGATTTTGGGCTGTGCAGCAAGTTCCTAAAGCATGTTCTATTCTTCCTGAGATTGAGAGTGAGTGACAATCAGTTTCCAATGTTACTGCCTGTTAATTACTGTTAGTCAGAAACAGATTCCCTTTGGGATTTCTCAATAGCATACCATACTGCTCCCTGCCACACTCAAACTATCAAATGTTCACCAGAGAGAATAGTTATAGCCAAAAAATTACCCATATACAAATGTTTATTAAATAAATAAATCTGTTCAATACATTAAAAATTATTTAAAATATACAGTATTTGTTGTGACTAATAAAAACAACAATCCACACAAATTCATTACATGTCATACATAGATTGGAGAACAAACACAATCTTATTTAGCAAATGATTATGCAAAATCCAACCACTGTTAATATCAGGTTCATCAGATAATACATTTTTGTTCATGGAACCCCTAAATAGCGGAAGGACAACAGAGGACCAGAAAGTGACGCGTTTCGGTGGTATCAATAGGTCCGACCACCTTCTTCAGGCTTAATAAATGATGTCTCCCCGCAGTCTTATCAACAGCTAGGGTCGTAGGATATTAAGTTGGGGAGCTTGTTCCTTCACCCAATTAATCTCTAAGCTCCTCACAATATCAAAAGAAGCGAGACAGACATATATTCCTGATGCTGCCCTTCTCTTTCTCAAATATTGGATAAGGACAGTCTGTCTCTCGAAGGTACTCTAATATCCCACAGATCTTCAAAATCTTTAATGTCAAACTCGTATCGTCCCAAATGTTCGGACTGACATCAGAAAATCACCATGCACTAATGCCCTGCATTTAGCACAAAAACGCTTAAAGCATCCAAATAGTTCGCCTTAAAGTCGATATAGCCAATTTGCAGAGTCTCTGGATTAAGTTCAATAGGTGCCCATCAGGCTTTCTACGGAGTTAGCTGCCGGGACTAACAAGCCTCCTGGCGTTCTCCGTTTTCGACATATTTACAATTCTTGGAATATTGAGCTTATTGGGTTAATGAACCCGATTTTGGGCTGTGCAGCAAGTTCCTAATGCATGTTCTATTCTTCCTGAGATTGAGAGTGAGTGACAATCAGTTTCCAATGTTACTGCTTGTTAATTACTGTGCCAAGAATCTCTGCTATCCTAAAGCAAAATAAAATAGTTAGCACTCCACATTGAGCAGTTCTCAAATGAGATGATGACTGAACGACATTGTCGCAGGTAGCCATCAGGCCAATACATCTGCAAAAAAGGTAGTTGCCCTAAGCAGTATTGCAACAAAGATTTTTCTAGCATGCAAAGGACACAGCGATGCAATGCCTAAACAAGGGAAGTGCTGGCGTGCTACTGCTGCTTTGATACCATCCTGGAGCACAAACACACAAGTATACATCAGACTTCACATAGCTGAGCTATCTCTCAGGCTGCCTATAGTTTAGGTGCCAGATACCTGGAGCAATCCCTCAGGGGATAATGCTCCATCACCAAAGAATAAGAGCCACAGTCCACTATTTCTGCTCAATTTTGTCTAAAATTGCCACTAGCCCTGCGTTTAGTGCCTGAAGGCACTCACTAAATATATGAGTTGAGTTGTTACTTATGAGGGCAATGAAAACCCCGAGGCATCTTGGCACTGAACTGACAAACAGCAGAAAGGAGATGAAGGAAATTACCTCAGTGGCCGAAGTGGGTGGGATCTACTGGGACCGAAATTCTCAATCTTTTTAATTTTACAATGCCAGTTTCCAACCTGTTTATTACAAAACGACTATTCCAAAAAGGATAAGGCTGACTTTCAGGTGCCTCTGGCTGAAAGGGAAGGGGTCTCCTGTTCTGTGAAGCCATTTGAGACAGCGAAAGAAGAAACTAGCTTTCTCACTAGGGTGCCTGCTATCTGAAAGAAATGTAGATGTGTTCAATTGGTTAATCAGCATATCTAAAGGCTGTGTGGTAGCCACTGTATGGCTTTAATTGATGGAGTAATTTGAGGCTTCACAGTGACAAAGATTTATTCATTTTGAGAGGTGATGGAAGGTTGTTATCAGATGAGCTTTGGGGTGTCCCCTTGTAGTGGAATTTATATAGAAAAAGGTTTGCGCTAGGTAGGTACAGTCTGATTGCAAATGATTAAAAATGAGTATTTTTAACACACGTATTCATCTTAAACACTACAGCCAAGATTTACTACCACTTTACGCCACGTTTGCATTACTATTGTACACAAACCCTGCACAGAGCACTGAGGGGGTATTTTCTTTCCAATGCAAATCAGGATTTGCTTTTGAAAAGTTGGCCATAATAAGGCATAGCGCTATGTGCTGCTTTGCCTCAAGGAGGCACTTCATTGGTGGTCCTTGAGCATTCCCATCAAACCTCCTATGCTCTTTGACACAAATCCCTATCTACTAACAACGGTAGACAAGGATTTGTGCCAAAACCGTACGCCTCCTCGAGGAACGTGTAGCAGAGGAGCAATGTCATAAATTCTCCATTGTTTTTGTAAAAATGATCATCTTTACCCACAGGTTTTTGCCCTATCTGTTTTTACTTTCTGTAGCACTATGTGCTCTTTACCCCTGATGACCAGTAGTTAAGTGCCTGTGTGCCTCCTTTTAACATAGTTGAATTGGTATACTCCGCATTGGCATATTTAACTTGCCTATAAGTCCCTAGAATATGATACAAGGCGTGCCCAGGGCCTGTAAGTTAAATGCCACTAGGGGACTGAAGTATCTATTGTGCCCTCCAATCCAGTGGCAGTCCAAACATGGATTCAGCCCCAAACATTGTAGCCTGACTGGAGCAGTGTAAAAACTGAAATTCGACCTGTCAAAATAAACCCCTTTGACAGGTCAAAACCTTCCTTTTCAAAATAAATAAGTCACCCCTAAGTAGGCCTTCTAGCCCCACAAGGCAGAGTGCATGGTATTAAAAAGTGGGCATGAAGAAATTTAATATTAATATGTCCTTACAGTGACTCGCGCTCATAAGCTATTTTCACTGTAGGGAGTCTGGCTGGGCCATAGAGAAACACTGCAAAGCAACATTACATACTAATTCTGCTATCTCAGGGTAGGGACTAGCTAGAAAAATGATTCAACAACTCATTTTAATATCGACCAAAAGCCCAATTTAATGCAACATTAGATTTTTCATAAATGTCAAGGGAAAGAAACTTTTACAAAACTATATTTTCTCTGCCTAAATCCTCTGAAGGCTAATTTATATTAGCCTCCAGCTTCAGCCCTCTGAATGCTCAAACCCTGATGAGGTGGGAAAACCACTACCAGAGCAGGGACAAAGGCCTGAGTGTGGGGAGGTGTTTTTGTTCCTGTGATACGACAACCATTTGGGCTGTGCCCAGGAACATTATTTACTTCAAAAGGGCATCTTCTTTCACTGGCAGTTGTCAGATGACACCTGGACAGGCCCTTTCTTCTGTTCTCCCATTCAGGCAGTCACCAATTCTAGTAGGAGAGGATCTGCCCCCAGAACTGGTTTGGAGTGATCACAGAGGAGGGGCTGTTCATTACCCTGGCCACACCTCAGGGTGGGCACACAGGCTCTGCACGTGGGGAAAGGGCTTCACCATCTTGGAATTAGACAAAGAGGGGCACTGTGGGCATCGTTTGCAGTAAGGGAGAGAGAATTTGCTGCAAAAGTGGGTAGTGTTATGTGGTATGTCGTACTTTGGCCATTGTAGTGGTCATGTAAGCTTCAGGAAGGGTTTAGCATACAAAGCTCCAGAGAGGAATGTTAGGATTTAAACGGCGAGGAGGATAGAGCTGGGACCTGACACAGATGGATGGGTTTGATTGCAAAAGAGTGTGGGGTCGTGTGGTTCTACTGCCAACTTGGGACATGCGAGTGGTCCTCCTGATAACACTGAATATATTCTCAGTGGTCCTGCTTCTAAGGACAAGTTAGTGTCTTGCTCCCTGGATTCCAGGATTTCTGATGATCTGCAAACTAGCCCAAGGAAAAGTTTGTACATGATTAGGAGACCTACACACCTCCAGGATTTTGTGTAATTTTGTACCTTGCTGCAATGTATATATTGCCAAACATCAAACTGTTGTCTTTAGCAATGATGTATTCGATTTCGTTATTTAGAAAAATCTATATAGGACTTTAACTGCTTTGTTGTAGCAATGGGGAGAGGTGTGTGGTATGTGGTACCATGGCCACTGCAGTAGTCATGCAAGGTTCTGGAATATTTGAGCATGGAAAGCTCCAGAGAGGAATGTTAGGATTTAAACGGAGAGGAGGTTAGAGCCTGACACAGATGGATGTGGTTGATAACGCTGTACTTAAATAAAGAAGAGTTAGACTTAACTACTTGGTCCCGTGTACCTTCGCACATGTTATCAGTGGGAACCTTTACCCCATTGGTTAGGGGATGGCCAGGAGTCACTCCCACCAAACAAGCTAGTGCCAGGCATAAATGTGGCAACCCTTGTCACCCTGTTAAGTATATTTTCTAGACTTGAGGATGAACATAAGAACACTGGACCTGTTGCCTGTGACCTGGGAGGAGCCAAGAAAGACTGGATTTGTTCCCTCTTGTACCCAGGGGAAAGTAGTGCACTCGAATGGTCATTACGCTGACCTACTGTTCACAATACAGCTATACAACAAGTTACAAGAGGCCTTTCCTACAACAGCCCAGCTGACCATTTGCAACTGGTCCTGCCCAGGACCCTGCAGTTGGCCTCCGCTGGAGGGAGTCCTGACCTCCAAGAACTGTTTCTGAGGCCCTGGAACCCTTGGCTGTCTGGCTGGACTTCTCCTACCACCCCTGAAAACCTGTGACTTTGAAACATTTTCGACTTTAAGACATCTGGAGGACCTAGGCAAACTTGCCAATCTGATCCGAACAACGGCTGTTGCAAATGAGCTGAAGATTCAGGTTTCTCCTGCTCGCAGCTTTACTACAGCAGCAAATTCTATTCAGCTGGACCTCCCTGAGAAAGCATCTGGCCACATGGAGACCGCTTCGGCTACAGCCTGGAGCCTTGCCCCGCTAAGTGCAAACAGAGAAATCTTGACTAGGCTAAGGCTTCAAAAGTATCCAGCTGTCAAAGGACCTCTGTTTGGAGGGAAATTCTCCCGCTCAACGTTTTCGTGCAAAAAGAAATGGCTTCACTGGGACTGCGTCCATTGGCTATCTGACTTCATGGATCCCTCTTAGGCTACTGCCTGCTGCCTAGCCCCACTTAAGATTTTGGATTTCCATTTTTTGGTCCAAAGGTAAACCTTCAACTGTGGTGAACATGGTTCCTGTGTCCAACCCGTGCTCCATCTCAATCGGCCTTAAATCGTGCCTAGGTCCCGGTCTAACGTGACCAGCCGACCCTGGGAGAATCTTATTGATTTTTGGCATTACTTCTATTTAAAACTTTATAAAATTCATATCTTCAGTTCTGTTTATTGGATTTTGTTGTTTCAATCTCTTGTTATTTATTAAAAATGTATTCCACTTTCTAATTCGGTTTGGAATTTTTATTGTGTTGAGTTTTGACTTTATTACCATTTTGGTACTGCATAAATACTTTACACATTGCCCTAAGTTAAGCCTGCCTGCTCTCTGTCATAGCTACCAGGGGGTTAAGCTCAGTTTAAATTAGTGACTTCAAGGGTTTACACTGGAAAGGAATGTGATTATTACTTCAGTTGGGTAGTCACCCCCTCAACTATGAACTCAATTTTTTACAGTTTTTAAACGTTGCACAAGTGCTGAATTGTACACCACACATCCAAAGTGGGAAAAGTATTAAAGCATAGTTTTTGTACTGGAACGCTATCCTTCCAGTATAAGACCTATTCTGGACAGAACGCAAACGCTGTTGCCTTATGGTGCAAGGGTTTGTGCCTTGGAACCTGGCAACCTAAAACACACCAGCACTGGGGGAACGAAAAACAGCACCATATCTTAGTATGTTATATATAGTAGATTTGGCACTGTTTTTCAGTTGTTGCTTTGCTGCATCATGTCCCATTTTAATTAATTTCCACCCTTAATATCTTTGCAAATTTCGCAGCAGCCTATTTTATACTGTGAGTAATACACATGATGTAGTACTCTGTGTTATGCAAACATAACACACCATCAATTCATGAACAAAGGGTTGAAGCTGCTGACTCCTCTTTTCCCTTTTCACACAACTTCACCACATTACATGACAAAAAACCAGGCAGCCTACAACCAGTCTATGGGTTAGACTAAAAATGACATAGCATCAATATGAAGAATTTGCGATAAGGTGTTAATCTCACTGACTGGCTAGTGCAGGCTCATGGGGCATGCACTTCTTGAATCCATAACCACCAGCTTCGTTCACAAGCACCACCGCCATCATCATCATCATGAGCCAGAAGCAACAGTCCCTTGCGGCACGAATCGACTGGCTCCTCTTCTGAGATGAAAAGATCACATTGCCCCTTCAAAGCTGACAATGCTACTCAGCTGCTAAACAAGTGATGTCACTACCCCCTGGGGGGCTCGCAGACCACACTCACCACAGTGCAGAGCACTACCACTTAGTCTCAAGGTCAACCCGGTCTTCAACGTCATTGCATGGCAGGAGATCATTCTGGACCAAGGATCAATCAATATAGAGTTACAGGCTCTTCCAAAATAGAGCAACCTTGGTAAACGAATCCTGAGAGTCAAACAAATCTGCCTCTTTTCACAGAAAATAAAACATTTCAAAACAGTCCAAGAATAAGAAATAACTTTTCTTCTCAGTGGGGTTCATAACGAACACACAATTGTTGGGGAGACGTGTGCAGAGTAACCAAACAAATTCAATATTTTTGTGGAAGTTGGTCAAATGCACACTATCCACTATTACAGAGGTGATAAAAGTAACTCATCCTTCCAACGAGGCCTTCTGCAGGTTTACCCAACTCAATGACATGGTAGCAACCAGTCAGAGTGCTTAATACCACTTGTGATGGGGCTTTGTGAGACTGCAAAGAGCCACTGTGGATACAAGAGTGCAAGGCACCTCTTAAAATGGGTTCAGGTGACCAAATGGATTCCACTTCTTTATTTTATTTTTTCGGTTGGATACAGAGGGGTATACCTCAAACTGTCTTGGGAGCCAGTGACCTTGAAAAAGCATTAAGTGATAAGAGAACGTGCTTTTAAGATTTCCCGACACCTGTTACAGTGGGATGATATTAAGATGGGAGAAATTGTTGAATATATATATTTTGTGTGAGGTCATACTCCCCCTTTAATTAATAAATCCTCTATGATCTTTGTGGGTACAGGGCTGCTGGTGTACATGGCACCAAGCGATGGCAACATGGCCGCCTTTTGACTGAGGCTCAGTGGATAAAGCGCATGAACATGGAGATGAATATGGTGTGGGCCTCTGAGGGTTCACACCATCATTTGTAACATGGGGCTCTGCAGTTGCCCACAAGAGCCGATTTGCACGCACAAAATGGCTAACAAATACTGAAATGTGCCAAACCTGTTGTGAAGCGGTGTGTTCCCTTGAGGTTCATGTAGAATGACGTCACAACATAAATGACAGCCCCGGGATCCCAGCATTGTTCCACCTACAAGATAGATGAAGAGGGTTGATTACTTGAAAGTTCCAGCAAGAGACACCATGGCCTGCTCACTTAACATCAACTCACTTTTTCGCATGCAACAAAATAAATAAGATGCATGCACAATGTGTGTCAAAACACAAAGAACCGGCTTCCACCTTGCCATTGTTTAAACTCTTTCAGAATGTTCTCGAGCATACTCAAAGCAGTCATGTTGCAACAGGACAGTGAGATGAATCCAGGAAAGCCATCCGAGCTCTGCCTGCGGGATCATCGAATTCCTGGCATCGCCTTTGCGCTCACAGCCAACATAGCTACCATCTTTCAGACTTGGGCTCAATAAAATCCCCTGCTCCAGGCAACCCATAAAAAAAGACTACCATCAGCGTGGAAAACTACAGTAGCAAAATATTCAATTCCTGAATACAGACATTTTCAATCAGACTGGGCTTCCAGCCAGGGCCGTCTTGACAGTATTATAGACCCCCTGGCAAAGCAGTGCACTGGGCCCTGCCTACACAACCACTCACAGGAATAAAAATGTTTAACGGAAAATTAGTGTTCAATTCTGGTCTGCATGGGGCCCCTATACTCATGGGGCCCAGGGGCAACTGCTCAACGTGCCCATGCGTTAAAACGGCACTACATCCAGCCATACTTTCATTAGGGGACTTAGCGAGGAGTATCAGTTTCTGTCATACAGTGCAGGACAGTCTAGATCACCAGAGTTTGATGATCAAACCAAACCACTCGACCACAAATACAGTATAAAGAACACAGCTCATGCAAAATGGACACATTCATTTCAGCTCTAAAAATAGCCCATCGTTCCAAAGCAAAGGAGCCCAAACTGCACACACATTCAACACACAGCATCCCCCTCCACGTTCAATCTCACACTCCAAACATCCCTAAACCTACACACTGTAATAGAAGTGCACTCATCAGAAAACACACTGCTCTCCAGTCTCAAACAATACATGTAGCCTCCCAGCTAACACATCACACTACCATCAGCCTCAATGAACACACATATTAATCAAATCACCTCAAACAACATTCACACCCACCCATGACAATACTTGAATGACTAACACCATCAATAAGGACACAATGCAAAGAAAATGACATTGCCGCTAAACAACCCATCCTTACACAATAAAAGTGACAGCAAATAAGATACCTCCTGCCAGATCCAACAACCCCACCAGGAAACCTTAACTTAAACTCTGCTGCTATTTACTCACTATTGATCTGTCCCATGAGAGAAATAAAACACTAATAATCACAGCAAGTATCATCACAAGGGGGTCACATCAATCAAGACCAATCATCCAACACTTGCACACACATTCACTGTATTGAGATGCACAACTCCCATACAACCTGCCATACTATCCAAAACTCAACTCCATCACATGATTACTATGACATAAACCATCCAACCTAGCCATGAGATTTGCTTTGAATATTGTTAGAGTCCTACATCCTGTAAGAAATTGGGGTGTTGGTTGTGGGGAGTGTGAACCCTTCTCAAGCACCAGTCACAATCCTTGTCAAGGTAAATCACAAAAGTCAGTAACTTAACCTGTGGTTAACTCTCTGGTAGCTTGGCATAAAAGCAGCCAGGATTAACTTAGAGGCAATATGTAAGGTATTTGTGTAGCACACATACAGTAATACAGTGAAAACACAATAAAAGAAAAAATCACACCCAAATTTAGAAAAATAGAGTGCAATTAAAAAAATTATTTGACACCAAAACAACAAAAATCCAATCAGTACAGCAGGACACATGCTATTTCAAACATTTAAAGTATAGTGCCTAAAAGCACAACGTGCCACTCGCCGTTACCTGATCATGCAAGGCTGGGTGAAAGTCACAAGTTCAGGCATACCACGATGGAGCGCAGGCCAGATACAGGGACCAGGGTAGCCCCGCTGAAAAAGTTACAGTCTAAAGTCCATCGCAAAGAGTTCCATTCACAGTGGAGGAGGCCGTGAGGAGCAGGGAAAGCATCACAATGGTCATCGCTGTAGCGCAAAGAGCAGGCTGGGCGTCGTGGGTAGTTGATGCTGTAATGCGAAGATCCTGTTGGGCATTGTGGATGGTCATTGGTGGAGCTTCTCCTTGGCAGTCATAGAGAGCTGTCAGTGCTGTAGCGTGACGTGCAGATCTCGTGCTGCCAATCTTCGTTGGCAGTCACTGGTGGGTGGAAACGCTGTAGCATGAAGAGTCAGGTTCACTGGAGCTTCGCGTTGGCGGGTGGTGTGGGCTGCAAAAGTTTGGCTTAAATAGGCCCATTCACGCCCGGTAAGAGCCCAAAAACGTCCGGATTTCTCCTTTTCTTCAAGGAGGAGTGCAACTGATGCCACACCAAGGGCCCAGGACCTGGAGGGCACATCTTGGGGATCTGGAACTCACTCCAGCAGAGGCCAGGAGGGCTCAGGCAGGTCTAGTTACAGGTCCAGTAAGCTAGACAGTTACAGAGGGTGTGGGGGCTCTGGAGCTTGTTGTGTCCCTGTCTCTCAGAACAGGAGGTAAGTCAGCTGGAGTCACTTCAGCCTGGGATGAAGGGAGCAGGTCCAGTCTTCCTTCCCAGCAAGCAGGGCAGGCCTCAAGCAGCAGGGCAGCAGGGTGTCCTTCTGTAGTACCACAGGTCCAAGAGTGTACTGAAGAGTGGGTCTGAGAGTCCTATTTTTATAAGTGTTGTCCCCTTTCAATTAGCTTCTGGATTTTTCCCCTTGCAGAGGTGGCTAGAATTTTCTGCCTCCCTGAGCTGGTCGCAGTCAGTCTGAGTGCACAATAGACTTGTGTGAAGTCCTTTGTTTGTGAGCTGAGTCAGTGCCTTTGATGTGCAAGTGTGGTAGGTGACAGCCCCCCCCCAACCTGCCAGAAATGGCCCATCCTGCCAACAGCCAGACCCTCTATTGTGATGCTGTCTGAAAGGAATACACAAAGGCCAACTGCCAACTACACCTGGTCATGTGACCCAGGAAACAGGCTGCAGGCACCAAAGGTCATTATTATCCTATGGGAGAGGTAGTCCTTGCTGTAGTGAAAAATGAATTTGAGAGTTTTTCATTACCAGGACACTTAGTGTTAAATTCTGGTCAAAAGTAAATGTCAAACGTTTTAAATACAATACACCTTGCCCTGTGTCACACTACAGTCAACACTGAGGGGAGCACAAATCATGGACTGCATGTACCATGATGCAAAGGAGCAAACGTTTCTGGGATATGATGTAGTGTCCGGCCACAACCTTTTCCCTGCCCAAACTGATTTTTTTTACCTCCTCTACCATTTATCAAACGTTCCTAATGTTCCTTTTTGTAAAAAATTGTATTTCAGCCCATTGATTACACTTCATCCGGCCCTAGCCGGAGAGTACGGCCCGGGTGCGGAGATTCCGGCCTGACTGCGGACGCAAAGATACAACTCGTAAATGACCTCTGTGAATACCAAAAGTCGTAAAGTTAGACTTTTGTCTCAGATTGCCTTTGTGAATTGGGCCCTCTCCCTTTTTCTCCATTGGATGGTCACACAAAAGTCTTGTACAGAGACCGCCTCCAGGATCCGCACCCCAACCGCTGATAATTTGGATTCTCCACTGCAGAGACCAGGAGAAAGTCCTATGAAGATTTGCAAACTGTCCTCGCTGTGCATTGATAACACCCATGGGATGTTTTATCCATACTATACCACTGCTATCCAGCATCAACGGGCATCCTTCAAAGTGAAACGCAAACACAGTGACTTAAACCTCGCCTACTCTCTTCTTTTCGCTGCCAGGCTCCAAGTAGTGCACACCAACAGATCGCATTTTTTTCACATCCCTGCAGCTACCTGGCACTGGGTGGAAAAATTTCAGGACTCTGCTCTGGCACCCCCGCCAGCAGCTACCTCCCTGTGCAAATTACATCGCAGACAAGCCCTCTTCAATGCCCACATGAAACGTGCCATGGTGAGCCTGAACCCCTCCGGGTCACAAAGGGAGGAGAACCAAGGATCAGCTTTGGAGGCTGTGCCAGCCTCTGCAGCACTGGCCTGCCGTGCATGCTGACACCACATAATTCTGACAGCGACATGGACTCTCTCGTCTTATGATGCTGGGGTCGCCATCTCCTCCACAAACCACAGATGACTTGATATGATTCCCATGGCATGACTGGGGGGATTGGGGTGGGAGGGTTGAACGCTACCTCTTGCCGCTGACCTCCCCATCCCTCTCCTCCCCCCGCACAATGCACGGCCCCCTCACCTGAGGGTCCCAATCTGCACCTCCGCTATCTCACTTACGCACGCTCGTTCTTGCAGCCTCTCGCTCCCAGCACACCACAGCGAAAAGGTTACTGGCACCCTTTCATCTTGCTATTCGACGCTAGTCACCACCGCAAATTATGTTCCGTGATTGTTGTATGATGTTTGGACAGAGGGCCAGCTACCCTCTGGCCCTGGTGTTCTTCTCCTTGTTTATTTCTCTGCACCCCTTACCAAGCTGGTTTCCCATTGACCTTTTGGCGACACGCTGTCTCCCTACACACACATTACACCCCCATACCCTTTGAGACTATTGCCACACTCCACTTGCATGTTCATGACACTGAGCGATTACAAACTCACCACCCGAAATTTCAGGGGGATAAAAATGGCTAGCAAGTGTTATGCAACAAACTGCTATATGAAACATAGAGGGATACACATTGACCTACTGCAGGAGCCCCACATGATTGAGCTTGAAATCAGCATACTCCAGAGATGCTGGTGCGGGCGATTCTTCTCCATGAGCTACTCTGCATTTGCCTGGGGGGCCCTGGTATGGGTTAGAGCGGGGGTCCCGTTCCGACAGCCCAGCCTGGAGCTCAACTTAGAGGGCAGATACGCACTTGTTGAGGGCACCCTCGACAGACAAATGTTGGTGATAGGCACCACATAAGCTCCCAACAAGGAACAAATAGCATTCTTTGACAGGTGTTCTAACCCGCTGGGCTGGAATGCCATGGGTAGGGGGAGAGAAGTTAAACTGCGTCTTGGAATCCACACTATTCCGCTTATTTTTCCCACTGCCCCACACCTCGGTGACAAGATGCTCAGAGCACTTGAAGTGCTGGCTCAGAGACTGGTCCTTAGAGGACATTTGGTGCAAACGCCACCCGCTTTCTCAGGTGTACTGCTTCTACTCCTCCCCGATGGCCGGCGTGTATACTTCGACAGAATTGTCTGTTCAGGCTGTCTCAGTAGCTCCTTTTCGCAAACAGACTACTTGGACTGGAAAGCATCTGATCATGACCCCCTGGCTGCAGGACTTTGATCGGGCCGGCCCATCTTCCCCGATACCCATCTGGTAACTGCAGCACTCTTTAATTGAGGACCAGGCATTCCGTGCTGACCTCCGGGATCAGATCTCCTCTTACTTTGTGAACAGTGATTGCTCTGCTTTGTCTGGGGAAGTCGAAGGGGACACCTTTTAGGTCATGATCATGGGCGTCTCTACTGATGCAGTGGTTGGGGCCTGTTAAACCCTGGGAAAAGAACTCAAGCACTGCTCCCCCTAGACACCAAGGCACCCCTGAGCCACATGGACTGCGAAATGCTCTTGGCAGAACAAACTGAACACGCCAACCTGATGAACCAACTAAGATGCATCAATCAGGCCGCACACACTGCCCAGACGCATGCAGAAGCCAATAAATTGAGCTCGTGTGGCTGCTCAGACAGAAGCACAAACCCTCAGTCCTGCCCTCGCCACACCTCTAACGAGATATGATCGCTCACACCTTGGCAGACATACATGAGGCCTTCACTATACATTACATAAGACTCTATAGCCTCAGCCCAGACCTAACCTCCAATGGCTTAATGGACTTCTTTGCATGCATGCAGGCTCTTCCAACTACATCTGTGGAGATCACGGAGGCAATCTGCTCTCTCGCTGCCGCCAATAAGGCCCCAGGCCTGATGGCCTCTCTGTTGAATTTTACCAGATTTACGTTAACCTTCCTTCCTCCCGCCTGGAATAACTCCATAATATGGCAATAGTGGAGGGCCATCTCCTACCATCACTCCGGGAAGTCATTCTAATATCCATTTCCAAACCTGGCAAAGATATTCATTTTGACATCTCTTTGTACTGCCCATTGACGATGCTCAACACCAATTATAAAATTATCAGCAAAATATTAGCTGGGCACCTTCTCTTTCTGTTCACGAGCCTAGTGAAGACCGATCAGAACAGGTTTGTGCCGTATAGGAACACATCGTCGCCTCTTCAGAATTCTAGAGGCGAGCCCCAGGCCGTGGCCTCATTCAGCCTGCCTTGTGCTTGACCTCAAGGAGGCGTTTGACTCCTTAAATTGGAGCTATCTGTTCGATCTGCAAAACATTGGCCTGGATGATCAGACGTTGCAAAAGATCCAGCTTCTGTATGATGCACCCCAGGTGAGAGTTCGAATGCGAAGATTGATATCACCTGTGTTCCACCTTTGTGTGGGCAGTAAGCAGGGATGCCCACTGTCCCCCCTCTTATATGCTGTCGCTGTGGAACCTGTGCCCATCAGACGCCGTAGGATGGGGCAGCATGAGGAATCCCGCTCAGCAACCGCACCCATGCAGTTTCCCCTTATGCGGACAATATCCTGCTGTTCGTCTGTGATGTGCGGGCAAACTGATCTGCCATCGCGGACACCCTCGCTGAGTTTCACCAAGTCTCTGGTCTATGTGTTAATTAGAAGTCACGCCTCTTCCCGTTGCGACCCACCCTGGACAATCACATTGTGGATGTAGGAGGTGGGCAACTGCTTTGGCAGCCGCAAATGTTTAGCTATTTAGGAATTAAGGTCTGCCATGAGGAGGAGGCCCTATGGATCGGGAACCTTGGCAAAGCACTGGCTGCCATTCATGGCCTGACTGCCTTCTGGTGCACCCTGTCTCTCTCCATGGCTGGCAGAGTGGCACTATCAAAAATGATAATTTTGCTGTGCCTACAATATTATTGCACCAACCTCCCTCTCGTACCACCTGCCTCCTTTCTGCATTCACTAAATTCCATTCTTGGTGCCTTATCTGGAGGGACGGCCGTTGGAGAGTGGCACTAATTAAACGTGTCTCACCCATGATGCAGGGAGGTCTTGGGTCCACAACTATGAACACTACTACTTAGCATTCCAGCTTCGGTAGGTGTGCTGTTGTTTGCAGAGTGCCATCTAGACAACACTGTCTCCACCTCTCCACCCTTGTGCTTGGACTGAGTGCTGCCTCTCTTCCATACTACCCAAACGAAACCCCAATCACACCCTGCCTCCTCTGCATTGCGTTCCTATGCTACAGGAGAAGTCTATGGATCATCAAATTGACACCATCCTACGCCTCTGCCATCCCGCTATGGGGCTCCCCAGGCAGCTGGGGACATTGGTGCTTAGAGACTGGCAGATGGGGGGGCATCCTGACCCTGGGCGAGCTCTTCAAAGACGGAGCTCTCCTGTCTTATGACACCCTTGCGGAATGCTGTGATGTCCTGCGGGGTAATTTTCTCAAATACTATGCTGTGCCCCATGCGCTTCACGCTACATGGCACATTACCAACACAGAGCCCTCGTCCCACACGCTCCTCTAATACCTGCATACACTAGGATCCAGGAACCACCTCATCACTTGGCTATTAGGTGTGCTTTGATACCTCAGTCAATCAGCCTTCATGAATCTGAGCCAGAAATGGGAAGCAGACCCTGACAGAACACTTCCTGACAAAGAATGGTACACAATATTCACCACAGAGCTTACCAAACCACAGAGAGGACACTTTCCTGGCACAAATGTAACCTGCCCCTGCTGCCTAATGCTCGACGCTGACCTATGGTACATGTTCTGAGCATGTGCCTCAGTCACACATTACTGGTTAGCCATATCCTCTCACCTAATGCAACAAACTGACATGGGGCCGTATCATACATTCAGCGCATTTTCCTTGTTTGTGCCAGGTGCACCTTTCAAAAGGTGCGCCCTGCACAAACAAGGAAAATACGCCATATTAGGATGAACGTGCTGCCCCCAGGGCAAGCGCAAACTCACGCTGCCCTGGGGGCAGCACATTCATGTGAAAAACGGAGTGGCTGCTTTGAAGCCGCTCCATGTTTCACAGTGCAGGCGGGAATCCACCTGCACTTGAAGGGGGATTAGAGATCCCCTTGCAGGCGGGTGCAGTGAGTTACTGCACCTGCCTGCAAGGGAATGTCTGGGTGGTCCATGGGACCCCTTTTCCCTGTCCAGAGGGCAGCCATCAGGAGGTGCACTGACAGTGCACCACATCCTGACAGCTTCTTTGCCTCTGCGCTGAGGCATAGGGACTACCTCATTTGCATGGGGCCACGCCCCCATGCAGATGAGGGAACACCCTCTGATTATAGCGCTGGCGCTTTATGTCTGCCAGCGCTATCGGTATTAAAGAAGGGGACGCACAAGCATCTGTAACACCCCTTCTGTAATACCAAAGTGCTCCGTGGGCAAACAATGCGGGCGCAAACGCCTGCTGCATCCCGGTGCACTTTTGTAACACAGCCCCTGGTGTCTCTCTACACTTGGGAAGCCTGTGCCCTGGTTTGCTTCCCACAACCCGCTGGGTGGCGGGTCGAAGCACACTTCCTAGACCTGGCCCTACTTCTGCCACTGCTAGTAGCCTGGCTAGCCCCCCAACTCCGACAGCATGGAGACTCTCGACCCTGGCATCATCACACTCCGCAGAGAGTAGGCGAGAGGGCTTTGTACTTTCTCATAGCATCTATCAACAAAACAATACCTACTAACAACTAAGTAAGGCCTAGATACCCTCTCTTCAAAACACACTTAGGACCCAGGTAGTCACACTCTGTCCAACTAAATCTCTATCTTAGATTCTCGGGAAAACCAGCAATGCAGAATTCTCTCGCATACCAATAAAATACTGTTCTCTTCATCAGCTAGAAGATGCGTTTCTTTCTGACCGGGCAAAAGACAGGCCTCTTACACATGGCCAACAACAACCTGCTCCAATTCAGTGAAAATTGAAAAACAGCCCTCCTTGACAGGTCTGCAAATGTCAGACCAATCACCCCCATGCTTACAGCCATTAAAATGTCCAAATGACGAACACCTTAACAAAACGTGTTCAGCTTTTACTAGTAAACCTCACCCCCCTTGCTTTAAAAAATGATGATTTGATTAACTTGATTACGGTGCCTATGGCCCCACTAATTCTGGAGAATTCTTCCGCAATGACAGCACAATGTCTGAAACAGCTGGGAACACAAACGGATGGGCTTAGCCTGCCACTCTGCCCACAACAAATATCTCACTCACACAGGAGCCCCTATGACTGTTGCCCTGTAACTCAATATCTTCCCAAATTCTGCTAAAGAACTTAGACGGATTAAAACATTTCGAGCCTCAAAATTAAACTATGAATCATAGCTACCAGTCCCCAGTGGTAGATACTATCCAAAATTACTCAACTATTGAATCCAGTGAGGAGTACAGTCTTGTGTATCATCGATATAGCATTATCCAACATGGACAATTCACAGGGCATGCACACTGAAGGGCTAAAGAGTTAATTTTATTAAATTAGCAGAGACCCACGCTGTCATTTCTCTGCTAGGAATGCTTCACAAAGGATGTGAGAGAACTCAGCTGCAAAAAGAGTTTTGTTGAAGATAGCTGGCAGACTCCAGACCCATCATAAAAGCAGTTTCCTGGTGGGCTGCAGGGCAGCGAGATGCATTTATGGCTGGATAGGCTGCCATGGCCTTTAAAGCGCTTATACCATATTTTTGAACATTTGTGCTGTAGTATGCACCATTGAGAAATGTATTTCTTAAAAATGCTTCTGAGGGGAGCATTGCACTCAACTGCACTGGGGAGGGTCAGACAAACTCGTTGCATCCCCTTTAGAACCCAGTGCGGGGCATTGTTTTGAACATTTTAACAGAGCTGGCTTTGGTTCCCAGTCTGGTCATGGAGATGATGTAAATTGCAGCAGGTCACCACCCATCCCAAGTGGACCTGCAGGGATCATGTTGATCCAGAATACCTGCTACCGTAGCCTACCTTGGTGAAGAAAAGCAAGAAATAGTCAGATCTTGGATTTTTGCAGATGATCGGATGAAAGTGGACATAGTAACTTGTCAGTGTGGCACTTTTTTTCTGCCTTCAAAGGTTCGGGGCAGTAAAGTCACAAGTTCTTGGATACATGCTGACAGGGCTTAATTTGAGCCGGTGGTTGCAGGTGGGGCACTACAACACTCATGTTTGAGGACTGGACTACACCACAGTGGAGTTGTGTAGATTGGAGTGGCATACAATAGAATCGTGTAGATTGGAGTGGCATACAGTGGAATAGTGTAGAGTGGTGTGACACAGTGGAATGGCATACAGTGCAAAAGTGTAGGGTGGAATAGGGTTCAGTCAAGTGACAATGCAGGGGCATATTGTGGAGTGGCCTAGACTGGAGTGGGGTCCATGGAGTGGAGCAGAGTGGAATAGCAAATGGTGGAGTGTCGTAGAGTGGAGTAGCGTACAGTGGAGTGGCTTACAGTAGAATAGCAGAGTGGAGTGGCATAGAGTGGACTGCCGTACAACAGAATAGAGTATAGTGGAGTGGTGTACAGTGGAGTGGCGTAGAGTGGAATAGCAGAGTGGAGTGGCGTACAGTGGAGCGGCGTACAGTGGAGTGGCATACAGTCGAGTGGCATACAGTCGAGCTGCGTAGAGTGTATTAATGTACAGTGGAGTGGCATACAGTGGGGTGCCGTAGAGTGGAGTGACATACACTGAAGTGGCGTACAGTGGAATAGTATATAGTGGAGTGTCATGATGGCGTGGTGTAGTTTGTAGTAGCATACAGTAGAGTGGCATACAGTGAAATGGCATACAGTGGAGTGGAATGGGGTGGAGTACAGTGGAATAGCATACAGTGGAGTGGCGTAAAGTATAGTTGCGTACTGTGGAATAGCGTAGAGTGGAGTGGCACACAGTGGAGTGGTATAGAGTGGAGTGGCGTACAGTGGAATAGCATGGAGTGGTGTACAGTGGAATTAACACCAGAGAGGGATTTGCATGATGTAGGTAGCAAGGCCAAAGTACAAGGGGTTTTTATACTGCCCCAAAACTCATAAATGGTAGTAAAGAGCAATAAGATAAATATTACACATAATACAAATCTGAAAAGTACATGGTAACAAATGTTGTTTGCGTCTCAGTGGATGAAAGTCATAAATCTTGGGTTGACATCATAAAGTAAATGAATTGTTGCATATAGAACACGTATATGACATATGCAGGTCTTGGACGCTCTCCTAATGAAAAACTACTATGAACAAGTATTGGCAAAACCAGTAGGTCTGGGATTGGCTGCCTGCCTTTTGATTTCATCCGTGCTCGTGTTGTTTTGTCTTGGATTTTGCAAAACTTCATTTGATTTTTTAGCAAGATACCGAGCCCTTGTCAAGTAAAACAAAAAGTGGCTAAAAGTCAAAAATAATTTTTGGTCTCAAAAACACACACATTGCTATGCTAGTCACTAGCATATAAAAGAACTACATTGTGCATCGGTGTGTCCTTGTGGAAGGGCAGATTCCATGAGTGACAGTGAAGTTAGCCAATGGCTGAAGTGTGCTGCCCCAATGCTATATGCTGAAAGAAAAATGTGAACGGCACAGTACCAGACCAATCGATGAAGAGGGCTGGCTGACAGTCCAAATAAGGTATTTATACATATAATTGTAGTAAAATCATAAGTTCTTGATGCCAGACCGAAAAATGTAGATGTTTATACCCAAAGATAGTGCCCATGAAAAAAGAAACATATTGTTAGATGTCCTTACAGAAAAAGTGATGGGATTATCTAAAGAGACACACTTGTCAAATGCATTTAAGTTTGAAAGGCGACAGTTTAAATTGTTTTGGCATTTTCAAGTTATTACTATTTTCCTAATCCAGTGACAATAGGGCCTGAAATGCACTGGTGGCCCTCATGGGGAAGTACCCACAATACGTGTTGTACCTTTTGAAGTCAAGGTACCTGTCACTGGTTCAGTTCTTGAAGGGGGACAACCGTAGCCTGTGTTCGGGCACAGGAGTGAAGCAAATTGTTTTTTCTTGTGTCTCGTCAGGCATATTCAGCAGCCTCCTGCAAACCAAAGGAGGTGTAGGGGTTGGGAAGTGCTAATTTAAAGTACCTAAACAACATGTAAGCTCCCATCTTTATGGGACAGAAGGTCTTTCCTGCTTGCTCTTTCTTTTCGCCTTCTTTTAGAGCAGTGTTAATTTCTGCTCATTAGCATCTGCACACGAAAGGCCATCTCATTCCCCTCCCCCACCTGACTATTTATCCTTTTATAACCTGCAAGCGAAAAAGGCAATAGATCAAATTGATCTTATGTTGCATTTTACAAGGCTGCCAAGAAACTCAATGATGTGATACCAGCAGCCTGTCCTGGCTCTTCAGGCAACCGCATGTTGCATTCTGCAACTCTTAGTGTAACTTTTATGACTGACATTGTAGTATCAAAATACCCAACGTGCAACAAAATGTTAACTAAAAAGCCAGAATCGGCTGAAGGTGTTGCACGTGGCATGGGACCACTTTGTAGCCATGTTTTAAAATGTTGCAAAGTGGTCTATTCTATTTTGAAAAAAAGTTGCTTCACACACAAAACAAAAAATAAATTCTGCTGAATTATTCTGCTCTTTTTAATTTCCATCTCGAGTTAAAATAAGCATTGACTATGTCAGTCGTTTGTGTTTTATATAGTGGAAATGTTTCTACCTAGCTCCCCTAACACACAGCAAAGTTACAGCATGACAAGCAGCAGTGCTAGCTTCCATAACACAAAGAATGTATGCAGGACGAGTGGCAGGTGGAGCATTACAAGGTTCTGTCACCCACACACAGGTTCAACACAGCTATTAACAATGCAAGCTTCCATTCCTCACAGAATAGGTGCAACTTGCACATCAACAGTGCAAGCTTCTCTCCATCACAGAAGAGTAACTGCTGCGGAAGAAGCAGTGCAAGGTTACTTCTCGTACAGAACCCGTACAGCTAGGGCAGTAGTGCAGCAAGCTTTCTTCCCTCACAAATCTGACAGCAAGAGTGCAACTTTACTTCCTCATACAACAGTTACAGCACAGCTGCAAGATTGTGTCTTTCTCTTATGGCAGCCACAGAGCATGCTTCCCTTCTTTGCAAAGCAAATTTCCTGCAGCACCAGAAATGTAAACTTCCATTACTTCCAAAACATATACAGTTAAGGCATCCAATGCTTGAAAGTTGTACCTATATCACTAGAGTAACTGCTCAATCCACTGGAACAAGTGCATAGGTCGATGAGTGAGTGAACCTGTGAGAGCTGCCACCTCTCTCGCTTAGATGTTGTTACCCCTGAACGACCATGCTGCTACTTTATTTCACACATCCTTGGACTCAAGATGCTGTTGGTGATGTTTCTTTCAAGTCCTGCAGTCTTGCTGATGTCACTTCCTCTAGATCCTACTGATGCCATTCTCTGTTAGTCCTTTTTTTGCTACTGTTGCTGTCACTACATGCATCTCTGGCAGCCATCATGTTCTGCTGGTCCGGCTGCAGCCACCCGGATTCCTACTCTCACAGTAGTAACTAATGCTGTTGTCATATCCTACAGTCTTGCTGCTCTCACAGCCGTCAGCTGTCACTGGCATCAGCTCCTACTGCTGTCATTCTCTCCCAGTTCTGCTGCTGTCACCACTTCCCCTGGCAAACTCATTTACTTGTGAAAGGAGGCGATACGCTTCTGTAAGTTTCACCTTTTTTGTTGTGCTCCTTCATTCATGACCGGCAGGGAAGCAGGTTAACAGCAAGCTGCCACATATTCCAAACATCACATTCTACAGCCTACACTATGATGTAATCCTTCCCCATACAAGATGCACGTTCCAACTAAGAACCCAACACATCTTCCCCTTATACAACTGCACATAAAAACATGCAAATGGATAACACATATGCAACACAGAATAACATAACCAAACACAATCAACATCTTACTTAAGTACAGTGAAAAATAATTCATACACTTAGTGTGAAAACACAAATAGCTTCAAAATACTTGTGTATGTATAAAGATTCATGTTAATAAAGATTCATGTTAATTTATAATCCCGCAATTTAACAGGCACAGTTCGTTTCCTCAAAGATCTACTAACCACATTTCCTCTGTTTTGACCCTCTGAACAACAGATATTTTCTCTTTGTTCCAACACTTGCCATCGTCTAGGGTCACAGAATGTGTTCCCACTCTTCTCACCCTCTTGGGGCTAGAAAAATGACTCCATCCTGTACCAGAACAAACTTTCTTGGCCGGAACTACATCACCTTCGTTCACTATCAACTTCCTTGATGCATTCCAATACATACTTATCTTGTGAAGCCTTTGCCCTTTCACTCACACCATCCAAAAACTCCCTAGAAGGCATTTCCTTCTGCATCCACATACGGTTCAATTTAGATCCCGGAACTCTTCTGTTTATCAAGACAAAAGGTGACACTTTGGTTTCTGAGTTGGGAGTGGTACGGATTGCCCATTACAATATTCTTACCTCCAACATCTAGGCTAATCCATTTACCAATTACAACTGAATGTTTTCCTTTATCTCTCTGTTGAAACGCTCCACCAGACCACTGCATTTAGGATGATGTAATGACATTGTAGTATGCTTAATCCCAAAACCTTTCAGGAATTCCTCAAACTCCAAAGAGACAAATTGTGGCCCATTGTTAGAGATGGTTTCATCTGGCACACCTTCTCACACGAACAACTTCTGCAACATACTCCTCACTGCACACGTGGTGATGTTATAGACAAACGCCACCTCCGCCCATCTAGAATGATAGTCAATCACTACAATGCCATACTTGACCTGACTGTTCCCTACACCTAAAGGACCAATTATATCTATGGCTAACTTGGACCATGCTTTATCAAGCACCGGGACAGCACTCATGCCACTAGGAATTGTCACTTGTGTTTTAGCACTGGCCGCTCAATACATACACATTCCTTTACAAAATGTTCACCCTCCCTGTCCATTTCTGGCCACCGAAACATGTCCCTCACTCTCATCTTCTTGGTCCTCATCCCTATGTGACCTTCATGTGCCAAAGTCACCACTTTGGACTTCAAATTCTCAGGAACAACTAAAACATCTGACCTGTACAAAAAACCCGTGACTTCTAAAAGCTCAGGGCCAATGTGTCTATACACATCCAACACGGCATCTGACATTTTGCCATTTGGCCATCCGTCCCCAACATAATTCATCACTTGCTTTAGAGTACTATCCTGCTGCAAGGCTTCCTTCAAAACCTGCTCAGTAATGGCCTCCTGAACTGCATTTGGCAATTCATTGACCACAATTTCATCATCATCCTTCCAAGATGTTTCACACTTCTGACTTTCAACTTGTAAAGGTAGTCTCTAAAGGCAGTCAGCCATCACATTGTTGACACCTGGAATATACACCATCCAATAGCAGTAATCCTGTAACCTGTACTGCCATTTAGCAATTTTCAGTGAGGGTCTACCTGCTCCTTTGTAGTAAATAAATCCACCAATGGTTTGTGGTCTACTTGTCCCTCAAATTCAGAGCCCCACAAATACTGCTGGAAATGATCTACACTCACCTTCAAGCTGAATGCCTCGCGCTCTACCACCGAATAAGATGCCTCACCACCCCTTAAACTCCGGCAAGCGAAAGCAAAAATGTTGTCCTTTCTATTTCTTCTTTGCATTAAGATTGCCCCCAAATCATGCTCGCTGACATCTGTGACTACAATACTCGGATCCTTGGTATCAAATGGTTTAAGCAGAATTGCTTTAGCCACCACACGCTTGAAGTCCTCAAACTCACGGTTACACTCCTCATCCCATACATATTGCGAACCCTTCTTGAGGAGAGCAAACAGTTCCCTCTGCACACCTAGAAATGAATCGTGCATAAAATTCCATAAAGGATCGCAACTGGTACTTGCCTTCTGGAACAGGAGCTTCAACAATGGCCTTTACCAAATTCTCCTTTGGATCCACTCCTTGTGCAGACAACTTGCACCCTAGGTACTCTACAATTTCCACTCCAAATTAGCATTTGTCTGCCTATAGGGTAACACCCTTCTCTTACAAAATGGTTAATACTTGGGCCACTTTCCGGTCATGCTCAGTTTTGTCCTCCACATACACCAATAGATCATCTTGAAAACAGGTAACTCACCCCACTTCTCTAAACATGGTATCCATTAAGCGCTGAAAAACAGCCAACCCAAAAGGCATCCTCTTGAATTGGAAGGCTCCTTCAGGAGTGGTAAAGGAAGTTAAGTGTTGAGAATTCAGATCCAAAATGACCTGGTGGTAAGCATATGCCATTTCAAAAGTAGAAATTACTTTGGCTTCTTTTACCGGGGAAAACATTTAAGTGATGTTGGGTATGGGGTGTCAAACAACCCAAATTCTGGAGTTCAAATCCCTCAAATCTACACAAATATGTAAACTCTCATTGGGTTTGTGAGCCAACAAAACAGGAGATAACCACTCCGAACCATCACTGGGCTCGATAGTGTCTTGCGCACACAATTTGTCCAAATGTTTCTTTAAATCCGGTCTAACCACCAATAGAACTCTTCTAACCTTGTGCACCAAAGGCTCTGCCCATTACTTTAGTTGCATCTTGTGCCTGAATCCCTTGAAACTTTCCCAACTTGTCTGTGAACACTTTACAGAAACACATTTCCCATTCACACTCTTCCAGAGCCCACACAGCCACACACTCCTTCTTCAAGAGCACCTGTTCAGTGTAATTGAGGTCCAAAATCATTTCCAAATTGCGTTGTTCTAACCAACTCAATAAAGACGACCCATATTTAGCTATGTATACAGTGGCATTCAATGTGTTCCCTTTAAAGATACCACTGTATCAAACTCCCCTACTACCTCCATGGGCTTTCCACCGTATGCCACCATTTGATAGCAGATGTCCAGATAATAATATTATTGTTCTGAAAGTTTTTCCAGTCCTCTTCTCCAATCAGAGTAAAAGATGACCCAGAGTCAGCCATCACGTTCACACTCACACCTCCAACATCCACCCGACAATAAGGTCTCTGACCATGGAGACATCTGCGTAGACATTCTGAATCTGCTCTTTGACAGAAAAAATGACACTTTCATCACTAGATTCTGAGGATCTAAAATCATCCACAGTACTGAATCTTTTGTTTCTCCTTTTCCTTCTCCTTCCCTTTGGATTTACATACTTTTACAAAGTGTCCCCTTTTCTTACAAATAGCACAAAATTTGGCAATAGCAGGACAAAAAGTCGCATTTCCTAAATGATTGGCGCTCCCAAACCTATAACATTTCAAATTCTTAGATTTGACCTTGCTCTTCTTACTATGTTTGGTCACCAAATCAGCCACTACTTCTTTAGCTGATGATTGGGATACCGATATTTGCGTCATGTAGGATGCAGTGCTTTTAATGCCTGCAGCTAACTCTATAGCCCTATTCAAGTTTAAATTGTGAGTGGCTAGCAACACTTCTTGAACCTTCCTGTTATAGTATGCTCCATTACTTGATCCCCAATCAATTCGTCTTCAAAGTCGTTATATGCACATGTCAATCCTAAAGTTCTTAGAGCGCCCACATAACTTTCCACAGATTAACCAGGCAACTGATGTCATCTGTAGAATGTATTCTTTTCCTAACTACGTTTATATGGGGTTTAAACCTCACATCCAACCTCTTAAGTGCAGATGCATATCCATCCTCCACATCCCCTTCACCCATCATAGTCTGGCATGGAAGATGCTTTAATATTTTTCTACCTTCCGGACCCAATCAATGTGTCAATAAGGAAAACTTATTTTTGTGAGTAAAATCATCCCCATCACTAGCATCCAAGTACGACTCAAACCTTCCTTCCATTGTTCACAATCAACCGAAGGATGTCCAGGACTAGGAAGAAATGAAGGTGGAGGAATTATACTTTGCTGCATAATAACAAAAGTGCTATAACTTACACAACAAAAAAACGAGTGCTGTAAACCTTCCCAAACACTATAAGTAGTATAAGTATTATATGAGCACCACCATAACATATAATGCTTAAAATGTACTTTACTGATGAGACTATTGTAACATTATACTTCAATATAGCTATGACCACATGCCATTACGCCACATATTAATGGTGTGTGCATCACTCGATGCCAAAAGTACCTGAGGACAAGGATATCCTGTTCCTGGATGACACAGAATGTTACGATGTGCGCATCACAACAAGTACATTGTAACAGAAATTTGCTTCAATGGGTGTGCGCATGTGTTCTGTAAAAAATAATGTGCCATGAAGGTGTGCACATCACTGAATGCACCAATGCACTCACATACAGGATTAAATTAATAAAGATGCGCACATCACCAAACACACACTCTGCCTTGATACCATGAGTTAGGGCATGCAAGTCACAGAACACACACTGCACTTTCCCTGAATGACGATATCAGGAACAAGTACGAGCGGGAAACAAGACCAGTGGTGAGTAAAGGTGTTCATGTCACCGGAAACACACTGTGCCTGAATATTGTGAGTTAGGGTGTGCGCGTCACTGAACGCACACTGCACTTTTCCTGGACGACGATATCAGGAAACAAACAGGGAACTAGACCACTGGTGAAAGGTCTCACAATAACAAATCGCACCCATGATGGCCACCTCTATGATGCATGCATGTCACAATGCACGCAGCACTGGTCGCTTGCTGCCTAGAGTTGCTATAAACGGCACCTAATACAACAGACCAAACCTAAAATGGCCACCGCCATGTAGCGTACATGTCACAGTGCACCTAGCGCGCTGACCAGCACTGTGCTGTACCTTCGATTAAGTCTGCTGCATGGAGTTGCCATACATCCAAGATGGCCCTCGCTGTGACGTGCTGCTATGACATGCAGCAAGCAGGAGTGTGCACTGCACTGTATATGTGACCACATGGACCACGTAGTGAGCACTGCACTGTACCTGTTACCACACGAACCCCTTCTCGAACTGCCTGAAATGACACCTAGGCACAGACTTAACAGGCTCCTTGAAGATGGAGTTCACACAGCCGTGCTGAAACCGGCTCGCTCAAATAAATGGCGAATTCGCACCAAAGGTCCTCCTGTGCCCTGCATGCTGAAAGTTCTGCAATACACCCTGCAATACGCTTCTGTTAATTTCACCTCTTTTATTGCGCTCCTTCATTCATGACCAGCAGGGAAGCAGGTTAACAGTGATGGAGCAGGGTTTCTCGTAAAATGAAACCTGCTCGGATTGAAACTCCTAGTAACATTTTCTAATTTTCCTAACAGTGTGCAGTGAAAAACACGCGGTTTAAAAACTAACATGAGGGAAAATAATACTGCGCAAGCGCGCACTAAAGCACTGAACTAGGCCGCAAATGCTTGACTAATGAAAATAAAGAGACTAATGCTGCTTTTGTGCACGTTATTAACGTTTGCTAGGGAAAATAATAATATGGGTTGCGCATCGTTAGATGCAGCATTGGGAGGGTGCGTAAAGAAAAGCATTACAAAATGAGTAATAATGCTTGTTTTATTCTCCGTAGAAGCATGGGTTAAGGAGAATGATTTTTACAAAATAAGCTGAAAAAGCAAAGAGAACGTGGAGGGAAGGCAAAGGCGAGCAACCTTCGAATTTATGTGTGCCTGCCAAAAGTTAAACGTGGAGACGAAAAAACAATGAGCAAGTGAGGAACGTTTCCTCTGGAAGCGCACGAGTGGCACAAGAAGTAACAGATTTTGAAACATTAGCGGAGAGAAGGAAGCTGAAGCCTGAATATTTGTATACTTGTATTTCCTGGGAAGATTCCGATATGACGTTGAAAAATAAAACAATAGAACATTGAGTGAGATGGACATGTCGAGTGTGGTGTGACAGTACACCCCCTTCCTTAACCAATCAAATGTAGAATAGTTTCTTTTTCTGAAACAAGTGTGGGTTGGACATTTGGGTTTTAGGGTATAATTGAGGTGCCCGGTGGGAGGGGTGTGCTGGAGGCGTTTAGGCTGATCCTTGGGAGATCATCGCTGTTGTCGGTTTGCTGTAGAGGTCTACCTGTTTTCTTCCCGTTCCTGATTCCTGACTTAATCTTTGCCCTTTTCAAATCTTCTTGAGGGGCCTTGCTGCTGTCGTGGCCAGAGAGTAGATTTCCTGTTCTTACTGGGTTAGTAAAAAAACTGAATTTGCATAATCATTTGCAAATGTATTCTGTTTCTGAACCTTTTGTCTCTTCGCCTTTCCACTCCTTCAATGCACTGTCAATATGTGAATTTGTTTTTCCTTTGCTAATTACTCAATGATATTTCATGATTTGTACTGTGTATTGGTACTTGATGAGCATTTATTTCACATTATTTAGATAAACATTATAAGTATACACATTGAGTCCGTCTTTATTTAGAGTGAGTTTATAAATTATTGCCTATAACTAACCAACTATAAAAGATGTAATCACCACAATAATTTATTATGAGAAATGCATGTTCTGTTGGAGATTGGTAAGTTAGGAACAAACTTTGCATTCCACTGAACCCAGCGTGAAGGTACTTGTTGGGTAAACGTAATTGGGCCTTATTTATTTGCAAATTTATTGATCCCTGATCGCTGGATCAGTTTTGGTAGCAGAGGATGGTTATTATTGATTAGTTTGGCAATAATGATTGATTATTGATTTTTGGTTATTAATATGAAAAGTTAGTGTTTTGTTTTATGTAGTGTGGAAATACGGGTACGGGATGATAATAATGATGATGATGATAATGATGTTATTTTAGCCACAGTGGCAGAGGAATAGTGTGGAAAAGTATCACACTGCAGAAGTACTTTGTCTGTTGTAATATCAAACAGTGAGATGCTGTTGATGTTATTTTAAGGACTTATTCTGTTGAGAAAATATTGTGTGAAATAGTGAAAGTCTGCTTCTGAAATTTTGGCTTTACATCCAAAAGGAGTACCAAGACTTTTTCACTCGAAAATTCTCTTCCGAAACTTTGGCTAGTATCCCCAAAAGAGTACCAAGACCTCTTTTTACTTGATTGGGAGTAGAGTAGCGCTGGTCGTTATTTTACTAGAAGTGAAAGAATCTTTATGAATATTTGAACTATCTCTTTAATTAGTGGAGTAGACAAAGTAGCATTGTTTTGTGTTGTTTCTAACAAGAATTTAGTTAAGAAAACCTTGTAGTACATTGCCGTATTATTTTGTAAAGGGAGGGTCAGTAGCAGGAGTTATACTGACGTCACAAAAAGCTGCGCTGGCATTGGTTGAGATAGTGGGCACGTAGTGAGCCAGGATTGGTTGGTTGGTGTGAGTCGCGCTGAGATTCAGCAAATAGAGTGAGCGGAATTACGGAAGATTTCTTTGTTTGTTTCTGGTTTATTTAGCGAGAACAAGAGTGTTTAAAAATGAAGATGGTAAAAAGAATACAAGATTCCTTTAAAAAGGAAAAAGCCGATAGTTACTAGAGAGGGACTTCCTGTACCTCCTCCAAGATCACCTGCTTCTTTCATGATGTTAGAGCGTGTATATCATACGCGTACATGGTTAGAGAATTGGATGGGTTACACGGAAGATGATGGAGTTTTAGCTTTTCCAAAGCATGGTACTTTTAACGTGAGGATATTGGAGAATTTGAGGAGACAAATGAATTTATTAAAACCAAATCCTAGACCTATGCAGTATGAGGCGCTTGAAGAGTGGGAACATGAGGCGTATAAAAGAGAGAGAGAAACATGAATGGGACAAAATACAGAAATACAATATTAAGGTATTCAGAAGCTAGGTGGGATGATCAGATGAAAAGATGGAGGAGAGAAGTGATTGCGGATGGATTATATCTAGTAATAGTTTCGGAGGATCAGGCTGGAGGAAAATGTAAAGAGAAAAAGAATAATGTAGAGATTTCAGGATTAGATATGGATCCAAATGAAATCGATGATGAATTATTAGATGAGATGCTATTAAAGAGACCTCCACCATATCAGGAGAGCCCAGATGGGAATTCTCCGAGTGCACCGTTAATAGAAATAGAAGCTCCACAAGTTCCACAAGTTTCACATGTTCTGGCAGCTTCACAGTCTTCATTGGGTACTCGAGAGTTGCAGGAAAGAGAGATTAACATGTTAAATAGAACAAGAGAGGAGTTGACTCTGAAAATTAGTCAGATGAGTTTAAATGCTGAAGCGTTATCAGTTCCGGTAAAAATTGGTCCTATAGTTCCATTGTATAGTGAGGGTCAAAATATTTCGAGAGTGCATGATTTAACAGTTCCAGTGAATAGTACTAGGGATGTTAGTGGACCAGAATCAAATGAAATAAATACGTCACTAATTGATATTCCAGCAAATGGAAATATGACTGAAACGCCAAAAAGAAGTGTACAGATTGATCCTAGAAAATTAATGTCAAATGTGAGAGAAACGACTTCAGTATCAGGGAGTTCAGTGGGACGTTCGCCAGAAGAGTTGGATGATTGGATTAGGGAAATGGTATCTAATAAGTCCAAACAGAGTATAGATATAGGTAGGTTAAGAGTAGATTTGGAAGAAATTATTATTGGTACAATAAGTCCGGAGAGATTGAGTAAATATCAGGATGATGAGTTGTTATTCTTGTGTAAGAATATTACTCTGAAAGCGAGAAATTTGCATGAGAAGTTGACAGAAGCAGCACAAGAATATGGAGTGGATATTGGGAAATCTAAAGCTTTGTAGAAAACATATAGATTGGATTTTACTGAAAAGGATTTAGAGAGTTTGAATACATCTGGTAAACGATTGCAAATAAAAGAGTTGATTAATACCCTGAAGAGATGGGGTGATGTGGAACGATGGAAAGGTAGATGGGCGAAAAAGAAGGAAGAAATGATTGCTAGTAAAAATATGAATGCATCTTCTTTACTTCCGTTAAGAGAAACAGAGCAAGTTGAAATGATATATCCAATGAGAGAAGTTCCAGGTGGTGGATATGTTCATATTCCTTGGTCAAGACAGGATATATTGTCTTTTACTAATGATTTCCCCAGATTGAGAGAAAAGCCTGTCGAGTGGTACAAACAGGTAGAGAGGTTTGTAAAAGTTTCAAAAGTCTTGTTGAAGGACTTGGATGGTTTGTTTGACATTGTAGTTTCAGCTGATTTATGGACTGAGTGTAAAATTGCAGTTGATTGGCCAAAAGGAATATCCTAGAGATGTCAAAACAGGACCACCTTCAGAAGAAGTGATGAAAAAATATAATCAGGTAATTACTTACTTGAAGGGTAAAATTTCTCCGAAAGAAACAGATTGGGTTAAAATTGATAGGACAACACAGGAGTCAGAATCAGTACATGCATATTATGAAAGGCTTTTACAGGTTTTTAAACAGTATAGTGGTTTTGAAAGTATAACTGACAAAGATATGGGACATTTTGTGTACAGGTTTGTATTTGGATTGAGACCTGAGATTAGTAATATGATTCAGCAACATTTGATTTGTTGGCAGAGTAAGACAGTGGATAAAATTTTGAGATATGCTAAGTATTGTAGTGACAATATTGAGTCAAGGCATAAGAAATTAAAAGAGAAGATGATGTGGGCACAGGTGAAAGTGGCGCAACAGAAAGATGCGAATTATGTTAATGGTTCTCAAACAGATTTTCAAATGAAAGGACAGAATCAGAATTTTCAGAATGGTCAGGTACCTAAAATGAATGGTGTATTAAATGGAGGAAGAGGTAGAGGTAAGAATAATAGAGAAGAAATGAAAAAGAAATTTGCTTGTCATGCGTGCGGAAAGTTAGGACATTGGAAGAACGAGTGTAAGTCCTTGATAGGAAATAATGGAATGATTCAAATTTCAATCCACAGATGCAGAATGAAGTGGTTGTGAATCAACAACAGCTGCAACAGCAACAGGTAGTTACACCACAGGTTCAACAAATACAAGTACCTCAAGCTCCTAAGCCAAATAATGTGAATGCTCAGGTGTAGTGTAGCTCCTATTTCCCTAATAGGCTCTGCGCATTGGAATAATATACCCTATAGGTTTGACATAGGACTAAGGTCGGTATGTCCCTATCGAGTATATTAAACTTAATTACTTGTGCCAGCTAGCTCAGAGGCCACTAGAAACTCCTTGATTAACAAGAAGGGAGTAGTTTCTGGCAGCCGCAAAACATGACAACTTTGTTTCCCTTTAGAATCAGAACGTGTCCCAGAGTCGTGGAAACAATAGATAACTATTTCACTCAGCTCACTCATGCATACTTAGTTTTCCTCAAAGTTACACAGAAAGAATAGACAGGCGTTTCAATAAAAGATTTATTGAACAGTCTTGTTTCTCGTGTAAGTAAAATGTGCTGTTACGATCACAAGACAGTATGCAAGATAAATAATGTACAGCGTAAGCAGTAGAAATAAATAATACTGCGCTAGCATGAACTTTAGTAGATATTCATTTACATAAATAACATAGACTAAAAGTGCGAGTACTCATACGATGCGTTTCTAAGCTAGTTCTACCCCAATGTACCTAACCTAACCTAGGTGTAGGGAGAGGTATGAAGTAGGTGAAGTATTCCTTACTATGGTATACTAAGAGTATGTTACGCTCAGTATGCCTAGTATGCCTAGTATGCCAAGAGTCCCTCTAGGTATCTAGTCAGCTCCATACCTTAAGAATGAGAGAGGTGGGAATCTCTTGCCAGACTCGAACTCCAACACCCCGCGAGGGAAGTCAGATCACTGGAAGCTGGACTCTCTGCGTGCAGGGATGACAGCGTCTTCTCAGTGCGTCAGGCCGGGAAACGGGCTCCTCTGAAGTCGAGGTCTCCTCTGATTTACAAGGGCTAGGAAGGTATATTTATACCTGAGAGGTACCTCAGAATGTTAGCATTGACGTGAATCGGACAGCGGAAGACGTCATGAATGAACCCCTAAGGTATAACGGTTCATGCATAATAGATGAGTCCTTGAAGAAATCAATAGTCTTGTGCTAGGGAAACTCCCAAAGCCTAAGGGTCTGTTCTTCAAGAACTCGTTGTGACGTTAGGGTGGACGGATGTCGGAGACCATGCCTGTATTTGGAGTGCACGGTTTAATGCCTAAATAAGGACTGGGATTTTATGCCTATATAAGGGCAGGGCGAATTGTGCCTATATAAGGACATGATACAGGAAAACCTATATACGGACACCCTAAGAGGAATATAACACCCACTCCACTTTCGTGTGTACGATAATAACAAAATGCTAAACATAAAATGGAGTACCGCATAGTGCTAAGAAATATTTCTTAAAAGCATTTAAAAACCTATTAAAATGCAAAAGGTACTGTACATATTCAAGCATTGCTTTTCATTACAGGCATAGATTTGGAAATAAAATGCAATTTGAATGAAAATAAGCAGAAATATTTACATGTGACAGAAAATGATCGATAAGTTGTTCAAAATAAAAGTCTTTTCATGTCATGGAAATTAATGAACTTTTTAGACAAATAAGATGACAAAGTGTCTGAGGAAGCACCGCGAAGTCTGTACTATAAGGCTAGTTCTACTTCAAGCAGATTGAATTGCCATTCAGTTTGAAAAACGGAGAAAAAAGTTCCATTTGGGAAGAGTTCCAATTTTTGAAATATGAAGGCCAAATTTTACTGCATCTCTGGTACACTGTGGGTTGAATCAGAGTCAGTGTACGGGTCTGGTGTAAACATGAGATCATCTATTTCTGTAGACAAAATATCGTCCACTGAAGTTGGTGTCAGTTGGAACACCTCGTGTAGTAGGTTAAATGCACAGAGATGTGAAGCATCGCTTTCAGCATAGGATGCCGCAGCAATGTTCGCGTCCGTTGTTACCTGTGTGCCTGTAGATCCATCTCGTACCTCAGCAGCAGCTGGAAGCGACTGTGAGATCTCAATGAATGCCGTCATCAGGATTGGTAGCCTCTGGGGACAACACAGAGCATGGGCCGTTATCGGGTCCAGCAGAGTATCGACATCCGTTGGCGCTGCTGATGGAAATGTTAGACAGGTGTCTAACACGCATTCTTCACCGCATAGCAGGCATCGTAGAACAGGTAAGATGCAATCTTGCCAGATTGGTCTGAACGACAGGAACCACGTGGTACTCAGGTCCCGTAGACGAGTCATGCCCAAAGCTGTACTATTCGCTCACGGCACTTTCGTTCAAGGAGAGCTTTCTCCATTTCGCTCGGAGTGATGTCTGGCGAATAGGCTGGCCATAGCGTAATAGCAGGAAGAGAAATAGAATTCCGGCAACAAGTGCGAGAATTAATGGTATGCCACCAAACACTGAATGTGCAAAGTTCGGGATGATTCCAAGTATTGCCTGGAAAGGTGCTAACACACCGGAGCAGATGCTCTTAAATACATGTACAATTCCGCTTGTATCAGACATGTTAAAGATACGTCCTATCATTTCCACGAAATGTATAGGGCAGTTTGTACGTATTAAAGTCTGTATCTCAGCCGAAGTCCTTGCTACTTGTAGATCATAGGTTTCTTTGGCCGAGGTCAAAGGCACGGTTTGTTGCAAAAGCATGGCTTTCATTCTGCTTAAAGTATCAATTCTTATAAAAGAGACGTTCAGCGAAGGCCACAAAGGCGACTCCCTGACTGTGTCTATTGGGGCAAACAATACTTGCATACAGCAAGTGACCCTGGAGTTGACCGTTACTAGATATGGGATGCCTGGCAACATGCCGCAGCAACTCTGATCATTCAACATGAGGTAACTCCCATTAGAAAGTTGTCCAAACGTTGGATTAATCACAGCAGCTGGTGTACCCTGCTGATGGCAAGACAAATTTGCCACAGAACCATTGCAAGCCCCGTGTAAAGAAATGTCCTGACATGTAAGTGAACCGCTCAGTGCAGTTTTACAGTGTGTACCGCTCAAAAACACTTCACGATCCCCACTCCAACATCTATATGTATACGGTAAATCCCAAGATGTCTTAACGTATTCCTTACCCAACCTTTCATATTTGCCTGCTTGCATTTGCTTGAGGCAATACTGAAACTGAAAAGTAGTCACAGGTAGTGTGATTTTGCCATGAATGAGACATTCTGTAGCTGGTTTTTCTGCAACTGTGAATGGTAACTTTTCCAGTTTTTCAATGCTCAGCACTGTATACTTTGCTCCTCTTTGTGCCAGTTCGATCTGTTTATCAGTTAGATTGTATTCTGCAAACAGAGCTGACGTGTTGATGAAACGCCAAGGCACACAGCCCGCACGCAAAGATTGCAGCGTCCAGCTTAATAACACAATAGAACGTAATTGAGATTGGCCTTGTTGTAGCATCGCCAAATCTTGTTCTAGTATGTCGATAGCAGAGGATACAATGTTGTCCAATGAATATATTCTGGAGGACAAAGTTGTTAACCCATTGTCGACCACAGTGAGTGTTTTCTCTAAATTAATACGATCAAGTTCACGTATTCGTCTCTGCGGCCTCCATCTGTGACACTTTCCAAGCTTCATTATAAACAGCATAGATGCCGGCATATATGAAACGTTTTGACGCGGTTTTCTTGGTCCAAGCAAGAATTCCCTAAGGTCTGCGTCTTCTTTAAGTAAGGATAAGTGTTGTTTCACATCCTGTAGTGTAGATTTCTGCAGCCAATCGAGGCATAATTTTCCTACACTGTATGTTGTTACTACCCCCGGATGCTGTCTTTGGACGTATCTTGGGTCTGGCCTATGAATAGTAAAGCCCTGAGTTTTATTCAGGAATCTTTCCTGACAGTTGTTCGTGTCTGTGGGCCAGATCAACCATTTTTTCCAATCAGGATTAGATCTGTTGAGTTGTAGTATATTGTCAACTGTCACCGCTGCCTGTGTATTGTTATCACTTGCAGGTGTTGGTACAGAAGGTGTTTTCATCTCTTTGATCTTGGCTAGTCCAAGACAAGATGTTTGTTGGACGGTTTCATTCAAAAACATTATTTGTTCAGGGATGATACAGGCTCTAAATAACGCTTCTATCCCCTGCACTTGCCAATCTTTAGTACCCCAGACAGTTTTTGTGTCTATTGTGTCTTTCCATAAGTCGAAACCCTGTCTAGACAGTTGGGCAATAAATGCTGCAGAGTAAATCTGTTTTGTATTTGTTAACATAATTTTCAGTCCTGTTTTGTTTACATTTTTGTAGTAAAACGTATCTGGATCAGATGTATTGTAACCTGAAAAATATGGAAACTTGTTAGCAAATGTTTTTGAACTACCTTGTGGTGGTGTAGGACAATGCTCCCATTGGTTAAACATAAACACATTTCTAGGGTATGCAGATTTATGCAAATAATGATGACCATAGTGGTTATAGCAATACAGCTGTTCATAGTCTGATGAACCCTCTAAATATTCATTTTTAGAAAATGCAGCAGATTTTCTAGGTCAAACATTATGTTGTTAACAGTCTCAAAGTCCCAATCATCAGAATAGGTACTGGACGAAATGAGATCACTTAGTGAAATTTTAAACAAATGTGGAATGTTCAATATTTCCGTCAGGCCAAAGATATCAAAATCTGTTTTGTCCCACACTATACCATCCTGTATAGGAACGGCTGTGATGTTCACTGATGACAAGTCTCTTGCTTCACGATGGGAAGATTTATGTGGTTTCAAAAGCACGTTCACATCTTTTCCTTCAATGTTCACATGGATGTATCTGCCACTTATAAGCACGCTCACAGTTGTAACCAAAGCTAGTCAGAGCAGGAAAACAAATAGTCCAGATATAATCCAGAGCTCAATCCATGGGGAAACCAGATAAGTCTTTTTCAGAAAGTGAAGAAAGTCTTGTACTTGCTGCTTGAATTTTAATGATGCTGGCGTCGTTTCAGGTTCACTCGGATCTTCTGAGAACGTATCAAAGTTAATGAAATAGCCAGAAGCAGTTCTGTCAATTGTTGGAATTGCATCAGGATTTGTAGAAATCGCTGGAACCAGTTGATCACTTGCTACATTGGTGTAGACAGGTGTATTTGGACGAACTGTTACTTGGTTTTCAAGAGGGATGAGTTCCATTGCATGGTTGCCTAGTCCTTCATCTGTTACAGCTGAATTCTCGATGGTTATCAGTCTTTCAGTCTGCACCTCTTGGATAGTAGCGAGAGGAGTGCGTCTGCTACTAGGTCGGAGTCCACGAGGCCTACTATTTAGTATTGGCCACATACTGTGGTTTGATGAGGTCGATGGACACAAATCTTTTCTCCTTTCTTCCAGCAAGGGGCGGCAGAAGTACTGTTCTTGTTCCTTGAACTGCTAGGACAGGTACTGGTTGTCTGTAAGAAGGTCCAAATTCCTTCTTGTCCGCAATCTTTTCTCTGACTAGATCCCCAACTTTTGGAATCCAGACAGGCCTTGCTGGGACCGCCGGTTTTTCCCCAGTGGTGGTTGGCTGCAGGAATACGTTGCTTTGTTTTGATCTCAGTTCATTGAGTTCCTGTAAAACAGCCAAACGATCTTTGATATCAAACGGTTTATTTTCCACCACTGTGCCTACGTGATCGAGGTCTGGTACCCACATTCTTGTCCCAAATAGGACCTCATATGGAGTGACTCCCTAGAGAACTTCTTGGCAGATTGTTTAAGGAGCGTTGGACCCCATAAAGATGTTTGACCCACCCATCACCCGAACCTAATACCCTAGCTGTTATAGACTGCTTTATGTCCCGGTTTTTCCTTTCCACAACCGAATTTCCCTCAGGATGGAATGGAGAGGAGTACCGCAATGCAACGCCCAGACTGGCCATGGCTTCTTTGTAAGCCCGAGAGCTAAACGCAGGGCCCTGGTCAGAATGTAGCGTGCCTATTGCGTATGTGCCGATAAAGACTCGCAAATCTTTTATAACAGTTCGAGCGTCAGCCGAGCGCTGAGGCCATATCCATAGGAACCTTGATTCAGTATTTGCTGGGATCATGCATTTGTTCAGAAGGTACGCATGCCTCGTAGATAGTCTCAATGCTAGTCTAAACATAGGTGTCTGTACTGGGCAGTCTGACATTTGTAGCATGGTGTCTGCGTAGGACGTTTCTACTGCTGTAGACTTTACAGTCTATTGGCAGTATATTGCATTCTGAAGCATAGTGGATTGTCTGTATTCAATCCCAGGCCACCAGTACATCTCTGTTTAATGTCAAAGATACTGTTTTAGAGATCACCTTGCATGTGACAGACGCCATCCCCTAAATGTGCTTCATAAGATCAAAGCTGCTCTACGTTCCTTGTTTGGGATTACCCTATCCCCCACTCCAGGGATTCGAGCAAAAGGAACGCTGTTCGCATCAATTACATAAGAGTACTTGAGTGGAAACTTTTTGGTAACGCTGCACCACTGCCTTTGCTTGTAGCATTGACAGCCAACATTATCTCACTGTCTATTTTTGTTTTTGAACGAGTGATCGCAGCTACGGAAGCCGTCTGAACAGCCCCCTTTGCGGCTTCGTCAGCCAATGAATTCCCTGCAACGTGAACGCCATCACGTTGATGACTCAGTGTGTGGATCACGTGAGCCTTTGGTAGTTAGTTTTTCAACTGAACTACTTGTTCCCAAAGCGTTTTGTGCTTTATTGTGCCACCTTTCGCATCTTTGAAACCATTTTCAAGCCAGTTTTGTATATATTCATTATACGACTGAACACAGTAAAAGGAATCGCACACTATCAGCGTGGGGAATTCTCGATCTGTACTTTCAAGTGACAGTTTGAATGCTTGTAGTTCAGCTCGCTGAGCTGTACAATCTCCTAGAGATTGAGTTTTTGTGACCATAAGTCTGAAGATGCCATCTCGCATGCGACCTTTAACGATTGCACATGCTGCACTGTAAGCTTGCTTACTCCCTGTTGCGGGCTCTGTGGATCCGTCAGTGTAAATTATGAATTCGTACTGATCGAGAGGCAGAATCTCAGTGGGCAGAGGACATTCTTGTTCATATTGCAGGAACGCTTGTGTTTTTAAATCAGGATCAAAAACATATTCAACATCTGTTGCAGCAAGAGAATTAACCCATTGTATCCATCTTGGATGTAATGCTTTAGCATTTGGAATGCTTGCTTTTGTGACTGCTTCTAAAGCTGGCACTGGGGTTATGACAATAATGCGTTTCCCTTGGGCTAGGGCTCTTTCTTTTGCTACAGCGGTTTGAACTGCTGTCAGAATTTTTTCAGTTGAAGTGAAGCGCATTTCCGCTTGTGTATACAAATGAGATTTGTATGCAATTGGTATCTTTTCACCCTCATTAAATGTTAAGTAGGTGAATCCACATTGACCCGAAATTATTCGGATCACCAGGTTGCGTTGACTTACGCGTGTTTGTAAGTGATTTGTTGCTAACATGTTAGCCTGGAGTGAACGCAAGATTTCTGTGTGTTCTTGTGTCCAATTTTTGATTGAAAAATCAGGTTTTATTAATGCATAGAGAGGTTTAACCCTTTCCGCGTAATTTAGAATGTATGTTCTTCCAAAATTTAGGAAACCCAGGATGGATTGTAAGTTTTTTAGCGTTTTTGGAGGTTGGAGCAGCGCACATTTCTCTAGAAAGTTAGCTGCCAAGCTCTTGCCTTCACTTGAAAGCTCATATCCTAGAAATAGGACATTGAGATGGGCAATTCTGGACTTTTTGAAGTTGAATTTGTAGCCCTCAGAGGCGAATCCCAGTATAATGGTACTCACCCTGTTCAAGTGTTTATCCAGGTCATCGTCTGTCAGATAGATGTCATCGACATAGGACAATGCCTCATTGTCGTAAATTTGTAGTAACTCTGTTACCCTCGCTGAGAATAAACCTGGGCTGTTCTTGAACCCTTGTGGGAGTCGACAAAATTGATGCTGGGTCCCCATGATGGAGAATGCTGTTAAGTACCTACTTTCAGGTGCTATGTTTTGACAAAAGAAACCATTTGAGATATCTAATGTGGTTTTATATTTTTACGCACAATGTTATTCATTAATGCTGTGCTATGTGCATTTTGCACTGCAAAAGTTTTAGAACAAGTGTTTAAGTGTCTGTAGTCCAAAACTAGACGATATGATTTGTCTGGTTTGGAGACAGGAAACAAAGGATTGTTCATTGAGGAGGTGCATGTTTCAATCACCCCTTGGTATTCAAGTTGATCTAAGATCTCCCTGACCTGTTTTTTAGCTTCTTGCTTTACTGGGTACTGCCTTTGTGCAGTTGGTTCATGTTTCAGATGTATTTTATGGTGAGGTGAGTCCTCATCCCATCCTACATGATTTTTATATAATGCTGGGGCCTGGGCTACTGCCCATTTCCTGGCATATGTATATTTTAAGTGAATTGGAATGTGGTTGGAGAAGGCAGGCATAATAATGTCCTCGCCGTGTGGGCACTCCCTGACAAATTGTGGTGGCCAGTCTTTTTCTGCTAGAAGTATGTCATAGCCCCTTGATAGTCTTTCCCAAAAAAGTGCTTTCACCTGTCTCGGTATGTCTCCTTCCATTCGGAGTGTTATTTCATATAACTTTTGTGGAGTACTAACCCTGGTGTCTACAGTCTCAACTGTAATGTACTCATTCAAGTCCACTATCTCCAGAAGTTCCTTCAGGTTCTGGCGAGCTATTGTGACTTCTGCTGCACTGTCCAGCATTGTCTGAGCCCATTCTCCGTTCTTGAGTTGTGTTCTCAGTATTCTCGGCATGTCTGACCTTCAGACCTGCTACTTTCTTTTTGGAGAATTGAGGTTTTGGTTTATTTTTTGGAGCGTGTTTTTCTTCCTTGGATTTCACGCGTTCTTCTCTATGTTCTGACCGTCCTCTTCTTTCCGAAGTCTGTGATGAGATCTGAAAGGGACGAGAGGAACGTGTATCAGTATCTTGATACCTGTCAGGCTTTCTCAAATTATCCCTATTCCTGAGGTTATACCTCCTTTCAGAGGGCTCCTTTTGAGGAGACCTACCTCGGGATTGAGAACGTTTCTCGTTTGAATTTTGTTTAGTAGTCTCCCACTTCTTTTTAGAAGATGTAGGAGTTTGTTTAATAGAGTCCTTCTCAGGACTTTCAGATAGTTTCTGGCTTCACTGGTCTTCCACCCAAACTATCTCTGCCTAATTCTGCATAAGATTGTTCTATTATTCTGGGTAGCTCTGTTTGATGTTCTGTAACATCGAATTCCCTTAATCTTTGGCGGATCGCCACTGCTGCTGCCTCCCCTTTAATATTAGATAATATTATTGTTGAGACCTGGTCGAAATTTTTCAGTAATTTCATACCTAAATTTAGAGCAGGCTCTGCCCCGTATTCGTTTTGAATTTGTTTTAGGACCTCAGGTATTACCGCAATTGACGGAATGCCATGTGTTTTAGTATAGATGGCAGCAAAGACTGAGCCCCAAGTGGTGCAGTCTTCCAGTTGTGGTGTGATCCCCATCGGTAAACAGATGGTTAGGATTCTGTGTTTCTCATACGGGCTAGTATTTGGAAATACTGCTTCGATTTGAGTAATTTTTTGAGCTATCCAAAATGGAACTTGCTCACGTTTTGTGGGCATTTTACCCATGACTGCGTATAGAGTCTGTGGTGTAATTTTTAGTGTATTCCCTGGTTGAGGAATTTTGATTTGGAAGTGTCAATGGTGGTTGGACTGTGAAAGTCCGCATGACATATTGGACCAATTGTCTGTAGATTTTTATTAACTCTGTAAGTTGAGTAAGTAGTTCCTCATCTGACATTATATCAAGTTCAGGATGAGGTGTGTAGCCGGCTAGAATCGGCCATGTTGCTCCTGGTCTACCTAGTGGACCGAGCCTGGTAATGTTTCTGTGATGTTTTAGGGCGCCTTTAAACCAGAGCTGATGCTCCTGGTATGTTAATGGAATTTCTATATCCTCGAACGGGATGTATTCCTCTGGTGGATCATCTTCTTTGTAGAAGTGAAACAGTTTTGTAACTGGATTGGATTCAGGAAATATTACCCATGAATAGAATACCTCTGTCTGAAATGATTTGTGTGCCTCTATCACGAAAACTGCTCTACCTCCTCTTGGTGGTAGGCCATGTTTTATAAGTTTTAGAGTGATGGCTCTTCTTAAGTTTGGAGCGATGTCTATAACACCCTCCTCGGTTTCATCTAAACCTGTAAAGTTAAAGACTGCTAAGGCTGGGTCAGCCGCAGCTCCACCGGTTTCGGTCATTTTGTTTTTTGAAAAATGTAGAACAAGTTTCAAGGAAACAAAGATAAGGTGCACAATATTTTGGAACACTGTATCCTTCAACGTTGAGCAAACCAAACAGCTAATATATAGGGTGCTTCCCTATGTAGCCGTGGCGGATACTTAACCCTGCCCACTCCAGACGTCTTTTGGAGTATATGGGTAGGGGTCTCTGAGAGAAAAAGCACGGCTGAGTTACTCAGTATCTAGCGTTGAATTACCGCCTTACCAAACATTGGGCGCCATGTAGTGTAGCTCCTATTTCCCTAATAGGCTCTGCGCATTGGAATAATATACCCTATAGGTTTGACATAGGACTAAGGTCGGTATGTCCCTATCGAGTATATTAAACTTAATTACTTGTGCCAGCTAGCTCAGAGGCCACTAGAAACTCCTTGATTAACAAGAAGGGAGTAGTTTCTGGCAGCCGGAAAACATGACAACTTTGTTTCCCTTTAGAATCAGAACGTGTCCCAGAGTCGTGGAAACAATAGATAACTATTTCACTCAGCTCACTCGTGCATACTTAGTTTTCCTCAAAGTTACACAGAAAGAATAGACGGGCGTTTCAATAAAAGATTTATTGAACAGTCTTGTTTCTCGTGTAAGTAAAATGTGCTGTTACGATCACAAGACAGTATGCAAGATAAATAATGTACAGCGTAAGCAGTAGAAATAAATAATACTGCGCTAGCATGATCTTTAGTAGATATTCATTTACATAAATAACATAGACTAAAAATGCGAGTACTCATACGATGCGTTTCTAAGCTAGTTCTACCCCAATGTACCTAACCTAACCTAGGTGTAGGGAGAGGTATGAAGTAGGTGAAGTATTCCTTACTATGGTATACTAAGAGTATGTTACGCTCAGTATGCCTAGTATGCCTACTATGCCAAGAGTCCCTCTAGGTATCTAGTCAGCTCCATACCTTAAGAATGAGAGAGGTGGGAATCTCTTGCCAGACTCGAACTCCAACACCTCGTGAGGGATGTCAGATCACTGGAAGCTGGACTCTCTGCGTGCAGGGATGACAGCATCTTCTCAGTGCGTCAGGCCGGGAAACGGGCTCCTCTGAAGTCGAGGTCTCCTCTGATTTACAAGAGCTAGGGAAGGTATATTTATACCTGAGAGGTACCTCAGAATGTTAGCATTGACGTGAATCGGACAGCGGAAGACGTTATGAATGAACCCCTAAGGTATAACGGTTCATGCATAATAGATGAATCCTTGAAGAAATCAATAGTCCTGTGCTAGGGAAACTCCCAAAGCCTAAGGGTCTGTTCTTCAAGAACTCGTTGTGACGTTAGGGTGGACGTATGTCGGAGACCATGCCTGTATTTGGAGTGCACGGTTTAATGCCTAAATAAGGACTGGGATTTTATGCCTATATAAGGGCAGGGCGAATTGTGCCTATATAAGGACATGATACAGGAAAACCTATATACGGACACCCTAAGAGGAATACAACACAGGTACAGAGATACTGTACGAATGCTGGATTTCACACGAGTGAACAAGTTGGTAAGAATCAAAATGTACAACAATATTGGTTGCAGTGTCCTGAGAGTGATTCAGATTCATCTCAATGACGGTGCCTGAGGGGGGAGGAAGAGTGCGTGCTTGGAGCATCTCTAGTGGTAGATCAATCAGGTCCTTTTGTTGATGGGAAAGTGGAAGGTAATGATATTACATTCCTTGTGGACACTGGTGCTACCCATTCTACTGTAAGAGCAGCAGAAATTCCAAACCTACACCTCTCGGGAGAAACTATCCAAGTTGTGGGAGTCTCAAATAAATATATTAAGACTCCAATAACAAAACCAATGGAGGTTCATATAGGAAAATTCAGAGATATGCATTGTTTTGTGGTATGTGACACAAGTCAGGTGAATCTTTTAGGTAGGGACTTACTTTTCAAAATGAATTGCACCATCTATTGTACACCGGGTGGTATTGCTTTTCAGACACCAGATGAAGATGTTGCTTTTAAAATGATGTTAGCAAAGCAAGGGACAGAAGTAAATGATTTATATTCATTACTGACACTAGAGGATTTGCCTGGTGAGTTGAGATACACTGTAAGAACTTATGTGTGGGATTTTACAGGAAAAGACATTGGATTGATGAAGGGTGTTGATCTTATTCAAGTTATGGTCAAACAAGGTGCAGAGTTTCCAAAAACACCACCGTATAAGATGAGTCCTGAGACCATAGCAGGAGTTATTCCTGTAATAGAACAAATGATTGAACAGGGCATTCTGAAAGAAATATTAGGAAGTCCTTGCAATTCACCTATTATGGCAATTAAGAAACCAAGTGGAAAGTACAGAATAGTGCAAGATTTACGTAAGATTAATACAATTGTGGTACCTTGCTGTCCAATAGTGCTGAAGCCAGCGTGAAGGGACTTGTTGGGTAAACGTAATTGGGCCTTGTTTATTTGCAAATTTATTGATCCCTGATCGCTGGATCAGTTAACCCAGCACTGATTCTTTACCAAATTCCTTGTGATGTGGAATGGTATACAGTGATTGATTTGTGTCAAGCATTTTTCTCGATACCTTTACATCCGGATAGTCAATTTATTTGCTTTCCGGTTCGGAGACCGTGTTTTGGCATAGTGTCGAGTTCTTCAAGGGTATACAGAGAGCCCTTCAATTTTTAATCAGATTTTGAAAAAATGTCTAGAGTCATTAGTTTTGCCAGAGAATTCAGTATTAGTGCAGTACATTGATGACCTATTGGTGGCATCAAAAACACGAGAGGCATGTGTGACAGATACAATTGCTCTACTGAACCATTTGGCAGAGTGTGGGCATAAAGTGTCACCAGCAAAATTACAATTTTGTCAAAACGAAGTACAATATTTGGGACATAAAATTAAGAAAGGAGTCAGGAAAGTATTACAGGATCGAATCAATGTGATCTTGCAAATGGAACCTCCCAAAACACAGAAAGAAGTCCGAATGTTTTTGGGCAGGGTGGGATATTGCAGGCAATGGATCAGTGGATTATCACTGATTGCCAAGCCTCTACAGAGGTTGACACACAAAGATGTGACTGATCCGATTGAATTGGATACGGAGAGCATGAAAGCTTTCATTGAGCTGCGAGATAGTCTTTGTCGAGCACCTGCATTGGGACTATATGAAAGATTTTGCATTGTTCTATTGTGAGAAAGATGGATGTGCGCTTTCAGTTCTGACACAAACACATGGAATGGCACGTTGACCAGTGGCATATTTTTCTGCTACTTTGGACTCAGTGGCTGCAGCGTTACCAGGTTGTTTGAAAGCAGTGGATGCTACCTGTGTGAGTCTTGAGAAGAGTGAAGCAATTGTTATGGGACATCCAGTGAAAGTGTATGTGCCACATTCTGTTGAAATTTTTCTGACTCATACCAGGACTCAGTACATGACATATAGTCAATTGACTAAATACGAGAGAGTGATTCTGGGTGCTGAAAATGTGACAGTAACAAGATGCACTGCACTGAACCCAGCAACTTTGTTGCCGAGCTCAAATTGTGAAGAAGTGAAAGACGAAGCAGATCATGATTGTTTGGATGTGACGGAGTTGTGTACAAAACCAAGACCTGACATGAAAGATACGCCACTGGAAGAATCAGATTGTGTGATGTTTGTAGATGGATCTTGTCTGAGAGATGAGAAAGGTGTATTGAGTGCTTCGTATGCTGTATGTACAGTGGCCATGGTTCTTGAAGCATCCTGTCTAAGAGGGATAAATTCAGCACAAATTTCTGAGTTGGTCGCATTGACCAGGGCATGTATAATTGGCAAAAATTTGAGAGTAACTATATTTACGGATAGTCAATATGGTTTCGGGGTGGTGCATGACTGGTCAATTATGGATGCAACGTGGATTTCTGACTTCTTCAGGATCCCCAATCCGAAACAGTAAAAATGTGAAAGATTTATTGAATGCATTACAATTGCCTAAAAAGATTGCAGTGGTTAAATGTTCGGCACATAAGTCAGGAAATGACTATGTGACCAGTGGAAACAGATACGCAGACCAAGTGGCTCGTTTCTATGCACAAAATTCAATTTCAATAAACAGAGGAAAAGAGAGAAATAATACAAATTGTCACTTGATGTTCTCTGCAATAGAAACATGGGATGAAATTAAACAATTGCAGGAAGAATCTAGTGAAGAGGAAAAGGAAATTTGGATCAAATCAGGCTGTAAAAAGAGACCTGATGATGAAGTATGGGTGTATGTAGATGAGAGGCCAGTAATGCCAGACTGTTTACTTTCACAGGTGGCAAGGATGTACCATGGAATAGCACATGTTGGGAGAGATGCTATGATTAGATTTTTCAAACAGTCATGGTACAATCCAAAGTTCAGGGTCATTGCAGAGAGTCTATGCCAAAGATGCACTGTCTGCCAGCAGCAAAATCCAGGGAGAAAGACAGTTGTTAGTTGGGGCCGAATTGGGAAGGTTGCTGGACCTTTTACTAGGTTGCAGGCAGACTTCATTGAGCTCCCTCCTTGTAATGGACTAAAATATGGGTTGGTTGTTGTTTGTCTGTTTTCTCGTTGGGTAGAAGCTTATCCATCAAGAAGAAATGATAGTCTAACAGTTGCTAAATTGCTTTTGAGAGAGATAATTCCTAGGTTTGGATTACCAGTCTCTTTAGAAACAGATAGAGGAACTCATTTTAACAATGAAATAATTCGGATGATTTGTGCAGCATTACAAATTGAACAAAAGCTGCATTGTGCCTATCAACCAGAAGCATCAGGAGTGGTCGAGCAAATTAATGGCACTATCAAATCCAGATTATCAAAGGTCTGTGCATCCACAGCACTGAAATGGCCAGATGCTTTACCCTTGGTATTGATGAGTCTGAGAAGTATTCCTGATAAAAAGACTGGATTATCCGCACACGAAATTATTATGGGGAGAGCAATGAGACAGCCGATTGTACCAGCAAATCAACTGATGATTTGGTGCTTGATTATTGCAAAGGATTGACTGATGTAGTGCGTTCTGTGTCTCATCAGGTTGGGGAAATTGCAACTACAACTCAGCAAGAACAAGCACATGATCTAAGTCCAGGAGAATGGGTCCTGGTGAAGAAACACATGAGAAAATCGTGTTTGGAGCCTAGATGGCACAGCCCTTACCAGGTGATACTGGTGACAACGACAGCAGTAAAGTGTGGTGGCTTACCGAATTGGATACATGCATGTCATACAAAAAGAGTCCCAAGTCCACTTGAAAGACAAGAAGAAGCAGAAAGTGGAGAAAGTGAAGTCATAGAGTCTGAAGTTACAGATTCTGAAGTCGAACAAGGAACAATTCGAATAGAGTGGGCACCAGCTACTGCGTCTCAAAAGACTGCTGTTGAGAAAGAAATAGAGAAAGTGATTAATGAGAATCAACAGAGAAAAGGACTGAATAAAAGAACTTGCGATCTTGACAATGATGCTGAAGAAACAGTTCAAGTAAAGAAAGCAAAGAAAGGTGATGTGTGGCCAGAAGGAGTGAAAACACTGAAATACACTCTGAAACAAAGATCACCTGACACGATAAATGAAGTTTCAGATCAGACTGAGCAAAGTGAGTCTGAAGAAGAATCAGTTCGGAAAACGAAAAAAAGAGTGAGGGTTCCAAATAAGAAATACATAGCACCAGAATGGACATATGTGATGGTAGAAGAAATTGAAAACACAGATCAGATCAAAGAAAATACTGGTACAGAGTCAAGTGAAGAAGACGGTTTTGAACCACCTTAAAGAACTGTGAATATTATGGTGCAACAATTTTTGAAAAAATTATTCTGAATCATTCAAAAGATTTGAAGAAGATATAAAAAAAAAAAAAAGAAAAGAAAAAGAGGGGGTTAAGAAGAAAGCCATAAAGTGTGTGGGGATACACTACTCTGCTACACTACTTCTGATAGATCTTAAAAAATTCTTTTATTAGATTATTGATAGATTTTTTAGTTTTTTCTTAGTTTTTTTAGAATTGGTGCACATTTAACTAGAAATGGCAATTACAGCAGAGACTGGACATCAAAATCGTAGCTTTAAACGTAGATGTGTTAAGGTTTGCTTATTTAGTATTTTTCTACTAATATTGGTGTGGTCAACATTAATTGTTGTTGTGCCTGTCTTAATGGTAACTAATCATAAGAATAATTGTAATTGTAATTGTAACTGTCATTTATAGAGCGCATTATCACCGTCTGGTCTCTAAGCGCTATGAGAGAGAGCCCTGGCCTAGCACGTGAAGGGGATGTAGATGATTAAGTTGTGCCCCAAGCTTCCGCAAAGAGGAGTGTTTTTAACTTCTTCCTGAAGGGAGAAGGGCTTGTTCCTTCCGCAGATTCTCCGGTAACTGATTCCATAATGCAGTAATTAAGGTCGAGAAGGCTCTGCCACCTTTAGAGGTCATACTAAAATGGGGGCAGGCCAGCAGGCCGGCCTCCGAGGATCGTAGTGGCCTGCTAGGAGTGTAGGTAGCCAAACGATCCTTAATGTAGGCTGGGGCTTGGCCATAAATGGCCTTGTGTGCAATGCAAAGCCCCTTAAATCTAATTCTCTGCCTGATCGGGAGCCAGTGTAGCTGGCGCAGGAGGGGGGTAGCATGGGCCCTCCTGGGCCGTTTAAAAATCAGTCTGGCCGCGTCATTCATAATGACCTGTAATCTAGCAAGCAACTTTCCTGGGAGGCCTATGTACAGGGAATTTCCGTAATCCAAACGCGACACTATCAAGGCTGATACTGCCGTTCTGAGAGTTGCAAATGTGAGAAGGGGGGCCAGCTTCCGTAACTGTCTAAGCAGGCCAACACATGTACCTGCTACAGCAGATACCTGCTGAGTCATAGACAGCTTGGCATCAATTTTAATGCCAAGGCTTTTTACGGCCAGAGCTGGCTCAAGATTTGCGCCCAACTCTTGTGGCCAGAAAAGGTCACTCCAAGGACTGGAGGCTGTGGTGATGGCCAGTACCTCAGTCTTATCAGGGTTGATTTTGAGGGAATTGGCCGTCATCCAGTTAACTATATACTTTAAAATATTTTGCATTCGTAAGTGGGCAGTGGGGGCGTTATGAATCTGGATAATGATTTGAGTGTCATCCGCATAGTTGTAGATCTGGCACTCCATGAGATTCAGTGCAGCTATCAAGGGTTGGAGGTAGGCGTTGAATAGGAGAGGAGACAACGCCGAACCCTGTGGCACCCCACACGAGAGTTTGCCGGAGTCAGACACATAATCAGCCAGTTGTACTCTCTGTGAGCGGTCAGAGAGGAAGGACGTAAGCCATTTGAGGGCCATGTCCTGGATGCCCAACTCCGAAATCCGCGACAGAAGTTGGTCATGATTGACTGTGTCAAATGCCGCGGATAGGTCAAGCAACACCAGGGCACATGGTTTTTTCTTGTCGGCCCTGAGCCTAATTTCATCCAGCACGGCCAGCATAACCATTTCCGTGCTGTGATGAGCCCTGAAGCCAGCCTGGTTGGTTTGCAGGAGATGGTTGACTTCAATATGTTGTGATATAGATTTCAGCACGTGCTGTTCCAACACTTTCGCCATAAATGGGAGTTGGGAAATTGGCCTAAAATTTTTTAGGTTCTTCGCGTCTGCTCCCGGTTTTTTCAAGAGTGGGATGACTCGTGCTTCCTTGAAATCAATAGGGACGTAGCCACATTCGAGAGATTGATTTAGTAGCATTAGGACCTCACTTTCAATCCCTGGTAGTGCCAACTTGAAGATCCTCGGTGGACAAGGGTCCGCAGGAGACCCTGACTTAATCCGACTTATTAAAGAATACAAAGCATCCGAGGTAAGCATGGGGAAGGCAGTGAGTGGTATATTATATACGGGGGGGCAAAGGTACTGATGCTAAGAGGCAATGATCGGTAGGAGTAGAGTGGATCTCTGTCAGAAGGTCCTTCACTTTTCTTAAAAAGAAGGACTGAAATTTATTACAGTCTTCAGGGCAGAAGGGGGGTCTCTGTTCCTGAGTCTGTCTCAGCTCTTTTAAAATCCGAAAAATTTCTTTTTGTGAATTATCAGCGTTCAAGATCCTAGCCTCATAAAATTCTGCTTTCCTTGTTAAAATCGCTTTCTTGTAGACTGCAAACATTGCTTTGTATTCAAGCCGGGCACCTGGGTCATAAGCTCTACGCCAGGCTCTCTCACATTGGCGTAAGGCTTGTTTCTTGTTTCTTGTTTCTAAGGGCCTCATTGAACCAGGGAGCCCCTTTGCCTTTGTCCCTTACTCTTTCCCTACGCATGGGGGCTACTATATTAATGGCATTCTTCAGCCTCATAGAAAGAACAGCGCTTTCTCGGTCAAGTTCCAAATTTCCTTGTATTGAACATAGGGGGACTGAGTTGTATAGAGTGTTAATCAGGTCATCTGCATTAATTTTCCCCCATCCCCTCATCACTTTCCACTCCGGGTGGGGACGAACTACTTGTCTTGTGGATGGAAACCGGCCTCTAATTAAGTAGTGATCAGACCAGGCACAGGGGCTGATCTCTAATGGGCTGGTTGGTGGATGGGAGGTCCAGACCAAATCAAGTGTATGGCCCTTCTCGTGAGTGGGTGCATTCACCAATTGCCTCAGTTCCAGGGAGCCAAGTGCCTCTTCCAACTGTTTGGCCTGGCTATCTTTAGGTGTCTGATCCCAGTGGAAATTAAAGTCCCCCATTACCAGGATACATTGATACCGCGACCGGATGTCAATAACTAATTCGGTAAAAAGCTCCACAAATTTGGGTGACGTTCGCGGAGGGCGATAGACTATCAGGACAATTAGACAGGTAGTCTGGGAGCAGAATTTAGCCCCCAACACATCTGCCCCCTCGATGCTTTCTGCACATAGGGTCTCTGCCTGTAGCTGTTGGCTATACAGAATAGCAACTCCACCCCCTCTATTACCGCCGGGTCTGTTATGGCAGAGGGCGGCAAAGTTCGGGGGTGTGGCTGCCACTAGGTCCGGCGCTGAGGACTCCTCAAGCCAGGTTTCTGTAACTCCAAGTATGTCCAGATGGTCATCTTGGAGAAGCGAGAAGACCTCCAGATTGTGTTTCTGCACTAATAGTGTGATGAGTGATAAAGTAGATACTAAAGATTCTAAAGAGGACTCACATACTAAATTAGAAAAGATGAAGGATGACAGCATCTCTCATCATGATAAATCAATTAATGATTTTTCGTTAAATGTCTTTTCCAAGTTATTGTGTGAGTATGTTGATGTAATAGATGCGAGAGATTGTTATGTGTGCATGCAACTACTGTCGTCTGTTGCAGAGGGGGTGACCTACCATCACCTACTTTTAACATATGGTGCGTCTTGTAGTGTATTAACAAGCCTCTTTTACGAGAGGGGAAGCCTCCAATATTATTACTCTAACATAGATTTAGTGTTTTCAGAAATTCCTATTAGAAAAAATATGAATAAAATAAATAGTGCTAGAAATGTGGAATACATGGGAGAATTTTTTCATTCTATACAAACAATAGATATAGTATATGCACATAGACACAACCTCACCTGCAGATTACGATTTGAAGAAATTGAATTCATTAACATGGTTGAAGTTAGAAGACAAGAGTTTCAGAGAAAAGCTGCTGAGCAAAAGTCTCATGTACCTCAATGGGCTTTCAGAGAAGGCGATTACAAAAAGGGCGAGATTTACGCTGCCATGACCCTAGACTGGTATCATAGAGGAAAGCTTTGCTTGCTTAGACAAAAGACTGAATATAATAATTATTTCATTGGTTCTAGTGAATGTGACCATACCTTCCTAATTACGAGAGGATGGGGAATAAAGGGAGGAACTGATCCTGTTTTTCCGGGAATTTATTATGTGTGTGGTAAGAATGCCTACTATAGGTTGCCTGCACATTGGTATGGGTGTTGTTATTTAGCAATAGTATGTCCGAAAATTTACCACATGGATAAGAATAATAGAATTAATGAAGTAAAAAATGGACTAATACGTAATAAGAGAGCGAGCTTTTCAGAAATAATAGGGGATGTTTTTGGAGCACTGATACCTTCTGTTGGAGTTATTTTGAATTCACACAAAATTAGAAAATTGTCCACAGTGGTTGATCGTTTATCAACAGACACTGCTGGTGGGTTTTTAATGGTTCATACTGAGAGGGTTGCAATTAGATCTATGGTTTTGCAAAATCGACTTGCCCTTGATATATTATTGGCAAAAGAGGGTGGAGTCTGCAATATGTTGAAAATACAACAATGTTGCACTTATATCCCTGATAAGAGTATTGAGGGGTATATTAAGAATATTACAAATCTTCATCAAGATTTGTCTGAATTGAAGGTTGATGGAACTTGGGAGAAACTTGGTAAGAGTTTTTCCTCTGTGGGAAACTGGCTTTCTACATTTGGGAATAGTTTATTAGGGAGAATACTGACACCTATCATTGTAGTGGTTACAGTGATACTAATGATTTCCTTGATTTATAAGTGTTGCAAATGCAAGAAAGAGACGTCTGATAACAAACGAAGAGCAAGAAAAAGAAAGAGAGAAGAGATAGAATTAGAAGATAGAAGAGGAAATTATTATGAAATGATGAGAGATTTAGATGGAATAATGATAAAAAGAGAGAGAACAACAGCTTTTTAAGTGACAAATTGTATTGGTGGGTATTTGGTGATGGCTCAAAGACGCCGGGGTTTTGGGGGGGATGGGTGGAGGGTTGTTAGTTGGGGCTCAATGTTTGCTCTAAGTTGTAACACCAAGGAAAAGTCGGCTTGCATTAAGCTATTGTATTCAGTGCCTTGTTTCCCCGGTGTTCGGGGTGATGCATGATCTCTATGTGCAAGCTGTTTAATAAACACATTTTTTAAAAAAAGGGGGGGGATTGATGGAGAAGGGTTTCTCGTAAAACGAAACCTGCTCGGATTGAAATCCCTAGTAACATTTTCTAATTTTTCTAACAGTGTGCAGTGAAAAACAAGCGGTTTAAAAACTAACATGAGGGAAAATAATACGGCGCAAGTGCGTACTAAAGCACTGAACTAGGCCGCAAATGCTTTACTAATGAAAATAAAGAGACTAATCCTGCTTTTGTGCACGTTATTAACGTTTGCTAGGGAAAATAATAATATGGGGTGCGCATCGTTAGATGCAGCATTGGGAGGGTGCGTAAAGAAAAGCATTACAAAATGAGTAATAATGCTTGTTTTATTCTCTGTAGAAGCATGGGTTAAGGAGAATGATTTTTACAAAATAAGCTGAAAAAGCGAAGAGAACGTGGAGGGAAGGCAAAGGCGAGCAACCTTCGAATTTACGTGTGCCTGCCAAAAGTTAAACTTGGAGACGAAAAACAATGCGCAAGTGAGGAACGTTTCCTCTGGAAGCGCACGAGTGGCACAAGAAGTAACAGATTTCGAAACATTAGCGGAGAGAAGGAAGCTGAAGCCTTAATATTTGTATACTTGTATTTCCTGGGAAGATTCCGATATGACGTTGAAAAATAAAACAACAGAACATTGAGTGAGATGGACATGTCGAGTGTGGTGTGACAGTACACCTCCTTCCTTAACCAATCAAATGTAGAATAGTTTCTTTTTCTGAAACAAGTGTGGGTTGGACATTTGGGTTTTAGGGTATAATTGAGGTGCCCGTTGGGAGGGGTGTGCTGGAGGCGTTTAGGCTGATCCTTGGGAGATCATCGCTGTCGTCGGTTTGCTGCGGAGGCCTACCTGTTTTCTTCCCGTTCCTGATTCCTGACTTAATCTTTGCCCTTTTCAAATCTTTTTGAGGGGCCTTGCTGCTCTTGTGGCCAGAGAGTAGATTTCCTGTTCTTACTGGGTTAGCATAGATAGAAAACTGAATTTGCATAATCATTTGCAAATGTATTCTGTTTCTGAACCTTTTGTCTCTTCGCCTTTCCACTCCTTCAATGCACTGTCAATATGATGTGAATTTGTTTTTCCTTTGCTAATAATTTACTCAGTGATATTTCATGATTTGTACTGTGTATTGGTACTTGTTGAGCATTTATTTCACATTATTTAGATAAACATTATAAGTATACACATTGGGTCTGTCTTTATTTAGAGTGAGTTTATAAATTATTGCCTATAACTAACCAAATATAAAAGATGTTATCGCCACAATATTTTATTATGAGAAATGCAGGTTCTGTTGGAGATTGGTAAGTTAGGAACGAACTTTGCATTACACTGAACCCAGCGTGAAGGGACTTGTTGGGTAAACGTAATTGGGCCTTGTTTATTTGCAAATTTATTGATCCCTGATCGCTGGATTAACAGCAAGCATCCACATATTCCAAACATCACATTCTATATGATGTAATCCTTCCCCACACAAGATGTACATTCCAACTTAGAACCCAACAACTTGATCCTCTTAAACACCTGAATTTCCCCTACACTCAACCTTACCTCCTACATGTCTCACAATCTGTTTCTGAAATGCCCCCCCCACACATGCACACATGTGATAAAGACACAAATGTTCAATGATTATTTTTCAGACAAGCACTGAAGAAAAAAAGCTGTTTCACAATAAGGCAATACGTACAGGCCCTGTTGAATGCAGCCATAAATACAAGACGAAGTATGGATATATAATTTAGTTGGAAAAGGAAACAAAGTAAAGATTTGAGGCTTTTTACAAACTGCTGGACTTTGTTTTGACTCTCTGGTATCCATGTTTTGGGATGGAGCTCTAACCTATTGGGTAGGTATTACTGGGAACAGCCCACCCACCTTCTAAATGATTATATTATAGTCATGCACCCAGGTGCCAACCTCTTGGGAAAGGTTTTGTGGACACACAAACATGGATCCATGTGATCCCAGCCTCACTATTGCATCTGTTCAGATTGCTCAGAGCTGCCACTGCTGCATGGGAAGCAAGAGAATTTGCAACACTCTAGTCCATCCAATAGGATCATTAGCTGGTTTAACAGCCAGTCACACTGTCAGGTAGGGAAGCGCAGAAAAATCCTGCCAGGTCCTCAGACTGACCAACTACCTTGAAAATAATCTCCATTTAAAGTCATTATATTTAAATTATACTCATACTTCATTAACTCGAGAGCTCAACGACCCTAGTCTAATGCAGGGAAGACTCTGGTCAGGCTGGCGCAAAGATTGGCGACTAGCAACCCTTAGAAGAAGGCTGAAGGACAGTCACACCCTTCAGTTTCCGTGTAAGTAGGGCCAACTGCTTGGCCTCAAAGTTCTCCAAAGACAACAATGGTGTAAAAAATTGGATCCTGTAACCTCCCGGGAATGAGGTATTAAGGCAAACGCAGCAGCAACGATGACCAACTTCAATAAACTGAGCAGCGTTCTTCAGTTCTCTGGAACTGCTGCCAGACGGGCCTTCTTCACGAGCAACTTTGGGTGGAAAATGTTTATTTGAACTGAGTCACTAAGTAAGCAGACAGTAGTTTCGCTGGACGAAAATCAAACTGGTCCCTCACTCTCCTTCCAAAGAAAGCTTCATATCTCGAATTGCTCAGAGTTATCCAAACAAACCCAGGACGTAATAGAGCTGTGGCCCCATGTGTGATATCTTCAACTTGTTTCTCTTTCCTCCTTCCTGGAATACAATTTCTTTTAGTGTTTTCTTTTTGTTCCAAATGTTTCAATGCTAAAGCAAGCAAGAAAATCCCTCCACCCCCCCCCCAAAAAAATGCACTGTGGTGTTCACGCGAATGGTATATTCCTTATGACATACTCACGCACCATTTTCCCTTTGCCATATTATAGGTTTTGATCAGCGCCAGGACACTCACTCTAGTAACCGTGTGCTCTATAAATTCTATAATTCATTCATCCCATAACCCAGTAACCTCATTTCTGCTCCAATAGTACCTAGTACAAAACGCCTGACAATGCAGTTATCTGGCAGGAGCGTTTTAAACCCAGTTTTATCAGCCAAACATAATAAGGTTACCAGATGAACCAATGCCACTGTGGACACCATATTCCAGTCCAACCTTTCATTCTACACACCGCAGTAGCCTGAAACTTCATTACAACTGAAGTGAAACACCACTACAAATCTCAGTATGCATTGTGTTACCAAATAAAATGCCAGGACTGGAAACTAATGAAGTTAATGACATTAAGTCAGCTGCTAACCTTTAAATATAAAAACTTACCAGCAGGGCCGGCTTTAGCGCTGGTGGCGCCCGGTGCAACAGTCTTTTTTGGCACCCCCATGACCTTGTTTTCCACAGATTCCCTCACTACCATCCTCAAACAGTGCCACTCATCTCTCCAAAGCCCCTCTCTGACATACATTTCATTTTTTTCTAGTGCTACTCATAGTTCACTCACACTCAGGGGCATATTTACAATAGTAGTGGCGGAGCGCGCAGTTAGCCTCCTTGGCTTAATGCCGCGCTATGCCAATTCTGAAACGCAGGGCTGCACCATATTTACTACAAAAATTTGGTGCAGCCCTGTGTTTCCACGGAACTGGCGTTAAATTTAGCTGCCTACTGCCAACGCAGGCACCCTTGCACCATAGCGCAAGGGTCTCTGCATTGCAGGGGAAGATTGTTTATGTGCAGGAAGGTTTCCCTTCCTGCACAAAAACAATCTTTAAATGGCGTTTTGTAACTTCTATGTGTGCTGCAGAATGCAGCACACATAGAAGTTGCAAAACGTCTGTTTTTTAATGATTGTTTATGTGCAGGAAGGGACACCTTCCTGCACATAAACAATCAATGGTGTTTTTCTATGTGTGCTGCACAATGCAGCACACATGGAAACAGCAATAACAAGGAGAAATTCAAAAATTTTCATCGTTGCGCCGGGTAAGACCAGGTTTCCCTGGTCTTCATTTTGGCGCTGCCCCATATTTACACCACCCTTGTAAATATGGGGTAGCGTCAAAATCAATGGATGTTGCAGTGGAACGCCCACAGCAACACCCATTGCCCTCCCCTTTCACGCTAAGTAAAGCGTGAAAGGGTACCTTATTTACAAGGCAGCGTTAAGCCACATTAAGTGGCTTAATGCTGCTTGTAAATAAGGCGAAGCCCCTATCGCCACCACAACGTCATGAAAAGTGAAGTTGTGATGGCGATAGGGGCTTGTAAATATGCCCATCAGTTCTGTGATCTGCATGGTACACATTCTTTGAGGCAGGCACATTAACCCTCTGTGCTACTTTAGGATGAGTTAAAACTGCCACTAGACAAAGTCTGATCCCTCTCCAGCAGGAACAGTAATCACCAGAGTTATCTTGACAGTTTTATTGTTGCTTGAAAACTACTGGACCCACAAAGAACTCAGCAGCATGTAATTTAAACCCCTAAGCAAATTTTAAATACAGCGCCCTCCCCACCCCAGGTCAGCGCCACGTGTGACTGCACCTGTCGCAAAGCCCTAAGCCGGCCCTGCTTACCAGTTTGATGCCTTTAATCAGCTTTGACCATAGGTATCCAATATTGGTACATAATGACTGATCCGACTTCTGATTTTCAGGAAAACCAGTGAATCTATAAATGATTCCCATTCAAACTTTATTGGTAAATATATCCCATGTGGTTATCGGGAATACCTGGCATCGGTCCATCCATCGTGTATTAGTTTGAGAGAGTAAAGAAGTTTGAACTGTAGAGTAAAGAAGTTAAGCGTAGCCAATACCGAACAATCTCAAATTCTAACGTTATTATAAAATATGCAGAGAACCATTACAGAAGGGGTATCCAACATAAAACCAAGAGGGCCACAAACAGGCCAAATTTTGTGAAAAAACCACTGACTCTGTAAATGAGCCATATTGAGATACATTATATTTAAATATATCTTATGTGGATATCCTGAAAGTCCAGCTGATTCTGCGTTGGACATTGGTTCATTTTAGTCATCCACGTGTAGGTTAAATATAAAATCCGACAAAACTAATATTGATTTCAGTCAGAACTTTCTCAAATGGGAATAGCCCTTTGAGCTTTTGATTGGTGCTTTCAGAGCATTTTTTTTTTTAAATGTATAAGGTCTGCAAAAGCCTTATCTTTCTAGGAAAACTCGTCCTAACGGTTTCAAGTAAGAAGTTACTGATCTTTGATTCAGCACCTTGTGAAGAAATGTGTAATTAGTGTCCACTGCAGGTCCAGCAGGTGCAGAACTTAAAGGTATCCAGTGAATATGTAAATGAGTTGCATTTACGTCAACTGGATGTAAATTTACTATACATGGAGATCTTAAATATTAAGCTGGAATCTGGCTTCCTTTGACCTAAATTGGACATCAGACGCTAAGACCAGACTTCAAAATTTAGAAGGGCTACCTCCACCTTTTGCCACTAAATTATGTTGAACTGGGCAATCAATATCCCCTGTTAATAATCTTCAAAAACACCAGCTGAATTGCATTCAAAAAGTTAAATCTAGTCCCCCCGTCCACCACAGCACTATTGATTCGAGCCTCTTGATACTCGATTCCGATTTAATGTGGCTTCCCCACATTCAAAGCCCTTTACACAAACAAACCAATATTTTGATCAAAGCTCCTCTTCTCAGGGGTTGTACAGAAGCTGTGATGCTGAAGCTTCTAAGGCATTGACACCCTGGCATTTAGAACCAACCAGGCTCTGTAAGAATACTTCATGGGAGCAGAATCTTCCATCTGAAGTCGAAACCCACTGAGCTTCGAACCACACCATCCTTGTTGTCTTATGGAGGTAATCAAACACTTCCACAATTTCCCAAAAGAATTTCAGTAGATTTGTAGCCTTTGAAATGATTTTATAATGACTTTTTGTCTTCATTGCTGTTTTCTCCTGTTCAATTCCAGTCTCATCCTCCGCACTCTCTCACCAGCCTTATCCCCACCAGCCCTAATTCCTCTCAGTTTTGTACAGTTCCCCTCAAGCATCTGCAAATTATTTTTCTTGTAAGCGTGCAGACTCAGCACCCACTGACTCAGTTCTATATATACCTCTGATGCCCTCAGGGAGGAGAGTTGCACTATGTGAAATAAATAAATAATACAGATAGACGGATGAAACTGCAGGAGGGTTAGGGTTGTGTTTAAGCTAAGCTGGTGAATTTGAGGTCCTGTGCACCAATAATAATAATGACTACAAAAATACCTTTTTCACATACAGGTTTAATATCACACAATCGCCAATGATCAGTGCTGTGTATCTAGAACTGAGTTTAAGGCTACTCGGGTTGGCAACCTCTGAGAAGGGAAAAAAGCTTTCCGGCTCTGTAACCTTAGCCTTCCTCATCTTAATTATTTTCATTCAAATATAGGCGTATACCTGTGATCTAACTATGGATTGCACCTCGGACAACTTAAGCCCCCTCAGTTGGGCTTCAGCAAATTTGGCAATATTGTTAGGCTGGGCCAAACAATTCCTACACAATTTGGTGCACATTTATTAAGAGGGGCAAACATTTTAGGTTGTGAGAAATCACTTTAGTAATAGGTTCTTGATTGCAACCTTTACCTATTAGACCTCCAATCATTATATACGCAGCGGAACCTGCACTAAACTATTCCTGGCAGGATCATTAACATAGCATTGCAAAGCTCCTCTGCCTTCTGGCTAGGTTCACGCTATAGAAATACAATACACATACATACTTAGCATGCGACAAGACCATACAATAATAGCAAAGCATTATACAAAGGCAAATAGTATAACATAACACAATATTAAAAACGTCCCTGAGAGCATTATCGTAAGATCATTTCCCACAAGATTTGTATCCTAAACTGAAGGTTGCATATTTTCGACAAGGAAGGCCCTCATTACCAGTGGTCTGGTAATTGGTGTGATAATTATTGGACCTGATAAAATCCCGTTCTACTCAGTGGAAATTTATCAGGTGCGATAAATACCACCTATTTACGAGTCTTTGGGGGACAACATGGAGATTTTAGCGATTACCACACCAAAATCTGCATGTTCCAATATATGCCACGCATTTTTTGCCGCTTTATCTAAAAAAAGCCAATAAAATCATAATTATGATATGTGCGGTAACAGAAGTTATGGCACATATTTTAATTATCCGGACCGGTCGTAATGAGGGCCTCCAATGTCTCAATAGAATACCTGATGACAAGATGTAAGATACAGAGTAACATTAATCTCTGCTCTTATTTTACAAGTGAGTTATTGAACCTATGTTAAAAATTATATTTAAATGACCCCTGCCTGTTTTACAGATTAAGGCCCTTTCCTTCCCTAAATGCCCCCAGTCAATAATACAATGAATTAACTAACACAGACAATCAGGCAGAGGCACTGCAAAGCATTGCACATAGCTGGATTGCAGTGCTTGATTGTGAATGCCAGTGTTAACTTGTGCAGAAGCAGTGGATGTGCAAAAGCGCCTGTTAAGGTGCCACTTACGCCTGGTAAACCGGATGGTTGTTTGCAACCAGACTCATTCTGCGAGATTCAGTGATCAGTTGCAGAGATTGGGTGGAAATGTTGATAAGGTCTTGCACACAAAGATTGACGAGATCTTAATTGTGTTTGCATTTCGTGTCTGAGCCATATAAAATGGGAATAAGGTCAGGCAGTCTTGGGTTTGCACAAAAAGCTTCCTTCCTTGTTTGCTAAAGCCATGCTCATGATGAAGATGCCATTCGCTCTACTGCAGTTCGCGTGTGCGAGCAGAGTCATAGTGCTTTGAAGAAGCAGAGGTAGTTTCAAGGCAGTTTCATAGTAGAGAGTACTTTGAGTGGTGGGTCTCTGGTCAGTTTTATCAGGCCCAAGGTTGTAAAGGTATTTTGCACTGTCTTGAAGCTACACTGGTATTATTCAAAGCAAATCATAAAAAGAGAGTACACGATATTGCAAGATATATTTTGCTGTCTGCCCCTTGTTCCAGGAAACTACCAGGTATTTTAACAGTGGTTTATACAATTGTGTTTGTATACCAATATTTTATTTAGCTCGAGGCTATGGACTCACCCCAGCTTTGGGTTTATGCTCGATAATCTATTTACATCCTAATATATAGTGCATAGTTTTAGGAGACTGAGGCTTGAGTGCCCTTAAACCACAAACTCATACTCATTTTTAAAAAGACTACTGTTTTTGGTGTATGTACTAAAGTTGTGATGTTTGATGAATTTGTTTTTCTTCAATCCAAGTAAACAAGCATTGAGTTGGCTATGAGTCCATCACATTTTGTGAGATAACTACCTCAATATCTATGCTTTGCATCAGGATTGCTGTGTCCTAACAATGATGCCACTACAGTATGAAGACAAGCAATGGCAAAGTCAACAGGTTGAACTTTTAAAATGTGAGGCCTAAGCAGTTAGCCTTGCCCATGCTTGTTTGCAAAATGTCGGCAAAACTGGAATAGAAAAAAAAAATTAAATGGGCAGCGGTGCTTCAAGATGCATAGGAACACATATAGATGCTCTGGAAGCTACCTCAGATTTTTTTTTTTCATGATAAAACCTGCTCCAAGAAGTGCATGCATTGTGGTGTGCGTGAAACATGCATATGCGCCAGAACGCACAAGAAGCCATTTGGTTTTTTCTTTGTAAGTTTAATTTACCATTCAAAGTTGGCTTTTTCGTTTTAAATTTAATTTAGCATTCCAAGAAGTCCAATGGCATGTTGCACCAATAAATTAAACTACAACGAAAACAAGTGTGCAAATGCAAATGCAAATGACCAGGTTGCAGTTTGCAGTCGTGGGCTAGCACAAAAAAAAGAAATAATTTTAAAAAAATGTAAAAAAGAGAAACAAAGCAGGAAGAGGAAGGGTGAGTGGAGAAAGGCCCAGCAGCATTGGTCAGCTCCTGAGCTATCTAAAAAAACTAAAGGACGAAACATAAAAGCAAGAAGGGGAAGGCGAGGGAGCAACGGCAAGGACCGAGCGGCCTAGCAGCAGTGTACAGCTGCTGGGCCCTTGGATTAAAAAAAAGAAGAAACATGCGAAGTGGGAGGGGGAACATCTTGGGAGCAATGGTGAGGAGTGAGTGGCGCAGCAGCAGTGTGCAGCTGCTGGGCATGTGCAAAAGAAACTAAACGCATTTGTATTTTGAGATAAAAGAAAAAAAAGAAGAATACAAATAAAGTGGAGAGGCAGGAGAGAAAAAGAACTACAAAAAAGAACTCGGCGAGGTGAAGAGAGCAATGAAAGACATGGAAGGCTAAAGGAAAAAGAAAAAAAGTAGTTGCTTGCTGTCAGCAGTGGAAGGATGCAAGTCATCCAATCAAAACGATGGCACAAAATGCTCCCTGGCTGGGAAAACAAGACAACAGGAATGAAAGCCATCAAATAAGAAACAAAGAAATTAGACTGGCAAGAAAGCCAGCCAAAAATAAACAGTGGGCTGACCCACAGCTCACTCTGCATATTGTATTGTAGACAATAGGTCTTCGACAACAAGCTGCAAAAGCTGTCTCTAAAAGAAACCAAATTAAAATGGGGAAGAAATGAACAGGCACCCAAAGAGATAACATAACAGGTGTATTTGTAAAGCGTATGCCCCTCCTTACAGCAAGATCGTGCTGAGTAACAGGTGTTTTTTGTCACCCAATACTTTGGTGCTAATTGTAGCCAAATATGAAATATGAAAGGCTGAGTGCACACAAGGGTTTGAACCTGTGACCCTGAGGTCCTTCGAGTGTATTCTTAGTCCACTGAGACTCCTGACAAACAGGTTCTACAGATATTCAATCAATAATTTAAATAAGTCGACAGGGAATACAGGAGAGGCAAATAGATATGATGGAGACACTCAAGTTCATAAGAACAATAAACATGGTGCAAGAGGGAAGAGTTTTTCAGAGGATCAGGAAGGCTCTGGAGCAACATGTAGGCATGTATGCTTAAAGAAAACAACAAGACAACAACAAGTACGAAATCACATAGTGCATGAATTTATGAAAGACCGATACAGACAATGTACATCAATTTTACTGAAACAGGAAGATATATTTCAAGCCTGTGTAAGGTCTGTGGAATCGATCGAGATATGTGAGGGAAACAGCAATCCAGACAGCTGATGTGCTATTGAGCCACTGAAAAATGATGTATATCCCTATACCTAACCTGTGACACAGATCCTGGAGACAAACAAAACAACCTGCCGACCGTACAGTTAACTAGAACATCAATTCAATCTACCTATGAGAGCAGTACGAATACAGTGCGGCCGGTGTTAGAAAAAGGATTTCTTTGGATAGTGATAAGTTCACTTTAGTAAAGCAACCCCAGTCACTGTGTAACATTTTAAATCTTGAATATGCGCTTCTCTAACCAAGGACTCGAGCATGATGCTCACTAGTATGGATGACATGTGACTCCTACACCTTGCAGTCCTCATTGTCTAATGCAACATTTCCTATAAATTGGTTTACACCCTTGTATGATTCATTGTCTCTGTATAATGTGTATGATGTAAAGCACTCTGACACCCTGCATTGGTATGAATAGCGCTCTGAAAGACATTATGTGCATGTGAGAGAGGGGGTATGTACAGCTGGGGGACACCATTGGTGAGTCGAAATAAGGGAACGCATGGAAAAGGGGGCGCCAACAAACATTTTTACACCGTGCGCCACCTGTGCTTAAGCCGGACCTGCTTGGCTTTTCAGGGTTGTATGACATTGCAACGCTCTTAAATACCATGCAAGCCTTTACCACACTATTTTTACCATGCATATGCCTTTACCACGCATGCCTTTAGAATGCATGGAAAGTCTATTTAAGGTAATTATAATTAAGGTATTTAAAAAAAAAAAAATATTATTACTATCAGGTAAATGATATATATATAAAATTGTGAAATCTTGATATAAATATATATTAAGATTCCACAATTTTGGGGGGGCCCTAAAACCCTCCTTCTTAATTACCCTTACCACCCAATACCGTTACCCACCCCTAAACCCTGAAAACACACTTACCACCCTATTGGAGTGGTACCCAACCCTAAACCCTAATACCACCCTTACCACCCAATACCCTTACTCAACCCTAAACCCTAAAAACACCCTTAGCACCCAATACCCCTACCCACCCTTAAACCCTAAAAACACCCTTACCACCCCTACACCCTTACCCACCCCTAAATCCTAAAAATACCTTTTTTTTAGAACGCAATGGCCATGTCTTCATGTCTGTTCTTCAACTAAAAGAATCAGGTCAACATCAAAGGACAGCACCTGAATGAGTGCAGGGTCACAGGGAAACCAGAGAACCCGTGAAGGCTGCGAACATCTCCAAAGAGTTCTCTGATGTAAAAACACAAGCAGTTCCTAAGGTACTGCATATTCCCTATGGAGGCCCGTCATAGTATCAAAGGACTTTCAAGTCAAAGGGCGTCTGCTTTTCATCCCTTTTGTACTCAGACCACACCTTCCAGGGTCCAGGCCCAGCAGGGTCTGACACTACTTACTCGAACACCACTATCAGGGAAATCCTTAACCCATATAGTCATTCCTGGCTTGGAAGGCCAAGCCCCAAGCCACTTAATAAATTACCCACTGCTGGACATGGGAGATCTGTCCAGAGACTCTTCCTCTCGCCCATAGAGAGACAGATCTCTCAAGCAGCTCAGTCAGTGACCACTCTCATTGCAATGTTACTATATAGTGACTGACTGCTGGGGCCATACTATGGATACAGCACATGGTCTCTATCTGTCCGCTAGGTGCAGAGCGGGACAGTGAACAACACCATAAAAAAATGCACTGGTCACAGTGTAGGCACACACCCGCACTGGGAACAGATAATTAGTTAAAGAAAGATCGGATATTTGCAGCCTGCATTTGAGAGTGGGCTAGCGATCCTACAGTAGGTGGGTTGGAGTCATTGACTGCATACATCTGCGTCTGTTAGACCCCTTTTACACTTTCAAGGGAGCCTCTGGGCTCCCTGACTGTACACACCTTAAAGTGGCGTACAGTCAGTGTGTCCCCTGAGAGCTCTTTTGCCTCTGCTCCTGCATCAGCAATCTGGTGCAGAGACAAAGTGTTTCCTCATTTGTATGGGACTCCCCGCCATGCAAATGAGACAACATCCCTTGAAGTTGCGCTTGCGCACATATACCACCAGTGTGATTTGTATTACAAAAGTGTCTGAGCAAGCATCTGTGGCCCCTTCTGTAATAACAAAGTGGCAGAGGAGCAGAAAGTAGGCGCACAGGTCCGTGCACCCCCTGGGCCCTTAGTGTAATACGACCCTTAATTTAATCCTTTCTTTCCCCATGGAAACTCCATAGACGTGGCTTGGAAATGCCACCACCACTTATATTACACAAGTGGCCCCTCCCTAGCGAGCACAGAGTTCTAGGAACTGTGCCTCACCTACAAAGTGGATATGACCAGTAAACAACACTACCTCGCAAACACACTCAAAGAAATGCAGTCAAAAAGAACTGCATGAGTACCGGACAGTTAATGGGGGAATGTGTAGATACTGCCATTTAATGTAATGTATTGCAGGACAAGTGATGCAGGTGTCACTTTAAAAAATAAATATTGGGTTCTGAGGGGCGCGCTAAGTGCACCCCCCCCCCCCACATGCAAACATTATACATCTGTAAAGACTGCCCGAAGACTCAAGGCAAGCTCAAGAGATGCCCGAACAAAAGACTTTTCTTTGTTTCGGTGAATGCTGCCCGGGCTGCTTCCAGCACCAACTAGAAATAAGTAAAAGCAGACTGCAGGGTTCAGATGACTCACATGTCACAAAGCGTCAAATCCATGCAACAATAATGTCTGAGGCCACCCTGATGCATGCTTAGTGGCAGGATACTCATCCATCTGTCAGCAGTGAACCTTCCACTGAACGATGGCTGCTCTGGGCATGGCAGGAAGACGGGCTGAAAGATTATGAGAAAGGATTGGGCAGACAGGAGTCAGCGTTCTACCTGCCAGAACACCAAGTGCTGCTGAGAGAAGGCAGACAGAAATCGGCCTCACACTGCCGCATTTGTCGAGAATTCAAGGAAAAGGGCTGGGGTTTGACTAAGCCTTTACCGAGAAGCCAGAGAGGTGAGCCGCCACCTGTGGTTGTCCTGTTGACATACCTGCCAACTCACCCAGTGCCACAGTGTGACACACGATAGCAGCTCCCAACACATGGCCAACCGGGGAGGAGCCGATATCACATTGTGGCAGGAAAAATGAGCTGAAAACCACTGTAAATAATCAGAGACTTTGAACTGCCGATGTCCATCAGCACCAGCCACAGCAAGCTTTGGTTTTTTTGGGGGGGGAGGAGGGGGCTTGGGGACAGGATGCCTCCTAGGCCCCTGGTCACATGGTGAGATTTTTGTTCAAGTTGGCAGGTATGTGGTGAGGCTAAACTTACTGAGTAAACACTCTCACCTATTTTACCTTTAACCGCTTAACCGCGGCGCGAATTCCGCCGCGGTGCGGCAGTTTAAAAGAGTGGGCGGGGCCGCGTCGGCCAACGGACGTGCGCAGCACTAGCGAGGTAGTGCTCGCGACGGCCGTTGGCCGACGGAAGCACGGAAGGGGTTAAAGAAGGGAAATGTGGTTCCGTATTTAAAACAGTACACTCTAAAATAGAACAGAAAGAGCTACATAAATGCATGGGGAAAAAACACTGTCTTGGTTAAAAGATGCAACTGGATTAATTTGCAAATACCATCCTTGTGCTGTTCCTGGAATGAATGGTTCGAACATTGGTTAGAACCGCCAACTGTTAACTGTAAGCATTTTAATATTTCATTACTTTTGTTTGGGTTAAGAGAGATCTGGCACCAGCTCCCAACACGTAAGTGAATAGGTGCTCTTACTGAAAGTGCTGAGGCCATAAAATGATGGGTTGCGCTGGCTCAGGGCAGAGCCAAGCGCCTGTTTTTCTGTGCCTGGAGTGTGTAAAGTGAATTAATTGAACCCGATAATAAAGGGAATTTACTTAACCCGATATTGCTCCGATATAGCTAGGGCTTGATTTTCAGACAGTGTAGCCCAGAAACAGTGTACAGGGTTTGCTTCTTCTGTTTCTGGGCTGTGCTGTCTAAAATAATGTACTAACCAGTGGCAGCCGGTAATTTGAGCAGGTTGGGAGCTGGAGCTCCCTCCACACGCATGCACACATACATACTCACACTCATACATCCACAAGCATGCACACATACACTCACCATTCACAAGCAGATACACATGCACACATTAATTTACAGCACGCATGCACTAATACACATACACTCATACATACGCACGGGGAGGTGCCAGTCCTTTACTTGTCACACTCTGTGAGAGGTGTCACTGATTGACACTGAGCCCTGGGCACTTCAGGAATTAAAACTGAAGGACCCAGGTCTGAGGCTATCTGTGACGCAAATCCTTGTCATTAGGTGGAGGACCTCGAGGCACTTTTCAGGGCTGAGGAGATCACTTCAACAGGGCTGTGAAACCCTCATCCAGACAAAGTTCAGCTCAGGCAGCCAGGCACCGGCGCATTTAGCACATGTATAGTGCCTGGCTGCCTGACCTGAACATAAAGAGTGTCTGTCAGGATCACCGTTGCTCAGCATGACCGACACTCATTATGTCTGCAAAAAGGTAGGGCATGGGCCCTGCCACCCTAAATAACGCGCCACGCCTGGCACTAAATTTGAGAAATATCAGCTGAAATTAATTCTCTTTGCATGCTTCAGGTGCATGAAGCAAGCACTGGGCCTGCACAGCCCTTCATGATACGGTTTCTGGTGTTTTGAGATTGTAATAACACATAAAACCATCTCCTGGTGTTTTGGCTCCTTGCAGTTTGAGATTGTATTGACACTTACAAACTGGACAGCCTTGGGTTAAGCTCTCTGTAAATGAAGCATGCTTAGGGAAATACTGGAAGAAGCCGCTTTAAGACCGTCAACGTATGGGGCACCAGCTTGGTGGAATACTCCTGGATCATCTCCAGCCAAGTCCACATATGGAAGTGACATCCCAACCAAATCTCAGATGCCCCAGAGTAATTTGTGGGAGAGTTGGAGTCAAAGTGCACTGACCAACTGCACCACAGGGTCATAATGAGAGACCTCTAGCACTGAAATGTTGATCCATCATCTGCTTCCACTTGAAATGCATTGATGTGCAAGACCCTTCTGAGGGTCACAGAAGCAAGCTTGTCTATCAGGCATGAAAATGGCATGCCAGGGCTCCAGTCTCCAAAGGAGACCTGTGTGCGAGCCTTTGAAGGACTTCTGCTGTTCTTGAGGACTGCAGTAGCACACAGTGTCTGAACACTCCAAGGGATTGTTGTTCCCTTAAAAGAACTCTAATTGAGCAAAGGATTTTAGGGGCCTACAGATCAGATCGAGAACACGGGATTCATTTCAGGACCTGTTCCAACACGACGTCTAACTGAATAAGCTTTGCTCTTTCAATCTTCCTGTGGAAACTTTTTTGCTGAATGTCATTATATATGTCACACGGCAACAATGATGTTTCAAAGATTACTAAAGCCTTGAGAAAACTCCAGGCCTACAAGCCACTGGGGGGGCGAAACACGTGTCGGCTGCTGAAAGTTACCAATCTACAATGTAAACATTGGAAGTATGATCATGATGATAATTTTAACTTGAAAATAAAACAGAAAATCATTGCAAACAATGCAAGACCTAAAGTGTCTGTCTATACATGACATCAATAAACTGAAATTACAAATACAATTTAGGAGGACGCACCCAATTTATTCTTAACGGCCATCAGCACCGTGCATGAATCAGAAAAGTTACTTCTATCAGCGAGTTCTGTGTTTAGAGTCTATTTGTTGTGGATACTGCCTGTAATGTTTTTTAAGTAAGAACAGAGCCCTGAAGAGCCAGAGTATCTAATCATGACTGTGAACGAGTAATAAACCCTGGAATCACTGTCCAGGGAGACCTGATCGACAGCCACCTCAGTGGAAAGGAGCATAGACCAGACAGAAATAAAGACCAGTTAGGTATTGTAAGCGCTGCTGAAACATCAGCAACAGTAACTGACCAAGAGGAAAACACGGACTGTTACTGCCCCAGAACGGCAAATCCACTCACTTACACAAGGAAGTAACAATCGTACAATCACCTGATGGGGAGGAACCGAGATGCAGGAAACACTCAGTCTGCTCCTGATTATAAATACGATGTACATTCAATGAGCTCAGTACCAACAGAGATAAAAATCCAGTAAGGTCACTATCCGGGGAATTTAGAAACATAGGGTCAGATTTATTAAAAAGTAACGCAGTGCAACAAGGCAAGACAACTTGCTGTGCAGCGTGACGGGGAGAGAGCAGGAATGCGCCATAGCTACTAAGATATGATGCCATGTCTACCAAGATATGACACATTCCTGCTCTCTGGTTGCGCTGACACACTGTGTGCTGCCTAGCGCCAATGCAGGCACCCTTGCACCATGGTGCAAATCTGGCCCATAGTGTGCTCTGTAACAACAGACAGAAACACTCAGCACTCTTGCAAGGTCCGAATGGAACAGAAAATAGGCCCGCCACCAAAATAAAAGTGCCCTCCCTAATACCGAATCAGCAAAAACATGGTGCAAGAGTGCCTGCGTTACAGGCAGGATTGTATTTGTGCAGGAAGGTACACCTTCCTACAAAACAATCCTCAGAGACGTTTTCCTCTTTGTACGTATGCGCATTCTGCTGCCCATGTAAGAAGAGGAAATAACGAGAAAGAAAGAGTTACTCGCAGTGACAAAACGGTACAGAAAATAGGCGCCACCACCAAAATAAAAGTGCCCACCCCCATTAACGAATGTGCTAAAACGTGCTCCACATTTTGCAAACTGGGGCAGTTTTGAACATGTAAAGACACGCTGTATAAGGTATTTTGAAATGTATGGGAGACTGGATGCATTTGTGCTTGCTGCAGGCAATGTTGTTTTAATATAAGCGAAATCAGCAGTAATAACCATCGGAGCAGACCATAAAACAGGCCCACAAACAGCCCAAAATCTGCCCCACACACTCACTTGTAGGACCAGCCCTTCGGGCACTGCCCGGTCACCCTATAGGCCAGTCTGACCCTGCATACTCACCATCAACAAGGAGAAACAATGGGCGAGCTCACTGTCAACAGGTCTGATCACTCAGAATACTCACTGTTGGAAGAAACCTGCACTGTTTATTATCCAGCAACAACAATAATGAACACCCAGAATGCTCACTACCAAAACAGGATGGTAAATTGGTGTACTCACAAAAACACAATGGTGAATACAAATTGTTCCCGCAAGTAAGAAGTCGAACGAACCTACAGTCTACTCTCCTACGGGGATGACAACTCACTACACTCACAATCCAAGAGGCATGAGCGCTGAACGTGCTCACTTTCCAAGAGCAATGCACAAACATTCTGCTTGCTCACGAACAGTGACGGCTAGTTAATACACCGGCCATCAAACAGGGCAAAGGACCTAGAGACCTCATTTACTAAGCACTCCATGCGACCATTATCCAACAGGCTGTGCCGTGTGCCCCTGGTGTGCTTACTTCCAACTCAGAAGAAGACACACAGCTGTCACTCTCAACAGGGATATAAAGTTGTTAGGTCCACTATCAAACCGGGGTAAACAGACCATTTGCTCATAACATTTCGTCTGCACACTATCCAAAATGATGAGTATTGGATGAGCCATCAGTGTGCTCGCTATTTCTCAGACATAAACACTCAGGGTGCTTACTATTAATTGTATTGTATTGTATTGTATTGTAATTGCATTTATATAGTGCTTACTACCCCTGACGAGGCGTCAACGCGCTTTTTTTATCGAGTAGCATGCTACTTGAGAACCCAAAAAGGATTAGTGGTGAATCAGTATAATGAAAGATGAAATTAATTTGAGTGGTGGATATGTTTTATTAGGGATATACTTTAAGTGAAATTGTTACCCAACAGTGGTGCTCGCTAAATGGCCCAGAAGCCTGTATAGGATACTTTAGTGAACGACTTACTACCTTCTTGACACGAAAGGAAAGCTCATTGCTCTTAAACTCATCACAATGGTGACATCACTTCCCAGGTGATGTACAAGAATTGACTAATCGTCTAATTGTATTGTCACAAGATTCAACAGGGAGACACAGTAAACAACAAGCACGCAGTAGTGCTCAGGCAGGGCGAGGCTCGCACTGTTCAAGAAATATGTCTTGTTTGGACTTGTGATTATCACCATGTTGTGCTGCTGTCTAGCCACAAGAGGAAACTATACTCGCAGCACGAACGAGGCAAGCACTGCAGCAGGGCGAGAAGCTAAGGACCACGAGCAGCAACAAACCATTTATTACACGTGTGCCACCCATGAGCATCATCAGTCTCCAGAGTCAATAACAGCTCCAAAGTACAAAAGCAAACCACCCCAGGCATGCAAGCATCACCAGAGGCCTGGTCCATGAACAGGCACTTCAGCAAGTCATGACTTGGCTTGAGCCCCTTGATAAGCCTCATGGCACAGCACACATGAAATACATGTGCATAAACAACCACACAGTAAATGCACACTCCATCACCCTGGCACAAGAGCAGCCCAGTTCACAACACATAAAGAGCCACTGTACCTTGACTTGTGCAGGACCAGTCACATGGTCATAAGATGGCCAATGGCTCATGCATTGCATGGCTCATGGTACATATGTGCTCCAGGTTCACCTGAGCAGCAGCATCACATTTGCACAAGTGAAACTACACTGCATATTACAAGCTGCTTCTCCACAGTACATGAGCAGCTACACTATATGTGAGCAGTGCCAGCTTTGGTTTACATGTGCATTCCCTCTCACACGAGTAACCCCACAGCAACAACATCATGACAGATACGCAGCGCCCATCCAATCAATCAATCAATCAGTGGATTTATATAGCACAACTAATCACCAAGAGGGTATTCAGGCGCTTGAGGGTCATGAAGGTTCAGATGACTCAACCAACAACTCACCATCTTCTTTCCAGTTGCCTGCAGTGACGTTTTGCTATACTCAGTTCCTTGGTGTACCATCTTGCATGTTTGGTGGATTTCCTGTGTCAGCTGGTCTTGATGGGCGCAATGATGTTGGCACAGTTGGTGATCCAGGAGTAGACGTTTTTGACAGCTGGGTCCAGGCTTGATGCAGTGTTGGGTATGATGTGTTGAGGGTGTTGGCCCATTGGCTCTCTGACACTTTGCTCCAACTGCAGTGGGGGGCGCTGGGTGGGTGCCTCAGCCGGGGAGGTGCGGGGGCTGGAGATGTTGAAGTGTATGATGGAGAGGTCGGTCCAGGTGAGTTCAGTAACGTGGCTGTACTTGACCCTGTAGCTGGAAGTGAAGATGGGGTCCAGTTTCTGTCCTGCAATGTGTGTGGGGTTGGTGATGAGTTGGGTGAGTCTGATGTTATTTATGCTGTCGAGGAGGCTGGTGGTGTTGTTGAGGTCGTCAAGGTGGAAATTTAGATCTCTGAGGAAGATGTAGAATTTGGAGTCAATGGCAAGAGGGGCGATAAAGTCATGGATGGCCTCAGAGGATTCCTGGCATAGCATAATCTGCTTCTCCCTCAACCACACACACACCAGCTACCAACCAGTCCCTCAAACAGCACCCGGCCCTGATGTCACAGGCTCCTGTTTGGCAGCTGTGGCCACAAATACACACATATTAAATCAAATCTAAAAATAATACAAAGTGACATCACATATTCTTTGACCTTAATGACATCACAGGAAGTGACATCATATGACCCCTGACCCTCATTCTTTCCAAGAAGGCATGTGACATTACCCTAATACCACACTCACACTCTTTTACACCCTCTTGCTCTCATTCTTATTCGTTCTCACTCACTCACTTCTATTCACTCTAAATCTCACTCATACTCATTCCCACTTAGTAACAATCAGGCCCAGGTTTATTAATTCTTTGCACAGTGTTTGCATCACTTTTGTGGCGCAAACACTGTGCAAAGTGTTAGGAGGGATTTGCTATCCAACGCAAATATTGATTTGTGATGGATAGTATCCCAAAGTAATGCAAAATTGCATTATGCACTGCTTTGCACTATTTTGCGTGTAGTGGGCATTCTATAGGTGGTGCATGGGCGTTCCCATGCAACCACCCATGGGTTTTGACACAAATCTCTATCTACAAACACTGGTAAAGAGGAATTTGCATCAAAATATTATGATTGCTTGAGATAGGCCTAACAAGGAGAAATGTTTCCAACTTTGCATGTTTGTTGCTTTGTACACCACACATACAAAGTAGGAAAAGCCTTAAAGCATAGCTTTGGTGTTGAAAGGGACCCCTTCCAGCACATAACCTGTCCTTCAGAGAACATACACACCCTTGCACTATGGTGCAAGGGTTTGTGCATTGGTGCATGGATGACAAAAGCGCACCAGCACACAGGGAAAGAAACAATGCATCATACCTTGGTAGAACTGGTGCACTTTTTCTCTCTCCCTTTGACGCAAGGCAGTGCAGCATCTTTGGTGCAGTGTTACCTTGAGTCAATGAATAGTAAATCTGGGCCTCATTCTCACACAGTCTCACTCACTACCTGTCACTGACTCTCATGCATTTTCACTGAAACACACATGCTCACATATACACACGATCTCTGTCACATAAACCCTCTCGCCTGCCAGCACGCACACAACTTACATTTAAAACTATTTTATTTATCACAGCTTCCATCAAAGGTCCAGTTCCAGCTGAGTGTTGTCCATTTTGTTTTACTCTAATAGTGAATAATAAAATATTATTCATTATTAGTATAAAGAAAAGGGGCTGAAAATAAAGAATGTGGAGCTGCCCCAATGGGGTTGTGTAGGAAGGTGGTTTATTAGTAGGTGCAGGTAGGTACCTACTACTAGTAACAATACCACAACCACTAATAAGGTCAAGTCTCAATAAATTAATCCTTGCTCAACCATTGGTAGCTTGGCTGACGAGCAATAAGGCTTAACTTAGGAGACAGGTGTGTTAAGCATTTAATATCACCAAAACAGTAAGTAATTAAAAGACACAACAAATAAAAATTCAACACCAATTTATATAAATAGAGAATATTTTTATCTTTCAAATGACACCAAAATGACAAACATCCAATGTAGGGAACAGGAGATATGATTTTTTAGAGAAACTGCAGCATAGCGACTAAAAGCATAAAGCGCCTACCGCGGCTATCTGGTTGCACTGTATTGGTCAAATCTAATAATTCAAGCCGACTGCGATGCAGCGTGAGTTGGATACAGTTCCAGGTTAGTCCCTCTGAAGTTTTACCTTCTCAAGAATTGTGCCAAGAGTACAGTTCGGGGGAAAGACGGTCGTCGGGAGCAACTAGAGCGTCGCTGGTGGTGGTCCATAGGGCGCGAAGAGCCGCCTGGCATTGCGGACGGATGATCTGGAGCCTCCCAGTCGAAGAGTCGAACTTGCGCCCGCTCACGTTGATCCTTTATGTGAGCGGCACCATTCCAGAGTGAATGGGCCCGTTCACGAAGAGCCTAAAAGCTTGAATTTGAGAGCTCATAAAGCACTCCAAGAGCCCCCGACCTGAGAGGCGTTTCATGAAGGTCCGGAACTCTTTGCAAATCGGCCCAGGATCTATAGTTTTGTTGGTTCTAGGTTCCTTTTAGTAGATAAGTGTCCTCTAGCACTGGCCAAGGGTTGAGAAGCTCTGGATTGCCACTTGGGGGCTAGGACTCAATCTCCCACAATGCGCCTGTGCAGTCCATGAAAATCCAGGTGTAGCTTGTCAGCTGGAGTAGTCCTCTCTTTGGGCTGTTGCAGATTGCTTCTTCCAGCACTTTTCTACCTGTTGTTGCTCAGGGAGTCCATTCCTTATACTTTAAGACAGGAACAGTCCTTTCTAGTGCCTTGAGAGTGCAGCAGGTGCAGCCCTTCTGAGTGCAAGTCTTCTGTGGTACAGTCCAAGGGTCCAGCAGGGCAGCCCTTCTTCTCCACATGTTTCAGGCAGACATATGAGGGACTCCTGCAGAACTCCCATATTTATTCCCCATTCTGGGCTGGCAAGCTGGGTTAGAGTAAGTGCAGGGCTCCAGTGTCCTTGGGAGTGACGATTGAGGCCGCTCCCTCCAATCAGGATGCTGCTCTCCCAGCATGAGAGCAGCACCAGGATTGGTTAAGGCACTTCTCAAGGCCTCGCGCTGCAGGCGAAAGACGTGCAAGTGGACGGGGTCGGAGTCGGACCTGTCGCAGGTAAGTGGTTTTTATATTTATCCACCTCCAATTTGCCCGCCTCACCACTCCCCATAGATGCCAGCCACCACTGAGTGGGAGAAAAGCTGCTGCTTCCATCTGCACCCCACCACCCCCACATTATAGAAGAAGAGAAGTGGAGAGTGCTGCAGCCACATCTGTATCCTCTGTGCCTCCACCAGAGACGTTTTAAGGCATGGGCCAAGTGGCCAATTGATCACAGCCCCCACTTTTCGAGGGGCCCTTGTGAAAGGAAACTTTTTCTCTATCTCACTTCTGTTTATTTCTCTATTCCAACCTTTAATATACAAGTCTTGTTTGGCATCATAGGGTTTTAATACATCAAAAATGGGTAAAAGAACTCAACATTTTTCTAAACAGGGGCTGCAAATTATTTCTTGCCTGGTGGTTCCGAAAATCCTTAAGATGACACTGGCCTCCACAGATGAGAGTGAAACCAAGGGATAATGTGGTGTTAAATGGCTTTTTACATCTGTCTTCCTCAGCCAATCCAGGCCTTCATAGGCACAATTGACTGTGTGGGAGCTAGTACTAAGTGTGGTGGCTGCCCCAGCTCACTGTGAGGGCAAGAGGGCCGAGTGTAAGGAGAGAGGGAGTATGGGAGGTCAGGAAGATGGCAGGAGGCAAAATAGGGGAGGGGCTGGAGATAGAGTAGATCCTGAGGACCACGTGGACCAACTGCAGAACACAAGGCAGTTGTCTATATTTCAGGGCCATACCAAAGGAGGAGGAAGTAGGTGGTAGAAGGAAACTAAATATATTTGTTGTGGGTGGGGCACCATGGCTGACGTTCCTTTAATGACTGCCACGTCAGTCTCTTTACCTCTTACTTGCTTTCCCATGAGGGAATTTCTTGGAAGCTACATATAGAATCATTTACAATGTTATGTTTATCAACAACATATCCCTGTTGCTGATAACCATTACCTAATTTATATGTTGTGCAATATGTGATCATAGCCACTAAGCTCTCTCTAGGTTACTGGGCTCTTTAAGTGGCATCCATCAAAGGAGTGTGTTACTTTTGAAGGGATGCACGTTTTTCAAATAGATGACCACTATCCTAAGAGCACTCCCATATGAAACGGATTCAGTAATATAGTGTTTGCTCACGGCATTCACAATAATTGGATAAAAAGGAAGATATTCACTGTGCATCACCAGGTGAAACTGCAATATCCACATTTGAATGAAAATCTTCCAGAGCATCATTTTTATTTTCTCATGAATATTACCAATAAAATAATCCATTTCATGATATGACACTGCATGAGCACATCTCCTTATATCTCGAAATGTATTACACAAATACATATTTAAAAGAAAAATATGAACCATTCCGTAAAATGCCACACATTAATATAAATATTAACATTAGTATATATATATCACTGCTCTAAGGTTGTCCACCTGTAAGTAGCACTCGAGCAACAGCTTGATTCATGTGTAGGTAAGGACGGGGAACCGCCCGCAGGAGCCGCTCCATAGTGGTATTGCCTGACGCGTTTCGAATCACCATATGATTCTCTTCAGAGGCTTTAATGGAACGGAGTGCGCAACCGCTGACCCACTTCTGACACACCCCCCCAATGGGAGGCTCGAATGAAACTGTGCCTTCTGGGAAGTGTAGTGCGGGGGCACATAATCAAGTCCTGTATGGACCCCACAGGTGGGCCCGTCCACGATCCTGTATACAGCTGCTGTTCCACTTTCGTGGCCCCCAATCTTACGGGGTGGTGCACACTCCGCGGCTGGACTGCCGCGTTAAAATCACTGCTCTAAGGTTGTCCACCTGTAAGTAGCACTCGAGCAACAGCTTGATTCATGTGTAGGTAAGGACGGGGAACCGCCCGCAGGAGCCGCTCCATAGTGGTATTGCCTGACGCGTTTCGAATCACCATATGATTCTCTTCAGAGGCTTTAATGGAACGGAGTGCGCAACCGCTGACCCACTTCTGACACACCCCCCCAATGGGAGGCTCGAATGAAACTGTGCCTTCTGGGAAGTGTAGTGCGGGGGGCACATAATCAAGTCCTGTATGGACCCCACAGGTGGGCCCGTCCACGATCCTGTATACAGCTGCTGTTCCACTTTCGTGGCCCCCAATCTTACGGGGTGGTGCACACTCCGCGGCTGGACTGCCGCGTTAAAATCACTGCTCTAAGGTTGTCCACCTGTAAGTAGCACTCGAGCAACAGCTTGATTCATGTGTAGGTAAGGACGGGGGACCGCCCGCAGGAGCCGCTCGAAATGTATTACACAAATACATATTTAAAAGAAAAATATGAACCATTCCGTAAAATGCCACACATTAATATAAATATTAACATTAGTATATATATATATATATATATAAATATATAAAAATATATAATTCATTTCCAATTTCTTACGGCTAAAGTGCAAGCAAAAGAAGCACTGGCAAACCCAACAGCTTTGGCTTCTTGTTAGAGAAATGTCTGGTACTGTTTGGGTGACATTCTGTGTGCTGCTCCCCACTGCCCCAGAAAGAAACTTCTATAATGAAGCAACATCTTGGGCTACAACAATACAGATCTTGGGAATAGGGCCCATTAGTTAAAGGGACATAATTAGCCAAACTAGGCTGTACCCTCAAAGAAAAGTACATTTGTGTTGTAAATGAGAACAATAGTGGTGAAATATTCATAGCAGACACTTTGACAAAGGGAAATATTTCCATAACATTTTTAGAAAAGCATATATGAGCTCATAACTTTGTGAACAAAACAGCTGTAAAGCCAACATCTAATTATGACAGCAAAATACAACGAAGATGTGCACAAGGCCAATTAGTAAATAGCCCATCTTCATAGCTAGGATATCCCACAGCAAACACTTCCTAAACATTAAAACAGAAACAAGGAATTAAATTGCTTTTGTGTCAGCAAAATAAATAATCAAATAAAACACCCTGACGCAATTACAAACAATGCCGCATACGCAGTCTAGCAATAGGACTACTGGACGCCCCATCATCAAAATCAAATGGAACCAAAAATGAGAGGCTGGAACCATCCATAAAATGTTATAACCTTGATGAATAACAATCCCAGGAATGACAAACCATAGAAACAGATGCAGGCTGAGAGTGAAGGGGGATGACCCAAAGCTCACTTTCTATTGAAGTGTTTTGAAGAATTGATGGCATGAGGTCTTCTAGACAGCCTAGCTGTCTGCAGAGAGACCTAAAAGCTATCTTCAACCATTATCCAAAATTCATATTTCCTCACATTGAACAACTGTGTTCCTCGTTATATATTATACCTGCTATATCAATTCTCTGCAGCGATAATAATAAAAATATTTATGTGACAAATACAGCGCCTCCTACACCCTGCATGGTAACACTGGCAATACCCGAGACATAAGTTAACACATTTATAAAGCAGAATTTACAGAGCCCTGTTGTAGTCACACATTTAATCCATTCTTATCAGCCTACAGCGATACTAATTCCTATAAAGAGATATTTGCCTCTATTCAATAGACTTCGGCCACTTCCAAAAGTGAGCAAAATACCAACTAAACTGCAGCATTCGTGTACTTTAAAGGCATCGAAGTTAAAAAGAGGAAACCAGGCATAGGGTGTGCTTGACAGTGAAGTGCAATGATAAGTGTTTTAACCTCACATTAGTTGCCTCTACATAAAATTAGGCTCTGTGCTGTTTTGTATTGCAGGATTTGTATAGTTCTCCTTGTCGCTGATGAGAAACCAGCGTGCTCAGAATTGCATTGATTTCCTTAGTACCCTTTTGAAATTATGTGGTTCTAATGGTATTGTCTGTAGTTTGGTCTCATTTTGGGTGAGGTGCATGTTGCAAATATGCTGCACGGTGCAACACTGCACGTAAGCATGAGGTGTTGAATTGAGTGTCCAAATAGACACCTTTATTCATACTTAACCATTTCTATAGTTCATCATTTGCATTTTGCGAACAACCAAGCTTTTAATGCACTCCATAATTTAAAGGCGATCCGTTTACCTACTACCAGCTGATGTAGGGATATGATGCAGGTGTGCTATGGATCCACATAGGTGGATTGAGAAGCTATCTGACAGCTTCATTCTAAATTTGTAGAAATTCTGGAAGAATTAACACGTGCTCTAATGTATACTTTAATGGACCAGTGAAGAGGGGAGAGTCCTAAGATGGCGAAGAGCCCAATGCAGGCTCAATTCCATCCTTCTTTGATCCTTATATCATATATACCGCATTAACAGAAGGCTATATCCCTTAAAGTGAGTCACTGCCTCAATTCAGGAAGGACGTCAAGACCTGGCTCTTTGACTGAATCGCAGCTCCCTCCCTCCTCCCAAATCCTCCCCTCCCCCAGCGCCTTCAGACACTTACGGGCTCGTAGTCGTGCTTTACAAGAAACCTGATTGATTGCTTGATTGATTGAAAGTATCTTGGGGCACATGGCTGTTGGAGTAGACCAAATTCTCACCTACTGGACAGTGAATTTATAGGAGGTCTATGGAACCTATTAAAAAATTGTAAGGGAATAAGTGATTCTGCTATAGGCAAATGGTATGCACAAGGAAAGATTAATTATCAGGCTGGGTAAATTAGATATAGGAGAGGATCGTCAAACCTCAGCCCAATACAGGATCCGGCTTTGATCTTTATTCTACATGATCGGATAGGTGCTGATCAGGGCCAACTCCAAAGCTATGATACAAGAGCATTATGGCCCGCAAAGTTTTTATTGGAACAGATCTGCTTTTAGAATTAGGGCAAGGTGTGCTGACCTCCAGCTCTGGCACACGTGTCTGAGAAAACACAGAAGAGTTCTTGACCCTACTCGGCTGTGTGCAAACAATCAAGAATGGGCTCTGCTGCCACATGAGAGCACAGACGAATAGTCACAGAAGTAAATGTCCGTAGTGGTATTTGAGACTTAAAAGAACATTCTTTTCCAGTATAAGCGATAAGGACCCACTGAGACATCTCTACACTTTCAGTCCTCCTCCCCATCCACCGCATGCACCTTTTCACCTGCTCTGAAAAGGGCAGCTTTTACCTCATCTATCACCTGTTTCCTTCAGTTTGGTTCAGACGTCCCTGTCTTGCATTATCTTTGTCACCCCTTTTAATCTTGGTCAGAAGATAAAATAGTCTTAGATCAAAGGTAACTTTTGGTGGAAAGAGCAAAAGGCGGCAATACATTTTCATTCCTTAAAGGATGTAGGTCGGGGTATGCTTTGGTCACCCCATCTTTCTTTCCTGGTATGGAACAACCATTAATTACATCACACTTCAATATGGACAGGTGGAGTACACTGCAGCTGCCTTGCCTTTTTTTAGGCTCCAGTGTGGATCGGCCATTCCTAATTGCTCATGTCCCAATTCTGCAAGGAAGTGGAGGGGAGAGCAGGATAGCCCGCAACTTTGCCAAATTTCCTTAGGCTCTGTTTTGGAGCAGCTACACTTTCCATCAACACCAGTGCTCGAGTACCAGTTAAGGGCACATTCATTTTTGATAGGCACAGAGATATTAATTGATTCGCTCAGAATCACAGGATGTTGAGCCGACGCCAAGACTCGAGCCTGGTTCCCCAGCTTCGAAGTTGACAACTCTGGCCATTACGCCACATCCTCTCCCCACTTGTAAGGTTTCATGGTTAGTAGTTTGTTCTGTGTTGGGCAGCGCTAAGAGGAGAAATGGGTAGGTGGAAGCTGCCTCCTGACGAGAGCCTTGGCACTTATTTTTTTTTTTTACAAATTAACCACTGCACACTCCTATCCTGTGAGGAGGAGGATGGGGTCCATTGCAGGTACCCTTCCATTCATTAGGTACTACTGAGGAGCAATAGTTTTTCTTGCCCCGCTTCTGGAGGGAAGCATACAGCATGACGCCCAAATTGTGACCACTCTGCCTTTCCGTAGGCCCTCGTGACAGCAGTCATTAATAACGCCACACCTCTACAGGGACGCTGCACACACACAGCAGCCGTTCGCCCGCGGAGCACAGTGAGCATTTCTGTGGGCTGTAATGTATTGAACTGCTGACTTCTGGGCAATGACGGGTTCGGGGCGGGGCCTGGTAGGGGGTGGCTAACACACTGTACACTCTACATAGCAGACGGACTCGACCTTGTGCGCCGATAGCAAATAGGTGGAGGGAATGAGAGAGGCGAGGGTTTTAATTTTTTTTTTATCTGAAAAGGAGCCAAAAGAATAGAAAGAGGGATGCTGAAGGGCTGACAGGACAACTGGGGAAAAGATGGATGTTGAGGAAACCACTAATTGCAAAATAAACGCGTTCTGCTGTGGCCAGCTATGTGTGTACAGTTTCTCTCACCCTAGCAGCACAAAGAGGCAGTCTGTTTCCCATAAATGTTCTGTAGGAGGAAGGCAGCACACCCCTACTTTTCAGACAGTGAGTACTTTAGCATTAATAGGCCTGTGAATAAAAAATTGAAAGAAAGACGGAGCGTGGGGGCTCTGAGGTCTCCTAAGTAGATGAAAACTTTCCATTAAATCAAATTAAGGTTTTGCAGTTTGACACTTTTGGCATTTGTCGTAAGCCAGTGCAATAGCTCTTTTGGTTGATGTACCTGCTGCGAAGATGCGTCAACAGCCTGAAGGTCTCAGGTTTCAAAAGTCATGTGAGGCTGGCACATCTTTTATAGCTTCAAACGTGAACAAAGTGACACGGAGTTGAAGAAAACTTACAACAATAATTAATAACCACAGGATTAACAAGTAACTTTGGCTTATGGAGCGGTGTGCTACCAGTCAGAAAACGTTTGAGCACCTCATTAGGGGTAGTGCGATATATATATATATAGAAATATATATATATATATACATATATATATATAGAACAAAATGATGTCGCACTCCAGTAATACTGATTCCAAGGGTTTTATTCACCACTACCACCAACGCGTTTCACCACATAGGCTTGTTCATTGCTAGGGAAGTCTGTTTACTATTTCCAGTTTATACTACTTTTCCCATGTGCCCATTAAGAGGCATTGTGGGATGTGTAGTTGCAATTTTAGTTGTCACAACTAAAGCCTATGTGGTGAAACGCGTTGGTGGTAGCGGTGAATAAAACCCTTGGAATCAGTATTACTGGAGTGCGACATCATTTTGTTCTATTAATGTGATGTTGGGGCTGGATTCCGCCCGTTAAAGATGTGAGCACCGGATGATTGAGCGCGCTGTCTTTAGGAATCGAGTGGTTTGGAATATGAATATATATATATATATATATATATATATATATATATGCCGCAAGAAGTCCAAAGTATTACGCACTGTCAATCAATCAATCAATCATGTCACTTATAAAGCGCACTACATACCCGCGAGGGTCTCAAGGCCTCTCAGGAATGTGGCTGCCCGCCGCCCCCAAAGGGGGCCCCCCTAAAAGGGCGGCCCTTTAGTGCCATTGCGGCACAAGCCTACCCCTCGCCTAGCTGCAGAGGGCTTCCGCCTGGAGCCCGTGGTTCGGTGGGGGTGTGGGCGTCACTTCCGGTACGCCCAGGGGGGGGGGGGAGGGTATGTATACCCCTCTGACCCTCCCAGCGGCCTCTTTGCCGCCAGCCTCGCCGTCGAGGAGGTCGTACGGGTCCCTCCATGTCGTCGTTGTGCCACGTAGATATTGGTGAGTTTACATCCTCCCCCCCAGCCCCCTAGTCACAGGGGGGGGGAGGATAGCTCCTCGAGGGCTCAGGGCAGTGTCGGTAGGGTTGCGGGCTGCTGTGCCGTGCAGTGGTCGTGCTGTGGCGGTGCTCGACCCCCCCCACCTCCTTCTCTGGCACGGTGTGCCAGCGTGGGTTCTCCGGCTTCTCTTTCTGCTCCTCTTTGCGGCCGGCATCGCCGTCGGGAGGGGTCATCGGATGGGGGTTGTGCGACTGGGCCATGACCGTCTCAACGGTCGCATCGCGTCGTGGGTTTGAGGTCGTGCTCTCCCCCGCATGCGCCCCGGTCGGGTCCGCACATCTCCGCAAATGAGGTTAGTGTTCGCCCCCACAGCTGGCCACAGCCCGCGGGTTGCTGAGCAACGCTTCCCGAGCCCCTACTGCCACTCTTACCTGAAAGGGGGGTCGGGCTGCTTGGCCTGGCTATATTTGCGGTTAGCGATTGTCTGGCGGGCTGAGGTGAGGGTGGTGCTTGGGGCCCCCTCTTGAGCTGAGTCAAGGTTGCGGCCTCCCGGATGGCGGTTTCAAGCCTGCTCACTTCGCAGGCGACCACCGCGACTCCGTTCCCGGTTGGGCGGGTGGCAAGTTGGCCGGAGGTCGCGCCCCCGCGCCGTCATGTAACTCCAGTGGCCGAATGGATAAGGCACAGGCTTCCTAGCCAGGGGTTGTGGGTTCGGGTCCCATCTGGGGTGGCGGATAAAAAGAGTTTTTGGGTGACTGGTTGTTCCGTAACTTTACCCCTGGGGGAGGCCGCGCTTCAAAGGTTGGCTCGGGCTGGGAGCTTCCTTGCCGCGGTATTTGCGGTAGCAATCTACCCCCCCCCCCCCGAGTGACTCCTTCCCTGCAGGGAGCACTTCTCGACTCGAACCGACTCGTCGAGTGTGGTCTAAATTCGGGGCTTGCGCGTGTGGCCCACATGGGGCGGGATAACCCGGTCGGGGTCTTTCGTTCAGGCGGTGGGGCGTGCGGCCGCCCTAGTCCGCGTGGTCCCAGGCGGTCGAGGGCGCTTGCGGGAGCGCACACGTGTGGGAGGTCATCTTTGAACGGGAGGGGGCAGAGTGGACGTGGGCACGGCTGTTGCACGGCCCGGTAGGTGTGTCCCCTGCACCCCCCCACCCGCCCGCCCAACCATGATGGTGCCGGTACGGGGATATGCGTGCTGCCTGCTGTCGCTCATTGGTTGTTTCGCACAGGGGCTGCAGCGATATGGCAGCCAGCGGCGCAGAGCACCTTGGAAGCGGGGTGCACGGGCGCGCAGTCTCGAGGTGGCCCGGGTAGTGCTGGGCCGAGGCACGTTTGTACCAGCCTGCCTGCTCAACGATGCCCGGAGAGTGGCAGGTCAGCGCTGGGGGGGCTCCACGGCGTGCACTGCATCATTGGCGGCGTATGCTGCCCCCCGCGCGGCATGGTGGGAAGGAACACTGCCCCACCGCTACAGCCACAACCTGCGTTACTACCCCCGCGTGCAGCTGGAAGTTGGAGGCAAGGCGTCATGATGGGAAGCGCCATGCGGGGCGCCCCCGTTTTCTGTGGCAATTGAGCGGGCCAGGGACACTCACGCGCGCGCTAGGCTCCGCCGTGCTCCCAAGCCATACAGTTAGGTCGATCTGCAGAAACGGTATGTCTGATACCTCGGGTGCCACAGGCCGCACTGGAGGGTGCGAGCCCGTCTAGCGTACAGTGACTTATTGGGGGTAAAATAGTATGATGTGCGCTGGGGAGGGTAGTGAGAGGGGGGCAGTAACGGATGGGAGCCAAGAGGGGCATGGGGACCCTGCAGCAAAAGGGTTGTGAAGGTCCCCAGGTAGTGCTGCCTGTCCATGGTAGCCTAAGGGGAGGCAGCTTGCTACCTCCTCCTCCCCCATCATCGGTGTTGTTTCAAAACATGTGGGTGTATTGTTGCCAGGCATTTCCAGAGGGGAGTGCTGCCATCAATGTTTCAATTAAATCGTGGCGATGGTGATAAAGCCTCCTCTCACCCTTCCTCCCTAAGGCCCATGGAGCTGTGAGGCTACATTTAGTGACTTTGCGGTGCCTCACTGTAACATGGTGTCTGGGGAAAAGATATGGGAATTCACTGGATATCGGGAGGTGTCGCACAACGGGTTGGGGACCACTCACTTACGCTTGTTTTGTTTCTAAGCAGGTCGGGACCGGACGTTTCAGCTGCTTACGCCGGATTGAGTCTTGGTGCAGAGGCACCTCGCAGGTATATTGGGCCCGGACGTCGAGGGGCAGTTTCGCTGGGTCGTGGCCCGGGCAAGGGCGCTGTGCAGGTAATGGGACTCATCCGCAAACCACCCCCCTCGCCCCCCCCACCCCGCCGCTAGTTCTCCCCATCCCGCAGTCACCATGCCAATTTACAGCCGACTGCGCGGCAGGAAGGCAAGGGCGACACATCACGGTGGTCGCATGGCCTTGCGTTGGCCTCATCTAAACGAATTTATTTCCCCATCGCAGCTCATCCGGACATCCACGGTACTCGCAGCCACCCGGGGACCATTGGGACGTGACCGCAGGCAAGGGTGAAGGCAACAAACTAGTCCGTTCGATCAGGTCGCTAGGGCAGGAGCTGTGTTGAAGTAAGTACCGGGGAGGCACTGGGCAGAAACGCGCCGGGGTCAGGGGGCACATGGGAACGGCTGCTCTGTGGCTGGGAGGTTTCACTGCTGGCTCAGTGCTGGGACTCACCTTTGTCTTTTGTTTTAGGGCGCGGATGGGCAGTCGGCCAGACAAAGTACAGCATGAACAGCCAAGGGACCCCCGCCCTCTTATTCTCGCAAGTCATCTGTGTTGATGAGTCGCAACCGAGCACGTCCCAGGATTTAGTGTGGGGGACCTTTATGGCAATGGCAAAAGCCAAGGGAGTGGAATGGGCTCAAGGGATGCTTGACGCCTGTGGGCAGGAGGATTCCGGGGTGTCACTAGACCAACCGTCAGGAAGCCAGGCGGGACCACCCGAGCTGGCGCCTCTCAGATCAAAGCGGTCACGAAGGCCCACCAACAAAGACTTCCCTGCGGACCCCCCCCGGCCAAGGCCAGGGTGGTGGCTGCGCAACAGCCTCCAGCGCCGGTGGCTGCTCCTGCTAACCCTCCGCCCCCTGCCACAACGGGCGATGCGAACATTGTAAAAATCGATAAGGCAATGGACAACATGTTGGCTTTGATGAATACATTTCAGACATGCTTGGACAGATTGGAGGCGCCCCCCTTTAGTTGTGGACGCAGTGCTGGTGGCCAGGGTGCCACCTTCAATTACTCAGGTTTGGGCGGGCCAGGCCGGTGGGGCATTGCCTGCAAGCGGGGCAGGCAGTATGGTAGCCGCCCCAGAGGCAGGAGTGAGTGTGACGGCACCTAGGCGTAGTGCAGGGCAAGAAATGGTTACCTCCAGCGGGGAGGGACAGCAGAAGACGGCAGCGCCTTCTACCAGCAACGCTCCCGCCTCAGCGGCTCCTCCTGCTCCCCCTCCCGTCCCTGCGCCCGCTTCACCGCTGGTGCAGACCATCTCCCCCCCCCCCCCACCTGCCCACAAGTCTGTCCACCGCAAGTTTGGCCCCCCCGACGACTCCAATGGTAACAGTAGCTCCACTAGCGTCTGGGCGTTGTTCTCTGGTGTGGGAGGTGCCTCAGGCCGCCAAGGAAGGCATTTGGAGAAGGGACTGTGTGGACATCTTGACCTTACTTATGCACAGCAAGGCAGGTTTAGACACCAGGAAGATGGGGGGGAAAGAGGAGGACAAGAAAGTGCCGTACCAACGCTGGCCAGACAAGACAATAGAGAATTGGGTGGAGGCCTTCACGATTCTCTCAGCAGTAGTAATGGAAAGACACCCAGAACAGGGCCCTGCCCTGATGCAGTATTCCCACACCATCCAACAGGAGGCAAAATTGTCGGGCGGGTTAGGATGGTTTTACTATGATCAGGAGTTCCGTAAGAGGATGTCATTATGTCCGGAACTAGGGTGGGACCAAAAGGAGATCCAACTCTGGATCCAACATATGGGTAGACCAACTACAGAGTGCAGGGAAAAGGGGGCGAAAGCGCAGAAAGGTGGTGATAATCAAGGGGCCTCCAAAAATCTGGTAAGCGCACCTTCAAACAGCCTTTTCGAACCCAGCAAGGGGGGCAGCAACAAGGGAATAAGAGGTTCTCATCCGGCACCTGCCGGTTATACAATGCAGGATCTTGCACCTGGGCCAAAGGATGCAAATTCGCCCACAACTGCAGCAAGTGTGGGGCCTCACATCCGGCCGTGTCATGCAACTCAAAACGGGATAGTCCCACCCCTCCCCTGGTAAACAGAACAGTTAATAACCCAGTCAGGAACACCGCCCCAGCGCCGCCCCCCTGTTGCCAACCAGCCCTGGTCTCCGCTCAACCAAACTTTCCCAACAAAGGGCCTTCCCCCATCATATTGCAGAAACTCCTCCCGCTCCTGCGGCAGTACCACAACACCAAAGACAGGCTGCTTCTAGCGCAGGGGTTCCTCGAAGGTTTTACGATTCCGTTCCAGGGGCCGCACTGTAGCCGCGATGCTGATAATTTGAGGTCCGCCAAAGAACTGCCAAGAGTCGTAGGGGAAAAAATTCAAAAGGAGGTGGCACTAGGCAGGGTAGCTGGCCCCTTCAACTCACCCCCACTGGAGAACTTTATAGTATCCCCGCTGGGTGTAGTGCCCAAGAAAGAACCTGGGGCCTTTAGGCTGATTCACCACTTGTCATACCCTGAGGGCGATTCAGTGAATCACTGGTTGGAGGAGGGCACTTGTTCAGTTTCTTATTCCTCGCTGGACATGGCCATTGACATGGTTCGGAGGGCTGGCAAAGGGGCATGGTTGGCCAAGGCGGATATAGAATCTGCTTTTCGCCTACTGCCAGTCCACCCGTCCAGCCAGCACCTGTTGGGGTTCAAGTGGCAGGGTCAACTTTACTTTGATTGTTGCATGCCCATGGGCTGTGCGGTGTCTTGCGCGTATTTCGAGGCCTTTAGCTCCTTCTTGCAGTGGGCACTTCACTGGGAACACATGCCAGGAGGGAGTGACCCACTACCTGGATGATTTTTTGTTCATCGGGAGATTAGGGTCGCGGGAGTGCAGTGAGGGATTGCGGTGCTTCCAGGACTTGGCGGCTCGCCTAGGGGTCCCCCTGGCGCCGGGTAAGACTGAGGGTCCGGCGCAGGTTCTCACGTTCCTAGGCATTGAGCTGGACACCGTCAAGGGTGAGTCCAGGCTCCCTGCCGGGAAGGTGCAGGAGTTGCGCAATGACATCCAAAGCTTACTGGGCAGAGACAGGGCACCCTTGGGCGAGATCCAGAGTCTCAAGCCAGAGTCATCCCGGCTGGGAGGGTGTTCTCAAGGAGACTGGCCAGGGCCACGTCAGGCGTCCGCAGGAAACATCATTTGGTCAGGTTGGGAAAAGGTATTAAGGTAGACCTGGCGACATGGGCGGAATTCATGGTACAATTCAACGGAACTGTGATCTGGAGGGCGCCATGGGCAGGCAGCACTGAGCTGTGCCTTTTCACTGACGCCTCCGGGAGGGAGGGTTTTGGAGCCAACATGGGGGAGGAGTGGTGCGCGCAGAAATGGCCCAACGCTTGGCACCGGCGCAGGATCACAGCCAAGATCACAGTACTAGAGCTCTTCCCCATCGTCATCGCCCTGCATTTATGGCCCTCTGCGCTAGCGAACAGGAGGGTGGTCTTCTGGTCGGACAACATGGCGGTTGTACAAGCGATAAATGGTCAGTCAGCTAGTTGCCCACTAGTGCTCTGCCTACTGAGAGAGCTCGTCAGGGCCGGCCTGCGCCACAACATTGAGTTCAGGGCTAGGCACATTGAGGGGGTCAAGAATGTTGCCGCTGACGCTCTCTCTCGTTTTCAGTGGCTCCGATTCCGGGAGGCCTGGCCGCGAGCGAGAGCGGAGATGACCCCCTTTCCAGCGCATCTGTGGCTCATCTTGCAGTGGAGCAACGGCTGAGGGAGATTGGGGAACGGTCCCTGGCTCCAGGAACCAGGAAGAAGTACAAGGCCCACTGTGCAACATTCTGGGGCGTCTCTGATATTCTGGGCACCAGCCCCCTTCCTTTGGAACAGAAGGTGGAGGCTTTTGTGGTATGGGCTAAGGACCAAGGGAGGAGCCACTCTTGGGTGTCCAGCCACCTGGCGGCAGTGTGCCACGATGAGAAACTAAAGGGTGGGACTGATCCGGCCAGGTCTTTTCGGTTACGGGCGGCTCTTAAGGGCTGGGCCAGAGAGGAAGTGAGGGTGCCGGACAACAGGGGGGCCATCGATTTCCCCAGGCTCCAGGGTATGCTTGATGTCCTGCAGCAGGTTGCGCACTCTCCTTACGAGGCCAGCCTACTAGCAGCCGCCTTTTGTTTAGCATTCTTTGGGGCATTCAGGATGAGCAAATTGGTGGCCAGATCCAAGGCGGATAGGTCTGGGGATGCACTTGGCATGCAAGACGTGAAGCTGGCCGCCCAGCTGGTGCTCCGCATAAGAAGGTCGAAGACTGACCAGGCAGGGCGTGGGGTTGAGGTGATTCTTAACCCGCTAGGGGATCCCAGGTACTGCCCGGTCGCTAGAGTAGGGGACTACGTAGCGGTACGCCCCGCAACACAGGGTTATTTCCTGGTACATGCAGACCTGACCCCCCTGACTAAGTTTCAAGTGGAGCGGGTTATGGGTGCATGTTTGGCGCGCGCCGGTCTGGCCAGCCCTGACAAAAAGTATTCAAGCCATTCATTCAGGATTGGGGCAGCCACGGCTGCATTCAAAGCAGGCATGGAACCGGCAGGCATTAAAAAAGTGGGGCGGTGGCAGTCGCGCTGTTTTGAACGGTATATTCGCCCTTGACTGCACAATATGTAAATAATTTTGGAGTGCCGTGTTTTGCAGTGTCGTGTTCAAATATGATTATCTGAGCAATAAACAGTTGATAAAGATTGGCGTTTGTTTCTTTAGGTGTTCGCGTATGGGTGATCGGCCATTCGTACGTGGCCAGGTTGGAAAAGTGGGCCAAGAGCAGGAACTGGATGCGGGGGTTTCACGACACTCAATTTATTTGGATGGGTTTCCCAGGTATGAGATGGAACAGCATCATTAACCGGCTCGAGCAACGCCTGGCCCTGGGGGAGCCCCGCCCAATGTCTTGGTGATCCATTTGGGGGCAATGATCTCATGACCATGGGGAGGAGGGGATTACTCAGGGCCATTAAAACGGACTTTGGCGAACTAAGCAGGCGTTTGGGTCACTGCGAACTGTTTTGGTCTGAAATAACCCCCCGCTTGCATTGGCGCGGCGCCAGGTCAAGGGAGGCAGCAGAACATTCGCGCAAGTGGGTCAACAGTGCGATGCGCAAGTTCCTGGGGCAGAGGCGGTTGGGCTTTATCAGGCATGAACTCATCCAGGCAAACGTTAAAGGGTACTTTGAGGAGGACGGGGTCCACTTGTCCCCGGTGGGGATGGACCTGTTTCTCCTGGATTTACAGGAATGTTTGGAAAGGGCAGGTTGCAGGTAATAGGCGGTGCAGTGGTGGGGGGCCCTGGCTGCGACAGTGGCCGCCCCCAGGGCTGTGGCGGAGTTACAGGGCGATCTGGAAGCAGTCCGGTACAGTAAGGGTACCACTGCGGCAGACGGGTACAGTAAGGGTACCTCTGCGCGGCACAATAGGGGTGCTAGAGCCAAAGACCAGGATCCTCAGGGCAGGGTCATGGAGAACCGCGACGGCGCCCCGTTAGTCCTTCGGGCGGTTGGGGGCCTGACCAACCGGGGGTTTGCCCTGATACGCTCCGCCCTGAAAGGGGCGTGAGTAGATGGTAACAAGGGACACGTGATCCAGTGGTGGATCAACAAAGGTAGCGCTGACCGGGCATACATCCCACAGTGCTGGCTCATCAGGCGGGCAGGGGCAGCAGAGGTTGGACGGCTGCCTGCCCATGGATCGCCCGTAAGATAACCCACCTTATTGCATACTCTTGTATGGAATAAACCTGCGACAGTTTTTCCCATAAATAAAGTGTCTTGTGGTTTATTATGCATGTTCACCTATGGGAAAGTGGGGGGATGTTGCCGGTATTGGGACTATGTGGCTGCCCGCCGCCCCCAAAGGGCGGCCCTTTAGTGCCATTGCGGCACAAGCCTACCCCTCGCCTAGCTGCAGAGGGCTTCCGCCTGGAGCCCGCGGTTCGGTGGGGGTGTGGGTGTCACTTCCGGTACGCCCAGGGGGGGGGGAGGGAGGGTATGTATACCCCTCTGACCCTCCCAGCTGCCTCTTTGCCGCCAGCCTCGCCGTCTCCCTCCCTTCCTCTTACCCTTCGGCTGGGCTGGTGGGCAAAGTATATTGAATGTTTTAATGTTTACTTTTGTGTTGCAGGCGGAGTTACAGGGTGATCTGGAAGCGGTACAGTAAGGGTACCACTGCGGCTGACGGGTACAGTAAGGGTACCTCTGCGCGGCACAATAGGGGTGCCAGAGCCAAAGACCAGGATCCTCAGGGCAGGGTCATGGAGAACCGCGACGGCGCCCCGTTAGTCCTTCGGGTGGTTGGGGGCCTGACCAACCGGGGGTTTGCCCTGATACGCTCCGCCCTGAAAGGGGCGTGAGTAGATGGTAACAAGGGACACGTGATCCAGTGGTGGATCAACAAAGGTAGCGCTGACCGGGCATACATCCCACAGTGCTGGCTCATCAGACGGGCAGGGGCAGCATAGGTTGGACGGCTGCCTGCCCATGGATCGCCCGTAAGATAACCCACCTTATTGCATACTCTTGTATGGAATAAACCTGCGACAGTTTTTCCCATAAACAAAGTGTCTTGTGGTTTATTATGCATGTTCACCTATGGGAAAGTGGGGGGATGTTGCCGGTATTGGGACTATAGCCAGTTACAGTTTTTCAATGGTCACAGGTAACGCATTTCAAACTGTAACTGGCTAATTACAGTACAATACAGTAATAACAGTACATTACAATAATAACACATGCTATTTATAGCTCCGTATAATTGATCTTCTCAAATGCACCTCGTTCCCATCAAGGAGCATTAACGAGGTACAAAATGTGAGGGTCTTTATTGCACTATTCATTTTAATGTGGAAGCACAACCTACTTTTAATGCTGGAGAACAGCATTTTACGTCAGGGTTTTTGGGGAGCATCTCAATGACGCAAACATATACAGGAGCCATACTTCTATGTGAGAAGAGTTGAACATTCAGGAAAAGCTGCATTACGCCAAGCCAAGTTACTCGAAATCTACATTTGGCTTGTAGGTTTGCTCAGTTCCCCTTTTCTAGAGCACTTATCATCATCATTGTCAATATCTGCTATAAGGTCCGCATGAGCTGGCATTACACTGTCGAGATCAGGATGACTACTTTGGTGTGTAATTCAGTCGGCCATCTTTAATGAGTGCAATTATCAGCGGTAGGCCGTTACTGAGAATGCTCATTATTAGTCTTTGTGTCAACTAGGGGTGTGCAAGCGTACAGACAGAACGTCGGTTTAGTGAAATTCTCTGCAAACTTGGCGTAAGTAATACAATTTGTTAAGTTTTCTTTTCTAATTGTATGAGACAAGTCAAATAGCTTTACTATGGAAATAAAAGCCATAAATTGCCTTGATGCATATTTGTTTTTGTTTGAGAAATGTTTTACCATGAAAATAATCCAGTGTTTCTGTGGGATAAAATTCCTAAAAGGACAGAATTTTGTCTGTACTGTAGATAAAACAAAAATTAAGTATTTCAGTATTAAAAAAATTCAAAACTGGTAAACTTAACCAAATTACTGTGGTGAACTTTGAAAAATGGTAGTATAGTACTACATTCACCAGCATTCCTCAATTTAAAATCCTTCCTTTCATAAATATGTTCAATGTAGTTCATAACCCTTTGGAATGCCATCAAAATATATCCACTTCGTGTGATTGAATTGGAAAATGATGCTAATGGTAGTGCATATGCTCACATATCAATTAACATTATGTATTTATGCAGTTAGGTTCGTCATCGTGGACTGTACCTTAGGGCTAGTCTGTGCTGTGAGACCTCCAGAAGATCCAAACTGCAGCCACCAGACAATCCCCACATCCATGACCAACTAGATTTCAGGTGTGAGGTGAATAGCCGGTTTTTATTTTAAACAGATGCCCAATTCATGTTCAGATTATTTTAGAGGGGAATGGAAATTTACTCCAACGCCATTGTATCCATCTACTCTTTGCTGCAGCTCCCCAGCAGTAGGCACAATTGCAGGATTGTCTGGTCAGTATTGAAGTACCCCTTCGAACCTCGTCCCTCATCCAGTTCTTCCCATATAGCACAGACTAAAAACTCACATCTTAACGTTTAAGCGGAAGCACAGTTCTAGCTTCTTTCTTCAGTGCATGAACACTGCAAGCATACACAGGCACACATCAATCTTTCTTACATCTCCTTGATTCAGACATATTTAACAGAGCTACAAGTCCACTTCACATCATTGGAGCGCCCTTCTGAACGTCAAGCTTGACAATCCAACTGTTTACGCATAGTTTGCACTCCCAGATTACATTAATTGGAGTAGCCCGAAAGCACGTCAACGCCTCCTCAGGTATCTGAGGTGCTATACCAAACATACAATACAAAATAATATAAGATGCAGTCCAATCCCAAAACTTGTGTTGTGGTTTCATGTATTTCAGGGGTGCCCAGGGCTTGTTGGCTCTGATTTCAATCTAATTTCACCCCTATGTGTTACCCCCTCAATCCCTTGAAAAGCTCTTTTGACATAACCTCTTGTGTCCACGTTGATCTTACTCTGCTGATTATTTGCATCGTGCAAGATAGGACTTTCCGTCAGAAGCAGTTCAAGAGCTGAAGGACCCAGAGGGCTAGACAGTTGGACCCTCACCACTTGCTTATCAACTCTGGAGTTAGAAAGATCATCTTTTACTTATGTCTCTCCTGGGTCAAGGCCCAGCAATATAGGCAGCCCCCGATGACTGATATGTCTGCTGGCAACGTAGCAGTCATTTGTGTCTGATACATTTATTTCAAAGAGTATAAACACAAACTCATCTCTATCTGTTTCTTGTTGCCTAAGGTCCACCACAAAAGTATTCCTCTGCTTCCTGCCTCTTACCATAAACCAGTGGTCCAGTCAGTAGTCATTCCTGCCCAGACTAACGCAGCTATCTAAGACTTGTCCTGAACAATGTTTTCGTCCACATCCTATGCTGAGACACACCTCCACCGTCTGACTAAGCAAGCATGTTTGCATCTCCACCTACCTGGCATCCAACCACTGGTGGCTTCATATTCAAAAGAGCTTTGGTTTGATCTCACCTAGTAGTTTTCAATAAAGGTCCGGCCTTTATTAGAAGCCAATTTTGCTACTCGAATCCTTGTTCTTTTCACTCCTCATTGGCTAACTTTCTCTGTATTGTCATAAAGCATACGTGGGCCACGGCAGACGTGTCTTCTCAGTTCTTACTGCCAAGCAATGACCGCCCTTCCTCCTTACTGAGAGGAGCTGATAAGCCTCTGATATTCCAATAACAGCTCCACACTCTCCTCTTTCCTTTTTCTTTGTTGCTTTGTGAAAGCCTAAGAATCATCTAAGATTCCAGCAGGAGGACACCCCGTCCCAGGGTAGCAGAGCACTCTACCAACCGCAGAAGGGACATAATGCAAGTGTGGATGTTACGCAATATGAGAAAACAGGATCACATTATATTGATTCCAAGATCACTTCATGGGCCGCCGGTGGTGTTCACAGTAAAATTTAGGTCTTATGCTTTCAACATACAGCTCAAAGTAAATTGCTCAGCTACTTTTACAATGGGGTCACTCAATATTTTAAGCTCCCCAACCGATAGCCTCCTGGTTGTATTCTACATATAGCGAAAGATAATGTGGGTGACAGAAATATACTAGGCTTGTGTGCAGCAGATTTGAAATTCCAATAATGAATCATTGAGAATAGAGACCAAATCGGACTCAGTTTAGGAAATCCCAGAAAGCTTCTCTCTTCAGCTATTACATCTTTGTTCATCTATACCTGTAGGTATCCACCACCAAAACACTATTTGCTTTATGATGTGTTATTTCAATAATCCTTCTCAACCTACTAATAACTTTGCAAAAGCATTGTTGACTTTACTGTTTCTTCTTTGTAGATGTTACAGCAGTGGCCTTCAAAACTTTTTTATATCGACCATCCACCTTGCGGACAATAAATTATTACATTTAATGTTAACTATTGGGTGAAGCTATAACTTTGGAATGAGGCCTGAAGGTATTTCCTCTGAGAATTGGTCACAAAGACTGATTTTTAGTGGTGATTTGCAGTTTATTTCTGTAACCACATGCTGCACAAATCGCTGCAAGTGGTGTTTTACCATGAGTCCAGCATAAGAAATGTACAGTATATTGTAAATCAGAGAGGACATTGAGTACATGAGGTATACACCTCCCAAGAATATTTTGAAAAATGATGTTCATTGTTACCTTTAAGGTTCCCAAGTTAATATTCATTGCAATGGTGTTCAGCACATTTTGCCATGTGCATAGGAAAATCTGCCTACAGCGTTATTACCCGTGTACCCTCCTGTTCAGTAGCAGACTGGAATGCCTCAAGCGACACTAAGATCATTGTGCAGAGGTGCCTGCGAGTGGGTAACATTAATGGATAGTGAGTGGGAGAAAGGACAGCAGCATAGAAAGTGTAAGGCATAACATGGCTTTGGAAACATGTTTGCCTTCAGATATAGTGGTGTATCAACCTATGCACGTGGTACTGTTTAGTGCTAAGAGGAGGGAGCATGAACTTCAGTGGTCAAGCGGCACCACAACCGAGGGAGACCCACCTAATCTAGTGCCTTTGGTGCAGATCTCAGAACATGGCAGGCGCCTGATTTGGTTACTGGCTAGACCGGCTCTGGTTTTCAATAGTAAAATTAAACAAGCATTGGCAAAGCCAATAGGTCTAGCCTATGCAAGAGCTACTGGCTTTGACAATATGTATTAGCCATGTTGTACACCAGTGTGGCTGCTGTTCCACATGGCTACAAGTTAGTGGGGTAAAGGAGAGTGGAGTGTTGTAAAGTGGAGTAGAGTGGAGTGGTATGGAGTGGCGTAGAGTGTCAGAGTGGAGTACAGGGTTGTAGAGTGGAGTGGCATAGAGAGTCGTGGGGGTGGTGTAGAGCAGAGTAGAGTGGAGTAGAGTGTGTTGCATAGAGTGTATTAGAGTGTTGTAGAGTACAGTGACGTAGAGCGGAGTACATTGTTGTAGATTGGAGTGGCATAGAGTGGAGTAGTGTTCGAGAGTGGAATGGCAGAGTGGAGTAGAGTGTTGTAGATTGGAGTGGCGCAGAGTGGAGTGGCGTAGAGTGGAGCAGTGGAGTAGTGTGCTGTAGAATAGAGTGGGGTATAGTGGCATGGAGTGTCATAGAGGGAGTTATGTAGGGTGTAATAGTGTCATAGAGTGTTGTAGAGTGGAGTGGCATAGAGTGGGGTAGAGTTTCAGAGTGGAGTATAGTGTAATGGAGTAGACCATCAGAATGGAGTGTCATAGAGAGGAGTGTCGTAGAGTGGACTATAGTGAAGTGCCATAAAGCACAGTGGTGCAGAGTAGAGTGGCATACATGTATTGTCTTTGAGTAAAGTGGTGTAGAATCCTTTGGCATAGAGTGTTGACATAGAGTAGAGTAGTGCAGAGTAGAATGCAGTGACAGAGTACAATGGCATAGAGTGGAGTGGCGCAGGGTGGAGTAGAGTGGCGTAGAGTGCAGTGGTGTAGAATAGATTGTTTCAGAGTAGAGTGACATGGTGTAGAGTGCAGTGGCTTAGAGTGTGGTGGCGCAGAGTGCATTGGCGTAGAGTGCATTGGAGAAGATTAGAGTGGTGCACTCTGCAGTGATGCATAGTAGAGTGGCGTACAGTACACTGGCAGAGTACAGTGGTGCAGAGTAGAGAGGCGTAGAGTGAAGCAGCATAGAGTGCAGTGTCAGAGTGCAGTGGTGCACAGTAGATTAGAGTGGCGTAGAGTGCATTGGCATAGAGTAAAGTGGTGCAGATTAGAGTGCAGTAGTGCAGAGTAGAGTGGCAGAGTTTAGTGACAGAGAGTGCAGTGTTGAAGAGTAGAGTGTCGCGGAGTGCAATGGCAGAGTTGCATAGAGTGCATTGGTTTAGAGTGCAGTGGTGTAGAGTGGTGCAGAGTAATGTGACATAAAGTGCAATGGTGTAGAGTAGAGTATTGCAGAGTAGAGTATGGCAATGTACAGTGCATTGATGCAGAGTAGATTGGCATAGAGTGCAGAGGCGTGGAGCGTACTGTTTTTGAGCATAGTGGTGTAGAGTGCATTGATGTAGATTGCAGTGGCATAGATTAAAGCGGTGTAGAGTGTAGTGGGGTAGGGTAGAGGTGAGTGGTGCAGGGTAGACTGCAGTGGCGTAGAGTGGAGTGGTGTAGAGCGGAATGGTGCTGAGTGGAATAGAGTGGTGTAGAGTAGATGTTTCAGAGTAGAGTGAAGTGGCGTAGAGTGCAGTGACAGAGTGGAGTGTCGCAGAGTGCAGTGTCAGAGTGCAGTGGTGCAGAGTAAATTAGAGTGGCTTAGAGTGGATTGGCATAGAGTGCAGTGGCAAAGAGTGCAGCAGTTCATAGTAGAGTAGTGTGTAGTAGAGGGCATTGGCACAGAGAAAACTGGTGTAAAAATGGAGAGGCTTCGAGTGGCGTGGAGTGGTGCAGAGTAGAGTGCAGTGTAGAGTGGAGTGGCATAGTGTGGAGTGATGCAGAGTAGAGTGTAGTGTCTTGCAATGGTGCAGAGTAGAGTGCAGTGACACAGTGTGGAGTGGAATGGCACAGAGTAGTGTGGAGTAGCGTAGAGTGGATTATGCATGGTATGGTAGCACACTGTCATTACAGGCAACACATCTTCAATTGAAATGACCATTACATTTGCACAGACATACAGTTTTGCTAATAAATGTATACAGTGCACAAACGATAAGGTGTTGAACTGTCATCACCTATACTATTGTTTTGTTCTGGTCGGGTTCAAATATTTGTTTCCACCTCACTTCAGAATTACCAAACAATGTACTTGATTTGTGCTTTCCACATTCTGAAATACCTGCACAGTTCATTTACAGACATTTAAATTTTGTTTTGTGCTACAAAACAAAATAACATCGTACAGCACACCCCGAGTAGCCAGTGTTAGACCCGGGATCCCTGGTTGGCTGAGGTAGGTACCTTAGGCCAAATAGGGACCCTCGCCCTCACGTCAGGGAAAGGAAGGACACCTTCTCAGATAGCCCCCACTCACCCCCTTGGTAGCTTGGCACGAGCAGCCAGGCTTATCTTCAAGGCAAATGTGTAAAGTATTTGCAACCACACTCACAGCAACCCAATGATGACACCACAAATGGACTCCCACACGAGTTTCAAAAAAAGGAGTATAAATTTATATAAAAAGATATACGATAAGACCACACGATATAAATCCAACATATGCGTATTTGTAATATTCTTCCTGGCTGGTTGTTAGGCCAGCCAGCCCTTGTAAGTTCTGGCGATATTAATGAGCACTTCTAAACGTTCCACTGCAGTCCTAATGCAATGCTATGCAGTTCGTAATGCTAGAATCAGGCACTTTGCAATGTAGAAATAATGCAGTTCGTAATGCTCGAATCAGGCACTTTGCAATGTAGAAATAATGCAGTTCGTAATGCTAGCATCAGGCACTTTGCAATGTAAAAATAATGCAATGCGTAACGCAACAATCAGGTATTTCGTTATGCAGAAATAATGCAATGCGTAATACACTAATCATGTAGTTCGTTATGCAGAAGCAATGCAATACGTAATACGACAATCAGGTAGTTCGTTATGCAGGAATAATGCAATGCGTAATACGACAATCAGGTAGTTCGTTATGCAGAAACAATGCAATGCGTAATACACTAATCAGGTAGTTCGTTATGCAGAAACAATGCAATGCGTAATACACTAATCAGGTAGTTCGTTATGCAGAAACAATGCAATGCGTAATACACTCCAGCACCGATCACGGTGCCTCAGGCGGTCTCTCCGCCAGTCGTACTGACTCGCAGTCAGCCTCTGTCAACAGTTGCCCCACACGGGTATACTGTAAACAAAAAGTGCAGCTCCGCACTCCGGCCCCGGTACTGCCACTCCTTTGGCAAGTACGGGCCGCGATACGAGCCGAAGCAGAGGCTCGCACTGCAGGAATGGGAGAGGCCGAGAGCGTCTCCCTCCGAGCCCGCACCCCGCCCCAGGCGTCGACACACGTTACCTGGGGGGTGCGACCTCGCTCTCCTCTCCTGTTCCCGCGACTTGGGCCTCCGATGCAATCTTTGTGAATTCCGGGCAGTGGGACTCGGGCCCTCCCTCGACGAGGTTGGTTCAAGGTCCCGCTCTGGCAACAGCGGGCTCGGGCCGGCGGCTCGGCTCCTCCGGGGCTGCCGGTCCGGGCCGCTGATGCTACGAAGATCCCAGGCTGCAACAGGGCACACATACAGAGAGTCGCTGAGACTCACTTGAGCTTCGGGTGCACGATCACAGGGCACTCCTCACAAAGGTCTCAGGCTGCACGAAGCACACGCACACAGCGTCGCTGAGACTCACTTGGACTCCGGGTGTGCACGATAACAGGGCAATCCTCACGAAGGTCTCAGGCTGCACAAAGCACACGCACACAGCATCGCTGAGACTCACTTGAACTCCGGGTGCACGATGACAAGGCAATCCTCACGAAGGTCTCAGGCTGCACAAAGCACACGCACACAGCGTCGCTGAGACTCACTTGGACTCCGGGTGTGCACGATAACAGGGCAATCCTCACGAAGGTCTCAGGCTGCACAGAGCACATGCACACAGCGTCGCTGAGACTCACTTGGACTCCGGTGCACACGATCACAGGACAATCCTCACGAAGGGCTCGGGCTGCAAAAAGCACATGCACACAGCGTCGCTGAGACTCGCTTGGACTCCAGATGCCCACGATCACAGGGCAATTCTTACGAGGGTCTCAGGCTGCAAAAAGCATACACACACAGCGTCGCTGAGACTCTCCTGGAAACTTTTGTGTTCCTGAGTTTCCGCAACAGGGAGCCAGCTCACCTCGGGCCCTTGGGGATAAGTTACTTCCGGACACAGCACACAGCAAAGTCCTTTCAAGCGGGGGGCACAGCACACAGCAAAGTCCCTTTAGCCTCTCCTTGGTTGAAGCAGCAAACTGCAGGCCAGCCCCAGAACACACAGCTAGGGTCAGTTCTTTCCTTCAGTCTCTTCAGCTGTTTCTTCCTTGGCAAAGGTTCCTCTTGACCACAAAGTAGCTTCAGTCTTGTTCAATCTTGATCAATCCATTTCTCCAAAGTTCAGGGGCTTCAGCTCTCATAGTAATACCCCTAAATGTCTTTAAAGTCTTTGTGTTCAGGGGGCACTGACCCCTGTTCAAACCAGTTCTGGGTGCCTCCCTGCCAGTGACACCTTATTCCTTTGATAGTGGGGGTCTGGATCCTCAATCACTCAGCAGGGGACGGAGCCATTGGTTTATGGCTGCAGCCCAGGCCTCTTCACCTCTAGGGGCTACTCCTCCCCCCTACACTCCAGATGCAGGTCAGCCTGTTGCTGTCTCACCTCCTCCCCTGGGTCAAGACATTCCCCAGATCCTATCACTTTCAAATCCAGACAGTCAATCCACAACCAGGCAGAGACACACAGAAATGTTAAAGCACAAAAACCCAGCCATTTCTAAAAGAGAGTGGCTTCTAAACACACAATGCAAAAAACACCTTCATAAAAAGATGTGTTATTACATTGTGAGTTCAGGCACACTAAACTTCACCTCTCCATCTTAAGCCTTTGGGAAGATAGGCTGGAAAACATATTACACAGCCTCCCCATTTTATCCTATGGGGAAGATGGCCTTTCCACAGTGTAAAACGAAATGGAGATTATTTCACTGTCAGGGCATGGTACACACCTTAGTACATGTCCTACCTTTCACATGCACTGCACCCTGCCGAGGGGGTACCTTGGACCTACCATAGGGGTGTCTGATGTGCATAGAAAGGGAAGGGTAAGGTCTGGCAAGTGGGTGCACTTGTCAGAACAACATGGCAGTTTAACAAACTGCGTGCAGGCACTGCAGTGTTAGGCCTGAATTCCCTCCTTAAGGCTACTTGTGTGGGTGGCACAATTCGTGCTGCAGGCCCACTAGTAGCATTTGTATTACCAGCCCTGGCACACATAGTGCACTTTACTAGGGACTTTACTAGTAAGGCAAACATACCAATGATGGACAACCAATTACCATTACACTTTATACAGGGAGCACTTGCACTTTGACACTGATTAGCAGTGGCAAAGTGTCCAAAGCATCTAAGTTGGCAACACGATGTCAGAAAAAAGGTCTAGGGGGAAAGCAAAAAGTTTAGGGAACTTTAGCCAAAAAGGGCCAAGTCCAACACAACCCCCTCCCAGCCAGAAGCCAGGGTAGACCAATCAACTACCTTGATGGACTTCCCTGCTTGGGGCGATAGAACACGGACATAGGCCCACTACCGCAGGGACACCCTCCTGTTCTATGCCTTCCTGACCCCAGGGGATTCTCTTGGTCACTACTCCCTGGGCCAACTATGCCGCCCCATGGGTACTTCCTGGCAGTTGGGGCCTCTCTAGGGGTGCTGGTCCCTTGCCAACTCCCACCTAGAGCGGTACTCCTGGAAGACCCCATCAGTCAGGATACTGTTCCCAGTTATCCTGTCCTCCAGGTTAGAAGTGGGTTTACCCTGGTCACTCCTAGGGGACCTAGCCCTACTGGCTGGACACGGTCCCACGGGTTTTGCCACGGGGGGACACCTTCCTCCCTTAACCTTCCATTTAGATTTCTGTGCCTGCCATTTAGGAATGGCACCCACAAACTTCAGGACTGCGGGAGCTCTGGTTACAGACGCCCCACGCCCTATTGACGCTATGTGTTCTTCCTCACACAGCTGGCAATTAGGCGCTAGGCCTTCAACCGGGTGCTCCTCTAAGGAACCCTCCAGTCTCTGGGGTGGGGTGGTGAACCCCTGGGGACGCTCCTCACACTCCCTCCCTCTCTTTTGAGACAGGGCCCTAGCCCGCATGCCACGCCCATTACTCTGGGACCTAACGGTTCTACTTCGCCTCTCTTCCCTCTCTAAGGCCTTTTCAGACCCTTGGACCCATGACCAGGGGTCCGGCTCTTGTGCCAGCTCCCGGGAATCAAAGAGCTCCCACCCTAACACGGGTTGGCGCAATCCTGGAAAACAATTACTGAGCCTAGGCTCCCTAGGGGCAAAGTTGAGCAACCCCTTCAAATCATTCGCCATGCTCACCAACACCCAATCATCCAGTGCACGCTTGTACTCATCCACACTTGGCACTGGCTGTACGCTGTCACCATTCAAACTGGACTCTGCCTGTTTAACCTTAATGTCCAGTTCCCTCATGCTTAACTCATGAGCTAAGAGAATCTTTTTCTCTTCCAAGGCGAGAGCGTTCCTGCTCTCCTCTGCTCGCTTTTCACTTTCAATGAGCAGCTTCTTCTCTTCTGCTTGAGCTTTAACTTTTAAAACCTCCAACTCATGTTCTCTGACCCTTTGGTTTTCCTCCAGCTCCTCTGGTGAAAAACTCCTCCCTGAATGGCTACTACCAGCCCCTAAGGCTGGTCCCTCCACTGGCAAATCCTGTGGACCAAATCCATTCCCTGGCTCATCCTCATCCACCTCAACATCACCCGTCTCCTGAGCCCCTTTGGCTTCCCACCAGGCCCTCAAGGCCATTTACAGCTCCTCCTTCTTGGCGCTACTTTTCATGGGACATCCCAAAGCTCTGCAGAATTGCCTCAATTGATCAACTTTGTAGGTAAGCAATGCCCCAATGTTGAACTCTAATTCTGCAGCCTCACTGGCTACTTGACTCCTCTGTGACATGATGTGTGGCTTAAAGGTCACTCAAAAATAGAACCAACAAATCAAAAACACAGTATGTGGTTGCGTCGAGGTCTGCGCTAAATTTGTGATGTACACCAATTACTGTGAGTGAATTTGCAAATACACGTTCAAATCCCAACCGCTGACCACCAAATGTTAGACCCGGGATCCCTGGTTGGCTGAGGTAGGTACCTTAGGCCAAATAGGGACCCTCGCTCTCACGTCAGGGAAAGTAAGGACACCTTCTCAGATAGCCCCCACTCACCCCCTTGGTAGCTTGGCACGAGCAGCCAGGCTTATCTTCAAGGCAAATGTGTAAAGTATTTGCAACCACACTCACAGCAACCCAATGATGACACCACAAATGGACTCCACACGAGTTTCATATAAACGAGTATAAATTTATATAAAAAGATATACGATAAGACCACACAATATAAATCCAACATATGCGTATTTGTAATATTCTTCCTGGCTGGTTGTTAGGCCAGCCAGCCCTTGTAAGTTCTGGCGATATTAATGAGCACTTCTAAACGTTCCACTGCAGTCCTAATGCAATGCTATGCAGTTCGTAATGCTAGAATCAGGCACTTTGCAATGTAGAAATAATGCAGTTCGTAATGCTCGAATCAGGCACTTTGCAATGTAGAAATAATGCAGTTCGTAATGCTAGCATCAGGCACTTTGCAATGTAAAAATAATGCAATGCGTAACGCAACAATCAGGTATTTCGTTATGCAGAAATAATGCAATGCGTAATACACTAATCATGTAGTTCGTTATGCAGAAGCAATGCAATGCGTAATACGACAATCAGGTAGTTCGATATGCAGGAATAATGCAATGCGTAATACGACAATCAGGTAGTTCGTTATGCTGAAACAATGCAATGCGTAATACACTAATCAGGTAGTTCGTTATGCAGAAACAATGCAATGCGTAATACACTAATCAGGTAGTTCGTTATGCAGAAACAATGCAATGCGTAATACACTCCAGCACCGATCACGGTGCCTCAGGCGGTCTCTCCGCCAGTCGTACTGACTCGCAGTCAGCCTCTGTCAATAGTTGCCCCCACACGGGTATGGTGTAAACAAAAAGTGCAGCTCCGTACTCCGGCCCCGGTACTGCCACTCCGTTGGCAAGTACGGGCCGAAGCAGAGGCTCGCACTGCAGGAATGGGAGAGGCCGAGAGCGTCTCCCTCCGAACCCGCACCCCGCCCCAGGCGTCGACACACGTTACCTGGGGGGTGCGACCTCGCTCTCCTCTCCTCTTCCCGCGACTTGGGCCTCCGATGCAATCTTTGTGAATTCCGGGCAGTGGGACTCGGGCCCTCCCTCGACGAGGTTGGTTCGAGGTCCCGCTCTGGCAACAGCAGGCTCGGGCCGGCGGCTCGGTTCCTCCGGGGCTGCCGGTCCGGGCCGCTGATGCTACGAAGATCCCAGGCTGCAACAGGGCACACGCACACAGCGTCGCTGAGACTCACTTGAGCTTCGGGTGCACGATCACAGGGCACTCCTCACGAAGGTCTCAGGCTGCACGAAGCACATGCACACAGCGTCGCTAAGACTCACTTGGACTCCGGGTGTGCACGATAACAGGGCAATCCTCACGAAGGTCTCAAGCTGCACAAAGCACACGCACACAGCATCGCTGAGACTCACTTGAACTCCGGGTGCACGATAACAAGGCAATCCTCACGAAGGTCTCAGGCTGCACAAAGCACACGCACACAGCATCGCTGAGACTCACTTGGACTCCGGGTGTGCACGATAACAGGGCAATCCTCACGAAGGTCTCAGGCTGCACAGAGCACACGCACACAGCGTCGCTGAGACTCACTTGGACTCCGGTGCACACGATCACCGGACAATCCTCACGAAGGGCTCAGGCTGCAAAAAGCACACGCACACAGCGTCGCTGAGACTCGCTTGGACTCCAGATGCCCACGATCACAGGGCAATTCTTACGAGGGTCTCAGGCTGCAAAAAGCACACACACACAACGTCGCTGAGACTCTCCTGGAAACTTTTGTGTTCCTGAGTTTCCGCAACAGGGAGCCAGCTCACCTCGGGCCCTTGGGGATAAGTTACTTCCGGACACAGCACACAGCAAAGTCCTTTCAAGCAGGGGGACACAGCAAAGTCCCTTTAGCCTCTCCTTGGTTGAAGCAGCAAACTGCAGGCCAGCCCCAGAACACACAGCAAGGGTCAGTCCTTTCCTTCAGTCTCTTCAGCTGTTTCTTCCTTGGCAAAGGTTTCTCTTGACCACGAAGTAGCTTCAGTCTTGTTCAATCTTGATCAATCCATTTCTCCAAAGTTCAGGGGCTTCAGCTCTCATAGTTATACCCCTAAATGTCTTTAAAGTCTTTGTGTTCAGGGGGGCACTGACCCCTGTTCAAACCAGTTCTGGGTGCCTCCCTGCCAGCGACACCTTATTTCTTTGATAGTGGGGGTCTGGATCCTCAGTCACTCAGCAGGGGACGGAGCCATTGGTTTATGGCTGCAGCCCAGGCCTCTTCACCTCTAGGGGCTACTCCTCCCCCCCTACACTCCAGATGCAGGTCAGCCTGTTGCGGTCTCACCTCCTCTCCTGGGTCAAGACATTCCCCAGATCCTATCACTTTCAAATCCAGACAGTCAATCCACAACCAGGCAGAGACACACAGAAATGTTAGAGCACAAAAACCCAGCCACTTCTAAAAGAGTGGCTTCTAAACACACAATGCAAAAACCACCTTCATAAAAAGATGTGTTATTACATTGTGAGTTCAGGCACACTAAACTTCACCTCTCCATCTTAAGCCTTTGGGAAGATAGGCTGGAAAACATATTACACAGCCTCCCCATTTTATCCTATGGGCAAGATGGCCTTTCCACAGTGTAAAACGAAATGGAGATTATTTCACTGTCAGGACATGGTAGACACCTTAGTACATGTCCTACCTTTCACATGCACTGCACCCTGCCCAGGGGTACCTTGGACCTACCATAGGGGTGTCTGATGTGCATAGAAAGGGAAGGGTAAGGTCTGGCAAGTGGGTGCACTTGTCAGAACAACATGGCAGTTTAACAAACTGCACGCAGGCACTGCAGTGGCAGGCCTGAGTTCCCTCTTTAAGGCTACTTGTGTGGGTGGCACAATTCGTGCTGCAGGCCCACTAGTAGCATTTGCATTACCAGCCCTGGCACACATAGTGCACTTTACTAGGGACTTTACTAGTAAGGCAGACATACCAATCATGGACAACCAATTACCATTACACTTTATACAGGGAGCACTTGCACTTTGACACTGATTAGCAGTGGCAAAGTGTCCAAAGCATCTAAGTTGGCAACACCATGTCAGAAAAAAGGTCTAGGGGGAAAGCAAAAAATTTAGGGAACTTTAGCCAAAAAGGGCCAAGTCCAACAGCCAGCTAGAAAAAATATCATCCTACAGCCTTTCTGTCTCACATGGGCACCCAGCAGGATTGTTACATAAATCCTCTCACTTAGAAGTCAGAGAAAGAAAAGTAAACACCAAGCTCCTTCGAAAGACAGAGCCTGACATTTGACTCCTGTTTTTGAATGCACAGCAAATGTGACAAGATAAGAATAAGATTTAAAGCCCTATTTAAAGAAATTCAGTACTGGTGGAAGAATACAGTAAACAGGGTTTGGGCAAGGGAAGTGACAAACTCAAGCTGGACAGCCCAAAACAAAGAGCTGGCAAATAGAAACATGTAAACTTGAGTTACAAACCACAAAGACAATGGTAAGCAACGGGTGGATTGCATTTCTAGGGAAGCTTTCTGAATGCCCCAAGATGTAGCAAACCAGACAGCTGTGTTGTATGGTAAGCTTCGACCTAAAAAGGTATATTTTTAAAACAATGGCATTTCACAATAATTACTTCCACCTGCATTTGCAGCAATAAAAACAATGCCAAATGGGAACATGCAAAAAGTAACCAAACAACTTGAGACTAACAGCAAACAGAAGACATCGAGAGCAGGTGTGCCCGGTGAGACAATACACTGCCTCTCAAACTTTTTAGGACTGAAGGTTTTCCGCCCTTCACTGCCATTGAGAAGAGTCATAGCACTTTCTATAACAACACCTCAAGACAAGCAGAAGGAACCCGATTGAGAAGGAAAAATTTACTCAGCGAGACCTGTCTGAGTGAAAACTGCTTTGTGTTTTCTACAAGCAACAAATAATTAACAGATCCAGTGAAGTAAAAAGAAAAAGCAACAATGTGGAGCAAGGTTATGAGACTTCTATGGGCGGATGGAAGATCTCAGAGTTGAAAATATTACTCACCTTCTTATGGAACAAAGGCCGGATGTTTTTAATCTTAGATTCTGCAGTCAGCGGGCTGGCGTAGCACAACAGCTCCACCTCTTTAATCACCTCCTCACCACCCATCAGACTCCGTCAGTAAACCATGCCTGTCTTCAACTTTGCTATAATGCCTGTTTTAACTTGCTGTAGCACCCTGAGTAATTTATGTATGTGCCAAGGGCTGGACAGAGGGGTCGCTACTTAACCTCGCTGAGAAAAGAAAAATCCCATCTGGAATACACACACTCTGTCCCAAACAGAAACATGACTTACAGAAGGTTCCTTTCTGGAAAGAAGTGTTAAAAATCAAAAGAAAAAAAAGCCACTAAGGCATGAAAACTGTAAAGACGAATGACTCCACATGTAGGCTTAAGATACTTTATTCTCAACCCCATTACAGCAGGGGAGAAACAACCTCCCTCACCAACTTCTCTTCAGCAACCCCACTCCCAACCGTCCCCTCACAGAATCCTACCACCCCCACCATTCTACTACATCATATCCACCTTCAACACTCCACTGCCAGCAAGCAGCAATACCACACATCCTTCCACTTTATATACAATATATACATAAACCGGTACCTATTACACAAGAACATTATACTCATATTTATCGCACTGAAGCTAGGATAACTGGTTTGCTTCCTATGCATAACACAAGGAAATTCTGCTTAAATTAATGTACCGCACACTTTCTCATTCTAGTATAAAGTCCTTGAATTTAGCTGGTGTGTGAATGATCCTTCCCAGCCTTCCAGTTCTAGCCACACACCCACTCTCCTTCAGCTGCAGACACTCCTCTTGACCTCCACAAGTATCATCTACCTCCCCTTGCTCTGACATTAATTCATTCTCCCACAACCAATCGTCCGCCAAGGGTTCACTTTCCTCATTTCTTTTTTCCTTTGCATACTTGGCATTGCATCTCTCTATGCGACTCATGTGCCACACATGATTGTCGCTGAGCCTGACTGCATTTTTCAGACACTCAATTACTTTGAGTGGTCCAGAATAAACAGTTTCACCTTTCGGCACCTTATCCACCTTCTTGACCTTCACCCATTCACCAACCTCAAGCTTCTCTTCCCTTGTTCCCTTCTTGTCATCATATTTTTTTCTTATTCGCCGCCTGCATTTCAAAATATTTTCCTTCACTGTCTCCGGGAACCATTCCACCTTCCTTGCCATATCCATCCAGCCAAGATTATCTTTTGTAAACGGCTCTCTTTCCTGCATAAGTACAAAGGGAATAAAACCTGTGAGCGAAGGCATTAACCTATATGCCCACATCATTTTCTTAATTTCCACATTCAATTTTTTCCCATTACTAGTAGCCATCTGAATAGTACCCTTGATAACACGGTTAAAGCGCTCAACCACACCATTTCCTGCTGGGTGATAAAATGATCTGATAAGATGTTTCACGCCATTCCTCTGTAAGAACTCTTCCATCACAACTGACTTAAACGGTGGCCCATTGTCACTCAACAGCTTCTTTGGTAAACCCTCTCTCATGAATATTGCATCGAAGAATTTCACCACAGTTTCAGCATCAGCCTTTTGTACCACTTCTAGCTCAACCCACTTGCTGTAATAATCAACTAAAACTATGATGTACTTGCAGTCTCCCAACTCACTGCGCACAGGCCCAACAAAATCCACTGCCAACATCCCCAAACCATTTTGGGGCATTCCAGTGGACATAATCACAGTCTCAAAGTTTTTAAACTCTTATCCGAACTTACACATTGTAAACATTCCCTCACCATCCTCTCTATATCTCCATCCAGGCCAGGGCACCAGTACACAGATTTCACTCTCCTCTTAGTTCTAACCACTCCAAAATGCCCTTCATGACATATATCCAAAATTCTCCTCTTTAAACTTCCGGGAGGAACCATTTTACCACACCTTACAACAAAATCTGACTCCACTGGCAATTCATTTCTGACTTCCCAAAACAGACTTAAATCCTCAGGACACATTTTTGTCTCCCCATCCCTCCTGAATATACTGCTTTACCATGTTCAATTTTTCTTCATCGTTGTAAGCCCTTCTCCAGTCCTCATTGCCAATGGAATCTATTCCCTCATCATCTGTGTATGACACTTGGAAATCATCCCATTCATTGCATGGTAGCCCTGTTATGGGTAGTGGTATGTAACTCAATCCATCTGCCACCCTATTCTGTACTCCTGGCACATACTTAATTCGATAATTGAAATTCTGCAATCTCATTGAGAATCTAGCAATCCTAGCCGATGCCTTAAGAAACCCTTCAGTGTTCAACAATTTTATTAATGGCTTATGGTCTGTCCTCACTTCAAATTCAGTGCCCCAAAGGAATGACTCAAAATGCTCCATACTCCACACACATGCCAATGTTTCCCTCTCAATCACAGAATACGCTTCTTCAGCTGGTGTCTACGTGACTCTTTTTGGGTATCCGACACACATTGAACTTTTCCCTTCTTATCCCTCCTTCTGCAAGATCTAGCATAATGTCCAAAAATCCCACAGTTCGAGCATTTTTGGTCTCTGTCTCTATACCTCTTACTATTGGCAAGATGCTCCCAACTACCCACCTGTAGCATGTCACTGATCCTTGAGCACCCTCTCTACTCATTATTTATTTGAAAAGTTTTATAAAGCGCGAACAAGACCCAGCCGGGTATCAGAGCGCTGTACAAAAAGGAAACTAACGTTGATATGAAGAAACAGTATGAGTACAATACAATAAGGCAAACATAAGAGGACCCTGAAACATAAAAGTAAATGTGGGTGTTAGGGGAAGACGAGGTAGCATGTGATCAAACAGGTAAAAGCCCCACTAGATGGGGCCGTGCAGTTTTAGCAGCGCCCTACGTCAAAAGAACGACAAAATACATTTCAAACACAAAGTAAAAATGATTGTCAAGTACGAGAGGGAAGTGTCTAGCAAATGACATAGAGGCTATTGCTGATGAAGTTCTTCCAAAAGTAGCCATTTGACCTGTTTTTTTAATGAAGCAGTCGAGGGGTTGGCTCTGATCTCCATCGGAAGGGCATTCCAAATTCTTGGAGCCAGCCCTGAGAAGGTGCGATTGTAAGTTCTTTTTTTGTTGAATTTAGGTGGTTTCAGTAGTAGGGTATTGGAGCTTCTTAGGTTTCGACTGGAACCGGAGAGCTCGAGTTTTTTTGCCAGGTAAACGGGGCTATTGAAGTGTATAGCTTTATGTGTCAGACAGGCTATCTTGAAGCGGATCCTTGCTTCAATGGGAAACCAGTTAAGTTGAATTAAGTCAGGTGTAATATGATCATGCTTTCTGGAGCCTGTGATTAGTCTGGCAGAGGCGTTCAGAGTAGCTCTTAGCGGGGCTAACCTAGATTTAGGAAGCCCAGCTAGGGTCACCAAGCCATATTCTACTCGTTAGATAACTAGGGATTGGACTGCTGACTGGATGTCCTCAGGAGGAAGGAAAGGTTTGATTTTCTTAAGGGTGTTGAGCTGATGATTGGCACTCTTAATGGTGGCACTGATGTGACCTTGCATGTTTAGAAATTTGTCCAGGGTGACACCTAAAGAACAAGCGGAGTCCACCATATGCGGGGTGCAGTTGAGTGCTGAGATTTTTTTGATCCAGTTTTGCGTAGGGGCCTCGTATTTGCGGGGGGTAATCAGGAGAAATTCTGTTTTGAGGGAATTTAGTAACAGATGGTTATGCGTTAGCCATTGTTGAGTATTTTGAAGCGCTCCATTAAGAGTTTTAATGTCATCTGGAGAGGAGATCTTCAAATACAGTTGAGTATTATCCGCGTACATATGGTACTGAATGTTTGAACCGCTAAGAATAGCAGTTAGAGGTTCCATGAAGAGATTGAAGAGCGTGGGCGAGAGTGCAGATCCTTGAGGTACCCCAATAGAGACAGTGGTGCTGGCAGCCAAAGATTGGTTGACTTTGAGTCTTTGTGTTCGGTTATGCAGGAAAGAGGAGAACCAATTTAAGACAGGGCCAGATAGCCCCATCCTATATTGAAGAAGGTTAATCAAGTTATCATGTTTGATAGTGTCAAAAGCAGAGGACAAGTCCAGAAGAATTAGAAGCAGAGGACAAGTCCAGAAGAATTAGAAGACAAGGCGTATCTTGGTCAAGAGCTCTCAAGGCGTCATCAACAATGTGAGTTAGAGCTGTTTCTGTACTATGACCTGATCTAAAGCCTGACTGATATCGGTCTAGGAGCTGAAATTTCTCGATGTGGTATCAGAGCTGTGTGTGCACGCATTTCTCGAGTAAAGACATGATGCTGGTGATTGGGCGGAAGTTATTGGGATCTGTTAGGTCTGCATTGGGCTTCTTGGGGATGGGTGTGACTTGCCCTATTTTAAGGCAGTCGGGAATCCTCCCCTGCAAGAGAGATTGTTGGATAATCCTAGACCAGAGAGGCAGAATGGCCACGTTGAGGTCTTTGAGCAACTTGGCGGGGAGTGGATCACAGAAATGGTTGGATGGTTTAAGAGATGCCAAGGAATGTGATTACTCCTCCAAATCCGGGAGCAGGAAGGAATTCCAGCAGGCAATGTTTTTGGGCGTGTACTCTGTGGGGTATAGCAGAGCACACACTGCCGCAGGTACTGCCGAACCCAAGGAGCTCATAGACAACAGGTTAGCAGCGGCACGTTGCAGCTCCCAATCAATAGTCCTAGACTTTTCAGAAAAGTGCGCTGAGAAGTCCTCCTCACTGGGTCCAGAGGTTTTGATTGCTGGAATAGGATTGGTATGTTGATTAGCCTGTTGTTTGATGATATCAAACAGTTTCTTGGGACGGTTTTTAGCGCTGTCAAGCTGATCCCTGAAATGATCTGATTTAGCAATGCGAATGTGTTTGTTATAAGAGCTTCTCATCTTCCTTAACTGTTTGAGACTAGAGGTGGAGGGAGCATTTCTCCAACGTCTCTCAGAGAGCCTCGGTTTGCGACGTTCATCATTAAGGCCGCCATTGAACCAAGGTTTGGATTGTTTGCAAGGAATCCTTTTGAGTTTCTTTGGGGCTGCAGAGTCGAGAATATTTGACATGGCGTTGAAGTAGTGATCCGTCAACTCTTCCAAATTATTCATGTTAGTGGGTGGTTCCAGCAGATTCTTGCTTAAGTTGGAAAGGTTAGAGAAGTTGATGTCTCTCAGACTACGAGTCAGTTGCTTGTTTTTGAGCGGTTGACCTTGTCTGAGCAATACCTTTTCCTGAATGTGAAAGGAGATTTGGTGATGATCCGACCAATCACATGGTACTATGTCATCCAGTTGAATGATGTGGTCTCTAGCTATGATAAGGTCAAGGGTAGCGCCCTTGTAGTGGGTGGGTCCGTTGCAGGCCTGTATTATAGTTGAGGTCGGAGAGGAAAGCCTTAAAAGAGCAAACTAGTGGATAATTAGTGTCATTCCAGTGAAGGTTGAAGTCACCGAGGAAGATATGGTTAGGGTGGAGGGCCGAGCAGGCAGAGATGGATTCCATCAATTGCTCTACGAAATGCATGTTATCCCCAGGTGGATGATAGATCGAGTGAAGCACACAAACAATCTTGCCCTTGCTCCAAATTTCAGTGACTAGGAGCTCACAGGAGGACATCAGATCCTTATGAGTCTGCTTCAAAGCGAGGTTAGAAGGATGGATGCAGGCAATGCCCCCCCCAGATTTAATAGATCTATTGCATCTGATAATGTCATTGCCCGGAGGAATTAAGATGTCAAGTAATGGGGAGGAGGAGTCATTAAGCCACATTTGCGTAAGAATCAGGAGGTCTAATTCTTGTGATATGATGAGTTCCGAGATATCCGCTGCGTGTTTTACTGCTGATCTGCAGTTGAGAAGCATCGATTTGATATGAGAGTTTGTAGTTGCTTCCACTAGGTGTGACGTGGCGATCTGAAGTAAGTTATCCTTATTCAAGGATCTAAAGTTAACGCTAGGTTCTCTATCCGGATCAGAAGTGATAGTGGGTATGATGCTAGGAGAGACCGCATAGTCATCATATGATAGTAAGAGTGCGAGCGTGTCATCATCCGACATCTGAGGCTGGAATCTAAGAGGTCTAGAATGGAGGTTGGGAAGAGGTCGAGAGGGCCAGCGTGGGTTACTAAGGTAAGTATCAGAGGACCTTTCCATTCCACCACTTAAAGTAGTTGCTGGGGGCATAGGAAGATCAGACCCCGAGGGAGGAAAGGGTTTGCACAACTTCTCATTCTTCAGTGAGCAGTGTAGGAGGGTCTGGAGGTTATCCTTTACAGTAAGGAGGTCCAACTTCAGTTCAGCCAGTTTTTCCTCAATCCGGCGAAGGCTGTCACAGTCAGGTACCCGCCCAGAATAAGATGGAGGGGGCGGCCCCTTCTCCTCACAGCGCTTGCACGGGGAGCTGGACCCCTGCTTGCGCTCAGTTATGGGATCCAAAGGTGGGGAGGGATTGTCATAGATGGTGTCAGGGATCTGAGCAGGAGGTTGAGGAGAAAACCTTTGAGTATGCAAGTGGGGGGCCCAATGGTAGTATCCTGTGCAATGGATGTAGAGATAGACGATGCGGATGGTCGAGGAGGGTTCCAAGGAAAGGGGGGCCCTGAGGTAGTATCCTGTGCAATAGGTGTAGAGGAGGAGGGAGGATGTAAAGGGTTCAAAGGAAGGGTGCTGGGGGTTAAAGTTGTGTGCCGGGAAGGAGAAGCAATTAGATTAGAGTTACTGGTACTGGGATACGCAGTCAGATTAGAGTTACTGGGACTAGGAGATGGGAAGCATGTAGTGTCAGGGTTGGTATTGGGAATGTTATACTCAATCGTGTTGCAGGCTGTATCGGAACGGATCAACATGAGAGAGGTGGAGGGTGTGCCCCCCAGGTGTGAGGTAGCAGGCGGTTCCGTAGTAATGGGGAGATTAAAATGTTTTGGCCTGGTAAATTTGGTAAGGTAACTCATATTTTTTACAAAAGAATCAACTACCTTAGATTCTCTCTTCCAATCACCCTTCTTACCCTCTGAATATTTTTTAACATTCTTTACACCTTTGGCACCACTCACGGCACAAACTTCTTTATTCTATTCTATAGCTGCTTTAGCACACCTAATAGATATTTCCACTTTCCTCACCAAAGCCACCACTTCCTTCAAGGTCGTATCCCGGCTAGTCCACAGTCTCTCCTGAACTCTCTTATTATTGGTGTGCATGATGATTTGGTCCCTTAACAACTCTTCCTGTATTTGACCAAATCTGCAAGGAATAGCTAATTTCTTAAGTGCAGAGACATAACCGTCTATTGTCTCTTTCTGCTCTTGCTTGCGATGAAAAAACTTGTACCTATCAATTGCTATACAAATGGTAGCAGAATAATACTTCTCTAAATCGTCCAAAGCATTTGCATGAACATCATCCTCATCAGCGCTTCTTTTCCATCTGGTTGTACTGTCCGATACACTCTGGACCCAAAGAGTGCAACAAGATACCTTTTTTAGTTTCAGGAGTTAATGCCTCATTATCTATAGTAGACATATAATTAGAAAATAATCCTTCCACTCTTGCCATTTCATATGGGGTGCCCCTGGTTCTGGTAAAAATGGAATTGGTGGGGTCAAAGTGAAAGTTTGCACTGCACACATCCTTAAAAAATAAATCCTATTAGCACTGTTTAGAACTAAAGATCAATTCTTAAACTAAACAGCTCAATCAGACAATACTTTCTTGCAGATGCTTCAATTATGACAATAACCCTGCTATAGCTTTTGATGCATAACAATATTTTGTAAGTGTCAACCTAGGTACCCCTTTTGCAAAGTAAGAATTTCTCATCTACTTTTTTTGAAAAAAATAGGTACTTACTGGTGTGTGTATCACCGTATTTTACCATCACTGTGGTGAATGCACGAATTCTTTAAAACTACTTCCAGGTGTGCATATCACCGTATGCTAGCCGGAACTCACAATAAAAATATTTCTTTAAGGCGTGCGTATCGCCGTGTACTCGCTCTTCTCATACGCACTTAAAAGTGGTTAAGAGCCTACTACATGTGGAAAATCCGCTCAATTAATCACATTGCTGCCGACCCCTGTACCATCGTCTTTATCCATTCCTCTCGAACGGCGTATTCACCACATGAATGGATAAATATGATCCCAATTACTTAACATGGAAACTGACGTGCTCACTCCTTACGCAGCTTGCCCTCGACATCATTAAACAAAACATCTCACACTGACGAAGTGCTTGTCCACGGAATCCTCTGACACGTGTGTGCTACCGCTTGTTTAAATGCGCTCGTGGGCGTCAGTTGATCACACCAAATAAACCAGCTTCTCCCTTCTCCCAAAAATATTCTTGTAAAGACCACAATTGTTTGTTCATGATCTCGAACGCTGTTCTCCCGATATCCAACAGTGTCCATATCTTGCTTCTACCCAGACGAGCTGCACAGCTGGAATATTAATCCTTTCCACATGAAGGCTGTAAAAACGAACTTGCACGTGATGGTTCTCATGGAGTTGAGATCGTCGCCACTTTGTAAAGAAGAATGACTCCACATGTAGGCTTAAAATACTTTATTCTCAACTCCATTACAGCACAGGAGAAAAAACCTCCCTCACCAACTTCTCTCCAGCAACTCTGCTCCCAACCATCCCCTTACAGAATCCTACCACCCCCACCATTCTACTACATCATACCCACTTTCAACACTCCACTGCCAGCAAGCAGTGATACCACAAAAACCTTCTGGTTTAAAGTCAGTTAACAGTTCATAATCTTTATTCGATTTTACAAGTAAAATCATAAAAGCCAAGTCAATTAAAAAGAACAAAAATTATCATTGACATTCTCACACTCACTTTAAAACCCCGAGAGAAAACGTATAAGAGAAAAACAAATTGTAGGAGGATTTAAAAACTGTAAATACAGTAAAGCCGGACTAACTTTAGTAAAATTCATTGATTTTAAAATTGGTCTCATAAGCTTATGTCATAAATTATTATATTTTGGACAAATCATAACAATATGTAATGTGTCATTGATCGAAGTATTATCACAGTTACAGCGGGGCAAATTTGAGTCCTAAAAACAACCATTATTGAGAGGAACTGATCGGGGAATAGGTTCAACCTTAAATGTCAACAAGTGGCGTTGGTGTCGTGTCATATTCCGTCATCGACCGGAAGAGACTGGGCTGGGCCCCCCTCTTACACTTGGATTTTGGAGGTGGTGAGTGGATAAGCATTTGAATAGCATATTTTCTGATTCTAAGAGTCTGCAGCCTGTAGTTTTATGGGAGTGGGGTTTTCTTGATTGAAACTTTTGTGTATGGCCTGTAGATCTGTGGAAACTATCATGGGGAAGAGAAAGGCAGAAACCTCCAACTGGACTGAGAAAAAACCAAGAGCGGGTAAAACTAAAACTATACTGTCTTTTCTAAATCAGGCTGTGGGAGTGCTCTCGGACGAGATCACCAGTGCCAAAATAGAGTTGGCAGTCAACCATAATTCCACAACACAAGATGCAGACACACAAAGCGAGGGGGCTGCTGGCTCTGTTGGTTTAAAGTCATATTTGACTGAACCAATTCCTAATGCAATGTTCTTGTGCTTGGAGTGAGTGGTGTGGGGTAGTAGAATGGGAAATGGTTCATCTGACTTCTCACAGATGAACTGAAATAGCAAGAAAAAGACCTTGACCTCATGTAGACGGTTGAGAATTTGACAAAACATGGCAGATCTTCCATCTGAGCCACCAGTAGTCGAGCTGTCCAATTTACAGCTCCGTACAGGTGGTTGTCACAATCAAGGAGACTCATGGCAATGCCTCATCATGAGATCACCATTAGAACAGCAGAGTGAGTAAGGTTCTACCTCTGAGAAAGATGGCGGTCTAGGCTCTTCACCTACACTGGTAAAACCAAGTTTGGCAGGAGTTAGAATTGTGAAAGACTGCCACTGAAAAGTGTTATTTTCATCCCTAACATACAAGGAGCCCACTCGGCATGTTTTGAGATAAGAAATTTCCACCAAACATGTTCTCCTTAAATTGTTTCTCATACAGCATGGGCAGTCTTTTTGAAAGAGAAATCCACCCCCATTTTTCTATTCTGGCTCTCTGATATTTTGGACTCTGCAGTCTTCTGTCCAGGCTGAGCAATATGTGCTCTGTTTCCGGGAAAGTATTTTTTTTAATTCTGTCAATTCCACAGAGCACAGATAGCTATAAAAAGCAGAGAGCAGGGTATAGTTCTCCAATTGTTTCTGAAATATATGTGATTCGAACTAGCATGTTTTCCTAGGAGCCTATCCTTCAGAACACAACTTGTGGTACCGTAATAGTTAATTTAATTTGCATATTTTCATTGGTAAATGCTATCAGAATTCACAGCCAATAGATAACTGGACGGAATAGAACAGCTGCTAACTTACATTTCTGTCACTAAATACCTCTATAGCTTTTATGGGATATGAAGCTCAGTTGCTGTGCATATCAGAGATGTACACAAGTCTATCTGCAATCACATTCACAACTTTTGATTTTCCCGCTCTCCAGTTGCCATGGGCCACACAATGCTCAGCATCAGAGGAAGGCTTGTCAAGTAGGACACCTATGCCTGATCGGTACATCCAGCACCTCTCTGCACTCAAAAGGAGAGCCAGAGAGATTCAGAATAGTCAAGTCCTACACAAGACCTGGGCCATTAAACCTTTACACTAGGATTCCCTTTCAAGGTCATGGAGGTGAACTGAGAGGGCTGGAAGGCACGAAGAGCTCTGCAAATCTGAGACTAGAATTCGCCATTTTTGATTTCTGGAGCATGACATTTTGAAATAATTTTGAACCAAAAACATGTACCGTAGAAACAAAGTCACTTTGCTGAAAAACTGGGAGTGTGAAGCCTCAACACCTTCTGAGGATTAGCTAGATCTCATCATCAATGGCTGATAGGTTTACCCTTTGACTACTGGCATGGAACAGAAGATGCTGCATTGGAGATTCCATGACTAATTGCTGGAGACCATTGTCTGGAGAATCTTCTACAATTCCTAAACTGCTTCCACGATTATGTGCCAAAACAAATGGCACAAGTCTTCTTTTGACAGCACCACCATCAGTGGTCAAGATTTGGCAAATGCCCAAATGAGGGTGTTTAGAGTATATATGAGGGAAAGCAGAATATGAGTGAGGATGTGAAACACGTAGCAAATCCATACCTTTATTGTGTCTGTTTTATTTATGTATTTTTTAATTTAACTTTCCTATCGAAAGAGTACAGCTGAGATGAGCAAATCACCTCCCGATGTATTTAACAAATGCAAATTGCACCTTTTTCGATGGCCATTGGAAATTACTAATAATACATTTTAGCAATTCATACAAAATACACAGTTTCCAAGGAAACATATCTCAGTAGACAGAGCAATCACCTGCTAAAGGCCAATTAAGCCAACAAAGAATTCAAATCATCACCACCCCACAAGAAACTACCTGTTGCGCAACCCCCCAATGATTTATTGCAAGTCTGCTTCACTGACCTAAAAGCACAAATTCATGGACTTTTCATTGAAATGCTTTAGACAGAAAAGATAATATCGAGATCACTGCAGGTAAAAACTAGTTGTTTCAAGTATAAATGAGTGTACATTTCTGGACAAATGAGTGCACTTTGCTTGTCAGACACAAAATTTGAACTTCACTTTTTATGAAGAGTAGGCCATTTTCGAGCAGTGACTGTGCAAGTGATCATTTTTAAAATGAGTATCCCCCCAGCATTTGTTCTACATCACCACTATCTTCCTCGATCCTTTCTGTGTCTAATGGAAGAGAGGAGGATTAGTGGGGAGAAGGGTAACTTGTATAGCCTGGGGTTCGCGCGCCCATTCATGCCCCAATGCAGAATACTCGCTCACTACCCAGTCCCTCGAAAGGAAATGAAACTAAGCTTAGGTACAGGTGGGAATGGAGGCCATGAAAAACCTGTCAATAGGATTATCATTGAGATAAACTATTGTAATGCCTAAACAGGACAATTGCCAGGCGCTATTCCCCTCAGAAGCACTGGTTACCCATTCAATACATTTTTTTATTAAATAAGCATGTCCATCAATTGGTTCTCCAAAAAGTAAAAAGAGCGCACTCTCGATTCTTGATTTGTTGAATAAACAGTCCTCTTTATGTATATGGTTCCATAACAAACTTCATCTTCATTTTCACAAATTTCACATTGATACTGTTGTTTGCTACACAAAACAAAACAGCCAATATGTGTTTCGAGACTATGTTGCTTCTTCAGGGCTAATCAAATTATCAGCAAATTCTTGCTCATATTGTTTTGATGTAAAATAAATGAATGTCTCCTTGATTCAATTTTATGATCCATTAAATGAAAGAGCTGATCACTTATTATCTACATAGAGCTGCAATAAAGATTCTCATCCCCATGATGAGTGGCCAATGCAGCGCTTCCTCAACTGCAGATACTCCACTTCAAAGCTTATCAATTCAAAAATCTATAGCAATTATGTACCATAGTGGAAAACTAGGCACTTGGTGTTTAAGGGTACCCATAATAACAGATCAGAAGATGTGGACCGATTACAAAAGACTACTTGTGCATTATCCTACAAAGTAAGTTCCTTTTTATAGGCTACATGCGGTTACAGGTGTTAGGATGTAACAGGGGGGCCTATCTGAAGGCTACATGAGAGAGGACCATCATCTGCCTTTTCATAATTTAGAGATGTTTGCTTACAGCTCTTAACCATGTTTGGTAGACATCACCTGTCCCCACTTCCAAGATTTATACCTGCCAGTTGCCTCTAAGGTGTACGAGGGGTGACAGTTTATGGTGGTAATTTGGGCCTGGTGATCAGCAGGCTTTTACCTTAACAGAGTTCGTGTTTCTATTTGGGGCATCACTTTGCTTTAGGTTCAGGTTCTTAGTAAATGTGTCTTGTTTTGGTGGGTGAAACATGGAAAGATTTGCCATAAGTATAGAAAATATCAACAGCGAGGTCCAGCTCACAAAAGTTTTTCCCAAGTTGAGGGAAGGTGGCAAAAGTAAAATACTTTATGCACAGAAATGCCGCTTATACAGTCAGGGCTGGTGGAATTTTACATTTGTAAAATGCACACGTGAATGCAGAAATTCTGACAACAGGGTGGAATTACCACGCTTGTAATTTTAGAGTAAGGGGCAGGATAGTGGGTCATTCCATATGGGCATCCTAAATAAATATGGTGAACACCTGCATATTCAAAGATCATGAGAATTCACATAACTCTTTCATGTGGTTGCCATCCTGATAACTCTTGAAATTTGTTCATTTACAAAGCAGGAGTAATCACCTCTTGGAAAAGATACTCTGTAGTCCATGGGGTTGTAAGGGGAAGGCCTTCAGCAAGATAATTCATTTTTCATATTTAAAAAAAAAAACGTCCTTTGCACATCTTTTAAGTATGCAGACTTTTCCACTTGCTGAAAAATGTTCATGCACCAATGTAAGAAATTGGGTTATCGTTGACGGCAGTGGGGGCCCCACTCAGGCAACAGCCACAATCCTTGTCAAGGTGAACCCCAAAAGTCACTAAATTAAGCTTCGTTTAATTGGTAGCTTGGTGCAAATTAGGCTTAACCTAAAGGCAAAGTATAGAGGATTTTTGCAGCACACAAACAGTATTAAAGTTAAAACACAAGAAAAATGCAGACTCAATTTAGAAAAATAAAGTAAGAGTAAATAAATTGTAGTAAATGAATCGATACCAGAAGAACAAAAATCCAATCAGTAGAACCGAAGATATTCAATTTTAAAGTTTTTAGTAGATATGGCACCTAAATGACAAAGAGCCGCTCATGGTCAACCGGTCGTGCTAGACCCGGGGGAAGTCACAAGTTTAGGCCGACCGGATACAGAGAGCAGGTTAGTCCTGCTGAAAAAGTTACATTCTCAAAGTCTGGCGCTAAGAGTTCCGTTCGCGGTGGAGGAGGCTGCGGGTAGAGCATCGCGAATGGGGACAGGATGTGGCCCTACGGTCAGAGCTTCCACTTTTGGGACTGGGTAACGAGGTTTGAGTCTTGGCGTCAGCTGAACATCCTGTGAGTCTGGGCAAATCACTTTATTTCCCAGTGCCTAAAAAAAGTAATGTGTCCTTGTGTAATGTAACTGGTGCTCATGTGAAGCGCTCCAAAACCTTCGGGTTGAGTTTGCGTTATATAAAACTGCAACAAAAAAAAAAATGTACACGTTGGAACGAGGCAATTTATGAGTGCTGTACGTTTCAGGAAGCACTCCTACAATTCTTAGTACATCTCTAAGAATTCAGATATCTGCTCCAAATGTAGAAAAGCAAAAACAACAATTGATGGACAGAATGCAGAACAATGTCATACATTCACCCCAGTACAGAGATCTGGGCCTAAATCCATCGTTTTTTTGCTCACCATGCCATTCCAGTTTGGACCCAGCCATATGCAAATCAGTCTTGACCCTGCGCCCAATGGGAACAGTCCAGCCCGAACTGCCAGGCCAGGTCCTCCCTGGACTGGAAACAAGCATCCTAGGACCGGTTTCGGGCTTTCAGCCCTCATCAGGGAGGACCTGGCCTGGCAGTTCGGTCTGGACTGTTCCCATGGGGCACAGGGTCAAGACTGATTTGCATATGGCTGGGTCCAAACTGAGGTGGCGTAGTGGGCAAAAGAACAATGGATTTAACCCAGATCTTTTGACTGGGGGAGAATGTTTGCATTGTCAGCATTCCGTCCATCATTTGTTTGCTGTAACACTTTTCGCCCTAAGTGGGATGGGTATGCCCAGACGTGGGTCCCTTGCTCACTGTGCCACTGGATTCAAGCTAGCCTGGCTGAAGAAGGGTGACATACCCTGAAACCGGTCCCAGGATGCTTGTTTCCGGTCCAGGGAGGACCTGGCCTGGCAGTTCGGTCTGGACTGTTCCCATGGGGCATAGGGTCAAGACTGATTTGCATATGGCTGGGTCCAAACTGGGGTGGCGCAGTGGGCAAAAGAATGATGGATTTAACCCAGATCTTTTGACTGGGGGAGAATGTTTGCATTGTCAGCATTCCGTCCATCATTTGTTTGCTGTAACACTTTTTGCCCTAAGTGGGATGGGTATGCCCAGACGTGGGTCCCTTGCTCACTGGATTCAAGCTAGCCTGGCTGAAGAAGGGTGACATACCCTGAAACCGGTCCCAGGATGCTTGTTTCCGGTCCAGGGAGGACCTGGCCTGGCAGTTCGGTCTGGACAGCATTCCGTCCATCATTTGTTTGCTGTAACACCAAATGTAGAACAGATCCTGCTGTATCGGAGTTCCTACTTTTGAACTTGAGTTAAGGTGAAGGAGGGCTGTGCCTGCGTTGTAGGACTAGAGCCGAGGAACAGGGTGCAACATGTGTAATGCTCTCAGAGCTGGGTCAGGTTTCAAGAAACAGAAGCTTTTCCCAATATGAGTGATTCTTCATCAAAGTCCCCAGCCTTTAGCCAAAAGGTCGACAGAAGGCTGGCATATAAAATGCAGCTCCTGAAAGACAGCCGAGTCATTGGGTTACTTCTGTTAGTCGAATATAGAGTGCCCGTCTTTTAATGCCCTCGGGATAGTGCCATCATTTTCTCGCAAATCCATTAGAGTGTTTTTTTCTCTAATCTTGCTTGGCTGGATTGCAGTGAAATCAAACCCCTCTTAAGGGATGAGAACGAGCAGAAACAGGGCTGCGAATTACGAAGAAAATGTCAACTCAATATTTTTTATGTTTAGTGGTGAGTCAGTGGAATCTCTCGAGAGTCTTATAATGGGTGCGTCTCTTCCCAAAAGCAAAGCTGCCCCTTTGTCCCATGCCACGTGTGACAACTTCCGCCTTTTCAGGCAAAAGAAGTTTACATGCTGGGATTTTAATGCCCATAACATAATGCTTGGAAGCAAAACTACCAATCCTAGAATGGAAAGCACGATTGGCCAAAAAGCTGGACTGGCTGAAGGTGTCCGCTGCTACTTGGAAGATTTTTTTTAAATGCTGACAAAGCAATGCACACGGAGCCAAACACAATGCACAGTGACCAACAAATATAGAAGTTCGATGTAAACTGACATACAAGGATCAATATCTCAGATCAAATGTCTCACATAAACCTTGCATCAGCACATAATGAAGTGCTTCTGCGTTGCACAGGATAATGTGCAGCCGGGGGCACAAACTGTTGTACATCAGGAAAGCACAGGTTGATGAGCATCTAGGGACCACTTAGTGATGCGACAACAGGGAGCACTGGACAATGCAAGCAAGAGGAGCAATGCCTGATGCACCACTAAGTGGTGCACCTCAAGAAAGCACTGAGTCTTGCATCTCAGAGTGGTGTGCTTCAGGGAACACTGGGTGTTGTGCCTCACGGGAGCAGAAGGAAGCGCTTCACCTGAGGACTGGGAGCTGTGCCTCGCTGGAGCACTAGGGGATGAGTATCTGACGACTGATGAATGGGTGATGTGCAGGAGGGGAGTAATAGGCAGGGTAGGACTGGCTGCAGAGGGCATCAGGCGTTTGCCCGGGAGCCTGGAAGGGTGGAGACTGGTTTTGGAGCGGTGGGGTCCAGTTTTGTTACTGGGGGCCGGCTTTGCAGCGATGCTGCAATATAGGCCACCAGTAACAAAAGCAGCAGTGCTGGGGGACAGTTTTGTTAAGCAGCAGTGCTTCACGCTGACCCCTACTATTCCCCCTCCCCCCCCCCCCCGGAGTGGGGGGGGAGCTAGTCCAACAAAATTGCCAGGGCGCTTTGAGTTCTCAGTCCGGCCCTGAATAGGTATTGTGCACGAGGCGTTATCTAAGAGACAACAATTGACATTGGGGCCCATGTCACATATTACATCGGTCTACTTGTCGCTCTAAGAACCAGCAGTTGTGACTGGGGAACTGGGAATGGAAAATCTGAATGAAACAAAAAAAGGTACATGCAGAGGGATTGGAATAGAGGCCAACAAGTTGAGGGGAGATAACAACTGTACTCAGTAAATACAAATAACAAGTTGGTGATAATTTAGATGTAGAACAGGGATATATTGGTTACTTCCCTACATTAGTCCTCGTTGCACAGTGCTTTTCAACCCTGTGGCTGCCAAGTGGTCCAAATCTAGTGGGGTATCTTCAGTTACTAGTGACATTTTAGCCAAGACCACTTTGCATGCTAGATTTTTGAGGTAATATCTATAAAGTTATAAGTGAAAATATAAGTTCCAGAAAGCAACATGCTGTTAGCTTATAATCAAGCCTTAACTTAACGTCTTACACATGATACTGGGGCACATGGAAGCAACGCAACACTAGACAATATTGGCAGCAAAGCAACTCTTCGCCTTAGATGCGTGTTGTCCTTGTTTGCATAAAAGGTACTCAAATATTTGTTGTTTTTTTGTCTTAGTTGTCAAACTCAAGATTGTGAGATACCATATTAGTTTCAGATATCAGTTTTTTTGTTTTTCTTTTAAAAGACCTGTTTGCCGCATGACCATGTTATGAGTTTGCGCCTCAGATCGCTAACATGAAAAGTTCTGCTGGCTAAAAACCAGAGATTGGCATAAAGATTCACACATGATGTACTGCCTCTTGGCATCAAGGGACTGGGTAACAGTCTTCTACACAGCTTTAGCACCACGTTTTTCAGCAGGCGGGTTTGTCTTGCAATTTAAATGCAAGACATGGAAAACGAGGGAAGAAAAGTGCACTAAACAATGAAAAATTGAACGAATTTTACAAAGTTTGCAAAGTTTCAAAAAATTGTCCCACACTCTTCGTTATCGCCATTCTCAATTAGATAGCTTTAACTAGTCTCTTTTGCCAAATCATTATAGGGTAAAGGGTGTCCTATGATCCTCGATTTTTGATAATCCTTAACGAGCTACACAACAGTAAACTGTTAAAATAACTGTGGCCACTACCATAGATAAAGGGATACAGCAAGAGGCAACCCAGCATACCAATAAACTGCAGGCGATTAACTAGTAGCAAAAAACTGTGGTTCGGATGGTTTCATTCATAAACAATCAATTTATTTGCTGGTAAATTAATGTTTCCCTGAGAATTAATCACATCATCAAAAACATGCAAACTATATATGGGATAAATTAATGCATCTCCACAAATGTAGATTATTGTGAATATGTGGATGGTATTGAAAACAAGGTCAAAAAATCATAGCAATCTTTTTCTTCAATTGAATAGAACATTTTCTGTTTTGTGTGTTATTAGACTGGTTCGTCAAAACAGATAGAAGAAATACATTGAAATGGCCCTGCACTTACATGGACACACAAATAAACAGCACTCTGGTTTTCAATGCTCTTATTAGAACACTGGAATGTTGAGATGTCCACTGAAGACAATGGAGTTGCTCCTGGCTTATAATGCCAGCGGTAAGCCTTCTGCTCCGGCATTCCACTGTGTGTCTTCATGTTTATGCCTTTTTAATTTAGAACATTCTACCCTAAGTGGGTGTAATGTTCTAATAGCCTTATATCCCTTCTGCTGGGGGCTATACTATAGCCTTATAGCCCGCCGTAGCGGGCTATACCGGCTATTAAAGGCCCGCTCCTGCGTTAAAGGCCCGAGCCGAAGGCGAGGGCCTTTAACAAGGGAGCGGAACTTTAATAGCCGGTATAGCCCAGCTATGAAGGCCTATAAGGCTATTAGAACATTCTGCCACTAGAGGGCAGAATGTTCTAACAAATAAAACAAAGGCTTCAGGGAGCCCGAGGGGTTGAAATCCCCTCAGGCTCCTGAAGCCTTTGTTCACAGCCACAGCTGTGAACAAAGACAATCATTGGAATGTTGGAGCTCCGGGCTTATACCAGCCATTATAAGCCCGGAGCACTCCATTGTTTTCAATGGAGCTCCCAACATTCCAATGTTCTAATAGTTGGTAAAGGCCCTCTCCCTCATTATAAGCCCAAGCCTGTGGCTCGGGCCTACAACTCTGTGTTGTGTTATGCATTGTATAACCTTTCATTTGCATTGTATTACATGCCATTGTATTCGCCATGCTCGCTATCTCTTAGGCAACGGGGACGTTCTAGAGTGTAGGGATAGGGTTGCCTGGAGGAGTTGGAGACGCTAGTTGGAAGGGCTGGTTCTGGCAACTGCAATACTTACCGTTGGTGTTCCAGTACGTACTTATTATATTTGAAAAGAAACATTTTGACAACTAGAGATACTTTACAAAACTGGTGACGAGTTGAGCTGGAACATCAATAAATCATGCAACGCAATTGTTGTGAGCAGACTGTTTTGGAGGTGTATCGGAGTGTGTAGAGTAAGGAGGAACTATTACCACTCTTAGGAGAACTGCATTTCTGGGCAATTTCTTTATGGATGTTACGCGATATAAGCAGCCCCTTACCGGCGTCGATAGACGGTCACTATGTCGTATTGTTCGAATACCTCCATCTTTCGCTGCTTCGTGGAATGTTCAGCTCGTGATAGGACCATTGCTCTTCTACGTCTGAGGCTCTGCGTGACTTGTACGTGAACATATTCAACCCTGAAGGACAAAACGTCAGCCCACGTTGCCAACCTACTACGTTATAATATGTGACCTGGAGGGTGCCATTTTTGATCAGGTACTTATTGTAACAAGCGCCTGCGTTGAACTTCTGCCTCGGGCTGTACTGGTTGTTAAAGGCCCTCTCCCTCTTTATAGGCCCGAAACTGTGGCTCGGTCCTATAACTCTGTGTTGTGTTATTCCTCGTATATAATTCCATTTGCATTGAATTACATGCCATTGTATTTGCTACGCTCGCTATCTACTAGGCAACAGGGACGTTCTAGAGTGTAGGGATAGGCAGGGCTTTAAGTGGGATGAAAAAACTGGGGGGTCTCTCAAAGGGGCGTAGCCAATGTAATTAAGGGCGTGGCTTAAAAACACGTAAGCTAAAAATCTGTGCTTAGCATAGTGTGCCGCCCGACTTGTTTTTTTATTGTTTCTGTCATTGCATCCAGATATACGATACAACAAGTAACATCATACCTACAACAAGCTAGGACTATTGGCTTTGTCAATGGCTGTTAGTTGCATAAGATAAATAAGCAGCAACTATGGCTAGTATATAATATTGAAAAAGCTTCCACTTAAACCCTAGTGACACCACACCACGACCATGTTGCTGCTCCTGCGTTTCAAAAAGAGAAGGGAAATCCAGAGAGAAAATGACTCTCTTGAAAGGATTTCCCTTCCACTACAACGCTCACTTGGCTGGCGTGATGTCATGCCGTAACTTCTCCACTAGTGAGAAGTGAGCAGTGTGAGCATGCACATTGATGTGCCGTCACTGCAGTCTGGAAAAAAACGGACCGCCAGGACACAAAACAGAGCCCGATAGAGACCCGTTTCGAGGCCCCCTTTAAAAAACTGCCGGTGCTCTGCACCGGTGAGACCCGGCCCACTTAAAGCCCTGGGGATAGGGACAGTTGCCTGGAAGAGTTGGAGAAGCTAGCTGGAAGGGATGGTTGTGGCGACTGCAATACTTACTGTTGGTGTTCCAGTACGTACTTATAAAACATGGAAAGAAACATTTCGACAACGAGTGATACTTTACACTGTGGTTCAGGGCCTTTAATAACTTATAGCACTAGGCAGCGGGCTGCAAGGCCATAATATGCAATCTTTCTGAGACCTTAGAGAAACCCACAAAATAGAATGTTATATATATATATATATATATATATATATATATATATATATATATATATATATATATATATATACACCAATATATGTGAGTGCAATACACTGATGACACTTGCATAGGGTGACCAGATCTTGAGAACCAAAAACCGGGACATTTTGGGAAAATAGAAGGACTATCATTTTTCATCAACAGAATGGCGCAGAATAACAGTTCTCATCAACATAAGATCACAGAAAAGGCATTAAGAAAATAAATAAAATGTAATTTCTACGACCAACATCATACATATTAATTAAATTGCTTACTTGTAACAGCTGCTCACTAGCACAGCTTTATAACACCCAAAAAAAGCCTCTCAATGTTTTCAGTCGACCCCCTCTAAAAACCGGGACCTGAGCCGAAATCTGCCGGGACAGCCGGTGAAAAACCAGGACTGTCCGGGCAAATCCGGGACGTCTGGTCGCCCTACACTTGCACTATTGTAGTTATAGTGAGGTCAGACTTTCCGTAGGAAAGGCATTTTTTGTTTCTTTAATCACAAACAGCAAAAACATGCAGTTAAGTTCAAAATAGACAAACTAAAATACGTCTTTGCAGAAGAAAAGTATATTATTCCAAGTGAAAGAACAACACAGTGCACATGAACTGTGACAACCGTGATTAAGGCAATGTGAAAGCAGAAAACAACGTTGGCGGGAATGCACAACACTTTTTTAAACCGAGAATGTATAACCCTTAATGCCTAATATTTAAGAGTCCATCTGAGTGAAATGCCAAAGTTCAAATATGTCAGAACCACCATGGGTAAACCAATGTAAAGTCTAGGTTTGTGGTAACGCACTAGCATCACAAAAACCATAGTACAAATCTGCATTATCACATAATTGTAGTGATTTTTGAGATGGATGTGGGCTATTCGAGCTAAGAAAATGGGGGTAGACCAACCTTTATTGTAAGAGGGACCAGATATTAGGTCAAGAATTTATAGGGAATGATCAGCTGCTAAATCTCTGTCGAACTCAGGTTCTTGTAAATCAGGTGGTTTCTTTGGTCCTAGCCCCTGTGATATGATAATAGTTGAATGTCATCTTGCATTTTAAAAACTAATTTTATCGTTGATTATGTATAAATATGTGTTTTAATAATGGATATATATTTATTAATTGTTTACATAGATTTTTGATCGTTTGTTGGTTTTATCAATTATTGGAATTATGTCATGAGATGAATTTTTTTATACATTTTAAATATTGAATTATCCTGTCTTTTATGATTGAGCAATCGAAATAAAGACGATATTGAATTGAATTGTAGTGATTTCAAAGAAGTGGTACTGCTCTCAGATTACTACATCTTTATGAAGTTTGTCCTCTATAATTTGTCAAGCGATGTCATTTGTGAGTCAACACGGATCTCCCTTTGAGGAGGAAAGCTTGTAATAAAGCAGTATAGTCGGTTCGCAAAGATTGATCTTATCGACAAACTAAAAGCCCCCACTCTACCTCGCATTGAATACATTTACTCAGCACTGAACAATCAAATGCCCGATGACATGTCCAAAACAGCAACAAATGGCAGTTGAAGCTAGGGATCCCTCATAACACCTTTTATCGTGCCTTGCGATCTGCCCAGAACGACCTGCTTTCGGCTAAACTGCAGGCACAATTCTTTAAGACCGCTTTTTTTCTGTATATTACACCTAGCAGAATTGCTAAATGGGGAACAGGCAAAGGGACGTTTTGTCCTAGGTGCTTGGAGTTTAGTGCAGACTCAGTACATATGTTCGCAACTTGTCCGAAACTTACACCACTTCTTGTTAAAATACAAGATTTTTTAAGGAATGTCCTCTCTCAGGATATTCAGTTAACCCCCACGACTATTTTGTTGGGGACACAAGATAAGGTTAACAGAAAGACCGGTGGTGCATTCATCTTTGTAGCCATGACAATACTGCGAATCTGTATAGCCTCTTCATGGATAGATCCATATCCTCCATTGTTCTCCCAATGGTTGGCCCGACTACTCACGACATGTCACCTCGAGAAGGCTATCTTCGCTAAAAAAGGCATCCGGGGAAAAAGGAGGGGCTTAATTATATGGTAACCCTTAACGGTATGGCTCAATCAGGTACACTACTAGGGCCCCCGAGAGTCAAGCTCCCTCCTTTTTTTTTTTTTTCTTCCCTGGCCGCATGCGTTGGTTGATTATTAAAAAGAATGCCCTTAATAATTCTCTTAAAGATTTATGGCAGGGACATGTTTTTGGTGACTACACATTTTATTGCTCACAGCTCATTATGGTTGTTAAAAAGGAAAAAGGAGGAGGGAAGAAAGAAAAAAAAAAATCTATCACTTTATGTAATTATGCTTTGCTCTATACATTTTATGGATTAAGAAAGACAACAAGAGAACAGATGTAACAAGTTCTTTCTACCTCGAGCTAAAAATTTTGTTTTGTGTATGGGGTGGGAGGGAGGGTTGGGCTGGGTCGACATTGTTTCATCTCTGTATTTATCTTTGTACTTTATATTTTTCAAAAAAATAAAAATGAATAAAAAAAAAGTAAATGTTTATACATTTTTAACCACTCTGAGCAAATGTTCATCAAAATTTCATGTAACCATAGGCATTTAATCATTGGGTGTCCTTTCTTAGTTTTGTGAAAATCTGCTCAGCCATTGCGGGGATATAAGCCACAATGCAAGTGAGCATGGCACATGTGAAAGTAGGGTAGACTCTTCAATCCACAAGTTGAAGACAAAATGGAATAGCACGCAGGTGCAATGCAATATGTATGCACACTGGACCCCCGTACGGGGTTATCCTCTCAATGTTCAAAAACATAGGGAAGAAAAAAACCCACAGAAGGAGAGCCAATGCAGCATTATTCATATTTGGGCAAATAAGCCTGTATGCATATATGCACCTATCCCTGGCATTGACAGGCGTATGCAAAATAAATTTTAAAAAAAACAATAAAACCATTAGCCCCTAACCTCCCAGATCTGGCAAGGAACAGGACAGCATTAGTCAGCCACCCACGCAACCCCTTTTCAGTACAAGGGAAAATGCCCTCCTAACCATCTTGCCTTGCCTAGAGACAAGGGTGGGTTTGAAAAAAGCTCATGGAGCATCAGTGTGCTTATTTTTTAACCCCTTCTTTTCCCAATCTGTGTTATCATGGCAGTCTGACATCCTAGCGTGCGGACACTCTATTCTGGAGTAACCATGTGCTTTAGAAATACGATAACATAACATGGCAAGGCAATGTGGGGCATTGAGGGCACATACTACCCATGCCTTTGGGCAAGGCAGGTGTAGTAATTAAAAAATAACCTTCCACCTTTGGCAAGGTGGGAGGTAGAGGCCTCTAATAGCCCATCCCAAAGCATTTATAGCAACCCCCACCACCCCAGAACTTTCACGAACATCGAAAGAGATACAAACAAATTGAGCACAGTGATTGTGAGGTGTAAAAGAAGCAACCCATCAATTACCAGTCTAGATATTTTTTTCTCCTAATGTTTGACATAAAACCATAATTTGAGGAAGGTGTGTAATATGAACTCCAAGCTGTGTTACCGGTGCTCCCAATTACAACCAACCCCATTAACATCATCACTTTTATTGCCACCATTACCACCAGTGTTACTACCACCACGGCACAATTACCACAACCACCACCATTATCAGTGTTGCCAATTCCAGTACCACGATTGCTACCAGCGTTACTAACACCACCATTATCATTACCACCACCGCCATTTCCACCACGATGATTAATGCCACTTCAACCACCATTACCAACATTACTAACACCATCATTACCACCATTTACACCACCACCATTGGCATCGCCAGAATCATTACCAACAGCACCATTACCACTACCACCAATAGAAGCGCACCACTATTTTCATTCATACCACCACCACCATCACTACCATGAGTACCACCTTTACCACCAACTCCATTAGATACATCATTACCACCCCCATCATTACCCTTACCACCTTCCGAATCATTAGCATGATTATTATCAGAAGTACCATTGCCAGCAGGACACCAGCATTATCACTGCCACACCCAGTATCATATATCAACATAGCCACCATAATATACCCCCACAACCACAGATGTATGCCAACACACCCACCATTATATGTCCACAACACCAACATATGTTCACACAAACAATATCATAGACCACAGCACCAACCATCATACACCAACACAAACAGCATGTTTTGCAGGCAGACACATAATCAAATGCCACACAACCAACATGATGTCAACACATCCACCAACATACATCAGCATAAACTTCATACGCCACAAACTCACCATAGTATGCAAACACAACCAACATCCCATAACACAATTATACAACACACCCACCATTAAATATTCACCTAAGCACCAACATATATCAAAACACCTATCGTACTCTGACACAAAAAACATCATATGCCAACAGAGCCACCATCTTACATGTACACAGTAAAAACCATACATCACACAACTAACAGTATAGAATCAACAATACATCGAAACAAACAACATAATACGCTGATGTGCCCAAAATCATACATCCACACAACCAACCTCCTACACGATAACACCCACCATCATACTCTTCTTAATTTCTGCTCTTGCGTCCTAAAATCATGAGTTTTCTGCCACATAGTAAGGTAGGTTATTGTTTTTACGCGACAGAGCCCGCTTTATTATCGACCGACCATCATGTCGCCCGGTCATCGGATGCTTTGAGATCTGGAGAATCTGCTCCCCGACGCCTCCATTATTTTCAGGCCTGTTTTCACCTGCTCCACCAGGGGACCTGCTGCGCATTTTCGTTTCGCTCCCTGAATAGGGTATTCAGACTGTCAGAATTCCTTCTATGTGATTGGAGCTCTTTGCCCTCTTAAAGCCCGCATAACCACGGCTCTCGGCCCAGGCCCAAGCTGCACCATCAAACTCCCGTATCCAGTCCGAGCATCGTTCTGTGGTTTCTCCCTCGTGGCCATTTAGGATCTGACCATCGAGCTACTCGCTCTTTCGGGAAGAGAGGGTGTGTGCCCGGACCTCTATTCCGATTCTGAATATGACGTCATTCTTTGACTGGCACTGTTTATTGTTGCCCTCGGCTGTTCATTTTATCTACATCGAGGCCAGAGTTTTTTCTTAAACCAGAATTTACCCACCGCTTGTTTTTCATCGCTATTTGCGCCCTGAAGAAGGTGTTTGCCCATAGCCGGGCTGTACACCGAAACGCGCGTCGGTGCTTGTTGATCGAACTGCGGTTAGAGTGTTGTCTACAACTTTCCCCCTTCCAGAAACATCCTCCAATGCAGCCACCAATTTTGTGATTGTATTATTGTTATTATTTTGCTATTTTGTACATATTGAGCTATTTTGATGGGTTTGATCTAGCATCCTGTCCAATGTCACTCAGGATATTATGTGGGGATTTGTTCAAACGTATAGGTTGCCTAACCATTTGAGTGAATGCATGATGTTCTGCTTTTGAATGATAGAGGTGTGATTGAAGGTTTGGTTGTGTGAGTTTGTATGAATGAGCAGTGGGATTTTTCCAATAGTTGCTATTATCATGTCCTTTATTTATTGATCAAATACATTTATTTTGTGATAATTTTGTCCTTTTTCTTCCTCTTTCTTTGGGGACCTATTTATCAGCACTGCTCATGTTATAATTATTTGTGACGTAATGCATATTTTGAAATAAATAGGTAGGGTTGCCTTCTTGTTTGATTGTCAGGTTATTGCCCGTAGTCTTATAGGAGACACAACAGCTCTGAAGAAGATGTGGTTAGTAGTCTGCCAATGTTGGTCCCTCCGAGTGGGAGTTGTGCAATTCTGGTTCTTTCAGCTGCTGTGGACTCCAGTTCAATGCGATGTTCATCTTATTCAAAGATGAGGGACTGATTGGTGTCTGTTCGTAGTACCAGTTCCCGTGGAGTTGAACACTTTGAAATCTTCAAGGAATATTAAGGACTTTTGCTCTGTTTTTCCCTTTTATATATTTTAATATTTTTATTCTATGTTAATTATGTATTTTACTGTCATTAGGATTTTAATTCGCACAATCATATTAACTGACTATTATTGCTGACGTTTTAATGATAACACTTGAACCGTCTAACTACAAATAATGCCTGTATGCTGCGATGTTATGGCTCCCATACATGAAGGTTCGAATACGTTTTATCAGTTGATGGAGTGTTTATCGTCTTTATGTATTTTCTTTTCTCTATGCTATGTCTTCGGCCTAAGAGCCGAAATAAAGCTATTACATTTTTTTAATTAAGGACTTTTTTTTATTCATCCCTATTTATTCCTATTTGTTCGACCTGAGCTCCCACTTTCTCCCATCACACATTATTCTATTTATCACATTTGTGCTTTTGCCACTGTGAAATAGGTACCATATCGCACCTTGTGAGAAATGTAATACACAGAAAAGAAAATTATCACCTGCCAGGGGAATGTCAGTGCATCTCTCACTCCTCAAGGTACCCAGTGACTAGTATTTTTGCAGAATACATATAGAGTGAAGGCATACAGACATATTGAGTTCTCTTGCTGCTATGGGAATGCAATGAAGGGCAGACTGAGAACATTCATCATCAGGGAGGAACTGTGGCTTAGCGGCTAGAGCTGCTGACTTTGGAACTGAGTAACCAAGTAGGAATCCCAGCCACCGCCCATCATCATGAGACTCTAATCTCCACCTGCCTAAAATGTGAAACATAATCAGTTTCTCTTGTGAAGCGCTCAAGTGCCCTGGGGCCAAAATATCACCACTAAATAAAATACAAAAATAAAAAACAGTGATGTGTGTTTTGCCTGCTGATTCTTCTTATACCCACAAGAAATGGCCAGCTTCGGTGCCATGTCTAAGGAACTGGATGATAGCATGCCAAAGGACCAATCAGAAATAGACACAAGCCACAAACAGCACGTCGTTCACTACTGCAAGGGCTAAAACAGGACAACAATCAAAGACTATGATGAGCAAAAATATCTAACATGAATAGGTCAGGGTCATACTGCAAGTAGAACTTGTGCCAATTCCATATTGTGCCACTCTCTGTCGCCCATAACCTCCACGCAACAAGAAAGAGACAGATAAGATGAAGAGGGGGTAAAACTGGTGAATACATTGACAAGTCACATTGGTTTCACATTCTTAAGGACAGGTCAAGCTTTAGAGTTGGTGGTATCTGACGAACAGTGTTTGTGGCACACCCCAGGATCTCGTTCTTCACGGATGCCCTCACTGTCATTCTTCAGTGGTACAAATCATCTTTGCTTAGCGCCGCTCTTGCATTTATTCATTTTATAGCACTACTTATCCCAATGTAGAATGTTAGAGCGTATTACATCACAAACATATTATACAGAGACAATGAGTCATACAAGTGTGCAAACCAGTGTATAGGAAATGGTATATGAGGTACAATGAGGACTACAAGGTAAAGGAGTCACATGTCATGCATACTGTTAGGCATTATATATTAAGTGTGTTTGGCCCAGAGAAATGAAGAGGCAGAATAAATACGTTTTTAAGATGCGCAGTAACCGAAGTTGCAGCGTATTTAGATATGGTGCTGCTGCTCTCTCCTCTACTGCTGGCATAACTTAGGCTGTCTTGTGCCTTTGCAAAAAAAAAAAAAAACAGTTTACATGAGTTTGAGCTTAGGTTTTATTCTGGAAAGGTACCCTTCCAGCATAAAAAGTCTATGCTTTTACCAAATTTTAACACTTTACAATTCTCTATGTGTGCTGCATAATGCAGCGCACATGCAAAGTTGGAAAGGTTTGGAGACAATAAATCATTTCTCCAACTTCACGCCTCCCTCCGAGGTCCACTTTTTAGATGCCAATCCTGTTCTACCAATGCCAGTAGATAGGGATTAGTATCAAGATCCATGGGACTGTCCATGTACCACCCATTGACGTAAAGTAGTGCAAAGTCCTACTTTGTGTCAGTTTACTGTCAAAAGCAGTTCTGGATTTCCACTGGAAAGTAAGCCCCAAAACAACATTTTGCACCAGGTTGGCATCACTTTTGTCGCAGGTGCAAAGTGTTAGTAAATCTGCCCCAAAAGCGTAACACGATTGGGGTGTTCTACTAATAAAACTGTATTGCTACACAAATGAACCCTTTTCAGGACCTTTACAATAGTGGGGCAGCATCAAAATCAATGGGTGTTGCGGCAGAATGCCCACCGCAACACTCATTACTCTAACCCTGGGCAAAGCACTACGCTACGCTCGCGTAGTTTGCGAAGTTTGCGCTACTTCGCACAACGCGAATTGCACGTAGCACAGTGCAAACACGCGTAGCGTAGCATAGCGTAGTGCATCGGTCATTTTTTGCTTGCTCGCGGTCCTCAACGTCAAGTTGGCGACCGCGAGCCAGGATGCTCGCTAGGATCATTGTATCACTGTTCAGGAGGAAGATAGGGCAGTAGCTGCCACAGAGTATGGCGTCTTTGCCTAGTTTTGGCAGGACTGTGATCACACGTTTATTGGATAGATAGGAAACAGTACCCATTCTTTCCACTTCCTGGAAGGCAGTGCATAGTATGTCCACTTCATCATCCTTGATCCAGGGGTAAAATTCCATGTGACCCTGTCCCCCCAGGTGCACTGTTACAACAATACGGTGCAGCCCTGAGTTTCTATAGTGACGGAGGGCAGCGTTAGCCTTCTTGGCTTAACGCCACGCTCCGCCACTTTCATTGTAAATATGCCCCGGAATAAGATATCATCAAGTGGAGAGTAACAATGATCACCAGTTCCCTAGCGATAAATGAAACACCAGTACTAAGGTGGTAATCAATGTTTTATATTAGGAATAGTGCAAGTAATTTTGATCTAGGGCCTTATTTAGATCTTGGTGGATGGGTTACTCCGTCACAACGATGACAGATGTCCCATCTGCCGAAATATAAATCCCATTATATCCTATGAGATTTATATTTCGGCAGACAGGATATCTGTCACCGTAGTGACAGAGTAACCCATCCGCCAAAATCTAAATCAAGTCCTTAATTCGGGCACCTCCCCCCGTTACAGAAAAAAACGGACATTGACAAGTAAAAAGAGAAAAACAAAAGCAGCGTACATAAACATTATCAAAAACATAAACTGATAAAATACCTGCCATGCGAAATATACCTCTACATAAATTTCTTCATGCACATAAACAGTTCCACCATCAAGCATTAGCTCACAAATAAGTTAAAGCTGGAGTTAAACTTGTCAATCCTAGTCCTGCAACAGGCGAGAAGTGAGTTTGGCTCAATTTAAGAATTTAAACCTGGTGAAAATGTAAATAGGGAGATGTTGGAACCGGGTTTACCGAGTCCGCCACGGTAGCATGGCGCGAGGCGGGAAAGCACGCGAAGGCAATGTGTAAGGCAGTTGTGCAGCACACTCTTACTTTGACTCAGAAATGCGAACGCAATAACATGACACCACACCAGGCTTGTGTATTTAAAATCAAGATCTTTTATATATAAATCAAGGTAGCATCAGATGAGGCAGATTAATTCAGATCTACATTTAAATTCATTGCATTACTCAACTGGTGCACATTCTTAATAAAGCATCATAGCTCATCAACATTGTAGGCCACTAAGAGGCCGCAGGAATCATCTCCTAAACGTAGCACCAATAATGATCACAAGGTGCATTAATAAAACATGGGCCTAAACATGCAGTTCACTTCAAGCATATTCAATTACTTAAAAGAAGGCTTTTCACGTTACATTTCAATAGGCCTGCATTAATCTAGGCGCACCCACATTCAGTACAGTGGGCGTCGCAACTCCAGTACACCTGTAATATAAAACACGTCAACTCTTGGCGGTGTACACTTCAGCTCAATTCAATTAATCACTTTCCCCCTTAGGTAAAGACTTTGCAGTATAAGCATAGGCCTAGGCAGTAATTACAATAGGCATCAGCATTAAATTAATAAACACTGTGGGGAACCCCTCAACATGTCCTGTATTCTGGGGCTTGTGTGTCCCTCAGGGGTTAATTCCAGGCTAGGCCCACTCCTCTCCGGGGCCTCGCCTCATGGGGAAAGTTACACAGGTTTCTCTAAGGGTTAATGTGGCCCCGGCCCCCAGTGGCGTTTCTGTGGGCCCTAGGGGCCTCCTGGGCTCACCTGATGCGTGGTCGTTGGTCGTGCTTCCTAGCGACTGGCAATCTCCAGGACCGGCCCGTGTTCTGGAGGGCGTGGCCCGGTCGGGGTACCTCAGCCTTCTGGCCGGAATTACGGGTCGTTGCGGGGGCCGGTATCACCCTCCTCCAGCCCCCGGGATCAGGTGAGTGACTTTGCGGGCTTCAGGGACGTTGCGGGGGCCGGTATCACCCTCCTCCGGCCCCCGGGATCTGGGAAGTGACTTTGCGGGCCTTGCGGGACTTCGGGAAGGGGAGCGGGAGCCGGCAGTCCTCTCCGGCCGGCTCCCCGTCTCCCTCTGCACGGCCGGGGCTCTTCCTCGGCCTCCGTCGGCGCTGGGGGGGCGTGGCGGGAGCCATCGCCCAATCGCTGCGCGGCCTTCCCGGGGGCGCGGCCGGCGTCCCCGGTTGCCCAGCAACGGCGTCGGCGGGGCTTGGAGGCCTCGCGGATCGCGCTAGGCCGCGGCTGCTTCACGCGGCCCCCTTGGGCTGCGGCGGTGCGACGGCGGCGGTGGGGCCCCGGGCCCAGCGGCGATGTTGTGGGGGAAATTCAGAGGCTTCGTTGAGGGCGCGGACGGCGCACCTCACCACATCCACTCGAGGGGCCTCCCTCACCACAGCGCTTCCTTCGGTGGGGGCGCGGACGGCGCACCTCACCACACGGCCCCGAGGAGGGCCTTCCTCACAGCAGCACTTCTCCTCACGCGGCGGCGGCCGCGGCGGTGATTCCCTCACGAGGTCAGTGACCTGAGGGGGGCAGTTTCTCCCTCGTGGAGACAGAACGCGGGCGCACCAGCAGCCTGTGGGCAGGGCTGACTGGAAAAGTACTTGGGGGCAGCCCAGCAGCAGGCAGGAATAGATAGGGGGTGAAGGTCTAGCGCTTCAGGGCACGGCACTTACCTGGTGATCCCCAGTGTGGCCGTTTAGGTTTCAGGCCTTGCTGGACGGTCAGGCCTCCTCAAATTAAGGTTTCTTGCGGCTGGTTCAGATTGGTTGCTTCTTAGGAGTTTCTTGTCAGGAGTTTCTTGTCAGAAGTTTCTTATTATAAGTTTCTTGTCAAAAGTTTCTTGTCAGAAGTTTCTTCTTATGAGGGGGGGGGATGAGTTGGTGGTTCTGGGAGTGCTTGATGTTCTTCCCAGCACGCTGAAGGTGGTTCCCTGGGTCCCCTCACACTGGGCAAGGTCAGTGGGTGGTGGGCGTTCCTCAGCTAACTTACTACAGCAGGGCCTAAGCCTTGTCAGCAGCAGTAGTGTAGGTCTCCCCCCTAGGCCCTAAAGCCTGTACTCCGGCAGAGGTTCTCCCAGGATCAGTGGTGCCCCAACTGACTAAAAGTTTTCCTTCCAAGCCTTTTATACCCCTAGGTCAGGTGACCCTCCCAAAGGCGGCAAAACATAACTCCTCCCACAGCCCGGAAGGTTCTGGAACCTTCTACATGTCTGGCTATGTGGCCCAGAGGCGGGGACGGAATGGATACTGTATCCCTATGTCCCAGCCTGACCCTGGCTACTAGTGTGTATGCGTGTAAGGCCCCTCTGCAGTAGCAGGGGCCTGTGGCAGCCATCTTGAGTGAGAGAGCACCTGCACCTCAGCACTGGCTAGCAGTGGCAAGGCGCCCGGAGACCTAGGTCCAGTAAAAGTACGGTGGCAAAAATGAGGCGCAAAAGGGAAAAAAAACAGGGCAAGACCACCCTAGGGCTGACAGGTCTAACAGGAGATGTAAATGTATAGCCGATATTTTGATAGGTTGTATTTTCATTCTTTCGGTTTTGCAGTCTATGTTTTCAGATGAAACTGATATGTTAAGGTAAATAAGCTGATAACTCGGAATACTGAGTATTAGTTACCTTCTTACTCCAGGTTACAGTGGGTTCCAAATGTTCCAAGTCTTTAACCACCTGTCAGGCGTTCTTCGATGACTATTTTTGTACTTTTATTGTGTCATTATTTCCCAAGGTGGGTCTCAGCAGAAGGGGCTCTTGTACAAAATACTTTTGCAGTCACAAAGAATATAGATTGCAAAAACACATGTGTTACAACCACGAAAAAGTACTTTGGTAGATGCAGAACCCACTTTATAAGTCAGAAAATTCTAATTGTTTGACTCACTTGATGTGTTTTGGGACCTATTATGAATTGTGAGTAAGAGGGGTGTACAAGTGATGTCCCCGTCTATATAGGAGTCATAATGAAATGTATGAGCGAGCGGTTTGTGATGGCAACTGTGGTCGTAGACCATTTTGCTCATTTACACCTCCACATGTTTGGGTGTTAAAAGATTCACAAAGCGGATGCTGTCCCAGTGGGAGAGCTTCCCCTTAGGGGATCATGGCAGGCGATCACTGCATTCTCCGCACAATGTTTTTTCCAACATCTCAACATTTATTTTTTAAATCCACACCTGTTTATTTAAGAGAGTCAGGCAGCTTGAAAAAATTGATGTGCTGGTAATGCGAACGCAGGTATGGAGGTATGCTGTCCCGCGTAGGCCTCCATCCCTGCATCTGCAGCAATTCAAAGTAGATCATAAAATGGCTCTTGCCTCATTAATATTCATGAGGCAGGAAGTATAGCGGCCTTCTACGAATAAATATTTTGCATGCGACTCATTGCGCCGCTGCCCAAACATACAGCCTATCTGAGAAGGCTAGGAATGCTGTATTGGTTGACACAGCTTGCTTTGGGGCATTATCGAAGAACCTGTTGAGGCCTATAGTATGGCAGTCCCAAAATCTAGGTAAGATAAAGCTAGTATTTGAAATATACCTGTCATCTCAGATTTTTTAAACGGATATCAGAGCCCTGTCTGAAACAAAGCGAGTTATCAAGTATGCATTCCAAGGGTAAATTAAATGTAAGCTTTTGTCCCAAAATTTGAAAAACCAGCAGAAAAAAAAAAACACATATGATGCTGAAGAGGCACGTTCTGGAGCCAGACAGCATAGTGCAAAAATAGTGCAGAATCCACTTCAATCACCCCAGCCTCAGCAACGTGGACATTTGTCAATCTAGGTTTGGAACAGGGAATGCTACTGAGAGCAAGATGCTAGGGGTGTTTGATGGTTGACACCGCATTGCTGGATGAGGACATCTTGCCAGGTTATCCTACCTGGACTTGTGCTTAGCCTCTGAAACAGTGGCTCAACATCTTTTGGCACACAGCTGGCTTCTGTGGATGGAGTTCGGGGGCAAATCTGGAGCGATTTTAGTCCTTTCTTTCTTACAGTATTACTAGGGATTCATTGGGTCCCTACTTCTCCACACTCACTACTTCGAGTTGTAAAGCACTGCAAAGTACCCTACTCTTCTCCATTTATTGTTATTTGGTCCCATTTGCATACGATCTAGATATGGGGGTCTTCTACATCAAAATTACACTGATGACTCTCAAATCATTGCCAACATTCACAGCTCACAAACTCAGCATTCTGGGCTTGACGGTGTCTAAAAGAACATCAGTGACTGACGCTCAATGTGGAAAGATTTGTTTATGTATTTATTTATTTATAGAGCGCAGGGTTACCCAAGGGCAACATGGCGCTAAAACAATCAAAAAACTATATCAGACTGCAGAGAGTGGAGGAAGCAGGGGAAAAGTTTGACAAATGAATTTTAAACCTTTTCTTGAAACCCGTGAGATCAGAGATCTGTTGAACATGAAAAAAAGGGAAGAATTCCACACTTTGTGTCATTGCATTTCTTCTTGCTGTATCAGGCAATGGTGAGAAAAGGGAGGCAGAGATGAAATGTAAGGATCTGGATAGACTACTGTGGAAATCAGATCAAGGACGGCCTGGGCCAGCGAGTTAGAAAGCTTTGTGCATCAAGTATAACACCTTGAGCTGGATCTGGAGCTAAAATGGGCGCCTGTGAAGTGTGCAGTGGAAATGTAGTCACAATTGCCTATAATGCAAGCTACACACACTGCTAAGATTTGGGTGTTCTTAAACTTGTTGATACTGAGAAGTAAAAACTGTTGTTTTTTGTAAAAGGAATCAACGGAGATGAGAGGAGTTGGCCTAACGGCTAGGGGGTCGACCTCGAATCTGGGGAACTGGGTTCGAGTCTCGGCAATGACACTGAACATCCTGTGATTCTGGGCAAATCACTTAATCTCCCGTGCCTAACAAAAATGAATGTGTCCTCATGTAATGCAACTGGTGCTATGTAAAGCGCTCTGATACCCGATTCGGGTCAAGTTCGTGCTATATAAAACTCTGCAAAATAAAATAAAAATAAATAAAACGGAACATGAGAATCAATGTGGTATGTTCAAAACCCTATCCAAAAAAGCAGATTGATGGGGGGGGGAAAGGCTTTCTAAATGTTTGGGAAGGGACATCTCTATGTAAAGGCCATCCTCCAAATTATCAAAATGTCAATACACTTTAGGTGAAAAAGACATTAGATGTGAATGCATTCTTACTCCAAAACAGGGTGCTGGTTTATATAATGAACAGACAACGCTAGGTTGTTTAGTAGCATCCTCTGCATCATTGATTAGGAATATTTCTGATATGTGACCATTAATTACCAGAAGGCCCAAGTTTCCTTTTGTTCCAACCAAGGCATAGAGAAAAGGCGCGGTCATGCAGACACCTATATCCTTAACCAGCTACATATGAAGGGTAATTATGCTGTTGCCGAGCTCACTTGTACAGATACGCTCAATCCTCATTGGGGTGAACCGCGGCCTAAGAGTGATGCCCAAATGTGTGGCCGTTCTTGGTGATACAATTCAGAGCACATTGTGACTTGCTGGACAAAGTTCTTTATTAAGGATGTTGTATACGACTTGATAAAGAGCATTAAGATGGCTTTTATTCAAAATAGGAACTGCAGTCAACCCAATGTCTCCAACTTTTGCTAAAGCCTTCTCATCCATACAGAAATCGTCGCCTTAAACCACCTCTGCTGTGCCACCTTGGCACTCTCTCAGTGCCGACCGGAAGCTCCTTTCCTTGCACTCTACTTGCAACATCCTGTTTGAGAGCCCAAGGCAGGAAAGCTATCCTGATGCCAACTGATTTGCCAGGGCAGTGCAGAATTCTGCCTGCAAACAAGACGAGCTGGAAGAGGTGCCAACATTCTCACCAGTCTCTGCTCCAGCAAGAATCTGCACACTGTAATTGGATGTACTTCAAACCCCTGCGCAAACCATTGTTCTCTTTCTAACCAAAGAGATCGCATGGTTGCAGAAAAAAGTGTAAACAAACAGGATCTGTACCGTGGGAAGAAACATCAAAATGCAGCTGGTAAATTCTTGCAAACAGATGTCTTAAGCATTTGTACGGATAATCTGCATCACCACTGCTTTTGTGGTTAAGGTGTGGGTAACAAGCAGATAGACGTCTGTTCTCATTTATTTAACCCTAGCAATTCATTAAATACATTTTTTTTTAATCACAAGCAGCTAATGAATTAAACAAAATAACGCTTTAAAAAAGTTTTACAAGTGTGGCTGGAAAACTAGCTTTCAATTGAGCTCTTTTAATGTTCTGCACACCAAGTTGCTTTTGGCAGTGTCTGCTGGCTCCCAAGCAGGCTTTGTGATGTCACAATTCGACTGGAATAACGTATATTGTACCTTTCCTATTTCTATTTCCTTGTGATATGCTAGTGATTTGAGAACGTGACAGTAGTAATAAAAACAAAAAACGTTTTTGATATGGGGATTTCAAGCTTCCATGAATAACTATTAAAAATGAAAAATAAAAATATATTAAACTATTAGTAGTAGTAGTAGTAGATGTAGTAGTAAGAATACTTGCTTTTCATATTGTGGTTCATACTGCAGTTTTGCATTGTCGAAGCGGTTCAAATAAAAGGGGTTACCATTGCCTAATTTAGAGGTACAGGACAAGCAATTCCTCTATTCTCATCATTATTATAGAACAACATAAAATTGCCATTTAAGATCTGATTATTTTTTGGAGTCCTTCTCCAGAACAACTTAGCAGCAGAACTGTTGTGTTATGAAGAACAGAATGCACGAATAAAATTGGCACAAGAGCCGGTAGTATTAAGATGTATTAAAAATGACTTGAACTGCACATTTGATTGCAAAGCTCGTTCCTGCGTAATCAAGTGCCACTCCAAACATCCTACAAGGCAATGGATTGCTTAGACTGAAGTAACTCCTACAGGGACTGGACTATTTGAGTAAGGACAAACTCTTTTGGAAATACATGTTTCTCCTTCCTTCTCTAAGCACATTGTGGAGTACTACTGGATTATATATATATATATATATACACTGCTTATTTTATTGAAAAAATAAGCAGTTACAGAATAGATAGTGACGATACACTAACACTACAGGGTACATTGTGTAACCTCGTACGACCTCATAAGTAAAATATGAGATATAGCATAGCTAAATACACTGGTGCAATAGCAGCTGTTGGTATATTATTTGTCAAACATGGTGGTAAAATGGGGGGTACATTGAGATCATATCTTAAGATAGTGGGGAGCTGAGTGTGGGATCTCCATATAAGATCAGGATTAAGGTCCCTGAGTGTGCTCAAGATGTATGAGCAGAAAAAACAGTAAAGGAAGGAGGGAGAGAGGCGACAGAAAAGATGGGGGTGAGGTTGGAAAGAAAGAGGTGAGGGAGGGGGCTGAGTCAGCGGGGTCTGTAGTGAGGGCAGGTCTACTAAGCATATACTGGTGGTTTATTTCTGTCTTGGTGGGTGGGCGAGCAGGAAGAATGTTGGGGCTATGGGGATCCACTTTTTGTAGGTATAAATCACGTAGGTTCCATAGGCAGAGTATGTGTGATGTGTTATGTAGTTTCTTGTACATTACGTTGTCTACACTCCTGGTGGCACATCAGTGGCGTAACAAAACTGGAGGGTGCCCCCCCTGCAGGGTACGTAGAGGGGCCCCCCCACACCGCTGGGGCTGCGGGGGCCTGTGCTACGCCCCTGTGGCACATAGAGTGTTCCACAATTAGTTGAAGGGGATTTCTGTAGTAGATTTCCACTCTGACAGGACTGTATTGGAGCCCAGGGCATTAGATCTAATAGCAGTAAGTCATTTGCAGGTAGACCAGTGTTAAGTGGGTGTGCCACAAGGCCTAAAGTCGAGGTTAGGAAGGATGGTGGGAGCTGAATCTTAAAGATGTCATAAATAGCCTGGCGAATTTTGGTCCAGAGGGGTTGAACCATTTTACATGTGAAAAACATATGCTCAAGTGAGTGGGTGTTCCTCACAGCGCCAGCAATTATCTGATAGGAGGATCCATAGTTTGTGCAATCTGGATGGAGTCCAGTATGTTTTGTGTATCGGCCAAAATCTAAACTGTGCAATTGCAGGTGTAATTTTAGCCAGAATTGGCGAGTGCCAGATTTTATTCCACATAGCATCTGAAAAATGCGATGTGAGATCTTCTGAGATGTGTAGGGACCATTTATTTGTCAAATTGTTGAGAAGGTGAACCATGGGGGGGGTCAAGTAACTTACAGATATGTGATGCAGAATGTCCGAGCCTTTTAAGATTTCCAAGTAGGCCGGGTAGATCCGGAGTATGTGGTTTCGGTAGTGATGTAATGGCTCTTGTAAGTTTTTGGGAAATTATAGAACTCGATCAGGGGAAGGTCATGCCATGCGCTCAAATCAGCAAGCAGAATGGGGGTTAGGGATGTGCCTAAGCCTCCAATGGTTTTGAGACCCCTTTGGGACCACTGTTCCCAGAACACAGTTCTTTCGTCTAGCTTGATTTGTGGTTATGCGATGAGGACATTAAAGTAGAGTTAGTGAGACGGATGTTCAGAGTTTTATCGACTCGCAGGAGGACAGAGACCGTGCCAGCGATTATGGAGAGCGAGTGGGCCAGGGGTAGTTTCTGGAGGCCTCTGATGGTAAGGGTGGAGCTCAGAGGGAGGGGAGATAGTGAGTGGGCTTCAATATTGAGCCATGGTTGGGAATGGTCATCCGCCTCGCTAAACCATCAGTGGCCATGAGCCGCTAAAAAAGCTTGTTGGTATCTGTGAAAATCAGGCATATTCAAGCCTCCCCTCTTCTTGTTAAATTTAAGGGTGGGACTGGCGATCCTGGCTCTTTTCCCTTTCCAAAGGAAATCCGAGATATGATTGTCCACGGAATAAAGAAGGTGGTGGAAAGATGTATGGGAAGCATGCTCAAGAGGAAGTTGATTAGCGGTGCAATTATCATTTTCTCTGTGTCTGTCCTTCCCCATCATGTTAAGTGTTTGGGGGACCATGAATTTAGCAGGTCTTTGATTTTGGTAAGTGCTTTGTTTTTGTTAATCGTAAGGGAGAATTGAAAATCTTTCCCGAACCAGATGCCAAGGTATTTAAGTGCAACAGGTTGCCATTTCAGGTCGGAGTTGCCCAGAATCGAGGGGGTGCAGAGAATGTTCATGGGGAAGATCTCTGTTTTGGAACGTTTAAGTGTACAGCCAGAAACTCAAGAGTATTTTCAAATTTCGGACATAATGTGAGGGATTGCTGTGTCTGCGTCTTCAGGGAAGATTAGCACGTCATCGGCATAGGCCGCAACTAGTTGCCTGCCTGATTCATTCTGTTTCAGGGAGGAGAGGAGGGATTCGATTACTAGAAGGAATAGGAGTTGGGAGAGTGCACATCCTTGTCTGGTGCCCTGTTCCAATGAAAACGAGTGTGACAGGCGACCATTTATTCTGACCTTCGTTACTGGTTCCGCGTAGAGTGCTATGATCATACGGATTCAATCCTTGCCTAGGTGGAACTTGCCTAGCACCTCAAGTAAAACAAATCCAGAAAACGTTATCAAAGGCTTTTTCCATGTCAAAAGCAATTGCGGCGGTGGGGGGGTGGGTGCAATGACTGAGCCTTTTCAAGTGCATGGCAGAAGACCCAGATGTTATCTGCAGCCAGTCTGCCTTGCTGGAATCTAGTTTGGGATGGGCCGATAAGTTTTGATATCACCTTCTCAAATCTTCTTGCCAGGATTTTGGCATATAATTTGCAGTCGATATTGATTAATGATATTAATCTATAGTGTTTGACATACAGGGTGTCTTTCCCTCTTTAGGGATAACAACTATAGTGGCTTCAGAGCCCGAGCCGGAGAAGCGACCCATGAAGGCATATGATTGAAATAGGGCAAGGAGTGGGTCAGATAGAAGATCAGGGAAAGTTTTGTAGAACTTCCCAGAGAACCCATCCGGGCCCTGAGCCTTCCCTGATGTGAGGGACTTAATGGCGGAGCAAATTTCCTCCATGGTGATAAGGGCATTGAGAAGGAGTCTGCCTTCTGAAGAGGCTAGTGGTAGCATACCAGAGTTCATGTATGAGATGCATCCCTCCGGGTTGATTGTTGCACTTGGAGTGTATTGATTGGAATAGAATTTAGGAAAAACCTCCAGGATCTTTTATGGAGCAGTGAGAGTTACTCCAGCTTTGTTTTTGATGGCTGAGGTGATGGTTCTGTTTTTAGAGTATTTTAGATAGTTTGCGAAGGCCTTTCCAGCTCTATTTCAATTGGTCAGTTTCTCCACACTGGATATATCCACCCATTTCTGCGCTCTTTTGCTTAGCATTTGATTATATTCGAATTGTAGTTTGCACAACTTAGGGACGTCCTAAGAGCCACCGGAGAGTCTGAAGGATTAATTTAAGGTTTTAATCTCTGATTCAATTAAGTCAAGGAATATATTCAGGCATTTGTTTCTGGCTGTCGATAGGTTCATAAAGATGCCTTTAAGACAGACTTTCAAGGCATCTCACCTGATCGAGTCTGAGGTATCCCCAGGAATTGGCATATTGCTGTACTGATCTTGGTTTTGGAGTTCTCATCCTCCAGGAGGGCATCATAGAGTCGCCATATTTTCAGGGAGTGGCTGGTCATCAGTGAGGGTGAGGTCTAGTGATATGCATGCATGGTCACTGATTATTATGGGTTCGATTTTGGTATGAGTGATCAAGCAATTTGTCTATTAACATGTAGTCGATTCTAGTAAGGGTGGGATGGGAAGAGGCGTAAAATGTATAGTCGCTACCAGAGGGGTTGAATAGTTGCCAGATGTCAACTAAGTTGTTGTTTTTACACAATAGTCTAATTTGTTTATAGGATCTACTACCGGAGAATTTGTGTGAAGAGGGTCTATCTAGGACACCATCCATTGACAGATTAAACCTCCCCCTTCTACAATGATACCTATGGTCTCTGGGATTTCTGAGCTACGTTTGTCTACTTCCTTTCAGAAGTCGACCGAGTTATCGTTCGGTGCATAGATATTTACAATGGCAAGTACTCTGGTTTTTTTTTTAGATCCTTGTAATCAATCAGCATCCCTGGTGGTCATGTGTGTGTGATAGAATGTTAACTTTGGAGTTTCTGGAGAACTAGGTGATAACCCCGTTTTTTCATCTACAGCTGGAGAAAGTAAGGTGTCAGCGACCCAAGGGCAATAGAATCTGGCATCTTTAGGGTACTCTATATGAGTCTCTTGAAGCAGAATTATGTCCTCCTTCAGTTTATTACAGTAGTCAGCAATTTATTTTTGCCTTATTGGGTGTGAGAGTCCCTTAGTGTTTAGTGAGATAATTCTAATGTCAACCATCTGTTAGTAGTGTAGTGGTACAGTTATAGATGGGGCGATGTAGGGGAGCAAGAAAATGAGAGCGATATGCCCTTGAGATAGGGCCTCTGCTATAAGGAGCATATGTGATGTTTTGTCTGTATGTGTACGGTAAACCTGTAGAGAACGATGTTGATTATAGAGAAATGCGTGGGTGATGCAGTGACGAGGCATATCTGTGATAAAAATGATATAATGCATATATAGTATAGGCTGTGCAGGTAGCACTAAGATGAGGTATGGTCATGCGTGGGGATATAAGCAGCTGCAGTTGCTTGACACAAAAGTACCCTGGACAGTTGTACGGAGAATTGGTTTGAAAGGAGACCTGCCAGAGATAGTGAAGGATGAGAGAGAGCGGGGGAAAGCGAGAAAGAGAAGAGCAAGAGAAATAAAACAGAACAATACAAAACCCCTGGAACTAACCCACCCACCACCCTTGCTCTGAAATGTGGACAGGCTGCATTTCCCCACCCTATTTAGAGTAGAAGAGAGGAAAGCCGCGAGAAGGCCAAGCCTCAACAGCAGCAGTCATCACTCCATCCAATGGATGGTATCAACTTCCCAAATTTGTAAGCTTGGTAACGAGCGAAGTGCAGGCAGATGAATATACAATGCAGTAAATAATAAAACCTGAAAGGAAAACAGATGTGGCTGTCATATGGATGGATTGGTAAGTGAATGACATTGGTAGCCTCCCCTGAAGGGTCACGAGCTCTTGGAGTAAGTACTTTATTACTTGTGTTATAGATTCTTGTTTAATTAACAATGTCAGTTAGTTATTTGTTGCTCCATTTGTCAATGGATATTTACAAGTGCTGAGTGATTGGGACTGAGCTACTTGAGAGTGCATAGGCTGTGAGCTTAGGCTCTGTTAGCTAGGAGACCTATGTTGGATGAATATGGAGTCAGCATAGAGATTTCTGATCTATCGGGTTCCAACGTAGATCTAGTAATTTGGAGTGCAGTGGAGGTCAAGAGCAAGATGGTAGTGGAGCAAAAGGGATAGGGTCAAGCATTCCATCCTAATTTGAGTGGTGGTATCCATGAAGGCTTGAAGGAGCGCAGGCGAACTGAAGAACATTCCTTTGCCCTTAGAGCAGATACGGTATTTGGCTGGACCAGCCAAGGAGAAAGGAATATTACGGTCTCTCAGCACTTGACAGAGTGGCAGGAAGCCTTTTCTTGTGGAAACAGTCTCTTTGAAGTAAACCTGGGCAGTTGAGATTCGAGATCCATTCCAATAAATTTGTTGTACTTTCCTCATCTGAGCAAGAATTGCTTCTGTTTGGTGGTAGCGCAAAGGTTGAAAGATCATTGTTCTTGGGGCATGAGGAGCTTCAAGATGCAGCGCTTGGTGATTTTCCTGATGGGATCCTAATTGCCTGTTGAATTTCAAAGTCCTTCTCGAAGATGAGGCCCAAGGTGCAGGGGATCCATGACTCCAGGAATTCAGTGCAGCAGTTAGCGTCATTTTCAACGTTCTCTGGCAGGCTGAAGATGCATAGATTCCCTCTACAATTGCAGTCTTCAAGCTCTGAGAGAATGCCTGTCATTTGCTTCATTGAGTGACATGAGTAGCCCATGCGTTTTAGAGTCGAGGAGTTGGAATCTTCCAGCGAGCTGATTCTAGACTTGGCTTCAGTCAGTCTTTCTGAGAGGCCCTTAAGGTCATCGCGGATGGCTTGGATTTCGTGGTCATGACGTCCGTGTTAGTTTTAGTATCTTGCCCCAGGTAGTGGAGCGCCCAAAGACTTTGTATGATGAAATCAATGTTGGCAGACATGTCCCCTTTGCTTTTGATCAGAGATTGTAGGACTGGGGGAGGTCTGGTTTAGGCCATTTGTGTGGGGCCTTATTGTTGTCAGGTCTTTGTGGTCTTTTGATTCTCTTCCTTTGTGGTCAGCCATCGTTAGTCGAAAGTAGGTAAACTACACCGTTTGTAGGGGTAGGAGCACAAATCCAGGGTCCACGAGTCCAAAAGCATGATTGCACTACAGTAAGCGATGGCTGAGATGCTAGAGAAGAGGCAGTTCCCTGGTAGTTCTCTGAGCGCTATTGCCTGTGATCAGAAGTTGATAGAGCCCAATAAGTGTGGATGTGTGGACACAGAGACATGCGTAATGAGAGGACAGCTCCAATTGACAAGTGGGCCTTTTATGTAGCGGAGCTACTGCAGGGCACTGACCTCATAGAAGCTGGCAGTATCCTGGGGGGAATAACGATCAGCAATGAGCGTATCCTTTAGCCTTTAGTCATTAATCGTTCCTTTAATCTTTTTATCCTTTATCCTTTTATCCTTAACCTTTCCTTTAATCTTTTCATCCTTTTATCCTTTATTAAACATCCTTTAATCTTTTTTTTATCCTTTAGCCATAGCAAAGAGCTTTCCTTAAAGTCCATGGATTTTTACCTATGCTTTAGGTAATGAGCAGTAAGCCTTTCTTTTAGCAGTGAGCCTTTCCATTGGAGAGTGCTGGCCACATGGGGACTGGCGTTAGCCTGGGGACCATAGAGGACATCAATGAGCCAAGCAGAGCAGACCAGAGTAATACGCTGTGGCTGGCTGCTCAGAGCACGGATTCCTCGGTGAGTGGCAGAGAAGGTGCAGCTGCCATCTTGAAGTAAGGCATCGTGTGAGGGATGGTGAGGCGGGCGCAGTATGGCCTCGATATTCTGCAGTTTAGTCCCTGGCTCTTTGAAGGTGCAGCGCGATGTTGCTAATACTTGTTGGTAGCGCTGAAAAGCAGTTGGGCGATCCTGGTGGACTGAGTGGAGGTGGGTTGGTGAATGAGGGCTCGCTGAGGGACGATTAGGCTGCTTGATGTCGTCCTGTGGTCGTGCTTGGAGGCTGGGTGCAGATCTCAATGATTACAATTCATTGGCCAGAGTAATAGCCAGATTTTGTATGAGGATGTTATAGCGGAGCATACGATTCAGTAAAGGCTTTAGGGATGCGCTGCTGTAATTGGGTTATGCTGTGGGAGGATGCCTTGCGACCAACGTGTCACTTATCTGTAGTTGACCTCATGGCAGAGCAGGCATGCAGATGTTTTTTGCATGGTAGAAGCGATCGTCACTGCAGGGAGCCGATGCCGTGGGTGTGCTTGGTATTCCATGTAAATAATTATGCCACCTGTAATCGGAACATCGAGCTACGTGTAGTAACATTCGCTGAAGAGGTGGTCGCCATCTTGGGGTGCCTCGTTGCCGGGAGTTCAGAGTAGAAAATTGGGCTCACAGACAGTCCTGACGGCGTCTTTTTGTCTGTGGCAGAGGTATGGATAACATGTTCTGTATTGCATATAACAGGGCACTTCTTCTGTCATGATGGACAGGCTGGGAGCATGATGAGAGTGGATGGAGTACGGAGTTCAGGCAGTCATCAGTAGTCAAGTCATATGTACTGCTCCAACATTGACAAATTATTTTGTTAACGGAGCTGTCTTGTTTTAATTATGAGTGTTAAAATGATAGTTTATTTCCCAAAGGTTAGTTATGGTAGCAATCTTCACTACTTCACAAATATTTCATGAGTGTGAAAATGTTCCTGCAAAAGCTTTTTGGGCAGAAACATTTGTCTATATAGAAAGCAGGTACAGCGGGTTTTCACTTCTAAACTTTAAGTTTTACAGGATTTTTAAAATGCTTTTTAAAAAAATCTGTCCCAAACTCATGGAATATGTAAGAGTTATTTGCCCATTCCTACAGCTCAACACTGACAAGAGCTCAGGCTGCAAGATTTTGCAGTGATTTGTATTTCCCTGCTTATGCGGAAGTGGGGAAGCAATGGTATCCGCCCAAACACATTCTCTCCTTTTCCCATTCCCCACTCCAGGAAACTGGGACTTCCGTGTTCCCTACGTCTAAACTTTCCATCTGTCAATGCCCCACAGGCTCAGGTGTGCATGCCAATGTATTTCATGCACGCGCACTGACGTGAGTGTAGTTTTAATTACCCTGTTTGAGGAATGCATTGCAGTACTCACTAACAAGTTCTTTCCCCAGATATTTGAGGAATGGAGTTAGAATAGTAAATCATCCCCTCCTCAAATAGTTTGGTGGTATGGCTAGGTTTTCAGAAAAGAGATAGAAATTCCACATCCGGGAGGCGTGGACAAACGGGGGAGTTTAGTTAATTAGAATATCGGCACTAGATAATGTTCTGCTCCAGCCCTGCCAGACTGCAGGTCAGTGTCAGCAGCTGTGCAGCCAAACCTTTTTGAAACTGTACAGAGATGTGAGCATTTAAGCTTTCCAACTTCGCAGAGCATTCATATTTTTAAAACAAGCATTGGCATAGCCAATAGGTCTCGCTTTTGGGACCTTATAAGTATTTAGTTATGCAGCACAATATCCTTGGTGCAACATCAACTGTTGCATGGCTAAACACTTATAAGGTCCCAAAGGCAGTCTATGGCTATGCCAATGCTTGTTTAACTGGAGGTAACCCAGTGCCCTTTTACAACACATGTTTAAATGGGAAACGGCTTCACTCTAGCTAGAACCCTGCCAGGAGAGGCGCTTGAGCTGGACCATGTTGCCAGACATAGGGGGTGCCCCCTTTCCCTGGACCATCGCCGCAAGGCCCAGGGGTCCCTGGCCTGCAGCGCTGGAATCTGGGTCATGTCTGCTGGGCCCAAGGGAGGAGGAGGATGGCCCATTTCCTGACCTTACAGCACTAGAGCCTGGTAAAAGTTGGAGGGGCCTCGTAGTGGGCAGCTGCACAGACTCCCAGTGCCTTGTGCCGGCCTTGGCAGCAAAAGCGAGCTCACTCGAGTTCGGATTCTGAAATGAGGTCGTTACCTTCGGGGATTGGGGAGCGGCATGAGGCGTGTCGAGTGGTGGGCACTGAGTGTGGCTAGAGGACACTGGACTTTCCACTTCTCTCCCTCGCCACCTCCTCTCAGTAGAATGAATGCGCCCTTAACAGGTTCAGTCTCCAACAGCTTTCATAAGATGAGGTCGCGCGGTTGGGGAGGCCGGCGAGTGGTTTTTCACTTGAACCTCTCCTGATGCGTGCTCTGTGAACGACGTGGCGCGTGGAGGCCTATATTCACCATCCACGACTAACAACGCCCTCTGAAGCCTATTTCTGGAAAGACGTGCACATGCAAACGCACCCCAACTGTTAAGGTGGTCTTTAAAGTCTGCCCTAGAAGCCGTTCTGCATCCTTTCTTCAGGGGTTCCACTGAGGATATGGTGGGCAATAAAACGAGCCAGACACCCAAACATAGCACTGGAAACAAGTTCCTCAAATTCCTCCAGGAAAACACACACACTTTACTGAAAAAAAAATGTTACTCGTGTACTGTATGATACGCCACACCCCATGTGACTGACACCCCTGCGTCAACCCCACAAGAACTGCCACCCCAATCAAATCCCCTAGCAAAAAGCATCTAAAGTTCGGAGTGTCACTCTACTGTCAAACTTCATCAGACGCATGAGGAAAACAAGCATTTGAAGGCACGCGCGGGGAGGAGGGGGGGCGAAGCGAGTGGTGCGCGCGCCTCGCGCTGAAAGTTAATATAAAAAATAAATAAAAATGAAGCTGATAGCCGCGCGGCCGTGAAAGTGACACGGCCGCGCGGCGCGAAAGTGAAAGGAAAATGAAGCTGACGAGGAGGGAGTGGGAGGAGGGTATTCACGTGCTGTAGTGCACGTCGCGCGCGCTTGTGCGCTTGCGAGCAGCAGGCGTGACCACACGCTCGTGCACCATGGCCTTTTGCTTGCGCGTAACCGCAGGGAAAAGGCCACGACGCACGAGCGTGTGGTCAGCTTTTGAAACCCCCTTACATAAAGTCTTCGCCTAGCAGCGCTTGCGCGCTACTCAAGGCTCGACCTAAAAATAACTGGGGGAACCTGCCTGTTATGTTTATGCACCAACAGTAATAAACAGATGACTTGGTTTAACCTTGCCTTGGACAGCCAAGCCAAGAAATTGGACAGTGCCATTTGACCAGGAAATCTAAAGGAAGCAGTGTTTCCTTATGTAGTGCCTATGCTTAAACAAGTTTTTTATTTAGCATTTACTCTTTAAAAGATCAGTCCTTAGTGCCCTGGTTCCATTAGGAGGACATGCACTCGAAAAATAAATAACAATTATGACTTAAGTGGCACGTGCTGGTCAGAGTACAATGTTTTGTAAATCACGTCAGGATCGTTTTCTGAACAATTGATTGTCCAAAACGTTCTTAGCACTGACTGGTGCGGTATTGAGTGACAATATGCAAAAACACTAGGGGGCTATTAACAAACTGCATTTTGTTGTACGTTTAGTAGTACTGCAATAGTATTACTTTAGTAGAATGCACGCATGGAGGTTCCGCCTCCACTAACTGTTTTCCATGTGGAGTGCTCCGAATTAACTGTGGAATCTCCACCCATGTAAGAATCAGTTGGTGGATCCTCCGCTAAGGCGGAGGACCATCACCCCACTGAACAAAAGGAAAAATAAAATGATAATAACTGTTGTTATTATAATTTTAGTTTTCCTATTTCATCAGTGACTCTCGGGCGGGGCAGATCTGGCCAGAGCAGGGGGAGGAGTGGTTTACACTCCCTGAGTGCGCACCCTCTTGGGCCAGCCAAACAGTCCTGCACACTTTGCATCTTATCCCACCTGGCTGCATTGCACAGCCTGGTGAGGAACATGCATAGCCTCCCATTCCCCGTCTGAGCGTCCAACCACCATGGCGCTCAGACCAATCACAACGCTGCATTGCAGCGTTGTGATTGGCTCAGGGAAGCTTGGGAGCCCGGGTGCTTCCTGCTGCTGGCTGGGACTGCAGGAAGAGAAGGAAGATGACAGAGGACGGAGGAGAGGCGGTGGCCGGCCGTTACAGGTAAGTGTTTTATTTTTGTATTTTTTCGTCGTCTCTCCCTCGTGCGCCCCCACCACCCGGGTCCGGTAGCAGCCGCTACTGGTAAGAATATGTTTTAGTGGCAATGCGAGAGGGACAGAGAGGGGAGTGGTTGGAAAATGGGAAATACTTATGACTAACAGGGAGGAGTTTAGGGAAGGTTAGGTGGGATTTAGGGAGAGAAGTGCCCCCACCCACAAAAGAGGAAGCTTAATGCTATTCACAAATTGCACTTCTAAAGATATTACCACCAGAAAGGGACATAAAACAGTGGTGATGTACTCCAGCTCTGAGCTGATGTAAATCTAGCATCACACATGACCATCCACTGGTACTGCAACACCTCCCAAAGACAATTATGGAGGCAGGGACTAGGGACTTAAAAAACCCATGTGAAATTAAAATATTTTAAATAGTTAAAAATATAAATATATTAATATTAAAAATATATAAAACATTTATTATTTAATCATAAAATGTTTTAATAAATGTTTGATAAATAATGTAACACTTTTTATTAAACTAAAAATAAATTGCTTTTAATTAATTCTATACATTTTGTAATAATGATTAATGTGTGATAAAAGATATTTTTTTAGTTTATGTGGGAATTTATTTTTTAATTTAAACCAGTAAAACATTTTTATTTAATTTAATATATTATAAGTAATGAAAGATTTAATTCAAAATTAAGTTAATAGTGCTGCAGATTTTTTTCCCTTTGGTTCTACATTTAAAATAAATATATAAATTTAGTTTATAATAATATTTAACATAAAATAGATTTCTTTTTAAAATTATAATTAAATAAACTTTATTTTTTTACTTTTCCCTATACTTTACCATAGGAAGACTCTGCAGTCAGTTGTTTTAATAAGGCTTTCAGCTGTTTGCTGTAGTTCACCCTTAAGGCAGACCCATGTATTAAGGAGTTGATAGTGAAATTGTTACAAAACCTGCCGGCCAATCTGTCATTAATCAACTGCTGAGTGGGAGGCTTTGCTTCACTTCACAGTGTAGCTATTAGGTTTTTTTCTATTTCCTTCAAACCTCAGAAGAAAGTGACTGATGTTTTTATTGGGTTTATTCAGCACAGCACTTTTCTTTTAGCTTAGCGATACTTTATTGTTTTTGCAATATTTGCACACTGGAGTCATTACTGTATTCTTTCCTATGGCATTTATGTTGCTCATCTTATTTTGCCGTACATTTATTGCCTATGTCTTCATTGTGGGTTGTATATTGAGTACTGTTAAAATTAGTAACAAAAAATACAAAGGGGAGTTGGCAGCTCTCTCAGCTTTATGCTTTGATGTATGTCAAACTTCTGAAGTGTGTGTCAATGCTATGTGCTCATTTAGTGTTTTCCTTCATGTGAACTTAAAATTACTTTGCTACTTTTGGCAGCTTAAGATGGAGATTTTGTGCTGAGTCATCAATATGTGAATGTCTGTTATGGCGTGAAATAGGTGGCAGGGGGTGGGTTTCCAGATGTAGGAAGAAAGGTAAAAGGTTTTCCCTCCCTGTTGTGAGGGGGAAGGTGCTTGTTCAAGGGGTTGAGGCATCGTTTGTGGTGTTGATGTTTGTGCCAGTTCGTCCAAGGTCTGTGTTATGTCTGCTTTTATAGTCCCTCTTTTTTGTATGTGTAGAACTGCCCCTTCTATTTCAGCTCCATGTTTCACCTGCTTAAAATTTAATATGATTGGTGCAGCGGTGGCTTTCAGATTCATAGCGATATTTCTTCTCACGCCTATTAGCATTAAGTTGATAAATTTGCTTCCTTCCTGGGCTTAGGCATTAGGGCGAAACCAACAGCCCTCTCTGCTGGTAACTTGGCCATCTCTTCAGTTATTTTTCCCTAACAGTGAAGCGCAATCCGGCTTTCCAAGTCAAGTAATAGAATTGTGCTTCTACCTGGTTACCTCTCTGACATGCCACATTAGGATTTGCATACATTTTTGTAATTTTTCTGAGGGTGAGATATGATCTGTGGAGGTAGTAACAGTGTACTTTTTCAGAAGTGTTTCTCTACATATCTTAGGGGTGTTCCCGAATCCCGGTCCTGGTGTATAGTTCGGAGGATCTTTGCTACATTCAGTGCTGGCCAGTTTTCCAAAAAGCTCATCATGTCTGCATTAGGTACACGTTTCTATAGTCCCACAATTTGTATGTTATGTTTCCTGGTTCTGCCTTCCATGTCTTTGGAGCTATATTCAAGAAATCTGATCCATCTAGCCACTTCCATTATCAACTTTCCCATGGAGAAAGAGTCTAGTTTCAGGAAGGGTCATGTACTCGCCTTGTTTTTATCCTGTCAGATTATTTACGTTTATGGTCCCTGAGGAGGTTTCCATCCACTACCACTGAATCAATCTTGCTTTCAAATGCTTTTCTGGTGGCCTCCAGTATCCTGTTTAGTTTTTCTGGCATCACAGTTTGGGATAAATTGTTATCCTTCTTTAGCATTGTTGCATCAGTCTCTGGTATGTACGTTTGATCTAGCAGGATTCTGCTGGCGCCAAGCAATTAATTACCTGCAGTGTTCCCATGATGCTCTTTGTAATCTTGGAGGCCCAGGTAGGCTATAATGTTTGCATTCTGTGTATCTGAGGTCTTTACCTGCTGCCTGTCTCTTTTTATCAGCTGTAATTTGCAAATTATATCATCCTGCTCAGCTCCTCTTTAGGCCCCATTCAATAAGCTACATATTGCTCCCTGCCTTCTGATTCTCAAGGATCAGAGGCGAGTTGTCACTGTTTTTATATAATTGGTGCTTGTTTTTGGCATTTTGTTGCATTTTCTTGCATTGTGTGTGTCAGCGTGGGGCTGATGGTAGTTCTCTGCTTGTGTCCTGGATTGTTTGTGGTTGCTGTCTCCACACCACTACAGCCAAATCAGAATCATGTGCTGTCTTGTTGGGGGCAGTTTGGGTGTACTTCGATACCACACCCCAACCTACCCCAGGGAAATCCTCAATCAGGGCTCCTTTGTTCCTCCAGTGAGGTGGAGAGCAGTCTGAGCAGACACGAACAGTGATGGGGGTGAAAAGTCCACTTATACATGGCACAGCACTATCCATTTACAGCTCCTGTTTTTCCTCCCCTGCAATTGCTCCAGTATCCTTGTAGTCTGCACTATCACTTCTCATCAGTCGGCGACCCCTGGATTCTGGTCCAGTGTGCTTCTGGTGGTTCAGTGGCTGAGAGTCTGAGACTCTCTCTGTGTTCCATCCATTAATGTGTGATGTTCCTTCATCGCAAGGTGGCCGCCATTACAGTGCATGGGTCTTTCGCTCCACAGATCGACTCCCAGATCTTGGTCTTCCTTGGCTGTGTTTGCTCTCATTTTTAGCTGTTTAGGTCCCTCAGTTGATTCCTCTTATCAGTGCAAGTTCGCAGTTCTTAGTCTTTCCCCTCAGGATTTTCTTTTTCTTTCAGGCCAGCAGGTTGCTTCATCAGCGAGCATCCTATGCCATCTTTGGCAGCCCACGCCCCTAAGCACAATACTCTCTTTCAACATTCTAAATATTTATATATCATCAATTTAAAAAATATACAGAGTCTCAGTAAGGTGAACATGTAAGGATGAGTACAATTATCAAACATAATTGACCCACTGCTATTCTAACAGTACTAACATAATTACTTTACTGGATTATTTGACATGAAATTTGAATTACATCCTTAATGCACTAGGGAGAACACTTAGGCTAGCATACAATCAATTTTGAGGAACTTGCTAAACTTCAGAAAGAAAGATTCTTCATGAACAAATAAAGGAATGAGACACATATTTGACATATTTTGATTTGAGAATAGTCAGTATGAACTGGTTGACTGAGTAAGGAACGTATCCATGAGAGAACCAGATAAATGTGGATGCCAAGAGTTCAGAAATGTTTCGATAGATGGCTCTGATGATCATGGCTTTCAAAATGATTGTGATTGTATAGAAAGCCAGTGGAGTGATCACAGGACAAGGGAAATATGATCATGTTGGGACAAACCAGTGATCAAGAGGACAACTGTCTTTCAGGATAGTTAGAGAGAGTTCATTGTCTTCTATGTTATTGCAGATGTACAGAGTTCCCTAGCTCAGTACAGCTCAGATCAGGGCCCTCTGTAAAGAATAAGTCTCCTAGGCACTTTAAGTTGGAAAAAGCACACATTAGTTACCTAAGCAAAGTGGAACTCCATACGTAACTTGCAGTGGATATGCATGTCTAGATTTCAAAAAATCTTTACAAGTGTTGGGGTTTGGCTCTTGATCAGAAGCTGCAGACTTTCTTTCATAAGAGTTGAACGGGTGGTGTTAAGAGCATTTCTGTTTTGCCGGTAAGCTAAAGGAAGAGTCACAGACTTCATTCCATTCCCCAAAACGGACTTCCGCCTGTTTAATACATTGGGTGCAACAGGCAGTGTTCTCTCAGAAAGAAGAATTGAAATAGCTAATAATATAAGTGAAGGTTCCATAGGTTTAGGCCCCCTTGTGGGTTGACCATAGTGTCAATAAGGCACTGAACTTGAGACAAGTAAGGGAACATATATTACCCCTTCCCTCCAGCATTCGGTACATCATATACCTGTTTCAACAATAAATACATTACACAACATAAAACATTAATAGTTACATTACATTCCAACAGCCTAGTCATATTTTTCTTCACGTTCCTCCCAGGCCATTCTCCTTCAGAACTGCATCTACTCAATATCATATGACAACACAATCACTATCATACAGCCCAAAATAATACCTAACCACAGAAGTACCATTATGCGTGCAAACAAACACCAGAATATGACAGCGATCCCACTATTACACAACCACAGATAAACCTCACCCAGTAAAATACAGCTACATAGTCAATATCAAATGGCCACACACCACCAACCTAAATCCAAACACCCAATATCACACAACAGCACACTAACTTCAAACATCTAAACACACACAACAGTACAGGCTCACAACAACCATAATACAGCAATTCATACACCATCACATCACAACGACAGGCATACACCCACACAACCACCATTTGCTAATGCTATACTCAGTTACTGTAAGAACTTGGAAACACAATAATACATCCTTTTACACACTTAAAAACATAAAAAACAATTGGATCACACACATCTCAGTGAAAGCTTACTCAAGCAAAAACCGAGGTGCCATAGCCACCATAATATTCTCATATAGCCACAATTCTACATCAATATAGCTAGCATCATACATCAAACACTTATCACCATACATGCATTGCAAACGCCACACTTATTAACATACACCTACAGCACCACCATTATATAGCAATACGTCAACCATCTTGCATATAAGCAGATACCAGTTTCCAATGGTCAACAAAGTCACTTCAAAAATGTAATTACACACAGAACCCATTCACTTCACAACCTTTATCAAGTAATAAAAGGGGGACGTGGGAGTTAAGCCTGACTATGTAAGGTGGGGTTGGGAAATGAGGTGAAAGTAGAGATAAACTTGAAAATATATACACATGACTACTATAGGAGGGCTTCTGAATCCGAAACAGTTTGCAGCATCTATATGAAGTTATTACACTGTGAATTTTTAAGTGGGCCCTAGAGAAGCAGTTGAATAATAAGGGTGCAATTTGCAATAATATTCTACAGGGTTATTTCTTGTTGGAAATAGGTGCTTTCAGAGAGTTTGTCTCGCTATACCGTGAACACAGAATAAACCTGAAACCCAGCTCCATAAGACGGCTTTAACTCGTAGCTATGCCTTAAAAAGCTGACTTTACTAGAATGCATATGTAGCTTTGTTTTCCACTAAAAGAACTGTTGTATATGTTTTACACGAATTGTTTTTCTCGGGAGTTGAAAGAGCGATGCAAGTTTCTGTGCTTTCAGGAAGATGCCCATGTTGGTGAATAATAATTTGGCTATGCTTTAATTTATTTTGCAGTATTTCTTCATAAGAAAACGATGCATTTTATATTGGGTTGAGATCCTTCTGTATCAGTAACATTTTGTGGTAACATTTACAGTGACTATGGTGGCAGTATTTAAAAATACCTAATTTTCTTTTTCATCACTTTAAAACACCCTTAATTCATTTGCTTGCGGTACAATTTAGTGTGGAATATGTAAAGAGATACAGGGGTGGGGTGCAGGGGGTGTGCGTGCTCACACTTTTTATATAATATATCAACTTCGGCACATTCACAGAGCTCTTAAATTCATTCTGAAGTAAAAGCAAAGTTTTGGTTGGCACAGTCAAAGTGTGATTTATGCTTAAAAGCATATCAGTGCCAGATCTTCGACAAGGAGGGTTGCCAGTAAGGAGGCAAAAAGAAACAGAAAAAGTTGTAAACTGAACCTATTTGAAAGTAAACTGTAGATTATTAATTGAAAAATAACAAATTATTTTATGTATTTTCCAGGAAAACATTGCAATAAAAAAGCCCCGCTGTTCCTGTACAAGCAAACACATTTTAGAGTTTCTTCTGACGATGAAATGTTGTGCAGTGTAGAATAGCAGATGGATTCATGTTCTGTTCCCTTCCGAGACAAGACCCGTGAGCTTCTGTACCTGACCAGGGAATGAGTGTGCTGGGGAGAAAGGGGTGGGCAAGTGCCATCCTGGCCTAAGGCTCATCCGACGGGAGCAGCAGTTAAGCTCGATGAAACAAAGGCAGATTGGAAGATCCAGAGATGTACATATGTGCAGAGCGGCAAGGGCAGTAGGACTGAGGGAGTCAGTCAGGCCTGTCTTACCTGTGAATGACTCTTCCCTAGCCTGATTGCCTTTTACAGGGTCCAGTCTGTGGGAAATGGCACAATCTTCTGGTGATAGTGTCAGAATATGAACAGGAGACAGTTGTCTACTTGGCGTATTCAAATCAGTAGTGTAGGATGGACTTTGTGGGTCCTAGTGAAAGCAAGGAAGGTGGCTTTTTCTGGTGTTGGGGTAGTAAAACAATGCAATTATTAGGATTCAAAGGGCCCCTCAGGGCTCCGGTGACACTATACCTGCTGCACCAATGGTAGCTAAAATCCTGATTCTAATATAATTTCCAAGATTACAAATAAGCAACACCAACAAGCATTGGCCAAGCCAATAGGTCTCGTCTTTGGACTATATGGTGCTGCCAATGCCATCTGCTGAAAATATACAGAATTAACAATATGGTGTGCCGAAATGCCAAAAGTAAAAAAAAAAAATTTTTAAAAGTGCAATGACATGGATGGATTTTTTTTTTAATTTACCGATTTGCCCAAAAATGAAAGAGAAGTAGCAGGAAAGTGCTATATCAAAGGCAGAGGGGCCAGCAGCAGTTTGCTTGCTGGTCACACTCCCTCCCCAAAAAAATATTTAAAAAGTTGACCGTGGGCAGGCAGTGCAATTGAGGAGTGGTGGGGGGAGAGGGAAAAACAGTGGATGGGTGGGGAGGGGAAAAGGAGCACACAAGGGAATAAAACATGGGGCGAGGAGGAGCACATGAATGAGAACGCAACACGGAGCATGGGAGTTTGACAATTGGAGGGTGGAGGACAGGTATCTGGCAGAGGCGAAGCAGAAGAGGGAGAGAACTGGAAAAGACATGATCTCGCAAGGAGTGTTTAAGCATTAAGCAAACAGAAAAAAAGTAGTACCCTAAAGGTGAGCAGTGGCAGGAGAGATGTCAGCCAATCTGAGAGATGGTAAAGATGCGATGCGTCAGAGGTGGGACAACCACAAGATGAGACAAGAAAAGCAATTGAATAAGAAACAAGAAAATAAGAGTGCCAATAACAGCAACCAGTGGTAAGCAATAGGCTGGCTGTAATCCCCTGTAAGTATTTGGTAAACCCACAATTTGTCTTTTTGCAGCCAGACAGCTTACGATGTGTTATATGCCCGGTTTAAAAAGCGTGAGGAATAAATATTGTACTCGTGGATCAACAATTGCATGGTTGTATAAAGTGCAAATGATTTCCTGCTGCCAACCATGCTTCTTGGGATAAGAAGTGGGACGTCTAGAGCAGGGCAATTTGGAAGAGAGTACGAATGCACAGGATGTTACTCAGTCACCTAATGCTCACAAACTTGTTAATGGGGGATTCGGATCAGAAGCCAGTAGGGAGTGCAAAATTAGTCAACAGGTTTCTCATTGAATTTAAAACATTTCCAGACAGACAATACAAACTATTAATATAACTTCTGTTAAGCAGGGCTGGACTGGGTACCCAAAGCAGCCCTGGCAATTTCGACAGACCAGCCCCTCAGCTGCTTTTGTTGCAGCACCTCTGCAAAACATGCCTCAGTAACAAAAACAGCCCCCACCACTGCAAAATTGGCCCCCACCCTTCCAGCCTCCCGGGAAAATGCCTGATGCCCGCTACGGCCAGTCCGGCAGTCCTGCTATGAAGATAGTGACTGTCAGAAACAATTTAATCACAAATACAAAGTGTCACCTCATTTCACAAAGCCAAACAGTCATGCATGTTATCCCCTCCCCCCTCTCAGATTGGACACCTCTATCCTCAAGAGAATCAAAACCAGGCTGATTATTAGGAAATGATTGTCAAGTTTTTAGCTTTCAGGAGCCACCTAGAGTACTCATAAAGAAACAAAGAGTGCTCCTCAAGAAAGAAGACATTCCTATCCACCAATAGACAGACACCACCCAGCTATACCTTAAAGTGTTTTTTGGCTGAAGACATCATTAAACGGGTATCCTGCTTGGATTTCATTCCAATCTGGATCTCTGCAAACGACCAAACACTAACGTTGTCCTCATTTACAATGGAACCATGGGCCCCTCATCTAGGAGTGTGCAACATTGTGGTTTTACATGGTGTCTTGCCCTACATTCCATCCTCCATCAGATCCCTAGGCTTTCTCATGGCCTCCTTTCTTCAATCTTTCAGGAACCGCATCAAGATAAAGGCACAAATCACTTGGGCTATTTTTCATTACTGAGAAAATGAAGCCCTTCCTCTCACCTATTAACGACAAGGATAGATTGTAGGCCTTAATCCTGTCACACACCGACAGAGGTTCTCTGCTCATTGGTCTTACAGAATCTTCATGAACTAATTAAAACTACCCTTCAAGCAGCAGCTCAAGTAATCAGCAGTCAATGAACGCTGGAGTACACCTACTGAATTGGCTCCTCTTCCATCCAGAATCCCTTTTAAAATGTGTTGCATGCCTTATAATGCCCTCCTTTTGAGAACATCTGACTGCATTGCTTTTACCCCAACACATCTGGCAGTATGCACATTACTTGGGGCACATCTGCTGCAAGGTTGGAAATCTGAAAAACTCACAAAGAAGCCAATTGTCAACAGGCGTTTTCAGCATATGGACCAGGATCTTACAGCAGCAGTTCTGAATCGTTTAGCCTCCATGGCAATTTCTATGATGCAAACTTCAACAAACACAGAAACAATCATAAATCAAAAATAAACAACTTACAAAATCTTTTTTTAATTTACAAAAATTGAACTTTTAATATTAATGTGACGGTTAGAGCTTTTGATAAAAGACAAAGTGATATCCTACACTCTAGCATACCACTTTATCTTTTTTGCTCCTGATGCATGACATTTTGTCAGTGTACATCAGTGGTTCTTCATTCATCAATTCTACATTCTGTTTGCTGTACTTATGCAGCTCACATCCTTAAAACTGAAGATACCAAACTTTAATTTCAAATTCTTTCACATTTACAAGCGTTTTAATAATTTACATTTTCTAATTTCCTTTCTTTAAGTATATTCACGTTATTAATTTGATAATAATATGTGACTGTCTAAACAATTCTGGACCACCTGAGTAAGTGTCAAGTGCCCCTAGAACCACTGCCTTAGAGCACTTTGCACCACAGAACTTATCCTTCTTTGCTTAACTTCAGGAAATACCCCACAACCTACCTCTAGACCAGAGGTCTTCAAACTGTGGGGCGCGCCCCCCTGGGGGGCATGAATGGGTTCCCAGGGGGGCGCATATGCCTCTGCAAGCACATGTAAATGACGATGGCCTGGAAGTACGGCATGTATTTGCTGCATTTCCAGGCTGTTTTAATTTACTCAGTGCCCTTGAAGTCAAAACTGTGATCGGAGTGCCTTGGGCTCAGAGGTCACTGAGTATGCTGGCAGGGTCAAAGATGTTGCTAAAAACAAAGGGGGATATTAGCAACAACTTGCGATAATTATCGCAAACCGCGCCTAGCGCGTTTTTTTTTATCGCCGCCTATCGCTGGATATTATCGCGGAGATAACACGCTATTAGCAACGTTTATCTCCAATGCGATAAAATATCCAGCGACAGCGGCGAAATGCGTGAATATCGCTGGAAATCCAGCGATATTCACGCATTAACACCATGGTGGACTTAGCCTGACAATCCACCTCCCATTCAACAAACAGGTAAGTCATGTTTTTAGCAGGTGTTAAATTCTAGCGATATTCGCGCTTAGCGCGACTTTTTATCGCTTCGCCTGCGTTGCTAATAGGGGAAGTTGTGTTAGCTACTTTTTCAGTCGCTTTTAGTTGGGAACGCCTACCTTGCATGTCATTAGCAATAATTATCGCTGGCATGCAAGGCGATGGGAAAACGGGCCGCTATCGCCAGAAAGCTGTCGCTAACGCCTGTTAGCGACAGCTTGCTGATAGGGCGATAAAAAAATCGCTGCTTTAGCGGCAAAAAGTGCTGCTAAAGCGGCGATAAAGCCCTTGCTAATATGCCCCAAAGTCTTTGTTTTGTATATACACAGTAATTTAAGTGCATTATTGCTATATGTGGGTATTAAACTGGTACGTATGAAGGGAAATATGCCAGGACAGTGTTAACAAGTGTAACAAGCATTGGCATAGCCAATAGGTCTCGCCTAGGTTGGGACCTTTTAAGTATTTAGCCATGCAGCACATGCATGCACAGGAGGCAGGACACTGAAAAAACCATGCAAATATGCTAAAAAAAAAAAAAAACAAGGAAATGCCATATTTAGAATGTTGAGTTGAGCCTCTGTCCCTCTAACACATGCATCACCCCCATAGCTTTGTCAGTCTCAGCCACGTCAAATAAATTATCCAACTGTCTGGCCATCAAGGCTCTGCTCCCGACCTACACCTTAACCTTCCTTGTATTATTATATGCATTAAACTCAGTTTATGTGACCGTAATAGAAAACACGATATTTTTCATGCAAAAAACTAGAGGTGACAGACAGGTGGCAGTAGTCCTTAATGTTCTGTTGGATGTGTCCACAAGGGATTTTCCATTACTTTGCCAATCATTCAAATGACAACATTAAGATTACGTCATGATGAAGCAGAACTTGCAAATGGCGCACTACCACAGGGCTTGAAACTTCGTAGCACTAGAAATTGTACTCTTATAATCGACCTCTGAAAGCTATCTGAAGCGGCTTGGATTTTCAATTACATACAGCTGCCAGATGAAGGTACTGAACCCACTGGGCTATCTTACTGGCCTAGTAATTCCAAGCACCCGAGGATGTCAAAAAGGAGGCGGGAGGGGAGAGAGAAATACAAAACGGAGGAATGTCAGAGGGGAGGTCAGTCTGGCATGGTGTCAGTCACAATAAAGCTGCGACACGTGCAGTTTGCTCCCAGTAAAAGCTTCGCATGGACTTGCAGCAGAGTGCGTGTTTGTGTGAATGAGGGCGGGAGAGAGACCTGGTTATTACAAGCTGTAATCTCAATAACCGGTTCGATAGAGGGTTCAGCGCTTGCTGCAGTGATCTATGGTACCTGCGACTCGTGAGCGTGCACAATCACAATCTCTGCGTAATACTTGGCTGTTAATGTAAACCAAAGTCAAACAGCTCAGTGAGATGTGCACTAACAACAGCGATCTAAGTGTAAGTCACAGCCTTCAATTACAGCCGAGCCCAATCAGCCTTTCACCCACCTGATGTTGATAAAATAAGCACCGCTTACTCAAATAACCATAAATGGTTTTAGTGTAATAATCAATAATGAATTCATTTCATGGCGTGCATTTGAATACTGTGTGCTCAATGCAAAAGTCACGGACAGGGAAGGGGACTGCGCACTTACCGCCGAAGGCGTCTCCGTTGTGGAAGTTCTTGCCCTTCTGAATAGTAACCTGATCCACGAGGACACGAGGAATGCAGCTGCCACCCTGCGCGCCGCTGCTCGCTCCTCGCTCCTGAGAGCAAAACGCCGTGGGAGTGAGCAGCGCTCTGGTAAAACAATGTTGTTAACTCTGTGCACGGAAGCATAGCTGCTTTTAAACTTTACTGCGAGAAAGAGCCAGCCGGGAGCCTGTGGTGCAGCACCCAGTATGGGCGGTGAACAGAGGAGCTATACGGGGGTGGGGGGAGGCTGCAAACATATATCAATCCTCTGACAGCAAGTATATATAAAATAGGGACGAGGGGGGTGGTAAACAAGGACAATGGGAGGGGCGGGAGTAAAGGCAACAGACAAGGGTAGCGCCTACACTCGGAGCAGAAGCAGAACAGACACCAATGCTACTGCTGTATTTCTTCTGAAATTCGAGAACTGCAGTGTGCAACATCTCTCAAAGGAAACCTGTAGGAATTAAAGGCAGCAGAAAACTCTCACCCTCATAGTGGAGGGCTGTGCGGGATGGGGCGCAAATGGAACACTGCTAAATAGGCACCCATTATGGACATGTTTGATGGAGGCCCCCCAATTGCGGTAACTTATTAAAAACAAGATGACCAGCGCTGACCGCCATCTGTATCCAATTAACGCTACCGCGAGACGTGGGCGCGATAATTGGAAACAGATGGCGCTGCTGCTCGCTCCCGAGCACCCTAGGCCAGGGGACAGAGAAGGCGGGACATGCACCCGCCTTGGACCAATTGCGTGCTGTCTTTCTTAGAAAGACGCATGCAAAGGCCAACTGGGGGTGATAAAAAAAAAGCACACGCACGAGCGTGTGTTTAGAGTTTAAAAGCCCTTACTAAAAGCCTCGCAGAGCAGCGCATGCGCGCTGGCTGAGGAGAGACCTAAAAATGGCAAAATAATTCACTAATGCTATAACAAAATGTTCAGCATTATTTAGCATAATTCGCCTTTACTTGCTGCAAAATGTTGTTAACCCTGCTGCATAATTTGGCCTTCTCCTGCCACATAATTCCAGTGGCCCTTTTATAGTGCTGTGAGGTCCCAGCCTGTGGCAGAAAGCACTGTAAATATGTAAGTCCGTATTTTAAAATAGTATTTCACATAGTCTAAGCTAGGCTGCTGCAAATTGATGCAGTGTTTGAGATAAAACAAGTTTTTACAAAATATAGTTGTTAGTAATAAGTAATCAGACTGTATCTAATGCAGACATTTTTATGTCTCCATTATTCTAGAACTGAGCTGATAACTCCCCAACGTTACACCTCAAACAGAATAAATATTTGCCACCATGAAGCTTTAAGCAGAGCTACTGGAATTATTCAGCAGGAGAGGACCACATTATGCGGCAGGGTTGAATAAATTATGCAGCAAGAAAATATAAATTATGGGGCACAATGCAGCACATTTGTGGTTAGCATTACTTCATTATTTTGACATTTTAACTCATGGTTATGCTGTTAGGGGCAATATTTCACCTCATTAGTACCAGTTTAACACCCAAATACAGCAATAAGCAGCTACAAGATTACCAGTCAATCTTTGCAAAAGGCCTTCCACTGCTCCTGAACACTTTGTCACGTTTTAAGTAGCTTTTGTTCCATTTGAGCTGGAATCAATTTTTGGGGCTAATTCTGCAGATTATGCAGCAGATAATGGATTATGTAGCAAATGCGGTAAACTCATAATTATGTGGAAAATGCTGCAGAAACTCATAATTCTGGTGACCCTGGCTTTAAGTGACTCAATCAATTAAGGCTGGTAAGAAGGCTGGTTTCTTCTTTAACTTTCTGCACTACCACCACACCCTTCGCTTTCAGGCATAGGCACCTCAAAGTCAGCATTAACTGTTGAGGGACAGTTTTTATTGTGATAGCTAAGTCCATGGGGAGGCAGGTAGAAGGCCAGCTGGGTTGCATTCAGATGCAGAGCCCTAATCCTCTCGACCCTGGGGCCTCAGAGTAATGGTACAGGAGAAAGAGGAAAGGAGCGAGATTCATGGATGTTGTCAAATAGATGGCCCAGAATAGGGACCACTGTATGGGGACTAATGTTTAGGTTTACAAATGTCCAGAGACAGCTTCTTCAGAGTGATACCCCAAAGAAGGGGACAATATAAGTGGCCTTTTCTTTTTTATTTTAAAGGGCCATTCTTCAGTGCAGCAGGTACTGCTGCCAGGTGTGTAAGTGATCACTGTTGGTTATCATTAATGAAGCAGATGCAGCAGGGCTGGGGCCCAGGGGTTTGAGGGGCCCACTGCTTCACAATTATGACTGTCTACCTTTAAAAAGGGGCATGGGAGATTATTTTCCTTTCTAGCATTATGACCGAGGTCACCCTTGCAGAAAAAAGTGATACAACATAGGAGCTCTTTTTTTGAACAGGACAGAGAGCCTGTTTCAAGATTGGAGTGATGGTCAGGCATGATGGGGAAGAAGTGAAAGATGCAGAGGAGATAGCCTGCTACTCAGGACTGCGGTTATCATTAGTACAGTAGGTGTAGTTGCATTGGGGTCCAAGGGTGTGAGGGGCTCACAAACAAACCCAAATCTGGGGAGCAGTATTTTTGGGACAATACATGTTTTTGTTTGATGCATTTGCTGTTTTATAAGTCTCATATTTAGTGTGGTTTATGAACTATAGAAAAGGTACTCCTGAAATCATCTCATAAGCCCCGCCTCCTGCACGCAGCCATGTCCGTCCTGCTCTCCCAATCCTTGCCATAAAGTTTTGGAGGGGGGCTCGACCTCAAAAGATTTTGCTTAGGGGGGGCTCAGAGCAAAAAAGTTTGAAGACCTCTGCTCTAGACAATATTCATACTTTTGTAGATTCTTCCCACTGAGGTATTGTGTTTTTAAATGCACATTTTCACTTACTTTAAACTGACTGTGAACATACCTCCCTATCTCCCCATATCCCCATGGGGAGAGGATGTAGCCTTACGGTTAGAGCGCTCGACTCTAAGCTGGGGAACCGAGTTCGAGTCTCGGCAACGTCGCTCAACATCCTGTGATTCTGGGCAAATCACTTAATCTCCCCGTGCCTAACAAAAATGAATGTGTCCTCGTGTAACGAAACTGGTGCTCATGTAAAGCGCTCTGATACCCGATTTCTCGAGTCTAGTTCGCGGTATATAAAACTCAATTAAAAAAAAATAGTAAAGGCAGGTTAGGTATTACGCTACACCACACAGCAGCTCTCCTCGGCTAAATCTTTACTTTCTAAAACTCCTCCCAATATCTCTTTGTTTGCGGTCTACTGCACCCAGTCCTTCAATCTCGCCTGATTCCCAGCTTGCATATGACTGCGGTCAGCCTTAAATAGGAAGTTGGACATGCCTGACACAAGCGTGTCTTGAAACGTGAACATGGCCAGATGCTAGGCATTTCACATCCATCCAGTTCTTCCCATACATCCCCCTAGTGACAAAAGGCAAAAAAAAAAAAAAAAAAACTATTAGTTGACAAAAAATCGAAGGGGAATGGTAACCTAGGGCATGACATAGTAATATGTCAGCAAAGCATTTCTGAGGTTAGAGGTTCATGCAATTAGCAATTGTCCTTTTGAAGTGGATGGTGGCTGCTCTAGCTCTGTCATGCGTGAAGAGTGAATTAAGACAGCCATTCAGTTGATATCTAAGCCACCCAATGAGTTAAAATGAAAAGCAAGAAAATACCGGGAAACCTCAATGGATTTTTGCTTTCCATGCAGGCTTCTGTGTCCGGTGACAGCATCAATTGAAAAGTTCTGCATTTGGAAACAGTATTTGAATGGCCTTTTTGTTATGTCCAGTACTGAGAATGTACATCGGATAAGGTCTATATTCACTACTTTATGTGGTAAAAATTCTCACAGGAATATATGGGTTAAAATAGATTATTCGTCCTGATGCAGCCTCAAGTCAGACCACGTTAAAAGCCGTCCTCCAGCTGAAACTGATTCCAACAACATCATCACAACCACAGTAAAGGCAATATGTTTATTTGGCATTAAGCAAAAACAAGCTTTATATATTATCTGTTAAACGCACTGTGCAAATTAGTTTAAGTGCCATAAGGGAGACCATGTGGTCAGGTTGCACAGTTATCATTCCTCAGATATTCAGTGCTTGGAAGAGGAACATGTTCACATGATAAATTGTCGCCGTATTATGTGGCAGCATCAAAACTAGGGATCAGATATGCACTAACAAAGGCACATGATCAATTTTTTTTAATTTTTTTAAATAAATAGTTCTTAAATTAGACTATTTATGTATTTATTTAATCGGGACACTGTTCAGATTTTTTGGTCACTAGGTGCCAGAAAAGAGAATTAATAATAATTTTCTTGGGTGATCAACAAAGGCTAGAAGTGAAAGAGACAGCATTAAATTATTTGGCATCAGTCCTTGTTCACTGAGAGTTGCTTTACCAATGGTTCTATTTAGCATTCATCTTAATCGGATTCTGTGAAGGTAAAACGTATTGGTAGATCTCCTTTTTGTAGGGCACCTAGGATTTTTCTTAAAGTGATATCAGGTAATAAGCACTTGGAAGATTTAACATTGTGAATACCTCCATTTCCTGCATCACCAACATCCCTCCAAGGTTGAATCAAGGTGGCTTTCCACCCAGATCAAATCACAAAGATCCACACACACACATCAGCTCATTTGGTTTCCATATCAGCTCAAAAAAGGCCAGCAATTCTGATAACTCAACGGGGTCTATTACATCAATATTAAGCATCTTACCAATTCAGTCTACAGATCTCCTTTCAGGGAAATAGGCACATTAAGAATAATATGATTAGTTGGTTGGGAAACCTGATTCAACAATTTTGTGAACTAACATTTTGAAGAAGCTTTTCTTTTCTCTAAATACTCTTGGAAATTCTGTCTCCTATTGGACCATGTTCTTAATCATGTTAGAGTTCAACACTATATGATTTTGTCCCATTTAATGCATAAACCAACATGGTAGGCCCCCAACCCTAGAGTTCCAGGTTAGTGCAGGGCATTTTTGGATTTAGATAGTTGATCTCTACCTTAGCACTTTTAACATGGAAATTATATTTCTTTGGAACAGCCAATGCCAAAAGCAACTCTCCTACCATTATCATTTCATTTTTTTTTTGCAATCAGGTTTAATAAAGTCCACAATTTCTCCCTTTAGAAAAGAGCATTTGAACACTGATCGTCAGATTTTACAAACCAACCTATGTACTAATAGGTGAGTTCACAAAATCACCATTCGGAATGAGTGGAAATTCCATCTATCTCTTCAATATTCATGAGGAAGTCACAAATGCCAACTCACTCCGATTGGATGCCCTGACAGGGATGGAGGCCAGCTAGGGTTAAACAAAAGTAATTTCATTTTAATGCAGCCTGCAGGAAATAAGTCTGTATTTAAGAAAGAAAACATTTATAAAAAAATATTGTGTGTACAAGTTGGCTGCTGACTCCCCAAAAACTGTTTTTCATTCATGAAGGGGAAGGGCTCCCACATAGACCCTCTCTCCTTTGTAAATTGGTTACCACCTCCATTTGGGGTCTCAAACCATTAATGCATATCAATGGGAACAGGAATTTGGAAGGGACACCCAAACACATGCCTTCCAAACTGCGATTTGTAATGTATTTCTAAATCCATTTTGCATTTCGGTAGCCAGTTACTGAATCGCTAAATGAGTTTAGTACATTTGTACAAGCCATTTAGCAGCCGCAAACCCTGTGATTTAGTGAATCACAAGCTTTGGAACCTCTTAATTGCTTCATACATCTAGCCCTCCGTTCTTTCATTCACTCAACAGTATGTTCCACCCTACTGTCTATATAATTTGCCTACTCCGGGACCTTTGATCAATAATAATCTTTTGTGCTTTATGCCCATTGGTCACCTATAAGCTCTCCTCTCTGAAATTGCATGTAGCCATTAATAAGCATATACTGGTCACATAATGTTCAAAATACACCCAAAGAAAGTGGACCGTTGCAAAGATTTGACACTTGAGCACAGCACTTAACAGTGGATTGTTATGCACATCAAGCGCTTATAAGGCTCACTTAAATTTATTTATATCCTGCCTCTTGTCACACACGTCATGAACAGGCAGGTGAACACCCAGCAATGATCTCACCCAAGACAATGCTTCAATAAGACAAACTTGTGTTGAAGTAAACACATCTCCACCCGTAGCCTGCAGAAATTATATAAAATACTTTTTCCATTTCTTCAAGTCAAGGTGTGAGGTACCTAGAATTTCAAGAAACAGAGGTGTAGAGGCACTCTGCATGTCACCATATGAATGTAACAGTTGCATAAAGTAATGTTGCAGGGCTCGAAAAATCCACTCGCCCTCTTGCTATGGCGGGCCAGATTTATTCAGGATGAGCTATTTTTAGGGCCTACTTGCCCTTTCTGGCGAGTAGGAAGACAAACTGACTTTTGACCTCTGTCTCTGAAAGCTGGACAAATGTGACAAGATAACAAGATTTAAAGGCATTTTTATTGCTCACAAAGTGAATGAGTCATACATACACAGGATGAACAGCTGTGTCTTTATTAAAGCTGCATGCTTCACGGTTCCCTTTTGTACTTAATCAAATCTTCACTCTACAATAAAGTAAGTAACTTAAAATTTAGACCAGTCACAGAGCAATCGTTCCTCTTGCACCTTGAGTGAGGTCATGGAGGATTTCAGTGCTGAATGCTGCTCCTCTTGTGGTCTGAATATGGTTTTAATGGCATCTAAAGCAGAAACCTCAAGATGATAGCAAATTTTGCACCATGTTTCCACTATGTAAAGAATCTTCAGATATTCATACTTGTTGAACAGGTCTTAGCTTTCTTGACACTAAAGCTCCAGCACTTAACCCTAAGAAACATACATTCCAGACTTTACACTTCAGAAGTCAAACATAATAGCTTTCTCTAAAGCAGGTTTCAAACGGCTAATTCATGGTCAACTACACTGGATTTATTTGGCCCAAACTCTTATAAGGACCTTCAATGTGGTGCTTGCCTCTGGGGGTTTGAGTGGCACAGCACAAACAACCATATTACATAGGAATATACATGGGATTGTCACACATGATGGCTGGCATTAATTACCCGTCTTACTGACAGTATCCCTGAATTTGCAGGATAAACAGTGCCTGAACTCAAGGTGTCTACTCAGCATTCAACCCTCACTCAATTATAGTTGTCAAAAGTTACATTAGGGCCAAGCTTATCCATGCAAAAAAGTGTATAATTGGACTATATTAGAAAAAAAAATTGCCATATTTGCAATGCAAGATAGTTTTCAATGTTATCATACAATACATGGATCATAACTACAGAGTATTTAGGGAATTTTGTTATCTTATAATGTGATAGGTTACATAGGTTTCTATGTTATTTTTTAATCTGTTTATTTTCTTAGCTTCTAATAGCTATTCTATACAATTGTTATATTTGAATTATTTATGTTTGCTACCTAAACTGTCAGACAATTCATATTCATGGTTTAGATTTACATGTTTAAATACATATTTGTAAGGACAAATGTTGTATTATGACCTCTGATTTAGATTTAGCTATGAACTAGAAACACTGCTTCAATAAATCATACAGAGGAATTGCAACCCATATACACAGAGAGGTGACCACATTTTTCTAGTGCATTTCACATTAAATGGAGGCAAATGTAATTAGGTGCACTCTGTAACACCACTGGTTCATTATTATTAACACCTGGGTTCAACTGTGCTAGGAAATTTGAAGAACTGGGTACACACTGTAAGACTTGAGCTGGAGCTCTCTTTTAGTAGAAATCCAGTCTTGCATGACTAAGAAATCTATAAGTGGGTATGCAAATGTGTGTCCATATGTATATAACAATGTAGTACAGTTGAGATTCTAATAGCACTTAAAACAAAACTAAATAGCTGAAAGACGTCGATATAAGATTGTTGGTGAAGAATATGTTGATGAGTCTTTTACTTACATTACACATTGTGGATTTATATATAGTTGATGGACTGTTAAGCTGATCAGACTCAACACCTGCACTATTAAAAATTACCAAGTAAGATGCAAAAGGACTAATATTAATCTATTAGAAAGAGAACATGTATCAAATCTAAAAAGCACAATAATTACATAAAGGATCCCTAAAAATGTGGTGGTTCAAGTTTCATTATCGGAGGTTCCTCAACTGAAATGGTGTATATTAACTAAACCATTGCAATCTCCAAGCTGCACAAAATGCATGATCTTGACTGATATATGGGAGTCTTTTTCATCCCTAGCTCATACTCACTGTCCCTAAAAAAAAGTTTGCGGATTGTCTACAAAACTCCATCCTATTGCACATCAATTACTGATGAGTGTTTTGGGGATGCTTATTTATAATTAATCATGCACGAATTTGTAGAATGTTTTATTAACTATAACTTTGTCCATTCTGGTAATCATATTTTAATTCTTATTGCCATTGGTTTTACCAGTCAAGTCCTGTATACAATCATAGTTTTACCAATTTAAATTAGAAAATAACATGAGGAATCTCCAACCTATCTGAACTAATGAAGATTACCATTTGGTTCAAAACATGAACCCCTTTAGATTTAACCGTGAGAAAATGAAATGTGAGATAAAAAAGGTAAGAAAAACAAAAGGCAAGAAAACATTTTGTGAAAAAATGGAAATAGTTTGAAAACATTTAGAAAAAAAGGAAATGAGTAGGCTTTAGAGACAGAATTACGATTAGGAATAACAGAGGAAAAAGGAATGTTCTTATACGTGAAGTATGGTAAGGAATAGTTTATAGTCTATAATTAGGGTGAGGACTTAGGGCCATGGGTCTGGTCATGGATGCAATGTAGGAGGAGTATGGGTTAGGCTTAGAGTATTGTTAGGATAAGTTTTATGGTTTATATTAAGATTAAACTTGGTGATAGAGTGAAGGTGAAGTTATGTATGAGGGTTATGGCTAAGGATGGGGTTTAGGCATAGAGTAGGATTTAGAGAAGGGTAAGGGAAAGTCCTAAAAGCTAGAGTTAGGATAAAGGATAGTGTGACATTAGGATTAGCATTATTAGGATTCATGGTACACGTAAGGTTAGAAGGTCGCGCTTATAGGTTTCATCTGTCAGTCACAGGACAGCAAATATAGTGAAGAGCTAGGCTTAGAATATAGATTTTAACAAGAAATTGAAAAATAATGATGGGTGTTCACGTGTAGAATATTTTCGCTAAATATGTTCTCGCTTTCTGCATTTGTTCTCATTTTATTTCTACATTTCAACCAGATTCATGAACACACATCACAATATTTTACCCCATGGATACACTATATATATATATAGTATAGTATAGTATAGTATAGTATAGCTATATAGTAACTATGTTACTATATAGCTATACTGGTTTCTGTGAGCAGAATTATTCTTTGTAGGCTGCATGCAGCCTACATAGAGAATATGGCCTCCCTACAGGTGCCCGGCTGGGCGCTGTCTGGGACTCCGAACCAATCACAACGCTGCCATTGCAGCATTGTGATTGGCTACAGGAGGGGAGGGAGCATGCCTGTTCAAATTCAAATTCAAAATACTTTATTCGGCTTTAGGATTAAAACCATAAAAGTTACACAGCTCCATATAACAATTAAGACATATAGTTCATAACAATAATATTAAGACAAATTGTCCCCTAAAATACAAAGGTGTATACATCTAATATAAGGAATAATATAGGGGAAACCACTACACCAGAGGCCAAAATGTCATCAATATGGATAGTAGTGGGGAGCACCTACCAACGTTAAAAGTTTACTAACTATCCATACAGATCCTAGATCTCAGAGAGGATTTCAGAAAGCCTACTATAAAAGTCACACAGTCTAATTTCAACAGTTATAAATAAAAAGAGCTGGGCGGACCTGAGTAAAATTCAACTTCTTTAAAAGGGGTGTTAAAAAATATCTGCGAGGTACTTCATAAAATTTACAAAAAACATAAAGTGTAGCAAATCCTGAGGAGACACTCCGTCGCAGCCACAGGATGCTAACACCTGACCTCTGCAGCTCCCTTTTGGGACAGCTAGTAGCAAATGAAAATAATCCAATCGAAACCTGATCAATAAAAACCGCTCATGGGGCGACAATGGCCACAAAAGATAAGGCTCAATGGATGGGATTGTTTTAAGCATCACATATTTACGGACACTTGATTTCCCAATTTCTAAATCATCTCTACCATGCTTTTTAAAGTAATGAAGGTTTTCTTTACAAATTCCACATCCTTCATGGTAATAGAATCAGGCTTTAAAAAGGTCCGGCCGCCCCAGCTCTTCAAAACAACCCCTAATATATTTTAACCATGGAATGCGAGACATATAATCAAGACTCATAGTTTCTCTTAAAATCTGATGATTGAGAACTAGCTCCTTATTTAGCCAACAATTGAGCCAAAACAGCAAAGGCGCATGGCCAAGGTGTCACATAAAAATGGCAACCCCAATTCTTCATGTACCACCAGATTTGATGTTCCGGTGGGCACTCCTAGGAGACGTTTTAAGAAGGTGTTCTCCGCCACCTGCAGAGCATCGGTTGCTGCATAGCCCCAGATTTCACTCCCATAACTAGCTATAGCAACACTTTTGGCCTGAAATATCTTCAACATTGCCGCAATTGGGCTCTTACCCATCTTCGCTGCAAAGTTGAAGATTGCCGCATTCGCCCTTGTAACCTCCCTTTTTTCCTCTGAATCAGGGCCCCCAATTCAAACGGTCATCTATTAAAACACCCAGGTAAGAGAATACCGAAGTCATTGGTACTTTTTCATTACCCACTTTAAAAGGGAACGATTTCTTCGGGCGAATCCCAACCTGCATAATATAGGATTTAGAATTGTTAATTGCCAAATCACGGGCTTCCATAAAACTCCGAAAGGTGTCTAACAATGTCTGAAGTCCCATTGCCGTCCTAGCAACAAGGACCGCATCATCCGCATATAGCAGGACGGGCAGACCTCTTTGCCCCACATATGGGAAATCGACCCCTGTTTTTATCAAAGTTTTTTCTAAATCATTAATATATAAATTAAATAAAAAGGGGGCCAAAATACACCCCTGCCGAACCCCCCTCTCTATTTTAAAATCTCTGGATACACGGAGATCCTGTGCATATCTGATGTTAGCCTTTGTATCCCTGTGCAAATCCTCCAGGAAGTCAACCAAGTTTTCCTCCACCCCCATGGTCCGCATGGATTGCCACAGTTTCCCCCGATTGACACAATCAAAGGCAGAGGAAAGATCCATGTAAATTGTACCTTGGCGGGCGATTGTATACTTTCCCAGGATCAAATATAAATTAAGGCATTGGGCCAAGGTGGAGCGTCCTGGGCGGAACCCATATTGTATATCAGAGATGATCTCATTCTCTGCCGCCCAAGAGGATAATCTTCCCAGTAATACCCCACCCACAACCTTGACCACGGAGTCAAGAAGGGAGATCGGTCTATAACACAAAGTGCTATTACGATCGCCCTTCTTGAATACCGGCACAATGGTTGAGATGCTCCAATCCTGGCCGCCGCGTTAAGAACAGCCATCAATACTGGGGCCCAAAAAGATGGGTTAGATTTAAAAAGGTCTGGAGGGATGCCGTCCGGACCTGGGGCCTTATTACACGTCAGCCCTGAGATGGCCTTCTCCACCTCTTTCTGCTCAAACACTATTGGAGCAATAATGTTAACCCTACCTTGGGATTGATGAGGCTCTACGGGGCGTCTAAAAATAGATTTAAAATGAGATACCCATTCATCCTCAGATATATTAGTGCCTACTTCTCCATCCCTAGCCTTTTCAAATAAAGGTCTGTTAATAATGCCCCAAAACCTTGCACTATTCCCCAAGGTGCTTGCCTCCAGTAGGTCCCTCCACATTTCCTCCTTCAGTTCGCCCTTACGGATGGCCAATGCCCGTTTATACGGCGGGCACATATCAAAGACTGATTTCTCGGGGTAGCTTTTAAAGCATCTTTCAAATGTTTGGCTGCCTTAGAACACTGTGGATCGAACCATCTAGGGTCAGATAACACCGTCCTATGAGAAGGGGCACTTAAAAGTGCCCCTATCTTTGAGATAATAACATCAAAAGCCCTAAGGACACCCCCCGGGTGGAAACCAGATAACACACAGGAAGCTAATTCGGTAGCACAAGACACTTGTACCTTGCCATAAAATGAGTCTGGGGATATCTGTGACCATTTTAGGCGGCGTCTACCATCCACCGGTCTCAACATGCCTGGGAGTGTCACCCTAGCTTGTGTTATCAACAGCCTACCTCCAAGGTGGACACAGATAGGATTATGATCGCTAAAGCGCTATCCATGATGGTAAACCCACGAAAACTAGACTGGAGTCCGGTGGAAATCAAGATGTAATCTATAAATGAACCATCACTACATCCTTTAAAAGAAGGAACGGACTGTATGCTAAGGGGGTTAGCCAGAGACATTGATGATACCAAATCAAATTCATTAAGCAAACCATTAAATGCATCCCCCTGAACGGAATGCTCAAAATGGAATCCCCGCATCCTGGCACATCCCATCTCAGCCATACACCTAATTTTGGGGTCTCCACAAGGATGAATATTAAAATCCCCTGCCACCATAAGATTATGTGCAACAGAACCACAGGACTGTCTTATAAGGCAGCCTAGCTGGGCAATCTTACACTCCCCCAGCACACTTAGTGCGTTATAAAAATTAATAATGCCCATACAGTCATTTTCTCTCCCTAAGACAATAACTTGAAAGTCCTTATTAGCAGTAGGAAGTTGCTGAATCCTACAGGTCACAGCCAACGAAATGTAGGTCACTAAACCACCCCTAGCTCTGCCACAAGGTGACTGGGTCGCAGGGACAAAGAATGCTTTATATCCCTCCAAAAACAGGTTACAGTTCACATGCCAAGTCTCCTGAAAACAAATCACAGAAAATTGTCTGATGAACTGCATCCATACGGGATCCTGAAATTTTCCCAACAACCCTGCAATGTTCCATGACAAGACATTATAAATGTCTGCCCTTGCGATCATCCCCTGTTGTGCAATCAATGAAAGCACCCGCTGCTGGGGGCTAGTCCTCCCAGACGACTCCACGGCGCTGGACACAATATTTCGCACAGAGATTAATGGGGACCCCTGTTGATGCGATAACTCTCCAGCGGGCTCTGAGTTCATATTCAGTCAGTCTTGCTCATCCAACCTTGATAAAGCTGAAAATCTGTTGGATAGCGCTAACCGAGTAGCAGGCTGGTGCACGGTCGATCGAGATTGGACCCCTTGGGGTTGTGGATAACTTCCACCCACAACCTCACGAGGTCTATGAGACCACCTATCACAAGAAATGTTTGTGTTTGGGGGCCCTATAGGATCAGCCTCATAGAAGAAACCCAACGGGAGAACCTGGATACCAGAATCACGATATGCACGGTCAAAATAAGCATCCTGTAAAATTCTATCCACAAGGGAGATCCATTGAAATTCACAACAATACAATCCCCCTCCGGGTTTCCTCATGTTCCCCAACCAGCCCACACGACGCATCCATAATAATATTACGTTCCACCATTGGACCTACAGAGGTGTTATTCGACAACCAATGAGTAACCTTGTTTTTAAGTTGAGTAAAATCTTCATTGGACCCTGGCAAAAGTGGAGGGACATTTCCCAAAATTATTACGAGGGGTGTTGATTGGGGTGGAAGATTGATGACCACTGAATTCTTTGTGGCATTTAACTGATGACGCTGTGCCCCCTCCATTGGTGTTCCTGATCTTTGTGAAATCAAATCCTGGGGATGAAAGTTAGGAGCCTGTCTATCACTTAAGACATTTGCCAACCCCCTAGATCTTTGGGCGCTATATTTACACCATGAGGCTGGATTCCACTAACAGGCCACGGGACTGATACTAACCCAGGCGTAGATGTAATACCTGGGATTATGTTGTCCTTAGACAAGTTAGGGGCCATAGGTTGAGTAGATTGGGCGGGTAGAACAGACCTATTTTGTTCTACTAAGATTTTCTCAATAAGATTTAATTTATCCAAAATGGGGCTCAACTTAGCATCCAGCATACAGCACATGGTAGATTTAAAGGCTTCCATTAAGGCCGGGTGAACTGTATTTACTACTGGAGGTACAGGTACCGAGATTTTAGGAGCTAACTTGGTGGATACATTTAGTTTAGTTTTTTTGGCTTGACTCCCAATGGACTTCAAATTTCTTTTATGCTCCCACATGACCTTTGAGCCACCCTTAATTGTTGTGAGGGGCCAACATTACAATGTGTTTCTAATGACCTATAATTGTTAATACTGCCAGTCTCTATCGTTAGTGTAGAAACACCATCCTTGTTATTCTCAATAATTACAGCGGGAGAAAGTGGCCTATGTGGTACCTCACAAGGAATTTCTTGCAGGGGAGATGAAACTACAATAGTCTCTAGGTTAATACCCAACAGGGGGGCATAAGTGTACTCGGTGTTTCCATAACACCTTCCCTTGTGGGATTAATAGAACCAGCCAAAAGGGAGGATAAGACATTAGAGGGAGATCTAGAGAGACGCCTATTCACCATTTCGATCTCCTTATCAATAACAGAAGTAGCTCTCATTAAAAAAGCATCCATGGTTGTAACATTAGCCCTGGTTACAGCTTTTGTCCCTTCTTGACTCTCTTGAAGCCTCCGCCTCCCCATATCACAATATCAATATGTCCCCCAAGTCTTAAGCAAAAAAACACAACACAGCACCCAATACCCTGATTAGAATGTAAAAAACAATATCAGCCTAATAAACCATTACAAGCCCCTGCCATACAACAGCAAGGGAGCAAAGAAAGGTCCCGTTTGAATAATACTTCCCCTGTAGTATAGTGCTACACCTAAACACTTCTCAAATCGGACCGCCAAAAATGTAAATGAAAAAAAGGCAAATATATATATAAAAAAAAAAATAAAAAAAAAAAACACAATCCCAAGCCAAAGTTTCAATGGACCCCTGCTACTGCAAACGGGTTACTAAGAGGAAGGGCCCAGCCCAGCCTCTTCCGGCCCCTGACGGGCACAGACGGGCCCGCCCTTGGCCCGGGCTTCGCCCGCGCGCGTCCCGCGCCGCGGGGGTCTAGGCAGCGCTTTATAGCGCGATCACCACGCCTCCCCCAGCGGCAGCTGCATCCAATGCGGGCGTTGTGCTGTAGTGCACCCTGGTACAGCGAGTCCCACCAGGGTATAGCGTCCGTGGCTTCAAGGGCAGCAAGAGCGTAGACAACAGCCCGATGTCCGGCAAACAGGAATAGACGTTAGCAGCAGTAACCACGGGTTAACAGCCCAAAGAGATGCCTGTTCCTGTTCAGGACCGGCCCAGGAGCAGAGGCGGCGCGGGACCGGGATCAGGTAAGTTTTTTTTAAATATTTAATTTTACCCCCCCCCCCCGGGGGTAACACCCTTGCGATAACCCCCTCGCGACCCTGTCCCCTCCCACCCGCAAGAATTGCGAGCCGCGACTGAGTGTCAGTGCTACAGAAAGCAATAGGAGGCATTCACCTAGGAGCTACCAGCAAGGGGGCACAGTATTGTCCCCAAAAGGATCGGACTCGAATAGAAAATCTGTCAGAGTGCCAAGTGCCCCCCCATTAGTGAAGGAGATAGCTAAAAAGTGTCCCCACCCTACAAATCGAGGCAGTTTTGAACTCGTAAAGACACGTTGTGTAGGTGTTTTCCAAGGTACTGCAAGCATTTGTGCTTCTGCAGGCATTGTTGGTGGTAAAAACAGAGGAAATCAACAGTAAAAAGCAACCATAAACAAGCATTTGCAATGCAATAGGTCTCGCATTTACACAAGTTTGAGCTATTGGCATTGTAAATGACAATGCCTTTTATTTATGTTTTGGTTTTAAAACATAAATAAAAGACATTGTCATTTACAATGCCAATAGCTTCAACTGCCGTAAATGAGAGACCTATTGCATTGCAAATGCTTGTTTCATCCCAGCTACTTGGCGCTGCCCTGCATGGGAATTCCTACCTGGAGAATGACAATGCTTTCCAGAACTGCCCATTCCTTCCTGATTTCAGTGACCTTGCATGGCCTCCACTTTTACCCTTACTTTATCAGTACCACAGAATCAGTACTTTGAGGTTATTTTTGCCCAAATATTCTTCTGGGGGACAGTTCCATGGATTTACAACACAGTCAGTAAATCAAGGCCATTACACTACAAGTCTTTGCTCATAGGCAGGACCACTGGAATAACGCAATATTGTGGCCGCCGCATTCTCGGAGTATTTACATATTTTCCACACTTGCCGCATGATTCAGATCTTCTGTATCAGTTGCAAACATTGATTCTAGCTCAGATGGATCAAAAGAGGCTTTAAAAGCATCATCCGTGGTCCCCCGGGGGGACAGACGCTTTGCAAAGATTTAACTGTCACCATTTCGTTGCTGACGCCTGTATTCGGGTGTTAGAGTGCTGCTAATGAGGAGAAACGTTTGCCCAGACAGTAATACTGTGTTGTAAAATGACAAAATAGCAAAATATTGCGACAGAATGTGCCATATTACGCTGCATTATTGCACCTCTTCTGTGTCTGATTACGTTTGTACCTCTCCAGTCCCTGCAGCACCTGTTCTGACCTGGGTCTCAGGCTCTACAACAGCTCTGCTGACCTGGTTCTCTGGCTCTATAGCAGCTCTGCTGACCTGGTTCTCTGGCTGTAGAGCAGGTCTGCTGACCTGGTTCTCTGGCTCTACAGCCGCGTGCTAAAACCCCGAATACAAACTACCAGACAAGCTGTCGCCATTGTGAAAAAAATATAGTGCTTACCGACTAATGAAGGAGACAGTGTAACGCCGCAACTAAAAGATCCAGTCCTGATGGGCGGTCCCAAAAGGAGACAGGGCGGTAACAAGATGGGACTAAGAAGCTGACCTGGTTCTCTGGCTCTACAAAGGCTCTGCTGACCTGGTTCTCTGGCTCTACAAAGGCTCTGCTGACCTGGTTCTCTGGCTCTAGAGCAGCTCTGCTGACCTGGTTCTCTGGCTCTAGAGCGGCTCTGCTGACCTGGTTTTCTGGCACTACAGCAGCTCTGCTGACCTGGTTCTCTGGCTCTACAGCAGCTCTGCTGACCTGGTTCTCTGGCTCTACAGCAGCTCTGCTGACCTGGTTCTCTGGCTCTACAGCAGCTCTGCTGACCTGGTTCTCTGGCTCTAGAGCAGCTCTGCTGACCTGGTTCTCTGGCTCTAGAGCAGCTCTGCTGACCTTGTTCTCTGCCTCTACAGCAGCTCTGCTGACCTGGTTCTCTGGCTCTAGAGCAGCTCTGCTGACCTGGTTCTCTGGCTCTAGAGCAGCTCTGCTGACCTGGTTCTCTGACTCTACAACGGCTCTGCTGACCTGGTTCTCAGGCTCTACAGCCGCTCTGCTGACCTGGTTCTCTGGCTCTACAGCAGCTCTGCTGACCTGGTTCTCTGACTCTAGAGCAGCTCTGCTGACCTGGTTCTCTGGCTCAAGAGCAGCTCTGCTGACCTGGTTCTCTGGCTCTACAGCGGCTCTGCCGACCTGGTTCTCTGGCTCTACAGCAGCTCTGCTGACCTGGTTCTCTGGCTCTACAGCAGCTCTGCTGACCTGGTTCTCTGGCTCTAGAGCAGCTTGCTGACCTGGTTCTCTGGCTCTACAGCCGCGCGCTAAAACCCCGAATACAAATACCAGACAAGCTGTCGCCATTGTGAAAAAAATATAGTTCTTACCGACTAATGAAGGAGACAGTGTAACGCCGCAAGTAAAAGATCCAGTCCTGATGGGCGGTCCCAAAAGGAGACAGGGCGGTAACAAGGAAGGACTAAGAAGCCTCATTATCAATCGGAAGCCAGCATTTACCATGGACAATGACGCCAGCCAATGAAAAATATGGGCGGGGCTTCCACACCACTTCTAAAACATACCCTAATACATTATGCCTCGCAAAGCGAGCAGCGCATGCGCGGCAACGCTAGGCTCGACCTAAAACCTAAAAAGACCGGACTCCCATCATTAAATTGCTATGTTGTGGCCAGTGCTTGAAATGGGAAAATTGAAGTGCAGGTACTCAGTACCAGAGTACCTGCTTGTTTCTGAAAAGTACTGGTACTCTCCAATTAAAAGTATTAGGTCTCTCTGGAGAAGTGCCGGTACTCTCCCTCTCAAAATAAAAAAGTGCCGGGCAGTACAGGCCCATTTAAAGCACTGGTTGTGGCAGTATTCTTTGCCAGCGTGTGTTGTATTCTGTGGGTGCAGCATAACCAACCAGCATTGAGTAGCTCAATTATTCCTGTGCTGGCTTCCTATACTCATTATTTTATTTGTTTAGTATTTTATTCCTACTTAATACTTTCACACACAATGGATACCACTAAATGAACTCGGCTTGAAAAATGACAGGAGCAATTTCAGACAGAGGGCAAGGAGGAAACGAATGGGAATACGACTTCCCTCACAATGTTGTTTTCAACGAGGAAATGCAAATTATTCGAAGAAATAGGAGAGTTTAGGACTCCAAATGCAGCAACATCTGCGGATGGCGCATTATTCTCAAGACGTTTCGAAGACGCAATGACCCTGCCCTGGAAACACGTGAAGCATGACGGGAGACACGAGCGCCTGAGTTTGCAACCCCCTGCTGGCTGGAGGCAGCCAAGCCCTTAGCCGGATGTCTGCGATATCGAAACACACTACATTGGGCCTTGCTGCGGCATATGGTGTAAATTATAATCTGCAGTGAGTTGTGACATAGTGCCTGGCATACTGTGAATGACTGATAAACCTGCTTCCGGGTTCCTGTGTCTGCTATTCCTCTGGAACGCATCACACGGCGTAGCAACAAGGCTTTGCTTTTGAGAATGTGAAATCAAGGGTGTCTCTCCAGCCCAAAAAATACATTAAATGGGAAACAAAAGAGGTTTGACGTGCGCCGACTGCATTTCCCAATGTCTCCATTACAAATATGGTCAATAGAGATGCTCTCGCTCAGTTCCTCTGCTTTTTATTCCTATTCATCACACCGATTGTTGTCAATCATTGCTACAAAGTGTAACAAACAAGCTGTCGCCATTGCGAGAATGAAAAAAGAAAGTGCTTACCGACTAATTGAAGGAGACAGTATAACGCCGCAAGTAAACGATTCAGTCCTGATGGGCGGCCCCAAAAGGAGGCAGGGCGGTAACAAGGAGGGACTAAGAAGCCTCATTATCAATCAGAAGCCAGCATTTACCATGGAGGATGACGCCAGCCAATGAAAAATATGGGCGGGGCTTCCACACCACTTCTAAAAAATACCCTAATATAGCATGCCTCGCAAAGCGGCAGCGCATGCGCTGCAACGCTAGGCGAGACCTAAAAAGGACCACAAACAAACAAACACAGGTATTAGCAAAGGCAATAGGTCTCGCCTATGTGAGCTACTGGCTTTGACAATGTCTTTTAGCCATGTTGTTCAGCAGAGTGGCTGCTGTTCAGCATGGCTGAAAGTTAGTGGCATGGCACAGAGTAGAGTGGCATAGAGGAGAGGAGTGTAGTGGAGAGTGGCATAGAGTGGTGTACAATGGTGTAGAATAGAGAGGCACAGAGTGGTGTGGAGTGGCGTAGACCAGCGTGCAGTGGAGTGTCGCAGAGGTGCACAGCGTGGAGTGACCAAGGGTAGACTGGCGTAGAGTACAGTGGCACAGAGTAGAGTGGCACAGAGTAGAGTGAAGTAGAGTAGAGTAGCATAGAGTAGAGTTGCATAGAGTAGGGTTGCATAGAGGAGAGTGGCGTAGAGTGGAGTGACATAGAGAAGATTGGCCTAGAGTGGAATGTACTAGCATAGTGCAAAAGTGCATAGGGTGTAGTGGCATAGGGTACAGTGGCTTAGGCTAGAGTGGGTGGAGTGGCGTACAACAGAGTGGCATAGATTTGAGAGGCATATTGTAGAGTGGCATAGAGTGGAGTGGTGAAGAGTAGCATGGCACAGAATGGAGTGGCAAAGAGTGTCATAGTGTGTCATGCAGTGGAGTGGCGTAGAGTGGCATAGCATGGAGTGACATAGTGTAGACTGGCGTAGAGTGGAGTGTTATACAGTGCAGTGGTGTAAAGCAGAGTAGCACAAAGTGGCATAGAGTAGAGTATTACAGTAGAATAACACAAAGTAGAGCTGTGTAGAGTGTAGTGGCATAGGATAGAGTGGCTTAGGGTAGAGTGGAGTGGCATAGTGCAAAGTGGCATAGAGTAGAATGGCCTAGAGTAGCGTAGCGTGGCATAGAGTGGAGTAGAGTGGCATAGAGTGGAGTAGAGTGGCACAGAGTAGAGTGGCGTAGAGTGGAGTGGGATAGAGAAGAGTGGCATACAGTGGAGTGGCAAAGAGTGGAGTGGCATAGGGTAGAGTGGCTTCGATTAAAGTGGAGTGGCGTAGAGTAGAGTGATGTAGAATGGAGTGCTGTAGAGTATAGTGGAGTGGCATAGAGTAGAGCGGCATAGTGTGGCATAGAATAGAGTGGTGTAGAGTGGAGTGGCATAGAGTGGCATTGTGTGGAAAGGAGTGGCATAGAGTAGAGTGGTTTAAAGCCGACTGGAGTGGTGTAGATTGGGGTGGAGTGGAGTAGAGTAGTAGTGTGGAGTAGAGTGGCATGGAGTACTGGTGTGGAGTAGAGTGGCGTGGAGCAGAGTAGAGTGGCATAGAGTGGAGTGGCATAGAATAGAATGGCATAGAGTAAATTGATGAAGAATAGAGTGGCGTGTTGTGGCATAGAGTAGAGAAGGGTGGCTACAGTAGAGTGGCATAGAGTAGAGTGGTATAGAGTAATGGTGTATAGTGGAGTGGAGTGTTGTAGCGTGGTATAGAGTAGAGTGGTGTAGAGTAGAGTGTTTAAAGTAGGGTGGCCAAGAGTAGAGTGGCCAAAAGTAGAATGGAGTGGCATAGAGCAGAGTGGCATACAGTGGAGCGCCATAGAGTAAAGTGGTGCAGGGTAGAGTGCCTTAGAGTAGAGTGGTGGAGAGTACAGCGGCGTACAGTAGAGTGGCACAGAGCAGAGTGGCATAGAGTAAAGTGGAGTCGTGCAGAGTAAAATGGCACAGAGTGGAGTGGCTTAAAGTAGAATGGATTAGAGTAGAGTGGCGTAGAGTACAGTGGTGTAGGGTACAGTGGCGTGACGTAGACCAGAGTAGCGTACAGTGGCATTGTGTGGAATGGAGTAGAGTTTAATGGCGTGAAGTGGCATAGAGTTGAGTGCCGCAGAGTGGCATAGACTGGGGTGGCAAAGAGTGGAGTGTAGTAGAGTGGTGTGGAGTAGAGTGGTGTGGAGTAGAGTGGTGTGGAGTAGAGTGGCATGGAGTAGAGTGGCATGGAGTAGAGTGGCGTGGAGTAGAGTGGCGTGGAGTAGAGTGGCGTGGAGTAGAGTGGCGTGGAGTAGAGTAGTATGGAGTAGAGTGATGTAGAGTAGAGTGGCGTAGGGTGGAGTGGCATAGCGTGGAGCGGCGTAGCGTGGGGTGGCGTAGAGTGAAGTGGCATAGAGTAGAGTGGCATAGAGTAGAGTGGAGTGGCGTAGAGTGGAGTGGCTTAGAGTGGAGTAGAGTGGAGTGGAGTAGAGTAGAGTGATGTAGAGTGGCGTAGAGTAGAGTGGCATAGCGTGAAGTGGAGTGGCGTAGAGTAACAGAGTGTCAATGTGTAGAGTGTAGTGGCGTAGAATAAACTCGAGTAGATTAGATGTGGTGTAGAGTGGCTTAATGTAGAGTGGTGTGATGCAGAGTGGAGTGGCTTAGAGTACAATGGCATGGATTAGAGTTGAGTGGCATAGAGTAGAGCGGAGTGGCTTAGAGTAAAGTGGAGTGGCGTAGAGTGGAGTAGCATAGAGTGGAGTGGGTGTAGAGTAGCACAGTTGTGGGTTTAAGTAACTGAAGTGTCAATGTCAATAAAGACAGCAGCTGGAGTGAAAGCAAGATAAATAAGAAGCTCTATGCCTTGGTTAAAAGTAGGAAAGCACATTGCACATCCGGGAATAATACTGAAATGTTTATAAAATAAAAAAAGAGTGCATTGCCAAAAGTCGAGGAAGAACAAAGATGAGAAAGAACACATTTACTTGGTCCATGCTCGAGGGAGGAGCTAACACAAGAAAGGAAAGGAAGTCTATAGGAGCTAAGCAATACAAATATTACAAATGAGAGTGACAATGAAAACAACTAATGATATGCTGTGGGCGGGTTGTAGGCCCACTGAATTGTAAACAATATGTCTTGCAGCACAGCACATGCGTGTGTCGGCAAGACCTAAAAATGGCCACAGGCTGACCTGTTATACCAGCCCTTTTGGCACGGTCACATTGCTGGTACAGGCACAGGCTTCCATCGCTAGGTGAAAGGGTAACATCCTGCCTAGGGCGCCCACGATCCTTGCACTGGCCCCGGTTAGAAGGAGCATTCTGCGTCACAAGCAGCGCAATCTGCCCAACATATATTGGCCAATACTATCCATTGCACATGCTAAGGTCTTGGCGCCTAAATGAAGAGACACTGCAATAGTTGTTTTTTTTTTTTAACGTAGCAGTAAATATTACAATTATGTCGAGTGAAAGTGAGCGCAGAAGCCTAGCACGTTAAGTTCTCCCACCTGCAGAATTTGATGAGGGGCCACCGAGCCTCCCATATCATTGGCTGTGGGCTGATAGGGGGCCCCTGAATGGCTCTCCCCTCCCCCATCAGCCCGCTCCCGGTGGGCACCCTCTGGCTCTCCGCCCTACTTTGCACGGCCCTGCATTACGTCCCTGAGCGAGATTTGTACGAAAGTGGGTCTGCAGACCTCAGGTAGATAAAAACTTGTGATTGGTGTCATGAGTTGTATGTACCTATGGTCTGATAACAGATGTCAGCAGCTAGTTATTAACCCACTAGGCTATCTTGCTCTAATCCTTTATCTCCCTGGCTGAAGGTAAGCAGCAGCAGCTGTGGTCCTACCAAAAAGCCCAGTGTGGTGATCACAGAGTACTGCAAGTGCGCACAATTCTACGCCCACCAGACCTAAATGGTTAATACTCTTGAGCTGTAAACCTTCCCTCCACTTTATTTCCTGTCTTCATGATGAACCATGTGTGATATTTTTACCTCGTGCCACAGTGACAGAATCTTGCTGGAACTTACAATTTTGCATAAATATTTGGCGGCGCAGTTCAACGCTGGCACGTGGGCGCAGGAAATGTAAACTGCGAGGAGACACAGTGGGAGGGAGGCAAAATAAATCAGGGAGGGGAACACAGGACATTTTATTTAAGGCCTAGCAGAGGAACGGCGCTATCCTATGAGCACACACTTGCAATTATCACTCAAGAATGAGGCGGCGTGCTTTAACCTCTGCTTCTTGTAAACATTCTTAAATAGTACGCAGGGCCGTAGCTTGGTCAGTCAGATTGGGGGGGAGGGGCGAATGGGGTGAGCTTCACATTTGCCAGCAATTACGTTGGCATCAGGGCACGAGTCGGGGGTACACGCAGGTACACGGTGTCCACCCACTCTTTTCACAGGGTGGACGCCGACCCCCCTGCTAAGAAGTCAGGCCGCACAGAAATATGTTGAACATGTCCCGGTGAAAGACACCGGGACACGTTCAGCAGCGCCTGTACGTTGTCTGCTTTCCATCCCAGCAGCAACGTGCAGGCAGCGAGGGAGCATTTTTCACTTCCAGCTGGGCCAAAGTTAAGGGGCCATCCGGCCTCCTTTTGTTTGTATGTGCTGACTGGGGGCCGCCTGGAACCTCACACTTAAATGGAAATGCCACAGAGGGAAACAAAGGCACACAGTTTGCCTTCTCTTCACAGGTACTTAAGAGAGGCAGCTTTTGCCTTTGTTCTGTCCCTGTATATAAATGTAGACACTGTAAGACGGTCAGAAGGGTTGGTCTTTCCCAGTATTTCCACAAATAATTTAAATAGAGCTATTTTATTTCTTTTATAGTGCTACGTCGTGACGTCATGACATCATTTGCATACTGTCTTACTTGGTCAGTCCCCCCACTTCTTTTTATAGGACTTGTGCCTTGGTAGGCATGTAATGTTATAATGCATTACAGGCCGAGCAGGGAGCATGAGGGGGCATCATGGGCAGTGGAAAGGGAGAGGAGTGCTGATTGGTAAAAGTACTAAGTGGGAGAAAACACAATATTTTGTAAAATAACCAACATTTTCGAGGACTTTCAAAACAGGATGAGAAAAGAGTGTATTGAGCGTTTTTGTCTATGTGAATGTAATAATTCCTGGTGAAATCTAACAGACAGCTCTCCATACCCCGATGAAAGCACCTGTAACCAACTATTTATCAGAACATACATTTATTGGGGGGGTGTAACACCCCAAACACCCCCCCTGAACACCCCAAACACGCCCCATTATTGTATCCTCTGGTTCTCATCAACTGCTCCCAGATGGGCTTGCCCCTTACAATTACCACTACATGCACACATTATACATGCATAATACATACATAATGCAGAGCTCCTTTTATTTGGCATTTTGTAACCTATACACAGGGTAGCGTGCTTCCCATTTAGGCGAGCGCTTCGGAGCCCCGCAGAGGGGTAGTAAGCGCTATATAAATGACAATACATTATTATACAGTTGTGTTACTAAGGGGCACATGCATCAAGGTAGGCTTTTGCGATTCCTTAATTGCGATTATTAAGGAATCGCAATTAAGGAATCGCAAAAGCCTATGCATGTAGGAATCGCTATAAAAATAGCGATTCCTAAACATTCCTTAATTGCGACTTGCAAATTGCGACTCGCAATTAAGGAATGCCGTCCCATTCATTCCTATGGGCCTACAGGCCCATAGGAATGAATTGGAGATTGCATGCGCAATTTGCGAGTACCAGTAGGTACTCGCATATTGCTCATGCAATTTCAAGGGTGCAAGGGTGTCAAAATGACACCCTGTTGCACCCTGAAATTGCGATGTGCACCCATGTTGTGCACACACATGCCCCAAGGGCATGTGTGTGTGTAACCTAAAACTTTAAAAATGCATTTTAGTGCATTTTTCAAAGTTTTTGCAAATTACAGACAAGTTTGATTTGTCTGTAATTTGCGGTCCCAAATAGCGAAATCGCTATTTGAAAGTGCTTCTAGCATTGCATTTAAGGAATCGCAAATTGCGATTCCTTAAATGCAATCGTAATTAGGAATTCGCAAATAATTGCGAATTCTTAAATTGCGCATAGGAAACTACTTTCATGCATCTCCAAAGGCCAATTTGCGATCGCAAACGGCCGATTTTTGCGAATCGCACCGTTTGCGATCGCAAAAACCTTTGATGCATGTGCCCCTAAGACCTTTAAAAAAAATGATAAAAACACCACGACACATTTATGTTTTTTCACATTAGATTAGTGATTGAAATGGAGTTTGCGTTTGTGGATTTCCATTCACCCACTTCAATGCCAAAAGATGAACTTCCTTTTTTCCCCCAAATCGTGATTTTATGGTCGTTATGAAAGCCACGCCCAGGACTGTGACCAAGGGGCCAGAGAAGTCAATGACTTTTTCATGAAATAATTTGCAAGCCGTATCCATGCCTTTTCCTGGCGTCAGCCCGAGCAGATGTTGAAACGGTTTTTGCAGCACTGTCAACGTTCCATGGAAAATATTCAAACTTTGCAAAAGTTGCAGTTTTGCGATCGATACTTCTGCATGAAAACTATTGCTTCCGTATTAATGTATTTCACTCATATCCATATTTAACACTGACAAATGGTTCTGCATATAGTAATCCCTGCAGAAAAAAATGTGCATAGAAAAGCTTAGCAAAACGTAAACATAAAGATCATTATTAAGCATAACTATGCAGCTTGGCTGGGTTTGAGCAGAGTGGTATTCTTTATCTATGCAGTGAAAATGAGCTTGCAAGGCAGAAAAAACTTTCCTGGGTGAAGGTAAATTGGAAAATATTGCAACCTTCAAGAAGGATGAAAATGAGGAATTTTGCAAAACTTTTCTGCCGATAAACCTTTCCCCCCTCCCCATAGGTGAGCCCTCTGTGTCTTGTTGTGAAGGACGGAAACTGGGCATTAGCAGGTTACAAGAATGGCGAGCAGAAAGTTGGCAGCAAGCCTAATGCCTTATAAGCCATAGGGTGTCATCAGGCAGTCATTTAGGGTGGGGATGTGGTGTAATGGTCAGAGCTGCCGACTTTGATGCTGGGGAACCAGATTCGAGTCTCGGCATCGCCTCAACATCCTGTGATTCTGGGAAAATCACTTAATCTCCCTGTGCCTATCAAAAATGAATCTGTCCTTGTGTAATGTAACTGGTGCTCATGTACTGCGCTCCAATACCTTTGGGTCACGTTTGCACTATATAAAACTGCAAAACAAAAAATAGATATTTATATATATATATCCTTGAAACTCCAACCTTCCCCCGAACTCACAGGACCAGGACCAGGAGCACAGACCACAGAGTAGGTGCAGATTCTTTTAGTTTATTTCATCACCACAGTCACCATCATATATATATGGAGAGAGAGACTCTATGGTGTTGAATATCACTAGGGTGCTACATGGCATGGCCTTAAGGGTGGCTGAAAAATGACTGAGACTGGCCCAGGAGGTGCTGCTGAGTTTGGAGGGGAGAGCTAGGCATGGAAACTAAATCTTCTACACCTTCTCATGAATGAGCTTGGTCCTTGTCACGAAGACCTACATTTCCTTTCCGTGGTGGAATCAAGACAGAAAAGGCTTGGATGGTATGTGGGCATGGGTGGCGAAAACCAGCACTCATTTGTGGATACTGGGAGACAGGACTTTAGATGGGGTGTAAAAAGTGGAGCTCTGTAAAAGGGGCATGGCCTAAGAAGCATACCTAGGAATTCTTTCCAAGAGGTGTGGCCTATGTAATTAAGGGTCTGGCCCCACAAGCATGTAAACTCAAATTTGGTGCTTTCTGTAGCTGCCATCCAACCAGTATTTTAGTTCCCCTTTATGAGCGTTCCGTTATCGCATCCAGACATATCGCACATGCACCTAAAATAAGCCAGACCAATTGGTTTTGCCAAAGCTTATTAGCTGTATCAGAGAAATAAGTACAACAATGCTTTTGTTATGAATAATTAGAATTGAAAATGTTTCAATTCTGAAAATATGAAGCTGTGAATGAAAAATGACTGGTCTGTGGAGAGGGTAGAGGTCATCAGAATGTCACAATCACTCCTGTTCTCCCCATCACACCGCCTTCCTCTCTAGTCTCCGTGAGACACACCCTTTTAAGCTCACATCTTTCTGAAACCCTCCATCTGTACAGTTCACACTTCATCTGTTTCCTCTTCTGCCCCCTCTTTTCACACTCTTTGCATGCACTTCCTTGAATCTCTTTCACTTCACCATCCCCCTACACATTCACTACACAGCACTCGCCTGTAAGCACAGCATTTTCATTCACTTTCACACTGTAAATAATTTGACAGCTGTGTACCTCTTTCACTCACTTTTTCTTAAAATCACAATTGCAACTGGCATGCAAGACCATTGTTCTGTGCAATCTGCAGAGGCCAAGGACTGAATGGGCATGTATCTGAACATCTTTATGCCCCACCATCAGGAAACAGTCCATCGGGTTTTTGTTAAATTCACAGCAATTTCATTGCCGTTCACTGAAAACCATAACAGTTTATAGAAAAAATACAACCGCCAGGGGCATCTTAATGGAAGATCGATATGTATTCAATGCACTATAATGTCAATAAAATGTACAAATAAAACACAGCATTATACACACCCACCCAAAACCTGACTCACATGGACACCAACAGGCGACAAAGTTCAAGGTATGCGCAATTATAAAGTAATGTGCTTGTGAAAAGAAAACTACAGAAAAACAACATCCTCCAAAAAGCAAACATTATTGGGAAAGTAAGTTAAGTATGTACATTGTAAACAGGAGCCACCACGCTGACATGAATTGTCTGGGTGATCTGTAAAGCCATTGTTCAGAAGCTGATAAACATTTTTCTCTGTAAAGTTAAGAACAGAATATAGGGCCTGACTGTGACCCGTTTCAACGTCAGCTTTGAACTACTTCCGGGTCTCGGGCCTGGAGGGACCTGCCACGCTTAAAGCCCTGCTGAGACATATTCTTCTTCATCGAGCTTTGACTCAGAGATAGAAAGAAAACTGAGAAATAAGGAGGGAGAAAAAATAGGAGAAGAGTAACAGAGAGAAAGCAGGGAGGGAAAAGAACCTGTAAGAGTGAGTTAAACGGATAGGAAGTGCAAGGTGGTGAAAAAAGAGGCAGGAATCAAAACGAGGTCGTTTTATTATATGGCACCCCTTGCATTTGGCAGCACTAACATCAAGCTCCTTGGAAGAATCTTGGGTCCCTGCACTTATTATATATTTATTCTATGATGTAGGCATTGATCAGCAGTTCAGGGTATCCGTCAGTCTGTCATTTTCTTTTTTGAAGGGCAGATCCTATGTCCATCCTTGGGGACCGCTGGCTTTTATTTACACCGTTTTACCTCTCACGGGCATGGCCCATATGCATTGGAACACTTTACAATAAAGAGCATACAAAGTAAAGAGTGAATAAGGTCCCTTTGGTGATATTTCATGGCAAACACAGAATATGTGGATTAAAAATGAAAGTATCATGTTAAAAATATGAAAACATCTTAGAGAAATCATGACCATAACTAATTGTTCCTTAATTAAAAGGGGGAAAAGGTATGGGAGGGGGATATTAAATATATAACAATGGTTATCAAACAAACAACCAGAAGGTTTTGAGTGAGGAACCCAAGACAGAAAAGTTAAACGATGCTGCTTCCTCAGAAGAAAGTTCAAATAATAAAAGATGTGGCTGGGCCCCAACAATGAGGCCGTAATGCAACATATGAGTGGGAGGAGTCAGGAGGAGGGGAGTGAATGAGAGACCTGCAGGGTGGTGTCTTTGAAAGAGAAGTTTCAGCTCTTTCGTGATGCAACTGAGCGAGGAGGTGACAGAATTTCAGAATTGTGTTGTACTACCAGAAAATTACTGTGCCGTCCTAAAGAAGAGTTCAATACTTCATAAGGAATGTAGCCAGCCAGATACGTTTAGTTTCAAGGCTAAATAGTGAGGGCTGGGGATATGTGGGTAACTCATTCTGTCGGACTTAGTGCTCTAGCTTCTACGGGAAGCCATTGAAGTCTTAGGAGCACACGAGAAATGTGATCCCCAATTTTAGGTTCCTGTGACGAAACGGTCCATAGTATGAACTACAGCTTTTAGGGTGCAAAGTGTAACTTTGATAGCAAAAGAGACTGCACCATATTTTGGGGTTCATCTTCTGGCATCTACTGATGAATTCCAGAAACGAGTCCTAGTTTGCAGCATGCAAATTGGTGATTACATTAATTTGAGATTGCAGCACAGTTTAAAAAAAATAAAAGATGAACCCTAATGATTTAGCATTTTTGATCATAGTAGGATTACAGTCTAGCCAAGACTGAACTGAGGAGGTTGAGTGGGTGGATGAGATAAAGAGAAACTCAGGGCCCGATTACAAGTTTGACACAGTTGCGCCGGCTCTCTGCCGGCACAGCTGTGCCAAACATGCGCAAGGACCGCCTGACGTATTACGAGTTTAAAGAGTTCAACTTGTAATAGGGCAGGTGGTCCTTTGCCCTTCCCTGGCGGTACCTAGAAAACAGGCACCGCAATGGGAACAGCAAAAAAGTTCCAGCACGGCATGGACGTGGACGTCCAATGTCGTGCTGGAACTTTGTGGGGATACAGACAGGGGGGCACAAGTTGTGCTCCCCTGAATGTATCCCATGGTGGAGTGGGGCACATGGGGGCCCTCTTTGTTCCTGTACAGCCAGCCATTTCATGGCGGGTTTCCGCCATGAAATGGCTGGGGGAACAGGATCATGTAATGCCACCAACGACTGTTCCCTAGTGCAGCAGGCGGTTCAACGTCGATAAAATGGTGAACATCGTAATAGGCAAAATGGCAGACTGCCACTGCTGCGCCACCGCGAGTCTAGCGGCCGGAAGACCGCCAGACTCGTAATCAGCCCCTCAGTTTTTAGAGGATTATGTTTCAGGTAGTGTGTCGTCATCCAGTCTTGTACTTCTTTTAGGTTAATGGCAATGAGTAGGATGTCATTAGGTGAAGAGATTTTAAGATAAACCTTTTTAACATGTACTGATATAATATCTCTGAAGTATTGAGTAGGACACCAAGGGGTTTGATAGAGGCTGAAAAGAGCTGAAGCCAGTATGGAGCCTTTAGGTACTCCCTACATCAGAGCATCTCAGCTGGATAAAGATTTGTCTATGTCAATCTGTTGTGCTCAATGGGGCAAGTAGCAAGTGAACTATTTGAGGTCCATGCCATAAATGCCCATGTGTTCTCCGAGAACGTTAATGATCAAGAAGTGTTTAATGGTATCGAACACTACTACCAATGTTGAAGATTCGAAGCTTATCACCTTCGAATTGAAATAGTGCAGTTTTAGTACAGCAGCCCTCTTTGAGCACAAACTGATACTCATCACAAAGCTCGTTTCTCTACATATATTGTTTAGATTGAGTTGCACCAGAGCTCTCCAGGACTTCTGCCAGAAAGTAGAGTCCCGACCGAGGTAAAACATTATTGAGATCGCTCTACACCTGCTATTGTTTTTTGTTTTTTTTGTTCTTTAGAAGAAAGAGTGGCTTTTTCAATCTTGTGGCAACTAGGGAACACTCCTTGTGGGACAAGAGGGTTGATAACTTAGTCAGGTGGGACAGAAGATGATAGGCCATGTCTTTTGTGATATTGCTAGGACTTCCTGGGAACTGGGTCCAAGAAATGGTTTGAGTGTTTCCTTTTTTTGAGATAGTATGTAAAAGATCGATTTCATCAAGGAGGTTAAATTAGAGCCATTATGTACTGGTTTTGCATGTAAGAGATGTGATTCCCTTGTGTCTGGAGGGTGGGATAAGGAGGGTCCAATTCTTTTGACTTTCTGGTTAAAGTTTGGTCAGTTTTAAGCAATATAGATCGCCAGGTTGATGTGAATGTCCTTGGCTCTAAAGAGGTTTACCTCATAGCATCTTCTAGCCACCTGAAGGTTTTTACAGATTAGATGAAGAGGGTGACTGTTTCCATTTTCTTTCCAGTGATCATAAGGATTTTCTTTCTTCAAAGAGATCTTTTGGAAGCCAAAGTACAAAGGGTAAATGCCTTTTCCTTTTGAGGGTTAGATTTCTCAAAAACGTCCAAGAAGCATTTACTAAAATTCAAGATGGCCACATTGACATCATCATTAGGATGCGTATGAGGGAGACTGTTCAGAGGCAGAGCAGATAAATTATTAAGACCCACATTTTTTGTGCCCTGGAAAAATTTGAATTCCTTTTCATATTTGATCAGAAATTTGTATGTGCTTGAAGAGCATTGGTAAAGGAATGAGACCAGTTTGCTAGAATGTGGTCAGCAAATCAAATCAAATCTGCGTCCGCATTAATGAGGTCTAGAGAAGATCCTTTACTATGAGTAGGTTTAAGACAGGGCAACAACGGTTGATACCACTAAGGAACAAAGTAAATACATTGACTGCAGTGTCACTAATAGAGTAAGACGTCACCCTGATGGACATTAGCATCTGAGGAGATGATCTGGTTGGTTCCAAACACTCTTCGAGAAACGTTGCGCTGTTGGCAGAAGGATGGTAGATGATATGCGTTTCTTTTTTCATGGTCCGATCCATGTACGGTTCATGTGCTACATCAAGTGCAAAAGGCAAGTAGGTTTTGAGGTGTGCTAAAGCTCATATTGAAAGTCTTTAGAGGAGTCTAAATAAGTCATAAGAGTTGTCTCAATAATTTAGTTTATGTTATCCCTTTCTGCTCCATTTCGGCACAATGGTCCTGATTCACAAGGATAGCTTACACTTCTGTGTATTTTCCCCCATTCACAAAGGTATTTTACACATAGTATCTTTAGGACTGTGGAGTACCAATACATAAAAAAATTGGAATGACCTATCTTTTTATGTGCGGAGTTTCCGCCTGAGTGCGGGGAATATGCAGTCCCAAAGATACTACTAGCAAAATACATTTGTGAATATGGAAAAAACGTGAACTTACACAGAACTGTGAGTTTACCTTTGTGAACTGGGCCCAGTGGTTTTAAACACTGCACACATATAATTCTATGTACACACACATATTTGTATTTATGTTTTTAAATATGGACCTCATTCACATAGACTTGTACTTTTATTACACCCTTAATATTATGTAGCTAAGTGATGCTCATTTTTTTAACCTTGGAAGAATGAAAAGCTGAGAAGTCCACAATCAGACTACAAGTCTTCCATATATTGCAAAGTTACGAACATTAATTCAGTGATCTACACTCTAGCTGCTACAACTGCTGGTTAAGGGGACCATCTGGCTGAGCAGTTCAGTGGTTAATGATGGTGATTCTTGAAAGGTAGATCCGATGGTTAATGTGTCTGCTGCAAAGCAATTTGTGCAATCTGCACATCGCAGGATTGTCTCTCAGTAGGTCTGTGGATTTGTTCAGTGCTCCAGGCTAACTGTATTGTATTGTAAATTGCATTTATATAGCGCTTACTACCCCTGACGAGGCGTCAAAGTGCTTTTTCGGCGAGTAGCATGCTACTCCGGAACCCATAAAGGATTAGTGTTGAATTAGTATAGTGAAATATGAAAGTAATTTGAGTGGTGGATAGGTTAGTCAGTTATTTGGATTCAGAAGGATAGCGGAGGGATAGAAGAGGGAAAAAGGTTTGCATTTATATAGCCTTTGTTACCCCTGATGGGGTGTTGAAGCGCTTTTTTTGGCGAGTAACACGCTACTCAATCCTGCATGTGCTAAGTTCTCTTCTACCTTTGGGCTAGGTTTCTGGTATTGAAATACCACATGCATACATAGTTACAGGTAATTAACCTCTGCACAACGTAATCACTATTTAAGGGACAGCCCAGAAGGTCTTTAAATAAATATTTGGGTTGCCCCTGAAGGGTCAAGGCTGGTGTCTGAGCCTAGTATGAGCTGTAAGTATCTTATTGTCATATTTGCCAAAACAGGACTACAAAGATGTCACCCGTGAAAGAGGCAGCATTTGTAACAGTCATTCGGGCCTGCAGGCTCATTTTACCTTTCGCCAGAAAATTATATTCTGCTAAAAAATGAGACAGATGGAAAACATTATTTTGGAACGGATTCGGTGAGCATGACAGTTATGGCTTCTTATTACACACACTCCAAATGATTTCCTCTCTTGGGCTCCACGCACTGTACGCTGAATTTGTGCAAAAGTGTTAGTCAAAGATTTATGGACCCAATTTGGGCCTTGTCTGACTGCGTTGTGGACAGACCAGACACTGGGGCACTGTATCCCGCCCATCATAAAACTCCATGTTGACAGGCGTGACGTTTTTATGGTGTATTACACAAATGCATTTAACATTTCAGGGCTTCACCTGATAGGTCTGCCCACACAAACGGGCTGAAAGGGCCCTGTCCACAGCACAGCAGGCCGCATACATTCAGCGGAGGGGAGCCCGCATTTCCTTGGCCCGGTGCCTGCGGCTTGGGGTTTTCTTTGGAAGCGCTTCTGTGTCTGTGTAATCCCTCAATCCCTCGGCTCGGCTCCCTCCAGGGTCTGTCCGATCGGCCTTTTTAGTCTTCCGTCTTTGTGTATCACAAATCACTTCTCACTTTAGTAATATTAGCTGTGTCCCAGTACCCCGTAGAACAAACAGAAAGCTCTTTCTATTGAGAGTGCCAGAGCGCGCGACTTTCTCCACAAGTTGGTTCTCGGGGTTTCTTGGTGCCGAAGATTGGCTCACGCAGTAACACGTGTCTTAAAACATAACTAGAATCAGCATTTGTAAATACAGCTCCAGAACCGACTTTGTGTCCTACCGCTGAAAAGATTGCATCCCGGGGGTAACTACCCATTAACTTAATAGGGAGAATCTGAATGCTCCAACTAAAAATGGTGTGATCCTAGGCAATTCCGTTTATTTCACCTTCCCTCCTTTTCTTTCATTATCACATATAAGAGTATCACAATACCTGAATTCAGGAAGAGGGCTGAACAAAACCGTCTCCTGTGCTTGATTTAATAAACTATGATGTTATTCATGTATAATAGCATCCCATTCCCCAGCCACCCAACGGGGGCACATAACTCCTGACTTGCCTCTTAGTTCATTATCGATATTGCTGTCAGGGTGGGGAAGAGAAGCATGTGTGTTTCTAAACTGATGTATGAAAACTATCGCTTTAAAAAAAAAAAAAACTTCTCAATGCAGTGATATAACCTGATTTACTGAGGTGAAACGGTTCTGCATGTTAATGAAATACACTTTTTGAATTTTGAAGAGACTTTATCATATTTTTACACGTTGCTGCAAGATGTCTTTAGAAATGAAGGTGTTCCTAAAGCAAAGCAACGCAGGACACCCTAGTTACTTCCTTCCTTTAACTGCAATCAACCTTTAAATAAATGCTTGCTCGTTTAGTTAACATATTTTTAATATTAGTGCCGAGTCCAGTAACCAGCAGCCCAGTGCTGCTGTTGACCAGGGGGCCGCCTGTAAAGGTCAGAAGGGCCATATGCGTCCCCCGGGCCATACTTTGAGTATCACTGCTCTAGTGAGTAGGGCTGTACAAAGGACTTCTTACCGGGCCACTGGAGGTTTCCCAGTCCGCCACAGGCTGCCACGCATCTGATTACCCCACTCCTGTCTCACATACTGCCTTTCCACCATGGCCATATCACTATCTTCTCACTCCCTCCATCTGCTTGCCTCCATTTCCCTCCATTCACATTACTCTCTCTTCACTCAAACATTGAGCTTTTTCCGCGCATCCTATTCAATTTATTCACTTTTATTTGAGTACCCAATCCTTTCAAACGTTCATGCTAAGACTACAGATAGTCATGAAAAACATCAACTGAAGCCAAGTCAAGTGCATAGCGATTCATTGAAGGCAGTCCCCTAGTCCATCCTTGATCCAGTGAAGGTGTAATTTAAGGGAACGACTAGTAGCCGAGGAGATCCGTACGCCAAGGTTTCAAAATGATAATAAACTAATAGATGACTTAAGTGTGTGGCGGGAGATGTCATTTGGAGTGAAAGGTGACCGGGCGAGGGGAGATGTAGAGCTAATGAGTCTCAAGACATGACCTCAAAAATATCACATGGTTGTTGAACTGAACTAGGATCACGATACCCAGCATCAATAATTATGTACTAAAACGGATCCTACTTACAACCATGCCCTCACAAACATAATCTACACTGCACCATCTGCATTGACTGGAACATATGGACCTGTCAATGTTATAGTATGTGTCTGCTGCGTTCTTAATTGAGGTAATAACAAAGATTTTTTTTGTTTATAAAGACGAGTCAAACAGCCCAACTTAATATTTAGTTAAGTTTATTCACCACTAAAATTCACCATTCTACACGTAAGCATCATTTCCAAATAATTGTTTCAGCTATAAATATATGTTTTTTTTAATTTTATTGTCAGAATAAAAGAGTCTATGTAAAAAAGATTGTGACATGAAAGGCAAGAGAAATTAAATGTTTCTATAAATAAACATACCCATGATCATTCATTCTGACAACAATACACAATTATCCAGACTTCTTTAATTTATACATTTATCCCATTGACCAATAACATAGTTTGCTAAGCTAACTATATACTAAAATGTAGCCACCCTTTCACATGAAGAAGCCGTCTCTAAGGATTTGCGTAAACAATAAGCAGGCCACCAAATAAACAACAAGCATTGGAAATGCAACCGGTCTCACATTTGTTTGAGTTGGAGCTTTTGCTCTTGTAAATGGCAATGTATTTTTCTTATGTGTAATGGAGTGTATGTATGTGGTGTTTAGTGGAACTATATGGGTTGGATTGGATTAGTTAGTTGTGTAATTGTGTGGTGTGGAATTGTCTGGAGTGGATTTGTGTAGTGGCATTATGTGGCATGGTGTGCTGTGGAAATATATGGTTAGCAATTATGTGACATTCAGTGTAGTGGCATTATGTGGAGTGGGATTGTGCAAGGGTACTACACCACGGGAGAACTACAAATCTGGACAGAGTATACGCTCACCGAGATCGAAGCCCTGTTCACTGACGGCCAGCTGACATCGTTCGCAGGATTGACCGAAGAGAGCGGGCTCCCGGTAGGCCAATTCCTGCTACACCGACAGCTGGTGGTGGACTGCAGAAGGACTTGGAACCTCACGGACGGAGAACCCAAGACACACCCGGTACTACACACACTCCTACACATGGGGACAGGTGGACATCTTATTACGTGGATCTATAAATCCATTATGGAACTCACACGCACACCACTGACGCGACTGCGACTCCACTGGGAGGAGGAGTTTGACCGAGCCCTCCATGACAAAGAGTGGCTCACAGCCCTAGAACACCACAAAAAAGTGTCCCGCAACCAAAGATTAAAAAATATCCAGTTTAACGTTCTACACTGCGCTTACCTCACGCCGGCGCGGCTTAAGCGCTTCTTTCCGGCGACACAATTCGACTGCCCCCGCTGCCACACTCCTGATGCCCCATTCATCCACATGTTTTGGACATGCCCCACGCTACAAGCTTTCTGGGCAACAGTGCACACTACAATACAAGAAGTCACGGGCCTGACAGAACTTCACACATGGGAGGCGAGCGCCCTCAGCATTTTCAAGCGACATAAGCAAAAAAAGGTAGAGACCAAATTTGCAACACTAGCCATACTCCTCGCTAAACGTAGCATAGCTATGCACTGGCGCTCACCGGGGGGCCCCCCAATAACCGCATGGTGGGGGGCGGTCAAGAAATGGGGCGCGGCCGAAGAAGATATAATCAGGCAGGAAGAAGCACGCGGGGCGCAACGAAACCCCATATCAATGGACTGGGCGATGATCCTCCATAACTTCATACAAACACAGGCTATCCACGGGGAGACCCCACAGGACACCCAAAAGGAACCAGGACCCAACGCACGTCGACCCTCACAAACCCCCCCCCCCGCACTAGCTCACCCCTCCAGCCACCCCCAGTAGACCATTCCACCAGCAATGATGGGAACCATTGCCCGTAGGTAATGGACCAAAGAGGAGCGACGCCCCCATCCCCCCCCCTTCCCCACATCTTCCCGAGTTATATATTCCCAGATCGGTTATGAACATAGATTACCCCCTCTGCACTACTACATACAGACAATAAAGGTCTAGCAATTGTCATAAGGGAATGGGTGACACAGTAGCCCTCTCAATATCACCTACAGGCATGTTTCCAGAATACCATACATCAGCAGAGCGGCACACCCCCACCCCCTCATTAACGGACACGCAGCTATCCCATGTTGAAATGTTGATACCAGATATAATACATTGAAAAATGTACCTGATTGTTGTATAACATGTATGATAACTAAAAAATCCAATAAAAAGGTTTTCCTAAAAAATGTGGAGTGGGATTGTCTGTTGTGGAGTGGTAAGTAGTTCAGTTTAATTATGTGTTGTGCTGTTGAATTTTGCGGCAAAATGTGGAATTGTGTGGTGTGGATTGGATGTATATGGTGTGTTGTGTAATTGTGTTGTTGAGTTGTATTATGTGATTTGGTGTTAAATTATGTGGTGTGGACTGGAAATGTGTGGAGCTGAATTGTGTGGCATGGAACTGTGTGTATAGCTTTGCATTTTTGGTGAAGGAAAAGAACCAATAGGTAGGAGCTACCCATCAGATCTGTGTTTTTTTTTTTTTTAAAAGGAAAGAGTTGGAGCTATTGGCATTGTAAACGACTCTTACCTATGTGTTATGGATTGGAGTGGATGTATGTGGTGTGTATCAATTATGTGGGTTGGATTGGGTTTGTTAGTTGTGGTATTGTGTGGTGTGAAACTGTGTGGTGTGGATTTGTGTAGTGGAATTAAGTGGTATGATGTGCAGTTGTATTATGTGGATAGTAATTATGTGTTTTTGAGTGTATTGGAATTATGTGGAGTGGGACTGTGTGTAAGTATGTGGAATGGTATTTTGTGTCGTCGAGTGTTATGTAGTGGAGTTTAAAGAAGACATTATGTACAATTAAATAACTATTAAAAAAAGAATTAACAAAAAATGTCTTCTAGTTTTTTTGTCCTTGCAATGCTGGCAACCTCTTCCTGCCTGTTGTAATGCTTGTTTATTATAGCTTTTTTGTTGTTATGAATGAAGGGACATAAACAATAGGAGGGTGGAGATTGAGAAATAGTACCTGAATTACAACACGGGCAGCGGACGGGCACTAGGAGAGAATCAACAGATGCCAGATTTCGAGGACACACTGAGGTGGTGCTAAGTAATGCTGAAGTGGGGCTGAGGTGGTGGTGTGCTGTTGCAGATGTGATGTGATGCTCAGGTGATACTGAATGATACTCAGGTGGTGCTGAGTGATGCTGAGGTAGTGGTGTGCTGGTGTGGAGGTGATACTGAGTGTTACTGAGGTGGTGCTGAGTGATGCTGAGGTGGTGCTGAGTGATGCGGAGGACTTCAGGGTGTAGGAGTCACAAGTCATGCATATTGGTAGGCAGCATTGCTAAACAGTGCTTGGGCCCCAGAAGCACAAACTCAGATTTGAAAACAGCACACCATAGTTGGGGGTTCTCTTAAATAAAAAGAACCGATTTCTACCCAGATGAACCTTTTTGCAACATTAATATCTGCTCTAATCTATACTTTGAGTGCATGCAGTTCTATGATGACAGTTATAAATTCACTGTTCTAGGTTAGGATTTTAATTTATAAGCTGCAAGTAACAGAAAAGCAGTAACCCACTGACCTATTTACATTTTATGCATTTTGTGTTCTGCATGGTACACTTTCTTTGCAGCCGGAATATTAACCCTCTGCTACCTTGCAACGAGTCAAAACTTCTTCCAATAGACAACTCCATCTCTCCAGCAAGAACATTCATCACCGGAGTCATCTTGACATTTTTATTGTCTGAAATTGCTTGAGGCCTGGAATGTGTCAGCGAGTGCTTTTAAAAGGAAAATAAACTCAGAAACAGGGCCCCTCTGCTCTGAAGTCAGTATCCAGTGCGATCACACCGCCCTTGTGCCGGCCCTGTGTTCTTGTTCTGCATTTATTTAATGTACTACATTCAAATGCACATTTACAGGGAACATTCTTCAAGGAAGAAACATTTTGGCCTCAGCGCTAAACCAAGAGCAGAGACTTCCAACCCCTCAGCCAGCAGCCAAGCACAGGTACTGGAGAGTAGGAAAGAACACAAGCAGCATGCATATTAAAGTATCATTTGAAGCGTTGATTTAATGGAACTGAAACAATGGCTGTTTTTAAGTAGTGGTTTAACTTTTTTACATGATTTGGAGCTGCAGTAGCTAGATGGCATGCTGTTGCAGTGCTTTTGTGCCTGTTTCTAGAGGAAATTAAAGGAGGCAGACTTAGACTTAAAACCACAATAATTAATTGCTTGCATTCCAAGCCAGCCTGGGAGCTGTCTTCAGGAAGAATACAAAAGAATGCCAGCCACATGGAAGGTACTGAGAGGGTTAATGCTGCAATATAATGTAAGCAGCTATGGGTCTGAGCAGCCACAGTGTATCACGAGGTTGAAAACATAATACGAGCAGATCAACAGAACAAAGCGTAATGATATTGTACTAAGTCCCTGCTCCTTGGAGGAAAAAGGAGGGACAAAGAGGCAGGACTGGTCACTAGTAAGCAAGGATTTTTAAAGGACATTGAAACAAACAAATGAGAAGCAAGGAATGGCATTTGGCCCACAGAGATATATGTATACTAAAGTATACAAGAGGTCGTACGCTTACGCTCGACCTAAAAAAGCAACGTTGGAGAACAGCTTAATCCTAGGGGCCGGGTCTCAAAGCTGATACCCTCGTCATGGAGGAAACCAGTGCTTAATTTGTGCCGGTAGTTTCCGGTGCTCGGCACCGGCATTTAATTATCAACACCAGTGCTTCTGACAGTCTGCCCCAAGGTGGCGCTGTCTGGCTAATTTAGAGATGACCACAACAACAGTCAATTATTAATTCAATATACATTACAAATGACTGTTACCTGCTGCCCAAGCCGTTATTATAGCTTTGGGGGCCTGAAATAATCCGAATTGTCAAACTTATAGGAGTGTGATGGTTCATAATTGTGTTGTTACCATCATTGGCAGCGCTGGTAGGTGATGCAAGCTGCCGTGGCCTCCTGACGGGAGCCCTGGCACTTATTTATTTACAAATTAAGCACTGAAGGAAACAGTCTATTACCAATACTTACTTAACTACCTACAATTCAGCTAAAAAAACATGCGGCCCCAGTTTGCACCTTGCACTTGACATCTAGGGCAACAATCGGAACAACCCTGGAAGATTTTATTCAGAAGTGTCATTATAAATGATGGAGAAAGAAATGCTTAGCGCTCTGAATATTAGGGACCACATGAAATATTGCAGCCCTTGGTTAATATGACTCCACTCCCCATAAGAGACCGCAAACACGAAATGCACCCATCAAGATCGAAAGCTCTTGTAACCGGTCGACTTTCAAATGAGGAACCCATGCTCCCAGAGTTAAAACATTAGGCTAGTGCCTTTGAATAAACAGACCACATTCTTTCTGTAACAGTGTAGGCCCACCAAAGAAGATTGCTCAATATTGCATTACAGATATTTTTTTAAAAAAAATCCAAAACGCTAAGAAAAACACAAAAGAAAAGAGCAGTGTTGGCCTTTGGACAACCGCAGTAGTGCTGGTTCCAGTAATGTGTGACAATAGTGCTCCACCTCTTGCAGTTCTACTGCTTGGAAACTGCCAAATATGTCCAAAAATTCAAAACAGTTTAAAACATAGTTTTCATCGTCTGAGCCATATATGAGGTGGGAGCCAAAATGTGATTTTTCAAAAAGAACAACTTTATTTGTTTTCAACTAAACACTTCCAGTCAGTCCAGCCATCGCGTTTCATCCTCTCAAGGACTTCATCAGGGTTTGCGCCAGTTCATGTAGTAATCCAAAATAGGCTAGTCCTTGTATATTTAATAGCGATCAGTCACTCCCTATATAGATTTTGCACTTGTGCATGTACTGGTCCAGACTAGGCTAGTCCTTGTGAGTTTAAAAGCGATCAGTCACTCCCTAGTGGATCTGTTGAGTAATGTTCAAGAGTCATGCAATAGTGCCAATGCAAAGTATAATTCTCTCATATATGGAGCAGAAGATTTAAACTATGTTTGAACTGTTTTTAATTTTTACGGAAGGACAATTACTAGATATTGAGTGTTCCCTCCTACAACAGGGTATGTTAAATTGCATTAAGGGGCAAAAATGCCTGAGTGGCAGTAATCTGAGCCAATCAGCGAATGTCTCCTCCTTTACGAGTCAACAACACTCCCTGAGAGAGATCAGAAGGCATTCATGAATTCCACGATTGAGGTACAAGTTTCTCTAACCGAGCTACTCACAGCCTCCTTAAATATTTGCATTAAATATCCACAAAGCCCACAAGCATTGCAACTGGATCGTTGGAAAAACAAGCGCAAGCTACATTTGCAGGTCTTCCCGCTGAGGCCACATCTGTTTATCATAATATCAAGCACCAGGCTGGAATCTCCAGAGCTGTCTTCCAACACTAAATGCTGAATCAGAAGACCCACGTGACCAAAAAAAGTTTTTAAATCAGGGAGAACTTGCTTCACTTCTTTAAAAGGGTGGCAAATGCATGGAATTTTGAGCACAGCTATGTGAAAAGAAATAGTCCATAAATGTTTGATTCAGGACATTCTAAAGTACAATAAAATAACAGTTGCTCACTAATCGTATACATAAAAATACAATGTTCTCACCATTTGAGGCCTCAATACAGACCAAGACAATTGATAGCACACGCTTTGTTTTTTCACTTATATAAAAAATATGAAATCTATTGGTCAAGGCCCAAAAATGCCAGCAGCATTTGCAATGAGCTTAGAAATAACTAACAACTAGACGGGATGTATGCATTCAAAGGGCAAAGCATTCTTCATATATTTTATGTTGATGGAGTGGTGGTGGTTGCAACCAATAGCTCCAATATACTGTGCACAAAGGGCATAAATCCACTAAATTTGCTAGTTTCATCTTAAATATCACATTTTGACAATCGCTTGAGGCAGCATTCCAACCAATCGTTCTTTTGCCCACCGTTCAACCTCAGATTAGTCCGAGCCACATGCCAATCAGTCTTGGTCCTGCTCCACTAGGAACAGTCCAGCCTGAACTGCAAAACCAGCTCCTCTCTGTACCGCAATGAAAGCAACAAAAGACCGGGTACAGTCTTATTGGGCCTCTTCAGTCTGATGTAGCTTGGTTCCAGTGAGACAGTGAGCAAGCAATCCACCTTTGGGATGCCCTTGGCCACTTAAAACATTATATCGACTTCATCAGTCCAGTACGAGCTGCCTAGCCAGGTCCTCCATTAACCAGAACACAAGCAACCTAAGACCGGTTTCGGCAATTCGAGATGGACTGTTCCCATGGGGAGCAGGGACAGTACTGACCCTCATAAGGCGGGTCTTTTTCTAGAGGCCACATTGGACGAAAAATGAAAAGTTGTAATGCTACCCGGAGCGATTGCCAATTGTTAGACTATTTGGAAGCATGCCTCCCATCATCTTTTGTGTGATCAGTCAGTGAAAATGGCCAGTGGGCAGATTCCCAAACAAAATATTATACACATACATTTATAACTGATAGGTTCTATTTAATTAATGTATGGGATAATCCCCAAAACATGTCTAATCTTTGCATATTTAACCTACATTGGCTTTCTTTGACAGTCTTGATTGATTTTTTTCCCATGTATCTATGACAGATGTTATAACTTTAGTTTTGAAAATGAACCTTACTCAAAGAAACTTTCCAACTACATTTTTAAAGATACATTTCAAACAAGGATTCCTTTACAATATAAACCATTGTAAATCACTAGCATTGTGCTTTTAGCACATTTCTAAATAATTCTATATGATTTCAGACCTTAAAACCCTGCCTCATACTGAGTGCTAGGCGGGGCTAATTGTAATTAAAGAGTATGCTGGAAGGTCTGTTTAGCAAATTAAGGATGGCATTAAAAATGGGAAATGGCAGGGGAGTGGCTTAGCAAGCCAACAAGGCAGATGCGGTTTAGCTGAGCCTGTTGTAGTCAGTTAATTTATCCGATAACATCCTGCCTACATTGCACCCTATACTCCATCCCGAACTGCTCCAGAGACAGCAGTGACGGGGGTGAATGCCCTGTGGCAGGAAGATGGCTTGCGGCCCCCGGTGGGGCGAAGAACGATACAACGGCGTGTGGTGGCAGCAGCTGGATGCCTAAGACGAGGGCCCAAGGCGGCGGCCGCAAGATCCTGAGCCCGGTCGGAGGGGGCGACCTGTAGGGCCTGAGAGGTCACCTGGAGCTGCAGTGGAGAGATCGAGGCCATAGCCAAGTGCCATGGGCTTGCAGAAGACGAACAAAGTAGAGAGCTGCATCATGCCCCAGAGGGCATACATGCCGGGCGGTGAGTGGGAGCGTGGTGTTGGAATCATGCAGGCCAGCTGTGGCCGGAGTGTGTGGGCCTCCTATCTGAGAGCGGAGGGACGCTGGCGGTGGGCTGTGCTGAGAGGGGTCGGAGGACTCATCTCCCGGATGTGGAAGGCAGCTGTGAATAGGCCGGTGCCCCGTCAGTGGAGCGTGCTTGGGCCTCATCGTCCCCTGTGACTGCTAGTGCTGGAGAAAGACCCACAGTAAGTTAGGGCTCTGCCCCCCCTCCCTCCAGGACAGCCAAAGAGCCCCCTCGTACCTCCACACTGGGCCTGGCACTCAACACTCCAGATCGTAAGGGCAGCATTGAGGCCCACTATTGATGACGGGAACCCAGAGGCCTGGGGGCTTGCGCCACATTTTACATGTACTGATGGTGGGGAGACCCCACCTGACTATACAGGTTGCGTGACGGAGACATGGGACTATGAGAAGCCCCTGGGGCATGCTTGGGGGCCAAAAGTGACAGTGCTGCTGGTGTTCCATCCTGATATTGGTGGCGAGTTGGCCGGTGAGAGCAGATACTTGTGCGCTCATATACTGGTTGCCTGAAGACTGTGTGGAGCGCATGAGGACTGGTGCGAGACCCCATTAGAGGGCCGTGTCGTGGCTGGTCCCCAGACTACGGAGGAGGTCAGGCCAGGTCCTGGTGCAGCTTGTGGTCAGGGACGGGCCGAGGCTGGGAGACCCGCTCCTGGCGGGCTTCTCTGTCGACCTCCTCTGCTGAGGAACGTACATACCTTATCAGCAGAGTAGCAGTGTGTTGGAAATGGCCCTTTTTGCAGGGGTTATCCCCAAACATTTTGCTTCTTCCTCCTCCTATTTTTCCTGCCCTGTTTTTGTTGGCTTTAAGACTCTGGACACTTTACCACTGCTGATCAGTGCTAAAGTGCATATGCTTTCTGTGTAAATTATGATTGCAATTGGTTATCCATGATTGACATATCTGATTTACTGGTACATCCCTAGTAAAGTGCACTGAGTGTGCCAGGGCCTGTAAATTAAATGCTACTAGTGGGCCTGCAGCATCCACATAAGCAGCCCTGTAAATGTATCTCAGACCTGCCACTGCAGTGTCTGCGTGCAGTTTTTACTGCCATGCTGGCTGACCTGGCAAGTGCACCCACTTGCCAGGCCCTAACCTTCTATTTTCTTACATATAAGACACCCCTCCGGTAGGCCCAAGGTACCCCCATGGGCAGGGTGCAGCTTATGTGAAAGGCAGGACATGTACTGGTGTGTGTGACATGTCCTGATAGTGAAATACTGTCAATTTCGTTTTTCACTATTGAAAGGCTATCTGTCCCATAGGATAACATGGGAGATACTTTGTAACATCTTACAAATATAACTTCCCATTGGGACAAGATAGAGAAATTGAGTTTAGGCTCTCTTGACTCAGAATTTAATAACACATCTTTTAGTGAAGATTGTTTTTAAATTGTGTGTTTGAAAATGTCCCTTTTAGAAAGTAGGCATTTTCTTATTTAACTATTCTGTGTGCCTCTGCTGTTTGTTGTATTGACTGTCTGGTTTTGGAGTGACAGGGACTGGGGATGTCCAGTCACTGTAGACAGCCACTGGGGAGTTGAGGTGTGCCTGGCTCTTCCTGGATGACTCAGAGCTGAGCTGAATAGACCTTGGCTGCATTTAGAGTAGTGGGAGGAGTTTTCCTTGCACCTGAAAAGGGCCTGTCTCCTTTGCACAATGCTGTCTCCACCCCCTTTGGTCATACTGCACCAGTGAGGACAGAACTGGTTCGGACTGGGCTCAGAGACCCTGGCACAAAGAAGAACAAAGACAAAATGGGGTATAAGTAGTGGACCTTAAACCCCAGAGCTTCAGATCACTTCTGGACTCAAGAGGAACCTTTGACAAGGAGAAGAGCTGGAGAGCTGTGAGGAGGAGTACTGCCCCTTTGCTGTGTACCTGGTTGGGTTGGCCTGCAGTTGCTGCTTCTGCCAAGGAAAGGACAAAGACTGGAACTTTGCTCAGAAACCTGCTTAACAGAAGAATCTCCAAGGGCTTGTGTGTGCTGGCCTCCTGTTCTGAAGTCTCAGGGACACAAAGACTTCATCCCCAGCTCCCCTGAACTCTACTGCTGAGAGTTCTGACCTGCCAGAAGGTACCTGTTCCAGTTCTGGGCCTCTGGAGGTTGTTCCTGCTGTTGGGAGCTGGAAGAAACTTAAAAGAAGCAAGAAAAGCATTCTCCGACGCCGTCAGCGAAGCCGCCGTGACCTGCACCGAGGCCAGGGGCACCGCTCGTGAAAAGCACAACGCACCCCCTGCCTGCACCGCAGCTCTGGCGCCCTACGACACCCTTCGACGCATGCAGTTATCGGCCTTCCTGACGCCAGCGCTCGCACCGACTCCGTCACCGCCAGCGTCTGCAACCCATTATCGCGGTACCGATAACCATCGAGGGTGATTCCATGAACTCGCCGACTTCGCATCACTTCACCGGAACCGACGCCTCACCGCCAACGCAACAGACTTCCCCAGTCCTGGATTCGACATGTCGCCTCCACGTGGACACAACGCCTCGCCTCCCCCGTGGCAGCCAGGGAGCCAGCTTTTACCTCAGCACCAACACCTCACCTACACGACGCCGTGCATCATCATAGTCTTCGTTTGTCAAGGTACTGTTGTTTGGGGGTCCGTGTTACTCCATACCCGATGCCGCGCACCTCACGGTCAGCACCGTACTTTGGATTTATTGCTGTCACGAAGTCGTAATTGCCCGAGGTGGAGCTATTCTTTTTCTACAAGCTGTATTTTGGTATTAACTTTTTTTAAGTGCTATTTTGCTACATGTATGTTGGATTTTTTGTCGTTTTGGTCTTGTTTGGTTTAGATAAAGATACTTTATTTTTTTAAACTGGTGTGGTTTCCATTTGTGGTGTTTTCACTGTATTACTGTGTGTTTGGAGTACAAATACTTTACACATTGCCTTTGGGATAAGCTTGTCTGCTCGTGCCAAGTTACCAAGGGGGTGAGCAGGGGTTATCTAAAGTGTGTATCCCCCTTACCCTGACTAGAAGCAAGGGTCCCTACTTAGACAAAGGTACATACCTCTGCCAACTAGAGACCCCCAGTCCTAACACAGTGGAGTGGCACCTTCGATCTACGACCACGACATAAAATCTTGCCGCTGTTGTTATCTGTATTTTTCAAGTTATCCTTGACGTTTAGTTGCTTAGTAGTGCCTAAACGCCAGCTGGACGTCCAGTGCTTTCTAAAATAAATACATTTGAGTAGATCACTTAATGGGATCGCAAATGGGGGAAAACACCACTCAAATAGCAAAGCTTTACCAAGAAAAATATTTTAGGATTCTAGGCAGCTATTGTTGTTGTCACTATTCGAGGGGGAGTTGGAATGGATCAGGAATGTAATGAGGCTCTGTTTTTTCCAAAGAACAGTCTCAAGAGCCCTGGATCTAGCTCAAGCCTCTTCACATTTGAGTTTGTAAACATCAAGAAAAAGCCAGCTCACAAAAATGCTGGTATTTATAGCAGGAGGGTGCCAAAGAGTTCTCTGAACACATCCCTGTTAATCACCAGGAGCCCGAGGCGAAAGCTGCATGTAGTATCAGATAAAAGAAATGACTTCACATGGACAAAATGTAATTGAGGTAATGCATTCCCAAAAGCAAACAGTGTTTTTTAAAATTCTTTTATACTGAGAAAATTTAAGGATACGACTATACAGGGTACCAGACAGGGTGCCGACATGCCATCTGGATCATGAATGAGGCAGGAGGTGGCATCTGACAGACTGTACCCTAGTCTGTAAACTCAAGATTCACAATGAGTCACTTATTGCAACAGGAATTACTGAAAAATGTTATTTGGAGAACTTTAAGACAGGCAGGCACCGGACTGGCAAAGGCAGCTGGAGGGCTGGTGTTTTAACAGATCCTACAAGTCACCCACTTCACAACCGTAAGAGGCTACGAACAAGCACGATATTTCCCAAAAATGCAGCTTACAGTGAAGCCAAGCTACGCTGTGTTTCCCAGAAAAGTGACGCATTCTTGAACCGAAACAGGATTTAAAAATTCCTCAGTGTTACTGCAATACAAGTAGGGATGTTGCCTCTGGGAAAAGTCTTGATGACGGTGCTTGAGACAGCCACTTATTTGACAACATAGGAAAACATTGCTTCCATTGTGCATAACTGCACCAGTCAATAGGTTCCCTGCACACTGTGAGGCATATTTACAAGGACTTAACGCCACCAGAACGTAAACTTTAGTGACGTTCTGGTGGCTTTAACTCTGCTTTATTTACAAGGTGGCGTTAAGCCACTTAACTTGGCTTAACACCGCCTTGTAAATAATGTCCCTATTTAGGCAGCACTTAGTGTGAAAGGGGTGGGCAATGGGTGTTGCAGTGGGCGTTCCGCTGCAACACCCTTTGCTTTTTGACGCTGCGCCATATTTACAAGGTATGGAACAGCACCAAAAATAAGACCAGGAAATACCTGGTCTTAAACAGGCGATATGAGGATTTTTTTTCATTTCTCCTTGTTTATTGCTCTTTCCAAGTGCACACATGGATATAGCAAATCCTTCCTGCACATAAATAATCGCCCCTCCAGCACAGGCACCCTAGCAAAATGGCGCTAGGGTGCCTGCGCTGGCCCTAGGCAGATTTTTCTGTGCTAGGGGTAATATAGGGGTGCACCACATTCTTGTAAATACGGCGCATCCCTGTATTTTGAAAATGTCAGAGCACGGCGTTACCAATTTTGGAATAACACTGCGCTCTGCCAGTTTATTGTAAATATGCCCCGGTGTGTCTTACACAATCTAAACTCATCTCATTGTTGACCGACAATCCATAACAACTGCAAGAAAGACCATTTCTTGGTCACCTAGGATTAGTCAAGGTTATTTCTGCACTCTCTGGCCGGCTACACCTGTCAGTTAGCCATCACCCACTTTGTTCTAGTGGTGTTTTGGAGGGGAAGGCATCAGAACAGCCCAGGTCTAGCAAACAAATGAATTCTGCATGATCAACTCATCACTTAACAGGGGCCCAACCACTTGTTACACCTTTTGTTGGACCAATTATGTTTTTCTTTGAAATGGCGATGCCAAAAACGTTATCTTCATTCTTTTTGGGGACTAACTGATATCTCCAACAGTAAGAACTGTGAGTATCAAGAAATTTGCAAGTTATCGTCAGAGAACAGATACTAAAAATCCTTGAGCAGCAGGAATCTACTCTATTCCTTCCTGTGGATCGGGATGAAAAGGGTTCTGTCGAGAGGTGATGAACTTCAAACTGGTAAAGGCAAGTTTTTTAAGGAGCTATTGAGGAGGACGCAACCACATCTTGACACTATAAGTTTATTTGAAACAGTGGAGTTGGTCCATGGATTTGGAGGATTTTAGTGCATGGCTTGAACTGCTAATTAAGCTACTCATAAATAAACTAAGGCCTAAAATTCGATCTAGTGTATCAAGAGGGTGGCTAATGGCAAGGATGCTCTCCATGTACCCTGCCTTTCTTTAATTAATTTGTCCCACCACTTGTGGCATTTGTGGCACCTTTGTAGAAATTATTTTGTTGCTATGGAGTGCTTGTTCCCTTTATATTTGGTTGGAGTTATGAAAATTATTATTCATTTGAGAACACATAGACCACATTTCTTTCCAGCTTTCCTGTGTACACTTTGGGCGGTTCTGGTCAGGAATGAGAAACTAATTTTGTTGTCAAGTTCAGATGTTTGGAAATTATAAAAACTAAAGATGATTAACCATTTGATTTAATTGTCTCTCTTCTTGAAGAAATGGGGTTAGAGCTTACTTGACTGAGTGACCCTTTCCTTCCGATAGTCTTTCAAGTGAATTAGATGCACAGGTTGCAACTCTTTGTCCCTAGCTTCTTCTTAAGACACATGCACTGCATGTTATGTGAACTTAGAAAGTAATGGGCATTTGTCCAGTTGAAATAGAAGAACCATTGCATTGCCACAATTCCTGAAAATACCATCCATGTGATTTCAGCAGTTATTAGATAAGAGAATATGGTGTTTATACTGCATCATTAGTAATAGTAGTCAACCATATTTAGCTCAGCATTTTAGTGCTGAGGGTTGGTTTGCCTAGTACAGTGGTCTTTTGGTTCATATAGTTAGAAACAGTGGTTAATAAAGCACCTTTCATTGGAGATAGGTTTTCATCAAAATTGGAAGCATTGTTTAAGAGGTATCTACTAAGGATCTCTCTGTTTTGCACAGGGGCGTAACACAAGCTGACAATCCTAAGGGGAGTAGAAGATTTGCACTGTAATAATTCTGGCTAGAATCTCTGTGGAAGGTCCGTCAGGCTTACTTGTCTGCAATATCTTGCAATGAACAAATATTAAATTTGAATATGTGTGTGTATGTTTGTCAACGGCACAAAAGTTATTATTAGAACAAAAAAATCTCTTCATATGGAATCTGTGACCTATCGCCACTGTGTTATTTATATATATATTCACTGAAAAATCCAAAGGTTACAGGGATATTATAGTTAGGCTCAGATTTCACACGCACAAAACCAGAGAAATTCAGCAGTTATAGTTAGCTGAGCTAACTATAACTCGCACCCCCGCAATGCACTGCTTATGACCTCACATATTACATCACTCATGAGATAGTCAGTGACATCACTGATGACATCATCCGGAGAATGTGAGTGTTTTCAAAAAGTTTATGAGTGTTAAATATATACACATTAAGGTGTATTGATGAATCAGTGGGAGCCTGTATTGATGATTTAGTGGGTGCATGACTGACTGTGTAGGTGAGTGATTATACGTGTCTCAGTGAATGTAAGGGTGATTGACTAATTTGTGTGAATGTCTGTATCAGTCTGTCAGTTGGTGTGTAAGTGGCTGTATGGGTTGGTGAGTAGGTACATGAGTGTCTGTATGGGTTATTGGTTGGTTGTCTGAGTACCTGTATGGGAGTGTCTGTGTGGGTGGGTGAGGGTGTGTGTGACTGCCTGCATCAATGAGTGAGTCAGTGGCTGTATGGGTTCGTGAGTACATCTGTGAGGGGCCGGATGGGTGAGTGAGTGTGCGTATGGCTGTTTCGGTGAGTGAATGGATGTGTCAGTGGTATATGGGTGAGTAACTGCATATGTGAAAGGCAGTATAGGTGAGTGTTGGAGTGTGTAAGTGACTGTATGTGTGAATGATTGAGAGAGTGACTGTATGGGTGAGTGTGTGCTTGTGTCAGTGACTGTATAGGTGAGTGAGTATGTGTTAGTATTTGTATGAATACGTGAGTCGGTGTGTGTATAACTGCATAGGTGAATAAATGGCTGTGTGATTGACTCTATAGGTGTGTGAGTAGCTCTATGAGTGACTGACTGTGTGTGAGTGGGTGTATGAGTGGATATATCAGTGGCTGTATTAGTGAGTGAGTGAGTTGTTGTATGAGTGCCTGTATGAGTAACTGAGTGGATGTGTGTGTACACCTATGAATCAGTGAGTGGGTGTGTAAGCACTGGCATGGGTGTGTCAATGGTTTTGAGAATGCTAGTGTAGAAGTTGGAGTGGGTGTATAAAAGCTTATATTGGGGTCTGAGTGGGTGCATCAGAGATTCTGTGGATGATGTAATCAGTGATGTCATTTGAGATGTCATCAGTGATGTCACTGACCATGTCATGAATGATGTAATATGTGAGGTGATAAGCAGTGCATTGCGGGAGCACGAGTGATAGTTAGCTCAGCTAACTATAACTGCTGAATTTCTCTGGTTTTATGCATGTGAAATCTGAGCCTAACTATAACGCCCCTGTAACGTTTGGTTTTCTCAGTGTATTTCTAAGGTTTTTTTAGTTCTATTTCCTAACAATAATGGCCCTGTAACCTTTGTTTTTTTCAGTGAATTTCTAAGGTTTTTTAATTGCTAATTCCTAACTATAAGGTCCCTGTAACCTTCCTCATGATTGTGCAATGTGGTGGCAATGACCTAGGCACATTAACTGGAGAAGGACTGGAAATCCTAATGAAGGATACCTTTGCTGAACTGATGATGCTTTCCCTCACACTGTCTTGTTATACTCTAACATATGCCAAAGACAGAAATGGAAGTGGTCAAATCAATTCAGTCCACAGATTTACAAAGCCAGGAAACATGATAATAAAACTGTCTGCATTCCTCAGAGACCATCGAATAGGCTGTATCTATTACAACAATCTGCGTTTTGACATGCATGGAATTTATAGAAATTATGGAGTGCACTTTACAGATGAAGGCAACAGGGTGTTTCTAAGTAACCTGAAACTCTGCATCCGGTCTTATGTGCAGTAGCCATATATACACAAGCAACACAAAGGCTCTATTCAGAGCCACCCTAGTACCCGAAACATTGTTAATTTTCTTTAAAAAAGATCCTTTATTCAGTTTTTGGGGATCTTCGCGACAACGTCACGATTCCCACGAATACGTCACGAGAACGGAAAACAAAAGCAGACATTCAATGGCCACCAACACATTCAAAAATAAAAAAATCCATTCGGAACATTGCACTACACATATTACTATATACGTACTTCTTTCAAAGCATATTTAAACTCATATTTTTCTACTGAGTTTCTTTAAAAACCATCTTTAAGACCTATTTTCCGTTTTTGAAACTATTTGGGTCATCTCGATGACGTCATTAACCGCGACGATCGCGCCTTTTTCATAAAGTCTAAAATACAAATATACATACATATTACAGTATTTTACACACTAGGGGTTTATTACTGTACACTTCAAACACATGTTTTTGTAGTGTATTTCTAGAACAACCATCTCTAAAACCTATTTTCCGTTTTCGCGGTAATTCGGGAGATCACGATGACGTCGGTAATCGTGATTCACCCGGACACGTCGCAAAAGCGTAAAACAAAAGCAGACATTCAACAGCCACCAACACATCCAAAAATAATATGGAAAAAAATCCATTCTGAACATAGCACTACACATATTACTATATACATACTTCTTTCAAAGCATGTTTAAACTCATATTTTTGTACTAAGTGTCCTTAAAAAACATCTTTCAGACCTATTTTTCGTTTTTCACAGTTATTCGGGATGCCGTGATGACGTCGGTAACCGCTACAATCGCGCCTTTTCCATAAAGTCGAAAACACATATATCCACACATACTACAGTATTTTACACACTAGGGATTTCTTACAGTATTCTCTAAACTCATGTTTTTCTAGAGAGTTTCTATAAAAACCATCTCTAAAATCTATTATATATTTTCGCAGTGACTCCGGAGATCGCAATGACGTCGGCAATCGCGATCCCCCCGGACACGTCGCGAAAACGGAAAACAAAAGCAGGAATTTAATATCCACCACCACATTAAAAAATTATAGCTATATAATTAATTCTAACCATCACAGTAGGTAACTCACTATTTAAATAACTCTATAAGAACATTTATCAGAATCTCAATATCTCTATAACAATGCGTTTTAATGATTCACTGATATTTTATTTATATTTTCACCAATATTCCCAACTACGTGGATAGTCGCCATGTCCCCATCGACGGTACACGTGGGGCTGGGCTGGCGGTCACGTAGTCATCGCGAATACCGCGTACGATTAAAAAAATAAATTTTGGACACATAACTTGTATCACTAACACACCCATTTCTCAACCATGGGGTCAGAGTATCTCCACTCTGACCCCTTATGTGGGCTTTCACACAAATTTTCAGCCCCGGGAACCGTTCCCAATAGATAAAATGGCGGACGCAACTTTTTGTTCAGGTTGCGTCCAGCCAATCAGAGCATTCCCGTTGGCGCGTGCATTTGAGATTCATCGAGAAACCTCAGCGAAATATCCGCGGCCAGAGATATCACTATAATTTTAAACTTAAATTTCTCAACAACTACTGAACGGATTTACACCAAATAAGCAATAGGCACTTCCTCGAACTGACATCTACCTCCCTGCCAAATTTGGTGTAAGTCTGTTCAGTGGTTCGGGTTCGTAGGTGTGGCTAAAAGTTCCTACGGGAATTAACATTACAAATGCAACCTTATTTGCACCCCAAATTCTCGGTCCCCACCACACGGATCACCCCCAACCTTTCCATGACAACCAGAACCTACCTTGCCACCTTTTTGGGAAAATTTCATGAAGATTGGTCAAACGTGGCCAAAGTTATAGCCAAGTAAAAAAATGCTTTACGTATGTAAACATGGTTCTAACAATAGCTACCTACTGGTGACCGCCAGTTGGATATCTATCTATCTATCTATCTATCTATCTATCTATCTATCTATCTATCTATCTATCTATCTATATATATACTATAACCTAGTGGCGGTAACAAAGCAAAAAATCTTGGGATAATTATTGACACCAACCTATCCTTTGAAGGTCAGATAAATCATATCACCTCGACATGCTTTTTCATCCTGAAAACTCTAAGGAAAGTTTTGCCATTTATCCCAGCAAGCCTACAAAAGAGGGTAGTCACAACTCTTATTTCCTCCAAAGTAGCCTATGGCAACGCTCTCTTCATTAATATCCGAAAGCGTTTTCTTCAAAAACTACAAACACAGCAGAATGCAGCGGCACGGCTTATAATGGGTATCCCAAAACATAAATCAGCTTCCCAAGCATTGATTCATCTGCACTGGCTCCCTATCGACAAACATATTAAATTTATGGCACTCTGTATTGCCTTCAGAACTCAACAAGCTGTTGGTCCAGACTATTTGATTCAGCGTTTTCAATGCTACATCCCTTCCCCTCCTCTACACTCATCCACAAGCGGTAATCTTATAATCCCCAGATTAAAAATAGCCAATTGGAGTAGGAGAGGCTTCATCGTCTGCACTTCTAGGCTGTGAAACTCTCTCCCAACAGAACTTAAAACTAAGACAAATCTGCTGGACTTTAGGAAACATCTAAAAACCTGGCTCTTCCGCAAATAACTGACTTTTCCAGTTCCTCTTAGGCTGTTTGTCTGCCTAGCGCCTAGATACCCCCGGGTGATTGTTGCGCTTTATAAATCCTCATTTAATTTAATTCATTAATTTAATTTCATTTCTCCACTAGGTAGTTATAGTTAGTATTGCTTTTCCATAGGAAAAGTATTTTTTGTGTAGCTAATAACTTTGGCACCATTTGATGAATGAATCTCCATGAAACTTTCCAAAAAGGTTCTACTTTTTGACTAGTTTGTGCATGAAAAGTTTTGGGGTAATCCATCAAGCAGTGGCTGAGAAAAAAGAGGGGGTCCCAAAACACAAAATCCCCATGCATTTTCTATAGACGTCTTTAGGCAGGACTACAGCAAAAATGGCTAAACGGAATTACATCAAATTCGGCAGGAAGCTAGATCTTGGTCCACAGCTTCTGCTTTTTGTGATCTGGTGTAAACACACAGATGATAGGCAGGCAGTTATTAACCTAAATGGTCTTGTACATCTGCAACTGACTCCTGACCTTTTCACCTACACCAATATTATTCTGCAGTTCTTTGCTTTCACACAAATACATATCGATTCCCATGCTATCTACATTACCATACAACATGCCTTTAAAGCCAGACCTATTGGCATTGTTAATGCATGTTTTGATTACACCAGTGATTTTCTGCAATTGGCGCAGTTTGTGGATTTTGAGTAGAAGAGATTTCCTTCAAGAAAAGTTCTAGTTGGAGAATGCTACTCTCAAAACTTAGCTTTTGCAATTTTAAAGTTACTTTTTCTGCAAAACGATGGCTTAAGGAATTTTTCAGCTGCATTCTTTTTCAAAAATACATGTGCGCAAGCTAAATTTCCCAATTTCACATACCCCTATCGGTAAAGCAAAGAACCCAGTCCGTTTCTTAAGAGGGAGGACTACCTTTTATATATAAAATAATAAGTCAATGACTAGAATTAACGATAGAAAAGTGTTTGCTATGTCCGTAAATACTGACCAGAAGCCTCCCACCATGGAAAACATTTTTTTTGTTTCAATTTCTTTATTGATTTTCTGGTTTAGTAGCAGGTGCCTTGCATGCATTTACGTCAATCATAAGCAAGCTTCAAGGCTCAGATAGTATAGCACATAATCGGTGAAGCAACATTGCACATTACAGACGTCAGCTTTACCCCGGGCCTGCCCTACAAAAGGCATTGCTATCATTTTGTGCCGCAGGTGCGAACTCATTAGTGGCTCAGGACCATGATGGGCCCACTGCACCTCACCACCCCAAATACATAAATGGCTAAAATCTCTACACCATCTTGGGTTTTTTCTCAATCTGGCCCCTCTGAACAAATAACTGCTTCCTCATAGGCCAGTATCTCAACCTAACAGACCACATCACCCAATTGATAAGATCCTCCTCTTTCATCAAACCCTGCTCAGGAAACTAAAACCGCACATTCTGCACTCAAACTTCAGTTCAACAGAACAGGCCCTCGTCCTGACCCATTTGGATGGAAAAAATGCAGTCTTGCACTCCTTCCTATATCAACTCTTGTGCCCTTAAAAACGGTGATACACGCAGCTGTATTTCTAGTTACCATTTTAAGACACTTCCATTGCCCAACTCTCCCTAAACCGGAAGAGAGTACTGACCTCAAGATTGCTTGCTTAACCCATGAAGCTCTACATACCAGCAAACCTTCATATGTGAATGACAAAGTCAAATCACCAGAAGCCACAGAAACACTAGCAAAAAAAGCTAATTCTGAAAATTCCAGTATACAAATGATCAAAAACACCCAAAAAGGCTTTTTTCTGCCTACCTCCCATGCTTAGGATCTATTTTCCTGGTCAAATTTGACTGAACCAAAACCCCCTACTTGCCGTAGTTCATGGATTTCGATTTACCGACCTGAAGGAGGTAGTCACAAAGCTAGTCCTGTTCACCTGCACAAAGAGACCATGGCTTCTAATTGTAACAGAAATCACAGCAGCTCATACAGAGGGGAAAAGATTTTGGGGAAGAGAGGGAAAACACAGATGCAAAGCTCACCACACTTCCTCCTAGACTGCTATAGACGTCTGTCAGAAACAATGTCAGCTTAGTGAAGAACCTTGTATCATCAGTAATATATAAAGGGCCAGATGTACGACGCATTTTAGCGTGCGCAAACGGGTCTTAGACCCGTTTGCGCACGCTAAAATGCATGGGCCCATGTACAAACAGTATTTTGCGACTCGCAAATAAATTGCGACTCGCAGAATGATTACATACAAGGAATAAATCAAACCCTCCTTTAGAGTCCAGATCTACAATAACTGTCCGGAGGCTGGCATAACATGTATTTTCCATGTTAATTTATAAGCAAAAAAAACTAAAAACATTTCCCACAAACATGAAAAAAAACAATTTGCATATACACACTGTGCACATTAAAACATGCTTCCTTAAACATTCAAAGACAGTAGCATCACCCTCCAGCATATTTTTATTGGGTTTGTCATCACCATCAAAATATAAGAGACAAGAGACATAAATCCTAAAAAGCAGACTGAAAGTGATGATTTTATAAATATCTTGAGCTCTTAGAAAAATGCAAGCATGTCCCTGGGAAGCTGGGATTCCTTTGAGTGTACGGATGCTCAAGCTGACAGAAGTAAGAAGAATGTGACAACATAGAGTCTCAACTCCTGCAGCAACTCTCAAACACCCTTCAACCTTATTGTTTGTCATGACTTTTTCTAACAGTATATATCAAACATTGTCTTCTCGTTCCACTTGACTTATCCAGCTTTTTTCTAATCATAGTGTAAGATACCAAAACCAGGTAAAAGTGCAGCTTGTTAGCCACAGAATATGTATGTTGGTCAACTAGACCCAGATTATATCTAGGCAGACAGCCCACCATTCCACTATGGGGACAGAGTAAATGACTGCGACCACGTGGAGGAGGGGCCTCCTTCCAAATTTATAAATGAAGGCCAAGCATATAGTCATTTATAAAAGTGTTGCCAGGAACCGCCATTGTGACGGTTCCTGGCAGTGCATTTTACTCTGTGATATGGGTCTGCGTGAGCAGGATGCAGTCCTGCAGCACATAGCATTTCTTTTTTCATTACAAAAAGAAAATTCCAAAATGGGAAAGAGAGAAAATAATGCTTCCCATCACCAAGGGAGTCTACTCTCAGGGCACGGGGAGCATTATTACGGTTTACTGTCTCTCACTGCCAGGTTTGCCTGGCGGTAAAAAAAAAACAGTAAAAAATATGGCTACATGTCTGCCCATCTAACATGAAGCCATTTCTCTGATGGCCCTTACGCCCCAGGGCTGTCGGAAAAGTTTGGCCATGGAGGATACAGAGTAGTTTCCGCCGTGGCCAAACTATTGGTCCTCTCAAAATTAAATTGGGCGGGCAGAACACAATGTTGGCGGGGAGGGAACTCCATCACAGCCACGGGCCCTTAATTTTGACATTACGGTATTGGCAACCAATTTCACTGGTAGTGAAAGTGATTTTACACCCAAAAGCTGGCATTTGGCTTTGGAAACCAAACCCAGTGAAAGCAACAGTTTTTGCTACTAATATTTTCCCTTGAGCAAATAAAATAAAACTTAACATCGAGAGCCGAAAGATAGTAACTATGCAGCATTTTAAGCATCAATTAAGCTTCGTAAGTCCTTTCCGTCTGCACACAAAATAAGACGTCTTATGCCTCGGGGAAGCATTTATAAGCATTCATTAAGCTCACAGCTATATGGGCACTATACTCCAGGTAGATTGCTCCTGCTAGGCAGTTTGTGACCATTATACGGTAGAAATAATCATAAGTGGTTTCTTCTTATTTAACTACAAGCTCTGCAAGGGTCAGTAGACCTCCGCCACTGCGCTTGCTTTCTGAAATGGGGAATATTTGCGAATCAGTTCCGATCGCACCTTGGAAGTCTGTCACTCATCAATGGTTTGGAACCACACTTGCAGTCACAAACCACTGATATACTGTGTTCCAAATCACAAATAGGAGGGAGACATCCCTTTAATGCCCCTCCTATATGCAATTCAAAAAGGATCACTCTTTTACGAGTAGGAAAGAACTTTCATATTCATAAAAGAGTTGTTTTACATAATGAAAAGACTTTTACGGCAGGTAAACCCGCAATTTTGCAAATTGCAGAGTTTGCGACTGCAAAATGGCTAGGTTCCAAGGCCGGACTGGCTGTAGCGGGCAACGGCCGTTTCCTCAGGAGGCTGGAAGGGTGGGGCTGGTTTTAACAGTGGTGGGGGCCTGTTTTGTTACTGGGGGCCGGTTTTGCAGCAGTGCAGAAATATTGGCCCCCAGGTATAAAAGCAGCAGCGCTTCATACTTACCCCCACCCCACCTCCAGGGGCTAGTCCGAAAAAATTGCCAGGGCTGCTTTGGGTTCCCAGTCCGGGGAAGCTAGGTACATCGGGTCTGGGTGCTTATATAGCATTTCACACCTGTTTTTACATGATAAAACCAAATAATCTTTCTTCGTAAGGACCAGGATGGAATAGAGTTATAGTGAAATAGGCTGCCCTATGTGAACGGACTAAGCATTTTTGTTTTTGGACGTATATTAGTATCTGGTTTTCTCGATGAACAAAATCAGTTTTGACTTCAGTGACAGCTTATGATCCTAAATCACATCTTTTAATCCACTTGGGAAACGGCCTAATCCAAAACACCTCTAAAAGTATTTGGCTGATACCTTGGAGATATGACCTCTGTTTAGTCAAACAAATGTTCCTCGAAATTTTAAAATAGCAAAAATTACAATTCAGAAGCTGAAGGCCAGCCATTTGAGAAATAAAAGCATGAAAGAGCTTTCATAATAAGTGAGAACCTTAACATAAATCCGAATCTCCATAATAAATCAAAAGGTTATTTCTACAAAGACACTTTCTCTCAAAAGTCAGCAGTAAGGTTTCATAGCCTTGGCAGGTTAAGCCATACATTCTCAATTGTGTCGGATAAGTGATATACAGTGTTATGTTCTGGCCCTGTGTTCAGTCTCTATTAGTGGGAAGGTTGCCTGCTGATTCTCCAGTAGTGGGGGTTCTGAAAAGAAGGATTTGCACCGTGAAACCTTTCACTAGCCTGCACAAATGTGATCTGTGGATTTGTTTAGTGTAAGTCAGTGTCTCCATAGGTTATTGTCTGCTGGTTGTGGGGTTTCTCACTGGCCAGGGCCTTCAAGGAGATTCAACTCTGTGCATTTCCACTATTCAGGTATCCTTAGGAGGAAAACTGTCATTTGCATGACATAATAGGATTTCACACCACAGAGTTAGAAAGCTGATTTAGTAAGGCAAGCAATACATTACAGAGAACTAGACACCACCACCAGCTGACAGCTCAGGGAGAGACCTGCAACTAAGGCTATACAGAATGCTCCTCTTAATAGCGAATGTATTCTAGAACCAATGCTTTCCCTTTCTATGTCCCACTTCAGAGTAAAGAACACAGTAACAATATAACAGAACCTAAAAGATGGACATAACGTGCTTTGTCCTGTGGTACATCAGTCAAAAAAGACAAATACAATGCTATAGGCGGGCGGGGCCCATAAGGCTAACTTACCATCAAAATTATTTTTTTGCTCTCAGTGACCCATCAGATTTTTTCAGGAAATACATGCTTTACTCCCATCCACATTCCAATGTAACCATATATCCACATGTTGATGATTGAAAAAGTTTGCTGAAGCGCTTTGTAACCAAATCCAGTATATTCCACGGTGAGGGGCTCTGTAATGGAAAAAAAGACTCTGAACATGCTGATTGGCCCGCATAGCTCAAGCATTCTGCCAAAAGTAAGGTGGCCATTCCAGTCATTTGACCATAGTCAATTATTGTTGCCACTATATTTCATAAAAATAGATAGATAGATAGATAGATAGATAGATAGATAGATAGACATAAAGATAGATAGACATATAGATAGATAGATAGATAGATAGATAGATAGATAGATAGATAGATAGATAGATAGATAGATAGATAATGTGCTGAGAGTTTGAGCATCAAAACCAACATTTTTAAGGAAGAAAATACAATTGGAAAACATATCATATATTGATATATTTTGTTTGTATGGCAGGTTATCCAAATCTTTGATCTGCTGTTTTCAAAAGAATTCTGCTTGTAAATGTGCTTGGTATCAAACCCCAGCAAGTGCCCATCCTAATCCAATATGTTAAAACAGTTGTGTAACTCACCCGGAATTTCTAATAAGGGGTATATTGATAGATAAAGAGTGCTATTAATGATATGGAATACAATTATAAAAAATCATGCATTGTGTGTTAGATTCATGACTTACTCAAATTAGCTAGTATTGAACACATTTTATTTCGAAAAGGAGAAGTGTATAAATATGATTCCATCTGAGCAAATTTCTATAACCATATTAAAAATTCAGAGATAATTTGTGACATACTAAAATATGCAAAAAAGTGCATCGATTCTGTCTGCTCACTTCAATATTTGCAATGCAGTTCTACCCCTTCCTAATTTTATATTTCGTCTATTTTTGTCTTCTTCTGTGTTTGTTTTACAATTAGATACAATAAAGATTTAAGAAATTACTTCTACTTTCAGAGTAGAATTGCTAACATTTATAACTTTGAAGACATTTGTCTATTACATCAACTTGTATACTATTTATTAGTAGGAAATTATTAATGGTGTTTTATTACTTTACTTACATTTGTCTGCATGACTTGATATGTCATGAACGTATTACCAAGCATAGGTGAATTTTTTTTTAACACTACTATAATAATGAGTAATTATAGTTATTTCAAGTTACGCTTGTGTCGTGATGCCCGTAGTTTCACCATTATTCCACATGGCATAAATGAGATATCATTGGGCTCAAAAAATTATGTCAGCTGCTGTTGTATGCAATTTTGATTGTTGCTGAGCTCTGATTATTTAGCCGAAGACAAGTTGAGTTCATGTTTTCACCCGAGAACACCACTCTGGCACCTTTTTTGTGCCACATCCTTTTTTTTTAACTGGGTACGTGCTTTAGAAATTGACATTACTGTACAAACAAAAGCAACTTCCTCTTCGTATCCTGTACAGTCTTCCCTTTTCTTTGTCTAGCCTTTGATCATTTTGGATTTGAGTTCTAGAGGAAAAGCATCACTCATCCTTTGTCTGCAATCTTTGCTGCAGCATTCACCCCTGGTTTGTTAGCATTTTTTGGAGAACTATAAGTTTAATTCATATCTGTGCTAAATACTTGGGGACCGCCGCATTTGTGGCGGAGATCTGACCACCGCCACACTGCAGGTTCGCCTGCGGTATTATGAGCGAGGCGGTTGAACCGCCACAAGACCATCGGCTCCGCCGGTATCAAAGATCCTGCTGGGCCGGCTTTCTGCAACCGGCCTGAATATGCTGATGGTGCCACAGCCGGCACTGCCGAGCATATTACGAGTTGCCATTTCGCCGCCCTTTTCATGGCAGTGAGCCAGCCATGTAAGGGTGGCAGAGAGGCAACTAAGGGGGGCCTAACAGGGCCCCTAGCCGGATCTGGGCTTGGGGGGCATGCAGGGGGGGCACATGTTGTGGCACGCATGCCACACCATGTAGGAACGTGCTGCAGATGCTGTCACGGTGGCGGGATACATGTTAGGCTCTCCTATGAACGTAACAGCCCACCGCCATGAGACCGCTACACCACAACTCGCCCGCCATGGATTACACTCGTAATTCAGCGGGCGGGTGGGTGTACTACGGGCTTGGTGGTCCTCCTGTCGGCGCGGCAGTGGCTATTGCCTGGTCTCCAATGTCAGGACCGTTCCATAATTTGGCACCCTGTAAATTGAAACATTTTGCAAACAGATATTGATTTCTATGTACACACTTCTTATTGGCTGCTTGCATTGCCAAACAAACAAGCTGAAATATTGATGGTCTGAGTTTATATAGAAAACAGTTTTGTTTCAGTGTGTCCCCATTACTTACAAAATGCCATTCCACTCAGTGTGATATAGCACAGCAACAAATTGTGTGCATCAGACTAATGTACTTAATGCTGTCTGTTTTTAAATGGCAAACACCAAAGAAAGTATGTGTCTGGGGTGCCTGATAAATACATAGACCAAACGTGCAAAAGGCCTATGCTGAGTTCTTATTGCACTCATAGCACTGAGTTGTAGAAATGCTAAAACCATATTATTAAAAGCATGGTCATAGGACATGTGTGATGTGGTTATTTTTAGTAGAAAGGTGTACACTGGGCAGCCAACATTTTCTGATTATCAGATAATGAAGACACCTCTTTTCGGCCTTCGATGTGGGCTTACCGAACCATAAACAGCCAGCAGGTTTATGGGATGGAGAATGCGTTTTGAAAAGGCTGGACCGCTGTCTTCCACCTCTATGGTTGCCAATCAGCCCTTGAATGCGTGCAACTCACAGCGGCATTGCTTGGCGTGTAAGGTAGTCATTTAGATGAATGAAAACTCCAGGCGTCTCATCTCTTATTCAGTGATCGCTGTGGAAAACTCACACTGGTGGTAGGTGTTGTGGACGGACATGGGTGAATAGCCAATTAGGTCATAGCTTAGAGGCAACAGGAATCACAGGCAGTGGGGGCACACTATTCAGGCAAAGCCTGGAAGTCATCTGGTATGAGAAGGTAACAGTCATCTCCTCAACTGGGTCTGGAGTATTTACATTACCGCCGCTGCCATACGAACAGAGGATAAAATAGTATCCGGGACCTGGACAGCACCAAAAAGCACTGGGGGTGGGGGGTGTGAACAGATGTGGCTTTTATTAAAAGAATTCAAAACTGAGTAATTTTTGCGTGAAAATGTTCAAAATTCCATAAGAAGTCTCGCGAGATACCAAAAGGAGACGTACTTGAGCAGAAAATGTCTCTTGGTAAGAAAAAAAACTGCAAACTTGAATAATATGTCATTTTGAGAAACTTTGTGAATATCACCTAATACAATATTGTGAAAATAATTAAGCAAATTTCGCCTAGGTCTCATTTTAATTTTGCCCAGCGGTATGTGCCAGAAAACTCGTGCAATGAAATCCACAGATCATGCACACGGATTTCCCTTTACAAATCACAGTTAATAAGGTGCGTTTCTCCACTTAATTCAATTGAGGCAAAAACAGACTACAACTGTGCACAGCCTGTGAAGTTTTTCGCTTCTAGACAATCCCAAAATATCATCAGTTTTACAACAGTTGATGTTGCAGGATGAGATGTCTTAGTGGCTAAACTATGGACTTAGAACTTGGGAGAAAAGTGTGATTCTGGGCAAACCATTTTAACTTTTGTTGCCTAAAATTAAAAATCATTGAATTGCATGACAATTAAAAATATGTAAAAAATGAACTATAATTGCTTAGTTAAAAAAATATGCAAACCCCTATTATATACAGTGCTGCATACCTTACCAGCTAGGTTAGCACCGCACAAGTTGTAGTTATTACGTACATCCTTATTTAATGCTAAAAATGGTTTAATGTGGAAGATTTACTTCACAGAAAAGAGTTGAGGGCCACCACTCTGCACTGTCATTGTGAACAGAAAAACTCCACAAAATGTAAACCTGAGTAAGAGAAAAATTCTGCATACCCTTCCCAGCATGGGACTGTGACACAAATATGCAAGCACGGTGAACTGCATTCTGCTGGTTGTGTTTGGCTTGGCTGGATTGTACTGCACTGAAAATTCTCTTACGGAAACTTTCAGAGTGAAGGCCTTGCAACGTTTGTACACCCCTAGTTTGTAGCCTTTGCGAATTTGTGTGGCAACTTCACGGAGAGTAAGTAGGTAGTGCTCTAAGGAAACTACTACTAAAAAAAAAAAGGTGCCCCATTTTCTTTCAGGAAATTGTGGTGTTGGAAAAATAAAAAAGGTTTCAGTCTTTAAATGCAAAGAAAGGCATGCTGTCAGATGCCCCTAGCAAGCCATCATCCCTGCGTCTACAGCCAATAAGAGAGAGTTGCAATTTCCGAGCTGCCTAATGAATATTTATTAGATGGGTCTCTGATTTTTTTCCACTGACCTATTAGTACATAGCTCAGTTTGGAATATTAGATACTAGTTGTAAAAAATGAGGGTGCAAATTCCGACTGACCAGAATCATTGTACATGTGACCCTGGGACTGACTGAAGATATCAGTCCCAGGGGGCATTCTGTTACTTGGCAGCTACGTAACCTTGCCTGCCTTTAAGAACACAAAAATGCTGTGCATTAATCACGCCATATGCACAGTGATCTGAATAGGAGTGGAAGAAGGACTCTTGTCTTTTACCAAACGCCTCGCCGTAGCACCCTGACACTGAAACCTTCTCACGGCCGAAAATATACACCACTCCTGGCCTTCTTTCAGTCGCTGGGAGTGTTCAAAGGGAATTTTCCACACTCTGAACACACGCTGAGTTGAAAGGCTTCAAAAAAATCTGTAAGAAAAATAATTAAATAAAGCAGCGTGCTGAAAAGGCGGGCACTTGAGAGAAGCAGCCGGAATGCTCACATGAAGACGAGTGGACACCGCGTGCAGCTCTGTGGAGAAGCCGTCTTTCATTAAACTGAATGCGGCTGCAGGGGTTGGGGGGCAACCGGAAGTGACCGTTTACACATAAATAACACCCTGTAAAGCAGGTTTGAAAGCTCACTGGAGTCCTTGGTTAGAGTTCCAAGCTTGCAGATGCACACCTGAGCTAACAGAGGTGATGGTGTTGTTTGCTGAGGGCCTTCCTGCACAGTGATGGGGAGGGAGGGAGAGGGGGTCTGGGGAATGGGCGAGCTATCCTTAAGAAGGAATGTCCCAGGAAGGCAAGGGCAGGCGGGACCACGCTGTCATGTACCGTTCAAAACATATAAATGATTATATTCTGCACATTCTTGAATACTAGGACTCTGTATACCAAAGCACAACAAGTCTGACACATGAATTTTGCTGAGTTAGAAAACAAATTCCATGTTTGATATTTCTTCCTAAAACAAATCTAAGGGAGCCTCTTCACTTCGTCTCAAAACTACTGGCAGGGGAAAGGCAGGTGGGGTCGGGGGTTGGTGGGGGGGATGTGAAGAGGGGGTGGGAGGTATTGGTGCCCAGGAGAAAAGGGAGTATAGTTCTGCCAACATGTCATGTAAATATATTTTTAAAAAAGGGTCAACAAAACACGGACATTAAATATGGAGAAATAATACAGACAATGTCATATTTATTTGCTTTATTTGTAAGCGTGTCCTGCACAGTGGCCAACCCTCCGATTTTCTGTGGGTTTGTTATTAAGGTGGCTTGTCCGGTTACCTACAGAGAGCTGATGCAGGGCGCCAAATGTCTCGCCTTTTGATGCTTCAAGGATACCAAAACCAAAGCTCATCAGGAGGACTTGAGCTGCCCTGCGGGCAGTGGCATAACGAAACTTGAGGGCCCCCCTGCACAGTTCATGGAAGGCCCCCCTCCCAGTGGCGTAGCAAGAGGGGGGGAGTGGGGGCGGTCTGCCCCCGGCAGTATGAGTTTTGGGAGGGCGGCTCTTTTGTGCGGCAGTGACCGCCACGGGCGGCACAAGGGCTAGCTATGCAACTGCACCCTCCAGACTCATTCAGGAACTCTCTGGCCAGTGTGCTGTGCTGAGGCACCCCCACCCCCCGGAGCTCAGGGTCCCCCACCGCACTGCAGGGACTGCGGGGGCCTTTGTTACACCACTGCCTGTGGCATGCCACAAGTGGCCTGGCAGGGTGGAGCTTTCATCCCTACAGAAGCTCTTCAGAGGTGCCTGTCTGCAGCAAACATGCTTTTTACTGATTGACTGGAGGGAGAAGCTGCAGTGAGTGCAGGAGGGACCTGCACAGCCCAGCTTCAGGAACAGACTAACCTTTAGAGTTGCTAATAGCAAAAGCGGGCACCTATAGTTAAACGCCCCTGAATGCATGAATGAAGCCCGTGCTGGGGAATGTCCTGGGAATGAGCAGAGGCCTAGCCAGAGAAGCAGGCATCAAGCGGCTGGAGTCATAGCCCTGCTTGCTTACGGGTCTGGTGGGTGCACAGTGTGCACCTGGAAAGGAAGGGGGTTGCCTCTCCCATCACACCTACATCATAACAGTAAGCCTGGTGAGGGCCTAGGTGGGGGAGAGGGTGTAGGTACTACAACAGTGGTGGGAAGCACCCAGAAACAGACGGCAAGGCACCAAGAAGAGGATAAATGCGTGAAAGGGCCATGAATAGCAGCGGGCAGCGGCCTTCGAAAGGATCCCATAGGAGGCGGGATCCAGGGCTCCTAAGGAGACTGCAGCGGCCTAGGTGACATCATCCTGCCGCAAGAACTACCCACCCACGCCTGAGAAGGAGGTGAGGCACAGGCATGTGTTGCAGGTATCAAGCCCACCAGTGCGATGGGGAGGAAACAACGGTTAGGCTCTCAGTAACAAACCCCATCCAGTCACAAGAACAACAAAGGGGGTGGTTGTCCGCTTGAGCCTTAGGATACCAAACAGCAGGAACACAAAGCTAAAAGTGGAGACAAAAGGACTTGGAGTGGGTGACCTCAGTGCAAACACAGCACTTGCAGTCCAAGTAGGACAGGAGCTAGTTGACACATTGTTACAAGGTAAGCAGGTTAAGCCTGGAAACAGCAAATAGAAATCCTAAGGTTTGGCAACCTGCACGAACTGTTTAAACAACCGTTAATTATTTAAGAATTTGAAGATATTCCCATCTGCTTAAAGTCATGACATATTTTGCATGGTGGTCTACCTGCGAGCGGGCAAACTCTAATCCAATTTAAATAAAACTCCAGCGAGTGACTGCTGAATTCTTGTGGAATAGTTTGGAGGGGAAGAAGGTTTAAAGAGGACCAAGTGGCATGAGAAGCTTGGTTAATGCCCTTGGGGCTTATCTCTTTCATCCAGCCAAAGTGATCACAAATTGTCAGATTAGGGCACAAAGAGAGTATAATTTGCCCAAGATCAAACATTTTGATAAACAAGGTTTAATAGTTACAATATCTCTTCAATGTGATTTTAAACTGCTGCACAAATGTAACCCCTTGAATACTGATTACACTCTCTGCATCTGTCTATATGCTATATCTAACCACATGACAATTTGCATCATCAACATACAACAAATTGCTGAGCTTGAATAACGTGGTTGCAAAGAGCATGACAGCTATGTGACAAACAGCATACCAACTCTGATTTCCTTATGCATGACAACAAACTGCACAATAACAATGCAACAAACTGCACGACAACTGATGAAAAATGAACTTTTTATAACTTTAAGCATGGGATAGGGTCTGGAGGCTTAGTGAACTAATGCGTCCACTGTAGGGGCCTGTGTTCAACCTCATGGTCACAGGTTCGAATCCCAGCAGGTCCACTCAGCCTTTCATCCTTCTGAGATAGATAAAATGAGTACCATTGAGTTGGGTAACAATAAACATCTGTTATTCAGCGCCAAGATATCCGTTGTGGTGAACTTGTGCTTAACAAATACACATGTTATATTATAAGGAGACCGAAGCCTCCAACACATTTTACTACCTGAAAAGATTATAACTATACAACTATTCTACATTTTGGTAAATAGATCATGAGACTTAGTGCTCTTTAGTCCCCCCCCCCACCCCACTCACCCGAGTTAGTATATAGTCCAGTTGTTTTTGTAACCACACACATAAAAGGAGCTTTTAGATTCATTCTAAAGAGTCACAAGCTCAGTAAAAAGTTAGACGAGGGGAATCAGTCCAAAAATGATTGCACAAGAGCACACAATTTGGGTAAAAAGTGAGGCTAGGATAAAAAATCATGTCTCCTCGTATCACAGTTTCCAACTATTCCCCTAGGCCACTATTGGGGTGGCAGTGATTCTGATGGCTAGACCAAGGGACTACTCTTTAAAGGAAAATTTCTCAGAGTTTCACAAGTAACACAGCTCGGAAATGGGGAGCAGTGGTCGTGCTGTCTGCAGCTCACACACTAACTGGGAGAACTTCCAAGTTAAGTGGATGCACTTTGAACTGTGAAATTTCTTAAAACTGGGTGCACCCTGGGCCATCACTCGTTCATGATACAGCCCCTGATGTCATTGTGTATTGTGTGTGAACATCAACCTCTTCAATATAATCGTTTGCATTAGTTAATGGAATAATATGATGTGTAACTCCCTTGTAGTGTACTATCTGCATGGATATGTCTGCAGATGGACTTTGTCATTTATTTCATTCAAGAAGGGTGCCCAGCCTGAGGAAACTGTCCATTTGGAAGAGACTGTTAAAATATAGTATAATTGTGACACAATGTTGTGCATATATGGGTGTTGTATGTTTACCTGGTTCTGGCTGTTAGTTGCTTCTTGGAGTAAGGACACAGGGCAATGGGGGTGGGGGGGGAGGTTAAGTGCTTCTTAATAGGAGAGGGAAACTGCAGCGAAATCATAGCATGGTGGAAATCCGAGACAGTGGTTAACCTGCTTAAGGCCTCTTTAGTAGGAGAACTGATGAAAACCAAAAAGCAGCAAAATGTGTCAAGAATCCAAGATTGTGTTAGCTAATGAACACAATTTTTTCCACCCCGATATGATACAAGCTAACATTTCCATTACTTTGACAGAATCTTTCTCCTCAGTAGTTGTCAAGGATCTAGCCAATGATGCATTCCTTCCCTTTACACTTCTGCGAAAGAACGGCACCTAGCCCCTTATTGCTAGCAACTGTGGATCGAAACCATGTAACGCGCAACTGAACATATCACTCTTGATTACTTCCAATGCATTTCCACACTTAAATGTCCATTCAGATATTTCAACATCCCCAAGAGATAAGTCTTGTCTACAAAATCCCTTACAAATTTTGAATAGAATTCTGACACCCCCCAAGAATGAGCATAAATCCTTATTTTTTGATGCTGGGGTATCTTACCTGCACCAATTTCTCCTTGGGCGTTATTCCTTCCTTACAAATCTCATGACCCAGATATGTTCGACTTGATGTTTAGACAGAATTTTGGAATCAGGAATATCGTGGGAAAACAATTGTGTGAAGAATATCGAGGACAAAAATATTGTGAAGGTAAGTTTCTATAGCTAAGCAAAGTTTTACTATATATAACTCCACATATATGTGTCTTGACGATACATATATCTTCACGAGTACATAGATGTGAAGTTAAGACTAGAAAATCTATGCTTACCTATTTGCACATACCTTCTGGATATTCTGGTTCTCGATATTTTTGACGCTATATTCTGTCGACACAATATTTTTGTTTCCAATATTCTGTCAGTGATCTGTTAGACTTCTCGCAGGGAATTTTCATTTTGATAACTTCATGGTGAATCTTTTCTCCCAAAGATTCTCAAAAAGTTTCCCACACATATATTATATTTCTCTTTTGCTTTCCCCATCACCAACATGCTGTCCTGAAATACGTACCTGCTTAACTTTCCTCAACAGTTCATGACTCAATCTCTGAAACATAATGGCAGAAGACTCCAGTCCAAAAGGCATGAGCATGAATTGAAAACAACTAAAAGGTGTAATGAAGGCTGTTAAATTCCTAATTTGAGGATGTAATGGAATATGATGATGTGCTGCTAATAAACAATTAATCCTCAGGGCACGAGAAGTTGGTAGTAAATTAAGTTTTATTCAAGACAATAAAAAGCATTCTTTTCTTCACTTGTTTGGGACTATAAATGGAATTCTAATGCTCTTCCTTCTGAATGTGTAGGGATTACTTCATGCCCATATGGTTGCTCTTTATTCACAATATCTCTTCATACTCTGTAATTCGTATAAACCCATTTCTCAGTTAAATAGGCCTTCTTCCTTAGACAGATTTTAGGTTTATATTAATCATCTGATTAGTGGGAAATCAGGATTCTTCTACTATTCTTTATTTTATTCTGGAGAAGATTCTCTTCCCTGGGAGTGAGAATAGGCAGTGATCACATCATGCACCAAGTCTGTATTCTCCACCTCTACATAACATATAGAAATCCCTTCACTTTCTAGGATCCTCTTGACTTCACCTGGGTGAAGGAAAAGACAGGGATCATGTCCTACATGATTCCCTATCTTCCATCTCCCCTTTGAAATGCATATATGGATCTGCTGTGAGTATGGCTGGCAGGGTTCTGATACTAGCAGATGTTTGGATTGAATTAGAGTGTCTAAAGAAAGATGGATAGTGGGCCAGAAGCTAGACCTGGCCTGGCCTCTTTCAAAATGATGCATTTCCCACTTTTCTCCTGCATACTCGCTAACACTGGTACTGAGGCCTGACTGGGTGGTTTAACTACGATTGAATGTATCCTGCTTTCCACACTATGTGAATGACAGGGGAAGAAAGGCTGCCTCCCGCTCTATTGGAATGCAAGTGCTGCCACCCCCATAGAACCCAACAAGAGCAACTCAGAAATAGTGCACCAAGCTCTGGTGGGGGTGCCTCATCACTCGATCTTTGGAAACTGTATTGTTTTCCTGTTGCCGGAGACGTTTTAATGCATGGGCAAAGTGGGCTCTGGCCCAGGGCCCCAGCCTTTCAGGGGGCCCTGCCCTAATGACCTTGAATATTTCTTAAACAGATTGTTTTAAATACTGTTTTCCTTTAATTTATTTGTAAAATACATGATGTGTGAGAGTCCAGTACAGACAATTTGCAGAGAAATGTTGTGTTTATGTTTCATGCAACATCCATAAAAAAGCTTCTTCTAGATCAAAACAGGTCCTCACAGATGAGAAACGGGAGGGTGTCACAGAGATTATTTGCAATAATATTGGTGAGCTGCTGCTGTGTTACAATATTAAATACTCACATAACTATTCCTGAATATTAGATGTAACACATTTAGAATTTGGACAAGTGTTCATGTGCACTGTCAGGGACCTAGCCAAAGAGGGCATGAAAGAGTTGAAATAGGATCATAAATTCAAAGCTGTTCTGAACAGGGGCCCCCAAATACGTTTGGCCCAGGGCCCCCAAAATCCTTACGATGTCTCTGCCTGTGGCATCCCATTCTCTCAATGGTTGCTGAATTACTCTCATGTATGACATCCTGTGAGTATGCAGTGGAGCTGAAGTAGGATTGTTATGGAAACTAAAGAAGGGCATGCTAAAGTGGCAGACATTGAACCTGTCACAGCTCCTGAAAAATGAAGAGTTCTAATCCATCTATTAACATTAATTGTGGACAACAGCTCACAGATATTGGGGCATGGGGAAAGTTTGGGTTTAAATGGCAAAGGTACCTATGCCTATAGAACTCAACTTTCCAGGGTTTTTTCCACTTTTTCTCTGATTTTACTAGGAGAATTCCTTATTTTGTAGACTTTAGGTACCACTGACTCTCTTAAATTAATGCATTGCACAAATCCACGGGAAACTTTCTCATCATATCTTCTCCCGTTTCTTCTTCCTTGACAATCACTAACTCATGATCCTTCTATTTGGATAGAACATCATATGAAGAATCCTCTGATCTCTCAACCCAAAATGGTGCACTTCTAGCAACAAATAGTTTACCTTGAGTTGCTCTGTTTTTAAACCTAAACGTAAGTGTTCTGCATCCAATCATATTATTCGGTTCACAATGGTACCTCAAGAGATTTATGCCAGGGCGAGCAACATAACTATCTAACTTCATTTTCAATTCCTCTTCCCTAAATGACTTTAGTGTGGAGGAACCGGAATGTGCTACTATTTTTATTCCAATACCTCCAATTTTAATGTACAATTTTAGTGTATTTCTACAGTACAGTCTACTGATGTTCAATACCATCTGTTCCTCATTGCTGTGCTCATTATTAGAACTCTTCTCTTCTTTAGTATCAGCATACTTGACTTTATAATAATCTCTTTTCTTCTTCAAGACTTGGGCAAAATGATACACAAGTTTACACACATTAGACCTCTTCTTAATGGCTAGATATGACTTAGCAAAAACAATGTGTTTATTATTTTAATATATATATACACACACACACACACATATAAACACACACACACACCTATCTCCATCTACAATCCAGTTTTTGTCTCCAACTTTTTTCGATTTTCCATCATCCCAATCCCTTCTAGTACTGTTCCTTTTTATGTTTTCCTAGTTATTTATTATTCCCCTCACTGCTTAACTGCAATTGAGCTTTGACCCAATATTTTTGCTTTCCTCATTAATCCAAATGTGCCTCAAAGAAGCTTCTCGATTAATCCACAATCTCTCCTGTACATTTGGCTCGATGGTGTGCATGATTATTTAAAAAATTTCTCAAAAGGAATAAATAAATGTCAATAGTTTTTTCACTTCCTTGTTTCCCGCTAAAAAAACCATCTATTAATTCCAATGCAGACCTTTGATGAATAATAAGCATCACCATCTAGTACAGCATTACTAAGTGCATCTTCTCCTCCTGCATCCCTTTCCGCATTCAGCATTGTTCTATATCATCTTTGTCATTCTGGATCAAGAGAAAGAAGAAACATTTTTTCCCCAGTGACAATCCTCCATCCTCAAAATTCATCAAATAATTCACTAAATATTCTTTCAATTGTGCCCAAGGTATGCTTGGATCACCATCAATATCTTGCATGTTTCCATTAATTTCCTACACAGATTGTTAAAGAGGTAAATTCATCAGATTTCATCTGCACGTAATAATTAAGATTCCCAAAACAAACCACACTGACATGGTAAAAGTGAAATTAATTATATTTCCTAAGCACTGTAAATAAAAGGAGTCTTTGAATGTGCCCCTTTACCTTCCATTATATCAGCAATTGTAATTACAAAGGTCTCAGTGAATAGGGGTTTAATACTCTACTATTAAACAAAGTAATTGGCAAAGTATTGTTCCATTACATTTTAATCCTAACAGACTTCTATGAGCCTGCCGATAGCGTGAGAAAATCCTCATTTTAATTAGATCATGTACCAGTCAATGTCTTGAGTCTAACAACGTGGAAAAGCATGGTCACAACAGCACCACATCAAGGATGGTGGTACTTTACATCATGTATGCTTAACATGTGACGTGGAACGTCCCAACATGTCACTGTATTCATTACTCCAGTGGAGCACACTGTCATCAGGACTTCCTCTTACTCTTGATCGTGAAAGCCTCACACTCCACTGAGTGCATGCAAGCCAATGCAGTTTCCATGCACCCTTATTTCACTTAAGGGCCTTCATATGCCTGTATCAGGCATGAAATATGTAAGGGTGGATTTGCTAAAATTTCCTGCGCTTGCAGGCAAAGATGAATTTGCGGCTGTGTTGCCCACTCAGCTCGCATTTTGTCCGCATAAGATATGTGAAGACTCTAAATCTGAACTCTTTTGAGTACAATTCCAACGTGGGTGCTCCTGGATGAATGGAGTTCATTCTATTACATCCCCAAAACCTTTCTCCAACAGTGCATTAATAATGACACAAAATGTGCTTCTTCAAGCCACATTATTGGACATAAGCCAGGTATCTAGCTTCCAGTTAGTCCCTCACAAGCTTATTCAAACACAGTAAAGGTAGGCTGCACAAGATTCCAATCAAAGTGGACAGATATTAATCCTGATATGCAATAAACTATAATATATGTATGGCTCTCATAGAGAGTCTCTATTGGTAAGCATCGTTTACAACGAAGTCGAGACAACGCATGCCATTACAACGCAGTCATTACAATGACTGCATTGTTACATCGCATACCATTACAATGCAAGTAGTTACAATGACTTGCTGTAGGGGGCAGAAGGTGTTGGATTTAAAATCCAACACCTTCCCTACTGTCGCACAGACTGGAGTTGGAATAGTAAATTAGCAATTAACCAGGGTGGCAGCTAAGGTATTTATTTTTCACATTTGAGTCAGGGAGAAGAATACGTACTTATGGCTCACCCATTACACCTTTGCCCCAGAGTAGCATTTGAAAGCGGAGGCAGATGATTTTGGGGGCCATATGTAACATAAAATTTTAGATGGGTAAAAAGTGAATTAGAGGGAGGTTTTTCACCTCGGATTCAGATCAGACAACTATAGCTTCACTCTTATTGTCTATTTGATGTTTGTTGGAAATGGCCCTTTCTAGGGTACTTTCCCTCGACTTTTTGCTTTTATGCCTCCTGGGTTTCCGCTGATCTATGTGCTAGCCTGAGGACTTTGAGCACTTTTGACACTGCTATTCAGTGCCAAAGTGCTGTGCTTGTCATACATACTGGTGATTGGTGTATACATGATTGGCTGATTTGAGTTTGCTGTAAGTCCCTTGTCTAGGGCTAAGACATATACCTAGGGCATGTAACTCAAATGCTCCTCCGTGGGCCTGCAGCACTGGTTTTGCCACCCACGGAGGTAGCTCTTCAAACGTGCCACAGGTTTGCCCTGGCGTGGCCTATGTGTGCAAGTTACTGTTACTCGACTTGGCATTTAAAAAGCTACTAGACAAGGTTCTGCATGTCTCTCACTACATGGGAGACCTCCCTGGGAGCAGGATGCGGTGTCGGGAAGAGGCAGGGCATGTGCATGTGTGCACTACATGCACTGGTAGTGAATGCAACGGATGGTGTGTTCGGTACGGAGAGGCCTGCTTCCCACATTGATTAACCTGGAGGACCAGTGGAAATGCTATTGAGCAGTATTTGCTACGTGCACAAGAGTAGCAGTATACTGTTTGATATCAATGAGTTAGTAATGGCAATTCCTCTCCAGTCATGCAATTGGATTCGACATTACTAAGGTAGAAATACCACTTTGGGAAAGTGGACCCTTTAGTGCTCATGGCTCTGTGTGCCTGTCTCAAATCCACATCTGGGTGCTGGGGGGGACAGTTCCATCTATGCATTCCTGATAGAAGGCCATAAACTAGGGGCTCAAGGGAAATTGCAGATCTCTGACTCTGAGGGGCTTTCCTGGGACGGATACGAGGGGGTGGAATTGGCACCTGAATTCTAAGGGGCAGGGACTTGGCCCCACTAAAGATAGTGATTTAGCCTCCCGGGGTAGAATGGGAAACAGGACAACATTTAGAGAGGGCCTGTGCATTTCAAAGGTGGCCTTTTGAACTGATATCTTCAAAGGCTACTGTGCGTATAACTATTGGGGCTCTGCCATCAGGAGTTAGAGACGCTTTTAGGATTGGAACCATACTATGCTGCTTTAATGCTGGTACATCGACAAGAGTAACCATTGGAGCAGGAGAGACTGCAACTGGATTATCCGCAGACTTGGGGTGGCATGGGGCTTGTCTTGCTCCAAGAAGGGGACTATCACATGGTGGATTTTGCCTGGATATTGCTGGCCTGCAGCCAATTGCCAACTGTCGTGGCCTGGGTCCCTAAGGACTCTCCAAGGGCCGGTTGGCTGCCTCCTGTCTTTGAGATCCCAGGAATAGAAAGGATCTCTCCATTTCCACGAGATTATAAGAACCGCAGAGGGTGCGGCGAAAATGGGTGGAAGTGATCATCGGTTGGGACAAAGACTGTCCTGATGTACGCCGTAACCACACTGTGCAGAGGAGTTTGCTCGCAAAGATCAGCGGCCCATCTGGGGTGCCGGAATGTGAGGAGTTCGAGGAGTGCTGGGGAAGTTTGCTGAGTCCAAGGGACCCGTGCTTGCGACCGGAATCCAGTGCAAGCACGCACTCCATAGCATGTGGTGTCCAAGGGGTGTTGTGGAAGTATGCAGAGTCTGCGGGACCCGAGCTGGAAGCCTAGACTGCCTGACCTCGAGATCGGAAGGACGACAGTGCCTGACATCACGGCCTCTGTCTGGTGTTGCCTGCTCCCTCTCCGCGGACCCACGCCACAAGGTACTCTGTTGTTGAGAATATCATGACTGGACCCAATGGGTTTGGTTGTGCCTTGTGTGCATCCATGGTTGGCTGCCTGGAGCAATTGCAGCTCGCACCTCCGCCAGAGGGGAAACATTTCTCAAATCTGGAAGCACACCAGTTTCCGGTGTCACGGTCTTTTGCCTACGGGGGATAGTGATTCCGCACTCGTACAGGTGCCACTGGGTGCTTGAAGACCTAATCTGGATGGATAAAACCATGTAACTGTTTCCTTCCACTTTAGGTGGTCCTGACAATCGAATACAAGTGTTGCCAGCGGGTGCAATGTGTATCATTCGCTGGTGTAGTTTGGGTGGCTGAGGGGCTGGGTCATGAAGCGTAGTCAAAACCTGTGATTTCTTGACCATTACAACTGTATGGAGTATGCAATATTGGAAATGTTGTGTTCTATGCTAATGTGTTAGCGGGAAAGTGGAATACCTCTGAGCAGCTTGCATATATGTTTCTGTCGCTTTTGATGTCGGAGGGATTGCTTGGATCATGAACACCTCGGGGAAGTACGCACATGGTTTTATGTTGCTTACGAGGATGAGGGGATAATGGAGTATGTTAATACCTATGGCTAGTACATATATGTTCATGCCGTTCTGCTGCTAATGGGAGAGTTCGACATTTGCATATAACTGTAAAGCATATATCCAATGTGTATGTCGTTTTGATTTCAATGTGTGTGTAATACAAAGACCAGTGTTTTATAAATACGATGTGGAACCTTTGTAGTGTACTCAATATGTTGCGAAGGTGGTGTTGTGCCAATACTCTACACTTTGACCCTGAGGATAAGTCTGACTGCTATGTGCCAAGCTACCCAAGGGTGAGCACAGGTTATTGGACAAGTGTATCGTACTCATCCCATCTAGGATTGTGGAATCCGTCCGGCTTCAATGCGTCCCAGCCAGCCAGAAACTGCTGGGTCTAACAATGTCGCTCAGAACCCCTCAGTGAAAAACATCCACACAAGCCACTGTTACCCATCTATAATTCTATATTTTACACAGAAGAAAAGGTACCAAATGTCCACTTGGATTTTGAGGCTAACTGTTAGACCATTCACTAAATGACTCTTAAGATCTCTTGGAATCTCAGCTGCACAATAGCTCTAAGGGTAGCAGGTGCGCAATTAACTACTAACAATTACAGACTTTTTTTGGCTTATCTTCACGTCACTTAAGTTGGCATAGTTTTCAAGAAAACCTGCAGTGTGACATTCTGGGAGGCAACGGGGGTGGAATAATCTCATATGACATCAGGCAATTTTCCCCACAAGCCAATGTTTCTGAAAGCAAGTCAGTTACAAATCAACCTCAAAACAGCTGTAGGGAAATTACCTTGTTTCCCTTTGTACCATTGTGGGTGTCAGAGAAAAAGCCTGTGCACACATATAACCTGCAGATTTTCTTGTAAGCACTGCCTTTTGCACGCCATGAATGTCTCTACCCACCAGTTTTCCTCCTCTTCACCTACATATTAGAAAAGATTGTCAGCTAAAAGGTAAGCTGTCGAATAAAGCAGTGAAAGGGCAGCTACCTTCCTCTCTGGATTATGTGCTAACTCTGCGGCTCCCATTTTCAGGTAAAGCACACAAAATCATTAGTTTTAGGCTTCTGGCTGCACACACTCTGTTCCAAGCTGATGAATACCATCCTTGAGGGGGCAATACAGGCAATAAACTAATGTCACTCCAACTACAAAGCTGGAAGAAGTCTAGTTTCTGATTTACAACAAAACCCTTAAAATTATTTTGAATTACTCTCACATCTGTATGTCATATAGGAATCATGAATCATCAAATAAAATGAAGGCACAAAAAGTCAATCAGATAATGCAACAAATCACCAATAATGAACACCAACCTAAATGTGTTGTTTCTAGAGCTTACTTTATTCAGCCCTTTGTTTAATAACACCTGTTAATAACTCGCTCCATTTCTTTATCTGCCAATGGAGCCTACATCTCAAGTAGAAAACGATAGGCATGTCTACAACTTTTACAAACCACTAGCAGCACTGGGGTCTTCATATATTCAATTCTGTTTTTATGATGGACACAAAAGACTAGACAATGCATCATTGTGGGTAAAGAGCATTAATAATTTCAAAAAAAGCTGTAATTTCCATTTCTGCTAGTCATGAATCAAATGTAATCAGCTCAGATTTCATCTCAATGTAAAAGGAGTAAATCCCTGACAGTTGTTCTCAACCAGCCAGAGAAATAAGTCCACGCCCACGCTCATGTTCATTGGCCAATAACTTTTCACTCTTAGTTTTTTTAAATCTGCTAGCTCACCATTTCTCCTCTCTCCCACGCTCTTGCATGCTCTCTCCTTCCTGTTCCAATCTGTCTCTCCTGTCTTCATATTCTCTTCCCTCCTCACTACTGCCCTTCCCTACTCATTCTCTTCCCTATCTTTTTATTACCAATTTCTCCCGATCTTTCAATCGCTCTCTCTTCCATATCCTCTCCCCTCTCCTTCACATGAACTCCTGCCTCTTTCCCTTTCAGATCCTCTTGTTGCCCCTTATTCTTGTTCGCTCTCTCCCTTTCTCCCTCGAGCTTCCCAGTCTAATTACTCACTCTCCCTTTTCCTCTCTTCCCCTTTCTCTTTCCCTCCCCTTTTAAGTTTTTCTCCCTCTTGCTCTACCGCCATTCTCTCCTCCTTTTCATTATCTCATTATCTCCCCATCTCCCTTTCTCTCTCACTTGCCCCTCTCTTACCATTTCTACTCTCTCAAGTTTGCTCTCTGACTTCCTCCCCCATCGCTCTTCTCCCATGCCCTCCCCCCTCAGGGCATGCCATCTGCATCCTCTCGCCCATTTCAGCACTTTCTCTTGACCTTCCACTTCTGCCAATCACTGAATTAAAAGGTCGGCGTGAAGGTCATGGTGGACATATGTTGGAGTGCTCTGTGGTTTGAAATAAATGTAGCAACCTCACTACAAAAATACGGAGGTGTCGCATCAATATGTTGAATTACTACCTAAACGTTATCAACATTTTTGGAATTGAAAGTAGAAAGGAAGACGTAAACAACGTTTTGCAGATGTTGTATACATGACAAGCCCGCATCTAAAAATAATCCACATATAGCAGCGAGTGAAATCAGCACTCATGGAAGGTGCTGGTTTGAGAACCACAAGGTGTGCAGTTCTCCACAGGATGGTGAGCAGGGCACAAGTCCTAAAAAAAGAAGTGCGGGGACGCTCCAAGTTAGGTGGTGTCACCGGAAGTGACATCACGACAGGAAGTGACATCACAAAAGGTGATGGGGGCAGGCTGCCAGCAGCAAACCTTGGCGTTATCATCACACTTCCTTCCTATTCCAAACCCGGGCCCCTTGTGAGCGCGCGCCGTTTCTCTCTTGCTTTATTTGGTGGTGTGCTGGGATTTTTGATTTCCTCGTGAAGCCCTCAATGCGGCCAGCTTTTGGGCAGGGGGGATGGCGTCCACCCGGTAAAATAAGTGGGGGGACGCCGTCCACCCGCGTGGTACCCCGACTCGAGCCCTGATGGTGAGCTTTGAACGGCAAAGCTGCTGAAGCAGAAGACACATGGCTCTGTGATCTTATTTCCCTTGGCACAGCACTAGGTAGGGAGTAAATCCATCAACTAGCATCACAAAGGCTTTGCTGCTAAAGGAACGAAAGTCAATGATGGAAATAGAAGACTGTGCTAACCTGGACCCGTTTAACTTTGCAGAAATGTCCTGCGATTTTTACCCCAGTGCAAAAGACAAAACAGTCCACAGAACGTATCCAAACACACAAATGGTGATGCACCGCTAGATTTAGAGTCCATTTATATAGAAGTCCAATCATGGTAGAATATAGTCTAAAGCGTCTTTGTTTTCAATTTACTTCGGTGATATGAAACAAGCAGCCAACGCGTTTCGTTCACCACATGTGAACTTCATCAGGGCTGTAAAGAGATACATAAAATCACACTTACACATATCAAGACATTAAACATGAAGCATGACACTAAACACACATTACCAGTGCGTATTGGGATCGTTTCCATATGGCACACGATGTGAGAGTGCTCAGTATGGAACAAACTTGAGCACAACGTTATATAGCTGTGCCAATACAATTTGAGTCACGTCCTTCACATAGCTCACACGTGTTCAAATGATTATACATTTTTTGAATTAGTAGGACTAATATGAACTCATTTTGCCATTATAGGTGTCTGAGATTGAGGCCAAATAGGCTACCATGACTGAATTATTGATATCAGCAGGAGACATGAGGATATGTTACAATTAAGCAATCGAACTTGCATCGGATGAAGATTATACCGGACGGATGCACGACTTCAATTGGTATGGGATATTCCTACTATGATGAATAGGAAATAATATGTTAATTGCATAATGCCATGGATAATTATGACAGTGTCATTTTGTATTGATAAATATATGAGTTTTCCCTTCCCTTAAGCAATACCGCTCCATCTGATGCCCAGTGCTATTTTGATGAATTAGGCTCTTACATTGGGTAAAGGTTTGTAAATAAAGGATGGACTAATAGATGGGGCACAAATATCCTGGGTGACTGTTATGATATATCACATTAGTGATATCTTGTGCATGGTGAGAATGATAGCACTACTCACAGAAGAATCGAAATAAGGTTTTGCACGTCTTGGCACTTATTAATTGATTATTGGTTCTCAGCCATTTTTTTAATTGGAGAAGGGATAGTTTTGGTGGTTCCCTTGTTCCTCTGCAACAATCCCCTTTTGTCCCTTTATGAGTGTTATATAAGGTATTTATGCATAATGTTAGATGTTTGTGAACTGGTAATGTGTGTTTAGTGTCATGCTTCATGATTAATGTCTTGATATGTGTAAATGCGATTTTATGTATCTCTTTACAGCCCTGACGAAGTTGACACCTGGTGAACGAAACGCATTGGCTGTTTGTTTCATATCACCAAAGAACATTAAAAATAAAGACGCTTTGGACTATATTCTACTGTGATTGGACTCATATAGCCTCATCAGCCCGACTCTTTTTAACATCTACATGGCACCGCTCGCCAACATCGTCCGATCGCACGACCTCAACATCGTCTCATACGCCGATGACACCCAGCTGATCCTCTCCCTCACCAAGGACCCCGCCACCACCAAAACCAACCTCCACGAAGGAATGAAGGCCGTCGCCGAATGGATGAAGAACAGTCGCCTGAAACTGAACTCGGACAAGACGGAGGTCCTCATCCTCGGCTCCACCCCCTCCGCCTGGGACAACTCCTGGTGGCCGGCCACACTGGGAGCTGCACCGACACCCACTAACCACGCACGCAACCTGGGGTTCATCCTGGACTCAACGCTATCAATGACCAAGCAAGTCAACGCCATCTCCTCCTCCTGCTTCAACACCCTCTGCATGCTTCGCAAGATCTACAGATGGATCCCCACTGGAACAAGAAGGACGGTCACCCAGGCCCTCGTCAGCAGTAGACTGGACTACGGTAACGCCCTCTACGCGGGAACCACAGCCAAACTCCAGAAAAGACTACAACGCATACAGAACGCCTCGGCACGCCTCATCTTCGACATCCCCCGCCACAGCCACATCGCAGCACACCTGAGAAACCTGCACTGGCTCCCCGTCAACAAGAGGATCACCTTCAAGCTCCTCACCCATGCTCACAAAGCACTCCACAACGCCGGACCGGCATACCTCAACAAACGACTCACCTTCTACACCCCGAACCGCCTGCTTTGCTCCGCTGACCTCGCCCTCGCCACCGTTCCACGCATCCACAGAACGACCGCCGGCGGCAGATCATTCTCCCACCTCGCCGCCAAGACCGGGAACACCCTCCCCATCCACCTGCGACAGACCCAGGACCTGCTGACCTTCAGGAGACTCCTCAAGACCTGGCTGTTCGAGCAGTAGAAGCACCCCCCCCCCCCTCAGCGCCTTGAGACCTTCACGGGTGAGTAGTGCACTCTACAAATGCCTTGATTGATTGATTGATATATAAATGGACTCTAAATCTAGCAGTGCATCACCATTTGTGTGTTTGGTTATTGTCAGACCGCCTGGTCACACCTTCGGAGTGGCAGATGCTTGGTTAGGTGCACGCAGTAAATTTACAAATTCTGACGAACTGGGACAAGGAGGCGGTGTAATGCCAGGAGTGGTTCACTGCTCTGTTATGTTTATATTCCAGTGAAGGTACTATATGTTGGCTGATACACCCCAGCAGATCACAATGTTCTGATGGCCAGGAAGGGCACCAAAACTAAACCCTATCCAGAGTCTAAAGTGGCTAGTGTCACTCAAATTTGAAAATGGGGAGAACCAGGGTCAGGCAGGCCTAAGCCGCAATCTGGCTGTGCCAGACAGATCTGTCTGACAGGTGAATGTGTGAGCCAATTTTCTGGCTGTGTGGGGCTGGCATGGTAATGTGGTAGGCCAGTTCTGTGGCTGTGTGTAGATGGGTGTTGTTAACATCTTTAAATAAGTGTAGACAGCAGTAGCAAGCATCATCATGCATGCAGTTACCTTATTCATTGCAGTATGGATGGATGGATCGCACTTTGTGGGTAGAGGAGCAAGGATGCATCAATATTTTTACTTTTTTGTCAGGGAAGAAACATAGTGAATTTTACTGACACATTTTTCTAACATTACCACTGACATTGCCCGCAGCAAGGCCACCCCTCAGAGAACGCCTAGAGAGCATGTCGTAAAAAGTGGGAGTTGTTCTCTTTAAAAATGCGGGACACTTTTTTTTTTTTACTAACCAGTTCATATATGTGGGCCACTTTTATTTTGGTGCCCGGGAATATTTTATGCCCCAGTTCGAACCTTGGGAGAACTTTAGCGGCAGTTTGTTCCTTGCATAGGGAACCCGACCTTTAACCTTAAATACACATAGGGGCCGATTCCGATCTCGGTCGGAGGCGCACCCAATACTATTCGGTCGGGAAAAAAGCCATGCGAAAGCCAGTTTCCCGACCGATCCGTACAGTACACCGAACGAGCAAGTACGATGCGCACAACAGCAAAAATCCCGGCCGAGCCGTACTCACCCAAACCAGGTCCTGTTCTCCGACCGAGGCGAATCCGGAAACGCCGAATCGAGTCGCACGGAAGGGAAAATGCAGCCCCGTCCGGCCGGACAAGTACGATGCGCTTTCCGTACGCGCCGAACCCGTCGCTACGCACGGCACGTCAAAGCATCCGGGAGAGGCGCACATAAGCTCCGAATCGCGCCACAACACGATCCACGGCTACGAGGCGAACACAGCACCGACGAGGACGACGCGAAGCGGCGAGGACGAAGCCAAGCGACGAGGACGACGCGAAGCAACGAGAAGGACGAACGACACGAACCAACCATGAATCCCTTCGTCCCGATCATACCAATATTCTACATCTACTACCGGAACAGGCACGGACGCGTACGGCGCAGAAGGTAAGTCAGACACCAACCACAAAACACATACAACACGTACACGACACATCACACACATACACTGGGAATCTGAATATACTTACACCAGCAACAGCAGCACCATAGGGGCGGGATGCCCATCACCAATGCCACATATGCACACAGGGGCCTGAATGCGCGCCACCACCCCAACCCAGGGGGGCTGGATGCCAACCACCACAACCACCCTCAACCAGGGGGGCAGGATGCCTACCACTACTACCACCCTCACCCAGGGGGGCAGGATGCCCACCACTACTACCACCCTTAGCCAGGGGGGCTGGATGCCTACCACCACCCTTAGCCAGGGGGCTGGATGCCCACCACTACTACCACCCTTAGCCAGGGGGGGCTGGATGCCTACCACTACTACCACCCCCACCCAGGGGGGCAGGATGCCTACCACTACTACCACCCTCACCCAGGGGGGGCAGGATGCCCACCACTACTACCACCCTCACCCAGGGGGGCAGGATGCCCACCACTACTACCACCCTTAGCCAGGGGGTGCCAGATGCCCACCACTACCACCCTTAGCCAGGGGGCAGGATGCCCACCACTACTACCACCCTTAGCCAGGGGGCTGGATGCCTACCACTACTACCACCCTCACCCAGGGGGGCAGGATGCCTACCACTACTACCACCCTCACCCAGGGGGGCAGGATGCCTACCACTACTACCACCCTCACCCAGGGGGCAGGATGCCCACCACTACTACCACCCTCACCCAGGGGGGCAGGATGCCCACCACTACTACCACCCTTAGCCAGGGGGGCTGGATGCCTACCACTACTACCACCCTCACCCAGGGGTGCCAGATGCCCACCACTACCACCCTTAGCCAGGGGGCAGGATGCCCACCACTACTACCACCCTTAGCCAGGGGGCTGGATGCCTACCACTACTACCACCCCCACCCAGGGGGCAGGATGCCTACCACTACTACCACCCTCACCCAGGGGGGCAGGATGCCCACCACTACTACCACCCTTAGCCAGGGGGGCTGGATGCCTACCACTACTACCACCCCCACTCATAGGATGGACAATGCATGACACAACAAGCACACCACAACCTAGGGAATGCAAGATTAAGACATCCCCCCCCACCATGACAAGCGTGTGAGCAGGCTGTGTCAAATGCCTACAACACCGAACATGACATTGAACATACAATGTGACCCCCTAGCACATGTGCCACACATATATGTGTGTGGCACCCACAATGCAAGCAGCCCATGACCATTGTGGCAATGGGGCCTAAACCCCCATCATCACAGTGACCAAAAGGCAAGTGTGGGGTCCATAGCTGAAGCACATTTTGACCATTGTGGCAATGGGGCCTAAACCCCCATCATCACAGTGACCAAAAGGTAAGTGTGGGGTCCATAGCTGAAGCACAGTTTGACCATTGTGGCAATGGGGTCTAAACCCCCATCATCACAGTAACCAAAAGGCAAGTGTGGGGTCCATAGCTGAAGCACATTTTGACCATTGTGGCAATGGGGTCTACACCCTCATCATCACAGTGACCAAAAGGTAATTGTTGACAAAGAAAGAGCTGCAACTGCCAAACTGCATGGATCATTCCTGGTCACAGAACCAAAAACTCATCTGTGGCAAAGTAGTGTATGTGTCCCATTGCAACATAAATTGGGGGAGCCAAATACTGCAGTGCAAATGAAACATTCCTTTGGCCATGTGCAGACAAACAACACCCATGGTGGCTGAGACCGTCAACAGTCATCAATGACACAATGACAGAAGTGACCATCAGAATGCAGAACCACATATTTGCACCAATGGGCACACAAATGCAGATACCCTGTGGAGACAGCAGATGTGAGGTGAACAGATACCATACCATGGCAGCAATGGGACACACAAACCATGATCACTGTGCTGACCGATGACCTAGGAGTCCCAGGGACAGCAGGGGAAACACACCAAACAACATACAGCCAATGGCACACCCAAGATATGCCAATGCAGTGGTGCAGATGCACAAACACAAACAGGCAGACCAACACTGTCATCATACACAGCAGGTGAGGGGTGGGGGTGCCATTGTCCCCAGGCAACAACACAACACATGAGGAGAGCTGAATACCAATCATACAGATGTGCATACACTGCCACACTAAGGTAACTCATGGATCCAAATCCCCTATGTGGGCAAGCAGGCATTGACAGGTGAGAGGGAGCACAAAACACACATGTCACACAGGCACGTAGGAACAACAACTGACACAGCAAGTCACAGACACACCACAGCACCACCCCCAGGGCCCCCACAATGTGGTGACCCTGGGCTGAAGAAAAATACCACTGTGATGACAAAGCTAAATGTCGTTCACACTGTGAACCACAGTCAGGTGTCCTGAGCAACTAACTACCATCACACCTACACAAGCACAAATCAATCAGCATGGCCAGTAAGCCAAGGCCAACATGGAGGCAGGGGACTAGCCGGGCAACAACTCTCATCTGCACACACTCAACACCACACCCTCGACCTCCAACAATGTGCAGCAGTGAAGTACACATGCACTGGTGACATTGCACATGCACCCATTACTATTCCAGGGTGGTGGGTGGGAACCAAGGTGTAGAAACACATCACACATGGACACTCAACAAGACTCCTGAATGTCTGACACACTGCACACTACGCTGTACATGGACATGACGGCAATACCACACCGACCAATGGGATCCCAGCCACAGTCACACACCAATGAAGAAACCAAGGTCACCCACAAAGAACACACATAGACAACAACCAACATTGCAGCCCGGACCCTAAGGAGTGCCAGCAGTCACACACACAACGTGTCACAATCACTGAAAGATAACACAAACTGGAAATCACATGACAGGGGCAAACAACAAGTGCCAAAGGGAAACCTGACTGTGACCCATCTGCGTCAGCACACAAACTCTGCCCTGACAGCAAACACACCTATGGGTGACACCCTGATGACCAGTAATGTGCCATGCACCCACATCACAGAGAACACAGGGAGAAGACTTTGGGGGAACATAGCTCAAGTCAGCAAGCATCACAAACAGGTACAACACTAGGGATCACAGCATGCGCAGATGAATGGAAGTGAACACACAGACATGCACATACAACACACACCTTGGGCGCAGGCAATGTCACACGTGTACACACTGCCATGAGGGGACTCCACTCCTGTGTGAGGAAAGCTGTGCCATATGTTGCCTCAGTAGGGCCCCATCATGTCAGCTGAGCACTTGGTCACACAATCAACAATTAGCACCAAATGAGGGCTCCCATCACATCAGCCTGGTCATGGATGTGCCAACGGAATCATCAGCACAGATCCAACACACTTGTATAGCAATGTTGCACTGACTACACGGATGAGTCCCTCCCCATTGATGCCCAAACCTGCATGTCCACTGGAGATGGCAACACGGTCAGGGAAGTAGACAAAAGCAACGATGGCAGGCACAACAGATGTGCAGGGGTGGAAGCCACAGATGTGAAATTGCCAATGTAAGTAGGAAACCCATTGCCAAATACTGAACACATGACACCCTCAGATGCTGCTATTGATGACATGGATACACCACATGATAGGACACATTCCCCCTGGACCACATGGGTTCCTGCACAGTAACACTTCATAATCATGAGACCAGATATCACCATCACTGCAGCAAGGGCATGGTTAGCTGCACCAACAACATGTACATCTGAAGCATGAGCACTAGAGAAAAGAAAGTTGCTTTATTCAGCATATGTGTTGAGGCCAAACGAAGTCCTGAAAAAGAGCAAAGGCCAATGGCCAGTCCATTGTCAAAGTTCAAACAGGGTGACACTGGCAGATGTCACCCTACGCATGCCTGCACAATACCAGGGACAATCCACTAGGAGGGGCAACCGGGGGGCAGGCCAGGCACCGCAGGGACAGGATCAGGGCTCACCAGGGGGAGTCAGGGAAGGGGTGGTGGGTGCTGGAGAGCCACTGACAACTGCAGTGGAGGTGTCTGACATGGTGTGTGCCGGCACAACTGGGGGCATGACACAGATGTCGTGGGTGCCGGCACAACTGCAGTGGACCCTGCAGATGGGGTGGACAGGTCCGCCACTGCAGTGCCCAAGTCAGACAGGGCGGTAGTGGACTCCACTGCAGTGCCTACCTCCAGGGGAGGAGAATGGGGAACAGGCAAGGTGGGTTGGACAGAGGGGGAGGACACCCTCACCACATCAGTGGCACAGACAAGCGCAGCGGGGGGTGTGGTGCTGGGAGAGCAAGTGGCAGGGGAGAAGGCCGGAGCATCTTGGGGATGGTATATCTGTGGGTGGGGGAACCTGGGGCAGGGTGTGGTGGGGGCACCTGTGCAGTGGGGGCCTGAGGGATGGAGGACGGAGACCTTGTGCCTGAGCTGCAGGGCGGTGGCGGGGTCTTGCTCTTAGCACTCCGGGGGACTTGCGGGTGGGGGCCTCAGTCCGTCTGCGCCTGGGGGAGGGTGTCCGGGGGCGAGGGGCACTCTGCTCCGTGTGGGTGGGCTTCCTCTTCCCCCGGGATGCTGGAGCAGCTTCATCGGTGGGGAAGAGGCCGAGGTCACAGAGGAAGAGCTGCTGTGACTTTGGGGTTGCAGGTGAGGCAAGGGAGGGTGCTTTGGAGGGAGAGGGAACTGAGGACTGCGCAGTGCATGTGGATGCGTGTGTGTGTTCCAGGGCCCCATCCCCTGTGAGTCTGGCTTCAGTCCCCTGAATGTGCTTGCGTGTGCGTTTTGTCATTGGCGTGTGTGTCAGTGTGCTGGATGTGTGTGTGCTGGTGTGTGCCAGTGTGTGTGTGCCTGGGATGGGTAAGGTGCTGGGGAGTGTGGATGGAGCAAAGGCAGGAGGGGTGAGGGACCGTTTGAGGAGGGACACTGCTGCCGTCAGGGAGGAGTCCATGGACCTATTGCCCCTCTGTAGGTCAGACATGCCCGATGAGATGCCCTCCATGAACGACACCAGCTGAGTCAACAGCGCGGTGTGCGCATGGAGGACACTCAGCATGGCTGTCTGCCCTACATGGAGCTGGCGAAGGAGGTACACAGACTCCTCACTCAGGGCAGCAGGGGACACAGGGGCAGGGGGTGCGGTGCCTGGCCCAAAGGAGACACGCTCCCGGACATGGGAGCCTCCACGGACCTGGGGAATGGGAGCCGATGGGAGGGCGGTGGTGGTGCTGGTGGTGGCGGGGACAGCAACACTAGCTGGGGTGTGGTGGCTGCTGACACCCGCCTCCACAAGGGAGTCATCCTCCGAGTTGCTCTGGTCCTCAGCTGAGGTGGATGCTGCTGAGGACTCCTCGGTGTGGCTCCCTCGCCCTCCGTGCCACTGGGTCCCTCCGACCACTCCTCGGCTGCTGACCCAGTCTGGCTCTCCGGCTCCTCCTGGTCCGTGGAGCTGTCCCCTTCCGTGGCCGTGGATGTATCTGCAAACAATGGGGAAACAGACAGACATCAGTCACCTGCACATAACGCACACACCACTGTGAGCACAGCACATCACAGAGCAAGCCCTGGCATCATTAGTTGTACATTGCTAAAAGTGCACTAATTGAACAGGAGAAGTCAATTGTCAGTCTGATGCCAAGCATGGCACTCACATCCCACATGGCCTTGCACCCATCTGTCTGGTGTCTGTTGGATTGCAACACCCCAGTGTTGACACATGCACCAAGTACACAGTAGTTGGACAGTGCAGAGGACACGGTGTGGACACATCACAGCTCTTGCCACTGAGTCAGTACAGGTTTACGGATGTAAGGGATGCCCAGAGTCAAATAGGAAATGCATGTGATGCATACCAGCGACAGACACCATGATGCACCCATGTCCTGATAGCCAGCGCCACTATGGTGTGCATGTAGCACATGTCACTCCCCTGCAGGATCACCAATCAGTAGACACATGCCATGGCGGAGGCATGACTGCAAAGTCATACATCACTGTCTCAGTGATGTATGACTTTGCAGCCAGACAACAACACTCTGCACTGTGTCACAATAGTAGGTCATGGGGAATGCAAGTCCTGGAGCTGCACAAGTGCACATGTACATCCCCCCCACAACACATCCTCTTAACCCTCATCTGTCCAGGTCATACCTATTGGACATATGGGAGACCTGTGACACTACCCTACATGTCAGAATACAGGCATTGTGTAAGCAATGGACCCACCCATGATGCCCACCACAGAGTCAGGGAAACAGATGCTGTCTCCCACCTTGAGTCAAGCAAACTGCAAGGACACAGTCCTAAGTGACAGAATTCCCTGCATGTAAGGGCCACACCTGGGTATCAGATGAGGAGTGGGCAGTGCACAATAGAGGGACATGGCTCCTGGACAACATGACTGCTGTACTGTGGCAGTTCAACCTGGCCCGAGGAGGGCACATAACATGTTAGACAGAGTACACAGTGCAGTCTTTGACTCACCCCCTCCTTGCTGCTCTCTGGCCTTCAGCTGCCCATCCAGGTCTGGAAAGACCACCGCCAGGATCCTGAGCATGTGGGGGTCAGGGTCCGTGTTCCGCCCCTCCTGCGAGGAGGCGACAGCTTCAGCTGGACCCGTGCAATCCTCCGGGTCCAGCCCCGAAGGTCCTGCCACCTCTTTTGGCAGTTGCGGATCCGGCGCTTGTAGACCCCCACGGACCGGACAGCCCGGACGATGTCCTTCCAGATCTCATGCTTCCGATGGGCAGAAGCCTGTCAGGATGACAAAGTGATAAGGACATTACTACACATGCAACATATCCGTGCATGACACAGTTGCATATACATGTCGCAATCACAGGGGCACATGGTGTACCCAGGCAGTGCACGGCTGCCCATGGACAGTTTTCCAGAAGTCACTACATGGTATCATAGCATGGGGAGTAAAACCCTGTTCAGAAGCACTGTCACTGCACCATACCTGTCCAGTGCAAGTCACTACACACTATGGGGGTGACAACTACTCAGTGAGCCTGCTAGCCAGTGGTGTGCTGACTCTCAGCCTTGCTAGTCAGACAAAATGCACATTCAGAAAGGCAGTGCACAGAACACTCACCTGCTCCCCTGGTGTCCCATACAGCTTGCTGTACTGTGGAAGTAGGCTGTCCAGCAGGGCCTGGTTCTCTTCAAGGCTGAAGGCTGGGGCTCTCTCCACAGTACGTGCCATTGCAGGGTCCAGAGGGGCAGAGACAGCAGCAGTGCAGTGGCAGATGTCGTCCTGGAGCATGTAGTGCAGGCAAGTGGGCTCTCAGGGGAACATGCAGCAATATATATGTGCTGGAGAGGCAGATACTGTCCCTTGTGTCCAAAGTGATAGGTCCAAGTCGTTTGCATCTTCTGAATCTGGCCAATCCATGGAATAGCAGCACCAAAACACGCCCACAGCATCCTTCAAATCTTCAACTTCATGACATACATTATTTTGCAACATTGTTGTGGGTGACCAACTGATTTTCCAGCAACCGACTCGTTCGAATATTCAAAAACGCGTCCGTTGCCAGGCAAGCCCATTGTCAATGGGTGCGCACCGATCGGTCCATTGCTGTTCAACGCGCACAGGGGTACAACGCGTACCCGCACACATTGAAAGCAATGGGCCGGCCGGAGGCACCGATCGGTCCATTGCTGTTCAACGCGCACAGGGGTACAACGCGTACCCGCACACATTGAATGCAATGGGCCGGCCGGAGGCACCGATCGGTCCATTGCTGTTCAACGCGCACAGGGGTACAACGCGTACCCGCACACATTGAAAGCAATGGGCCGGCCGGAGGCACCGATCGGTCCATTGCTGTTCAACGCGCACAGGGGTACAACGCGTACCCGCACACATTGAAAGCAATGGGCCGGCCGGAGGCACCGATCGGTCCATTGCAGTACAACGCGCACAGGGGTACAACGCGTACCCGCACACATTGAATGCAATGGGCCGGCCGGAGGCACCGATCGGTCCATTGCTGTTCAACGCGCACAGGGGTACAACGCGTACCCGCACACATTGAAAGCAATGGGCCGGCCGGAGGCACCGATCGGTCCATTGCTGTTCAACGCGCACAGGGGTACAACGCGTACCCGCACACATTGAATGCAATGGGCCGGCCGGAGGCACCGATCGGTCCATTGCAGTACAACGCATCACTGTACATGTGACTGGCATATGTCAGCATGCCTGTCTCAGATGGACATATGCCAGCCACAGATAGCTCCCAGGGAGTGAGGGGCACACCTACATCACGACAGCCTGTCCAAACCTTATCATAAGGCATGTAAGGCTGCATTTCCTATTGTGTGTATGTTGGTGTACATGTTGTCCTGTGGGTGTCACCTGTGGGCAGCCACCCCCAGGCTGTGCACGTGTTCATGGGGACAGGATCATGGGTGTTACGTGTACGTGACCACTGTGATGTGCAACTGTTCATATCTGTGCATGTGCCATGGTCACATTTCACAGTGGTGTTTGTGTATGTCATGTCACATACCCCGTGAGTCCCATGTGGGACGGTATGTTTGAGCCAGGGTGTCCCAGTGGCACAATAGTGATGGCCCTCCACAGTCTTTGTGCATGTAGTGTTTACAATGTCTCTGATTTCATGTGCACAATGGGAGACAGTCTCCACATCCACGTTGTGTGTGCATGGACTCTGATGTTGTGCGTGTGTGTCACAGACGTCCATGGCTCTCCTGCCATGGCAAGTGTGGCCACTACCTGTGGGGGTCATGTTTGTTTTGTTGTGGTGTACACATGATACTCCAGGTGATGCCAGTGTCCATGTGGCATTACAGGGTCCCTGGGAATGTGCCTGTCGTTGAGCTGTGGTGCCTGGGGCACATCTGTCCTCACATGTCACTGGGGGGTGACTGTGACACAGCATCATGATATCCAATGGGCCAACCTGGGACAAATTGATGCCACCTGTAGGACCGTGTTGACAGATGTTGGCCATGTATGTACCATAAATGTCGTTCCGGTACTGCACACTTCATGTAGTTGTGCCTCATGATGATGTATGTTGGGATCTTGAGTGTGTTCAATGCCGCATATGTGGGGTGACTGACGATCTTGCTTACTTCTCCTCTGCACTGCAGGGCTCCTGCTGTCCATCGGCCATTCCCAGACCTGGCAACGATGGTGGAACGGGACAGCATCCGACGGTACCGCTTCACCAGGCAGCTGATTGAGGATTTGGCAGTGCAGTTGTCCCCACATTTGCAGCCTGGCCGGCCGTATCCTACAGCGCTGACCCCCAAGGTGAAGGTGATGGCAGCCCTACACTTCTTTGCCACCGGTACCTTCCAACATACTGTGGCGTCTGCTGGTGGGATGTCACAGACCATGTTCAGCCGTGTGCTCCGCGATGTTTTGGCGGCAATGTTGCTCTTCCTGAACCGGTACATCTATTTCCCTAGACTGCGACGACTCACTGACGTGAAGAGTGACTTTTATGCCCTGGGGAGGATGCCGCATGTCATTGGCTCCATTGATGGGACACATGTGGCTTTGGTACCACCACAGGCCCAGGAGCAGGCCTACAGGAACCGCAAGCACTACCACTCGGTCAATGCACTGGTGGTGTGTCTTGCAGACATGACCATCACACACGTGTGTGCCCGTTTCCCTGGTTCAGCACACGATGCCTTTGTGATGAGGAGTAGTCGCATCCCCAGGTTGATGGCACAGATGCAGAACCAGCGTGCCTGGCTTGTCGGTGTGTACTGACTTTGTGCCATTGTGTGTGATCTGATCTGTAGTATTCCGCCCACTTTTCCAAGTCAGCTGATGTGCACTTGTCTGTCCGTAGGTGACTCGGGATACCCCAACATGCCGTGGTTGCTGACACCCCTCAGGAACCCTGTGACACCTGCCCAGATGCGCTACAATGAGGCACATGGTCGGACCAGGAGAGTGATTGAGCGGACCTTTGGTCTCCTGAAGAGCCGCTTCCGCTGCCTGGACAAGACCGGAGGGTCCCTCCCATATGCCCCTGCGAAAGTGTGCAAGATTATCATCGTCTGCTGCATGCTCCACAACCTGGCAGTGCGGAAGGAGTTGCCTCTCATCCAGGATGACGATGACCAACATCCGCCACCTGTGGAGGATCCTGGCCTGGACCACGATGCCAGTGACGATGATGATGATGATGGTGATGGTGATGTCCGCACACAGCTCATCACCAACTTCTTTAGCTGAATGTGAGTATCCTGAGGTGTCATGTGAATGATGTGAGTTGGCATGATGTGTGGGTGGTGCTCTGGTGCTGTTGGAGTGTGTCCATGGGCTACTTGACAGGATGTGTGTTGCGATGTGTGGTGACAGGTGGGCTGTACTCCCCAACAGTGTTGACATGCTAACTTGGTTCTGGGTGGGTATCTTGTAACATGTATTGTGCATGAGTTTTGCTGTTCTGTCCTGTACTGCATTGCTTTTGACTGTGTGTCATTTCTGTCCTTCACAGGGTACTTTCAGATTCGTTTGGTGAACTGTGTCCACCGACGACGTGATTGCACATCCAGGCTGGTAGCTGTTGTGTCCCTACAGGTGATGTGCGCCACACCCATGGACTTCCTTCTGTCTACAGTTGTTGACTGTGTGCCCGCTACCAGGTGGGGTTACCTTGCATCTGTAGTGGTTACGGCATGTTGCTACTGTGTAATAAACCTGTGCTTCACTTAGTGATGTGCGTTGTCTGTGGTCACACATTTGACTGCCATTTGCTTACTGCACCTGTGGGCTACTTGACTACAACTGGGAATGGGTGTGGTGTCTGTGCATTGCACCGTCTTCCCTGGCAACATCAGTGTAGGCAATGAGTCAGATGGCCTAGGTGTGTATGTGTTGTGTAGCCCTGGTGGTGTGTCTCCCTCATATGTGTCACGTTGCCTGTACTCACATGCCTGTGTTGTCCTTGCTGTTGCAGTTCGCATACACTGTGTAATTTTGCAGTTCATCATCCCCATAACAGCACCCACGTTGGAATCACGACAGAGGCAAGTATGGTGTATTAGTGTGTTTATTGTGATAATAGTGCATAGGATGGATTGTGCTGTACATGAATCTTGCAATCCCAAGTTCCTAGATGAATAGAAAGTCCAGGTAGACAGGATCCCCAGTATCGGGGCCACTGTTGTCTGACACATTGTTCCAACTTATACTCCCCATGCAATGTGTGGGAGTAGTGTTGCCATCAACAGGGTGAACAGTCTGTGCACAAAGGCGAAAATCCAGAACAGGTTCAGGCTTCCTGGGAGTTGCGCTTGGCCATCAGCCTCTCACTTTCCCCTCCTCGGACGACCCCTCTTCTTGGGGGGGCCCTCAAGTGCAGGCTGCTGCGGTGCAGGGGACTCTCCGCCAGAGTCCTCCTCCCTCCCTGTGGCAGTTGCAGTTTGTTCGGTACCAGATGTTGTTGGCACACAGGGAGGTGTGGACTGGTTGCTGTTCATCTGGCGGAGGCATTGTAAAATGTCCCTGTGCACCGCCGTCATCTCATGTAGTACATCCCACTTGGACTCCACGCGGGTCATGTGGGAGTCCACACGTGACATGTGGGAGTCCACACGTGACATGTGTGACTCCACTTGGGACATGTGGGAGTCCAAGCGGGCATGATGGGCAGCCTGCTGCTGTTTGATGTCTCTGAGGAGCCCCACTACCTGGCTGAGCTCTCCGGTGCTGGACTGGTACGCATCAGCTATGCGTACCAGTTGTGGGTCTTCATGCACACCAGCAACGTCTGCAAGCAGCGACCTCTGTCTCCCACCCCTCCCACCACCCCTGCTGACATGTGCAGTGTGTGCAGTTGCACGCACAGATAACCCTGGTCCACCTTGGGGGTTGGTGGTGGTGGTGGTGTCCATGGCCCCAGGTTGGTCCAGGGTCACTGCGCTGGTGTTGTTCCTTATTCTGTCCATGTCGGCAGGGATGGTATTCGTGGTGACAGTCGTTGGAGGGGTGGGTGCAGGGGTGCAGCTGGTGGACCTGCTGGTGCTGCAGCTGGTGGTCCTGCTGGTGCAGCATGTTGACTTGCACCGGATGTGCCAGGTTGTTCTTCATCGTCCGAGGAGGACAGAGGCTGTACGACGCCAGTGAGCTCGGCATCCTCTTGAGCCTGGGACTGGGACTCCTCAGCGTCTGCTGCTGTGTCCCTATCATCACCTGTTTTTGGGAGACACAAACAATGTATGTCATGTTTCTGCAGGCATCAGTGGTTGACACACCTGACAGTTGTGACTGTGCCTCGGGGTGCGGGCCTGTACATTGTATTGTCCTAAGTCGTCACAGTCAGGGGTTGATATTGGTGTGGCACATTGTCCTGCATTATTTGGGCATTTCTATGTATTCTCTGGGGTGTGAACATGGTCTGCATTGATTGTGTTTGGTTGACAGCCAGACCTCCTTCCCACCCACCCACCCACCCAGTCAGTTATCCCACCATGGAACGTGCTTGCATTGCAGGGAGTGTAAGTTGTCTCTCAGGATGTCAGTCAGTGGTGTCCTGCTGTTTGTTGGTGCACAGTTGGCAGCAGGGCCTTGTGCTCCCCACAGCAGTAGCCAGTGTCAGCCATCTTGTGAGTCCTTCTCCACTCCCTGTGATGTGAGCATGGTTCAGGGTGGTGTTGATGGGACAGTTGTGGGGGTGAGCTATGTCTGTGACTACGACTCCCATCATGCTATTGCCTCCACCCCCTTCCCAGCATGCCCATGCTTCCTTCCTTTTGACTCTGCTTCCCTGTGGGGTGGGCTGGCTGTGCTGACAGGATGGCTGGGAGTGTTGTCCTGGCAGTTGTTTGGCTAAGAGTCCCAAGAGTGTCCCTGTGCTTCACACAACATAACCCAGGGTGGTGGTGCTTTGTGGGATCTTGTGTTAGGATGGAGGGCATTGCATTCTACCAGGTGGGTACTGTGGAGTTTGTGTTGGGGGGGTGTGAGGGGAGGTGCTGGTGACTATAGTCAGTGCTGCAAGTCCCCCTTCCCACCCAGCCAGCCAGATAGCCCAACATGGAACGTGCTTGCATTGCAGGGAGTGGAAGTTGTCTCTCAGGATGTCAGTCAGTGGTGTCCTGCTGTTTGTTGGTGCACAGTTGGCAGCAGGGCCTTGTGCTCCCCACAGCAGTAGCCAGTGTCAGCCATCTTGTGAGTCCTTCTCCACTCCCTGTGATGTGAGCATGGTTCAGGGTGGTGTTGATGGGACAGTTGTGGGGGTGAGCTATGTCTGTGACTACGACTCCCATCATGCTATTGCCTCCACCCCCTTCCCAGCATGCCCATGCTTCCTTCCTTTTGACTCTGCTTCCCTGTGGGGTGGGCTGGCTGTGCTGACAGGATGGCTGGGAGTGTTGTCCTGGCAGTTGTTTGGCTAAGAGTCCCAAGAGTGTCCCTGTGCTTCACACAACATAACCCAGGGTGGTGGTGCTTTGTGGGATCTTGTGTTAGGATGGAGGGCATTGCATTCTACCAGGTGGGTACTGTGGAGTTTGTGTTGGGGGGTGTGAGGGGAGGTGCTGGTGACTATAGTCAGTGCTGCAAGTCCCCCTTCCCACCCAGCCAGCCAGATAGCCCACCATGGAACGTGCTTGCATTGCAGGGAGTGTAAGTTGTCTCTCAGGATGTCAGTCAGTGGTGTCCTGCTGTTTGTTGGTGCACAGTTGGCAGCAGGGCCTTGTGCTCCCCACAGCAGTAGCCAGTGTCAGCCATCTTGTGAGTCCTTCTCCACTCCCTGTGATGTGAGCATGGTTCAGGGTGGTGTTGATGGGACAGTTGTGGGGGTGAGCTATGTCTGTGACTACGACTCCCATCATGCTATTGCCTCCACCCCCTTCCCAGCATGCCCATGCTTCCTTCCTTTTGACTCTGCTTCCCTGTGGGGTGGGCTGGCTGTGCTGACAGGATGGCTGGGAGTGTTGTCCTGGCAGTTGTTTGGCTAAGAGTCCCAAGAGTGTCCCTGTGCTTCACACAACATAACCCAGGGTGGTGGTGCTTTGTGGGATCTTGTGTTAGGATGGAGGGCATTGCATTCTACCAGGTGGGTACTGTGGAGTTTGTGTTGGGGGGGTGTGAGGGGAGGTGCTGGTGACTATAGTCAGTGCTGCAAGTCCCCTTCCCACCCAGCCAGCCAGATAGCCCACCATGGAACGTGCTTGCATTGCAGGGAGTGTAAGTTGTCTCTCAGGATGTCAGTCAGTGGTGTCCTGCTGTTTGTTGGTGCACAGTTGGCAGCAGGGCCTTGTGCTCCCCACAGCAGTAGCCAGTGTCAGCCATCTTGTGAGTCCTTCTCCACTCCCTGTGATGTGAGCATGGTTCAGGGTGGTGTTGATGGGACAGTTGTGGGGGGCAATATGTGTGACTGCGACTCCCATGATGCTATTGGCTACACTGACTTGGCCAGCATACACAGAATTCCTTCCTTTGAGTGGTCTTCACTGTGTGTTGGTGTTGTTGTGGTGGCTACATGTGTGGATGTGTGTGTTAGTTCTATTTGTGCCACTGCCTAGCTGTAGTTGTGGTTGTGTTTGTACATGTGTTGGCACAGTTGGATGTGACTTTTTTGATGGCATGTGTTGTGTTTATCTGACTGACATACACATTTTGGGATGATTCTGTTCTAGTTGCTGTGTAATTGCTATGTGTGCATGGTTTGACTCTCCCCTTGACAGTGATGTGTGTGTTTTGTGGCAGTTTATTGTGTACATTTGTTGTGTACTCACCAGGCTCTGGGATGTTCTCTAGTCCATATACGCTCACTGGCGGAAGGATGGCCCGCACCTTCTCCTCCCAGGGCCTGAGGTATATTGGCTTGGCAGGAGGGCCACTGCCGGTCTGTTGGCTGTTGCTGTAGTCTATCTTCAGCAGGTCCCGTACCCTCCTGCGCACGTCATACCACCTGTTCTGGATGTCCGTCTTTGTGCGCCGACATGATGATTGGGCGTTCACCCTGTTGATGATCCTCTCCCACATCTTGGTTTTCTGCGACATGGGGGTCTGTTGGACCAGAGTGCCAAACAGCTGTGGCTCCACCCTGAGGATCTCGTCTACCAGGACTTCCAATTCACAATCTAGGAACTTGGGATTCTTCTTGGGGGCATGGTGATGGGTGGTGATGGTGAGTGATGTGTGTGTTGGTGTGCAGGTGAGGGTGTGTGAGTGTGTGTTTTGCTGGGTGTATGTGAGGTAGGTATTTGTTGGTGTGCTGATGGTGTGTGGCTTGTGTGAGGGATGAGCTGTGGGTGTGTGGTTGCTTTCTCTTGGGTGCTGGCAGTGAAATGGCATTTGCAAAGGCTCATGGTAGTGATTTGTGTCCTTTATATAGGTGGAGTTGTGGGTGTGTCTTTGTTCTCTGTCCCCACCCCCCAGTATTTATTGGCTTGGTAATTGCTTGTTTGGCCTTTTTTGGTTGATTTTTCCTTTGTGCTGTTTGTGTATGTTGGAAACGTTCTTGTGACCGAGTCGGACCCTGCATTGGTCTCGTACGGTGTTTTCCGTTTCGTTCACGCTGTGTTTGTGCAGTTTTGTATGCTGCGTACGCGTCGGTCGCGGTGTATTGTGTTGCTTCGGCTCGGTTTTGTATGCGTGTCGGTCGTACGGCTTGTCCTCCGTCCGACTCGGTCGTGTTTTTCGCGCCTTGCATCGTACTTTGCGGGTTGGAGTTGGCGGGTACGATTCGGTCGGATTTGTTCCGGGTGCGTGTCGGTCGGTTGGATTCGCGTGTTTTTCCGGCCGGATTGCTATTTTCCGAGCGGCTCGGTCGGGTCGGCTTGGTTTCCTGACGTGTCGGTCGGATTTATCGCGGCTTGCATCGTACTTGGCGTGTCGGGCGCCACTGGTACGTGTCGGTCGGTATTTTTCCGGATCCGAGTCGGTCGGTGCTTTTTCCGGCCCGAATCGGAATCG